>BLBF01000022.1:34049654-34059951 GCA_015471245.1 Laticauda colubrina | reverse complement strand
AACAGCAGATGTGGTCATATTTCTACAGAGCTTTTCTGTTGCAGAATATCATATGCAGTGAGGTAATTCGTGGTTGGAACAGGATATGGACAAACAATATAGCTATAGCTTATTCAAAAGATTATATGGCTAATGCAAGGCAAAACTACCTGATCATTGCAGTAATGTTTCTCCACATGGGTTTCAGACTGAGAATAGAGTAAAATACTTGGGGATTATTATGACTAATATGAACTGCATGTTCCTTTCATTTTTCCCCCATTTTTAATAAAAAGTCCATAAAAAATCAGTCATCAGAACATGTTCATGCCAGGTTTAGAAGAATATGATGGTGACCACAGAAGGAAAAATAACAAGAGATAACTTAACTAACTAGCTTAAATTATAAAAGTTTACTGAGATCTGAATTCAGCAAGAAACTAGCCAATATGAACTAGATTTATCGGTGTTTTACTTCAGAATGAGTGCTGTACCCAGGATTTGGGAATCTGACATCTTTGCCTTTTGAAAAGGACTACTTAAGTAGTTCTTTAGAAGGAAATTCCTCAGCATTTATTCACTCTACTATATCTCAATAAATAATGGGAGATTCTGGGGGGGGGGGTCAGAGCTGGCGTCGTGACAATACGGCATGCAATCTTGGAGGTCTGAGATCGCTGTTGATATCTTTGCTCCTGGATGGTTCAAGTGGATTGAAACCATCCCGAAGAGATGGTGAATGTAAAGAGAGCATCCTGTCAATCGCAGGGATATCGCAAAGTCCCTGGTAGACCCAGGAAAAGCTCTTTTTGCCAGCAGCAAAGAGGCAGCCATTAAAGCTGCTGAAGTTGGGACAGCTCCAAAACAGAAGAGAACGGAAAGAGAGAATGTGCCAGTTTGGTGAGAACTTTTTCTTTATTTTAAGACTTGAAAGGACACCCTAAGGGAAAGAAAGAATCTGTAAAAGTTTTGACAGAAGTGATTAAGCGGCGATTTTAATCAGGAATGTCAAAGTAATATTTTTATTTTTTTTTCTCAATGCTGGATTTTCTACACATGATCTTATATTTTGAAACTCGACTGGTTTTTTTCTCTTCTTTTTCTCTATTCTTTTCTCCTTTTTGACTTTATAATATTCTAAGCCAGAGACTCCTTTTAGTTATTTTTTTAAAAAATTTTTTTCTTTTTTTAATTAATTCTTGTTATATTTTGCTTGGAAAAGGAGGGGGAAAGGGAAAGCTAAAGAAACTTTGTAACACTGCCAACGAGAGGCTTGGAAATATTCTATTTCTCTTTTGACCAGACAAAGCTGAGAAAGAACTGAGATGTTTTTTCAAGGACATTGCCTATTTGATAAGATAGAGGGAAGAGCATGGGAGAATATTATTGCAGGTGCTTTTCTGGGTTTCTATCAACAGCTGGAATCTGGTGTTGAAGCTTATAGGAAAAGAAAAGGTGATAAGTCTCTGGAGAAGAGAGTTATAACAAGAGCCTTGGATAATTAAACAAAGTGCAGTGTGCTCTTTTTATTTCTTCTAAGCTTCACTATCCCTCCTCATCAGTTTACTTTTTGAAATAGCTATTTGGATTTTTGGCTCTTTGGAACTTGTCTTTGTTTTTTTTTTTCCTTGTCTTTGGAAGTTAAATTTCTACACCTGATTTTTATTTTATTTATGTTTCCCTTCCTTTTCTTTTTAAGGAGTAGCCTTTTTTCTCTCTCTCCCTTCTTGGTATTTTTGTCTTTCAATCCACCTTCCATACTGGGTGTTTTTTTTTGGGGGGGGGAGGGGGTTATTTTTATGCATCCTTTTATATTTGAGACCTCTTAACTGGATGAAGGTGTTGAAGAATCTGAAGGGTTTTTCCTTTTTTTTAGCTTTTTTCTTCACTTTTTCGCCTTTTTTAGGATTTTACAACTTTTTCTTTTTTATGTGTGTTTATGGTCTTTTCCTTCATTTTTGAATTTTTACTGACATCAAACCAAACGATTGGATTAAAGTATACAAGTCTTCAGAACCTGAAGAAATGTTTTCTTCTTTTATTATTATTATTATTATTACTATTTGCCTTCTTTTTTCCTACTATTTTTATTTGGAACTGCAATTGGTTATTTCACAATTGGATTAAGGTCTAGAAGAATCTGAAGATTTTGAACTGCTCAAAATGAGTAGGAAATTAACAGCTCTTGGTTCTTCAATTTCTACCTCTTTCCCTTCACCATCTGGAGGACAACGTTCAATACAGACAATGTTAAGGCAAGAAAAAGAATAAGAAAAAGTGACCCTGCAGATGATTATGCAAGGAATCCAAAACATTCAAATAAGATCAGAGAATACTGAAAAGAGAATTGAGAACACTGAACAAAGAACAGAGAAAACCGATGAAAAAGTGGAGAACATCCAACAAATGATGAAGTTTGATGAGAGACTCCGAAAAATTGAAGAAGATAAACAAAGAGACAAGAAGATTGGAGACATTGATAACAGATTAACTGTTTACAACTGTCATTAATAGGGAGAATATCAACAATCAAGATGAATATATTACCCAGAATTTTATATTTGTTTCAAACAATTCCAATTAGGCTTGGAAAAGACTATTTTGAAGATTTAAATAAAATTGTGTTGAAATACATATGGCAAGGTAAGAAAGTGAGAATAAAGTTAAAACTTTTGCAAGATGCTAGAATAAGAGGAGGATTTGGTTTGCCTAATTGGGAGTTGTATTTCCAAGCTACAAATTTGATGTGGGTTAAAGGAGTGGATAACATTAAGAAATAGCAGATTGTTGGCATTAGAAGGACATGATCTGTTGTTGGGGTGGCATAAAGGAAATAAAACAAAGGGGTATTTTTGAAGACATTATGTATGAGAGTCTCTGTGGTTAAACTGGGAGAAGATTAAAAGACAATGTTATTTGAAAATTCCAGTCTGCCTATCGATTATTGAAGCATTTTCTTATCCTATAATATACAAAAAGGAACAAACTAGAGGAACAAGGTATAAAGATGAATTGGTTTTCATATGGGCAAATACATTCAAGGTATGATAAAGATTCTAAAACAGAAGGTTTCTATGATAAACTGACTGACTTAGATAAGATTTTGACAGGTACTGATGAAAAGGTGTTTAAAAAATTGAATGGATATTTATTAGAAATTAAACTAGAAGAACAAGTTAAAGAAGTTATAATTGCTTGGAGGAAGATTTTTGGATATGGGATTGATCTAGAGAAATGGCAAAAATTGTGGTCTCAAAATTATAAAATGACAATGTCAACAGCATATAAAGAAAATTTGTATAAGATGTTTTACAGGTGGCATTTTCTCCCAACAAGAACAGCAAGAATGTTCAAGAATAAATCCAAAAAATGTTGGAAATGTCATCAGACACCTGGCTCATATTACCATATGTGGTGGACTTGTGTGGATGCTAAAAAATATTGGACTAAAATCCACACGTGGTTGGAAAAAATGACAAAAAACATATAGATTTGAAACCAGAGATATTTTTATTGGGAATTTTACCTGAAATATATTGTAAAGACTTGAAATACCTGATTGTAAATATATTAACAGCGGCTAGGATTGGATTTGCTAAAAACTGGATAAATGAGAAAACATCATCACAGGAGAAAATTGTTAAGAAAATATTGGAATGTGCTCAAATGAATACATTGATATTTGAAATTAGAGAACAAGATAATAAACAACTTTATAAAATTTGGGATCTATTCTATCAATGGTTAGACAATAAAATATAGTCATGAAATATGTAGACTTTTAGGAAATAATAAATTCATAAAAATGTATTCTTTTCTTATTATATATACAAAATGATTTGAGGATAGATCTTGGATGATAATATGAATTGTCATAAAACAAATTAAGTAAAATATGATCATTTCGTAAACATGAATGAATAAAAGTATAGTCAAATGATTGATTAATAATGATATTAATGTATTTAATATTTGATTGAAAATACAAGATTATATACAATGTAATTATAATTGAAGACTATGAAATGGAAGCATAAAACAATTTGTAAACCAACCAGTACACTGTATGCACATATATGGAAGATGACTTGATGTTTTTATGTTTTGTTTGTTTATGTTTGTTTTAAAAACCAATACAAATTTTAAAAAATAAATAAATAATCAGAGATTCTGTTTCTAAAGAAAAGAAAGCTGAGAAAAAGCAAAGATTTTCAGTTTTCTGTTGAAGCATTAATTACCATACTTCAATGATAAAGCAGAAGAATGACATTGGAAAGGTGAATTATCATCATCCTGACAAAGTATATTTGTCTTATTAACACAGAAAAGTACCTTTCTTCTTTCCCCACTCCTTAACAATACCTTTCAAAAGGATATGTGATCTTTACTGCGGTGAGAGCTCTATTGCAATAATAATAATAATATGGCAAGTAACATTTAGTACAAGTTGTTCATTCTTTCTAACATCAATATACAACAGTTTAATCTATGCAGAATAAGAAACGGATGGCTACCAATGACACCGTGACACTTCTGACTGCAACTTGGCAATTGGATAGTTGAATGTTCTATGCAAATCTTTGGATAATAAGGCTATTGGTGTTTACCAATCATGATAGTCATGATATGTTATCTTTAATATCAAAGGCAGGATGCTTTTCAATATTAACAAAAGGCCTTTGGTGGTCATTTCCTTGCTCCAGCACAAATTCTAATGTTAGGTACAAATATATTCCTTTTAATCTAATTATTTCCTCTGGGAAGCATGTACTTTGAGAATCTACACAGGTAAGACACTCTTATTTTCTCCTGACTCTGTATTTACCTCTATGGTATTCAATCTCCTTTATTTATTTTTGAAAATACATTTCCTGTTCAAAATTTTAATCAGATACTTCATGAAAGCAAGGTAGAACTCAGTGTGGCTAAGAACGCATAGCCCCAGTGAATATAGAGATTTCCTTCACTGACTCCCATATTACTAGTCAATAGTTTTCTGTATCATTTAGTACTTAGTATACCAACATCAGTACTATTACGATAGACCTGGGAATCACACTTGTTAATTGTCTGCTTTCCTTCCCTGCTGGCATGTTAAACTTTAGTGCAGAAATATCAAATTTTACTGTAGATCTCTTTTGTTTTCATTTTATTCTGCTTGTAAATTAATTTTTTTTAAAAAAAATTACTTTATAACTCCTTAAGTTTTATTCCATTTGACTATATTATCAGAAAAAATAATGCATAAAATCTGTATTTAAAATAAACATATTTTATTCCCCCAATAATTTATTTCCCTTCCCCTCTGTCTTTCTATTATAAATTTAATGAAAAATAAAAAGTTAGATTATCTTTGTATATCATGCTTTGGTATAACTTTTCATCAAGTTTCCATCAAAATTCCTGAATCCATTTCAGATTCTATATACTTCAACTTTGGCACGAATATATGGAAATGTAATTAGTTAGCTATAATTTCAATTGTAAAATCTTTTGTGGCTATTTTTTTTTATTGTTGAAATTATCGGTTGTCTTCATTTCCACCCATTGGTTTCTATGGTTATTTGATTTGGCTCCACCTAAATTGTGCCTCTTATTTGGCTTAATATTTGTGCAATCTTAAAAATGCAGCCAAGCAAACATATCAAACCCCTGACTGCCGATAACAATTTTCTTTTGCACTAAAACTGGTACCCTCAAGGAGATAGGCTGGCCTATTAATTTATAAAAATGATTCCCATTTGAAGAAATGTGGGAAGCCTTTGGTAATTTCTTATCACTTTGTACATAGAAATTCTAGTAGCAACAGGGGCTAAGATGTTCAAATGAGTTAAGGATGATATTTCCAAAGTAAGAATATGTAAGCATCTACCTCAGCTCTTCCCATTACATTGCTGATTGATGGGTGATGATAAAATAATGGCAGATGTAACAAAATTATATTTTCATGCAATATAATTATTAATATTGCCAGAACTATAAACTCTACCTGAGCTTTTGCTATTCATTGCAATTGTGTGCACTTTTCATGGATAGATTATCCCTTCCTCAGAAGGTTTTTGGTCAATAAAAAGATGTCTAGAAAATCTTTTTACAACCACCAATTCTTTTTTTCAGGTAGGAGGAAAATTGTTAACCTGAAGTAGTCACCTGAGCCAATATTTTCCCCTGGTCTCCTTTTACTCCTTTTTTGTTATCCTGGACCACTTTTTTTTCTAGTATCTGTCACAAGTGCCATTAACTAAACTAGCTATAATTTTACCACAGACAGAAATCTCCTATAAAAGAAGGAAAGCATTACCTTGGTCTTTCCTCATTTTATCCTGTGTCAAAGTCACTCTATTATTTTTTTTTTTAAGTAGCCATTCCTGAGCTTTCCACCACTTTTGCTTATCCCAGAAGAAATATTTTTGAGCTTCTGGATTTGAGCCTAGCCAATGTGACATCTCAAAGTGCAGAAATCTATTCCATCAAATTAAACATGCAGTACACTCCCATAGAGATTGCTTAACGTTACAGGAGCCAAACCACAGTCTTCTTACCATCTTAAACATTGAAAGCACTAACTTTCTAGGTCCCTTTCTGGGTCCCTGAAACAGACCTGCTTCAAAAGATAAGTCAGCTTTAATGGTGGTATTCAGCTGGTTCGCACCGGTTCACCGGAACCATTAGTTACTTGCTTGTGCAGCTCAGAGAACTGGCTGAAAATAAAGTATAGGAGAGGATCTTTTTTCCCTCTCTCCCTTCAGTTAATACCTCCAGACAGACAGCCAAGAACCACCTGACAGGCGATTTAAGGTTATGAGTTTTGATAACAACTGAAACACACCTTGAATAAAGTCAAGAAACAACAGAAGCTGACAGGATAAGGACAGGAAAACACCCAGGAATCTCATCAATCACCCATCTAGGAATGGGATTAGCCTCTTCCCTTCAGGAAGAAGGACAAGATTACAAATATTTTCATTATAAAGGGTATTATGTGACACTTCTGTGATCAGCTGATACTCCCTGGAGTTCCCCAAGACCTTTTATAGCTGCTGCAGTGTTGGCTACTTCTTGTTTCTTCCTGGGGGGAAAAGATACATGAGGGGACAATGATGCAGCTTGATAATACAGGCCGTGAATTTAATGCATGTGTGATCCAGCCAGCTGTATTGCTTCTGCTGTGAAGCACCCAACTTAGAACATAGAGATAATTGAGAACATAGAATAATAGAATTGGAAGGGTTAATGGCTTTTGGCAGCATGCCCAGGCTTTCAGTTAGCCCAATGGCTGCTCTTAGTTTCCTTCTCAGCTTTTGCTTCAGGGTTTTGACTTTTTTTTTTGGGGGGGGGATGACTGTTTTAAGTTTTCTGTATTGTTTTAGTGATTCCTGGCACTGCCCTTTGGGATGTATGTCCCTCCCTCTTTTTGAAAGCCTCTAGTGATAGAGCACTCACAATTCTGAAGGCAAGCTATTCCATTAGTTGATTGGTCTCAGCCTTAGGAAATTTCTTCTTAGTCCTTGGTTGCTTCTCTCTTTGGTTAGTTTCCATCCATTGTTTGTTGTCATGCCTTTTGGTGCTTTAGAAAAGAGATGGACCTCCTCATTTTTGTAGGAGCACTTCAAATATTGGAACAATGCTATTTTATTATGCTATTTTATTGTGAGTTGAGATGTTTGGCAAAATTGATTAATGGAAAAAAAGGACATGATTTGTTTTTTAAATCCTGTCAGCACTTCCCTAGATAAAAGGTGAAATAAGATTACCAGTATTGTAGAACTGGATAAATTTTTACACTGTCAGTTTGAAACAATCTCAAAATTTTCAATGGAAAGAGGGTATAAAAGAGGCATTGATGACTTTCCTACTTTTCTGTAGTTGAGTAGGTTGTGCCAGTTTGATGAAAGGTGGATGTCTCAGCATTCTTCTCCCGGAGACCTTCTGCTTTTTGTACTCTGGTGCCTCCACCTTTCTATCTTAATATAGCTGCTTCGTGATTTCTGCTGCCATTGCCTGTCAGTCACATGGATGTGTTTACCTAATGTTTCCCCACATAACCATGGCATGTGAGACAGGTAAGAATTTCACAGGCTATGCCATCATTGAATAATGAACCAAAAAGGAGAGAAAAATAAATTGGATAAAAATGAAATAAATGCAATAGTGTAAGGCATGTGACAAGGCAGTCAACATCCTTTCTCCTTTAGAAGGACATAATTCTCACAAATGATTTATTTATTTTGTTAGATGTTTATTACTTTATAAGAAATTCAAGGTGGAGAACTTATCTAATATTCCTTCATCCTCTTAGTTTCCCCAAAACCACAATCTAAAAAGTGGTTTGGGTTGGGTGAAAGTGACAGGTCACTCAGGCCTTTTTTCAAGCCTAAAATGGGACTAGAACTCAGAGTCTCTTGGATCTAGGCCAGCACCTTAACCACTACTTTGTTTAAAGCCCATGTCACACTGCCCAACGGATGCAAAAAGGACACAACGGACGAGCAAAATGTTCCATCCATTGTTATCCGCTCTCAAAAGGGGCAAAAATTTGCATAACCGGAGCGGATAACACGGACGCGGGGAGGACGCAGGGCAGATGGAAAGTGGATGCGGAATGGAAGCCCAGTGGATGGAAGCAGATGAGAGTGGATGGCGCATCCGCTAGGCTTCCGGGGGACCTCAGCAAAGCAGACGCGGAACGGATACAGTGGATGCAGAGCGGACGCCGAATGGATGAAGCGGATGCACAGCGGAAGCCTAGCAGATGCAGAGTGGAAGCCGAACGGATGCCTGGCGTTAATTGCGCATGCGGGGGGGATACATTGCATCAGCCCCACGGATATAACGGAAGCAGCTCGGAAGCAGGTTGCCATTCAGAGGAAAGACCTGCTGCCGGACGGATTGGCTGCCTTGCCTGCCCTGCCTGCATTATCTGCCTGCAAGCCTTGGTGCCAGCCTTGGTTCCAGCCTTGGTTCCTGCCAGCCTCCCTGCCAGCCAGCAACCCCACAACCATGCGGAAGCACAGCAAGCCTCAGCCATCTGCTGCCAGCCCTTGCAAAAGGGACAGGGCTACCATCCCGCCCCCTGGCCCTCACTCTGGTTCTGCTGGGGCTTCTGCAGCACAGGCTCGCTCTTCTGGGGCTGGGGCTTCTGCTGCTCCTGCTTCTGGAGGAGCTGATGAAAAGCACTCCAGCACCAGCCACCTCCACAGCACCTGGACCCTTCACCCCTGAGACTGAGCGACCAAGAGGAGTGCCAGAGACTCATTTTTGTCTTATAGTTTGTTGTTAATAAAGTCTATTTATGATTCACACACTTGCTTCATTTCTTTTTTTTAATAAAGTCTTGGTGGAAACTTTTAGAAATGGTTTAAGCCTTTTCATGATTGTGGGATGGGTAAGGATAGCTTTGAGATGGGTTAGGATACCTGTGGTATGGGTAATAGCTGTGGGATGGGTGAGGATAGCAATGGGAAGATAAACCTCCAGTGCAAGCATAGTGGGACTGTATGGTCCACCCTCCCTGGTGCCACACCTATGGCCCTTTATTATCAATAATAATGTAATAATTATCCACACATGTCAACATAAACACAACTCTTTATTAAACGCCCTGTTCATTGTAGGCCAACCAAACATACATGGCCCAATCTCATCCATGAGATGAGACAGGCTGAAGGAAGCATCCATTAAGCATCTACCATCCTGTCTTGCCACTCCACTGCTCCATCTGGGGAGTTGCACCAGTGTTTCAGGAGGTTGCGCTGCTTCTTCCCTTCACGTGAAGCTCTGTTGGGACCTTTCACATCCACAGTGTCCAGCAGGTTTCGTCCTTGCCTCCATTCCCCAGGCTCCATGTCCCCATTGCCTTGTTGGAGGTCCACAAGCCTGTTCTGCAAGACTGGGTAGCGGGTGCGCATGAGATTGTGCAGGATGCAGCAAGCTTCCATGATCCTCCTCATGGTCTCTGGGCAATGCTGCATGGTGGTGAGAAGTACCTGGAACCTGTTGGCCAGGATGCCAAAGGCGTTCTCCACCACCCGCCTTGCCCTGGACAGCCTGTAGTTGAAGATCCTCTCTTTACGGGTGAGGTATTTGGAGGTGTCGGGCTTCATGAGGTAGGTTGTGAGGGAGAAGGCGTCATCCCCCATGATGAAGTAGGGCACATCTTGTGTGTCGTTGGGCAGAGGTTCTGGATCTGGGAAGCCCACGATGAGGTTGCCTTCCAGCTCCTCCTTGAGGTGACTGGCGTTGTATACCTGGGCATCTGAAGATGAGCCGTTGCCTGAAGCATCGATGTACATGAACTTGTAGTCAGCATCGACCATGG
>BLBF01000022.1:34028445-34049254 GCA_015471245.1 Laticauda colubrina | reverse complement strand
ACTGGACTTCAAGCATCTTGCAGTGTGTGCCTCTCCATTCTTCCTCCAGACTCTGGGTCCTTGGTTTCCAAATGAGATGCAAAAGTTGCTCTCATCAGAAAAGAGGACTTTGGACCACTTAGCAACAGACCAGGTCTGTTTTTCTTTAGCCCAGGTAAGACGGTCCTGATGTTGTTTGTTGTTCAGGAGCAACTTGACAATTTGAAGCCCATGTTCAGGATCCATCTGTGTATGGTGGCTCTTGATGCACTGACTCCAGACTCAGTTCACTCTTTATGAAAGTCCCCAACACTTTTGAATGGCCTTTTCCTGACAATCCTCTCCAGGCTGTGGTCATCCCTGCTGCTTGTGCACCATTTTCTTCCACACTTTTCCCTTCCACATAACTTTCTATTAGCATGCTTTGATACAGCACTTTGGGACCATCCAACTTCTTTTGCAATTACCTTTTGAGGCTTTTCCTCCTTATGGAGTGTGTCAGTGATGGTTTTCTGCACAACTGTCAGGTCAGCAGTCTTTCCCATGATTGTGATTCTGATTGAACCAGACTGAGAGACCATTTAAAGGCTCAGGAATCCTTTGCAGGTGTTATGGCTTAATTAGCAGATTAGAGTGAGCCTAGAATATTGAACCTTTTCACAATATTCTATTTTTCTGAGATTGTGGATTTGGGGTTTTCATGAGCTGTAAGCCATAATAATCTCGATTAAGACACATCACAGCTTGAACTATCTTGCTTTGCATGTAATGAATCTATCTCGCATATTAGGTTCACCTTTAAGTTGCATTACTGAAATAACTGAACTTTTGCATGATATTCTAATTTTTCAAGTTTCACCTGCAACATTCAGAAAATTTTGGTGCTACAAAAATTCTGGTGAGTGGAATATTAGCAAAAACTTGAATCATTTTTAGATGCTGTTTGTTTGAAGTGTGTCCCTGTGAAATGATTAGGAAGACATTATTTGGATCTTCCCAAGATAGAATCATTCTGCAATTTAATAAATCAGCCAAACTTTATTTTTTTCCTCCGAGTTTCATGTGAGAGTGGAAGAAAAATGTATCTGCCTCAAGAATTACATTAAATGTAAATGGTACTTTAGCAGCAGCCTCTTTTATTCAGACTTGGTGAGTTATTTTAATGAAGAGTAGAAGGAAATCATATTCACATGAGGTCCAAAGCAATTTTATCAAATAATTTTTGCAGTATTACATCTTTATTATTCCAAATTACCTAAATGCAGTCTGAGGTTATTTTATCACTAAAGTCAAGTGATTCTTACCACAAGAAAAACGTTGGGTTTTGGTTTTGGAAACAAGATTTTTCTTCATGCAGGGAATATTTTCAAGACTGAATACTTCATGTTGTCACTCTTCTGAAAAATATTTTAGTCAGTGAAATCTCTTTTAAAATATTTATCAAATAACTTCCTCCATTCTTTTATGAGGGAGAATATCAGCTGTTCATTCTCAGCAGCGATAGTAGTAACATTCAGAAAAGGGTCCTAAGTTTTTGCAACTTGCTGTTTGAAGAGTAGAACTTTTCATAGAGTGCTCTGAGAGATCTCAAATTCTTTTTTTAAAAAGAAGGTTTTAAAAAGATTATCCATTTCTCAATAAAACAAGACAAAATATTTTTATCAATGTATTTTAATAAGCAATGTAAAATAGAATAATATTAAAATAATTTAATTATTCTTTTGTTTCCTTGCTTAGATTTGATTTGATTATCTTACTATCATCCTCAACTATATCACTCTCTGAGGTTGACTCAGCCTTCTGTCTTTCCAAGGTCAGTAAAATGAGGACACAGATTATTGGGGGAAATATGCTGACTCTGTAAACTGCTTTGAGAGTTTTGTAAAACACTATGGAGTGGTATATAAGTCTGAGTGCTATTGTTATTGCTATTATATATAAGCATTTATTGCTTAGTATAAAGCAGCACATGTCACCTCAGGGCTGCAAGTTTGATTCTTAGCTTTGTAAGTTCAAATATGCAAAGCTAATAATTAGTGTGTAAATAAGTGGCTGAGAATGCTGATCTTAATTACTTAGAGAAGTTTATGTTGTCATCTGAAGTACAAATGACCAAATATGCAAATTTAGAGAATTTATCTCTGGTTTTCCCATCTGAGGAGCTAAAATATTATTTTAATATCTAACAATAAGCTTCTACATGAGCTAATCTGACTAATCAATCAATTCATCCTCTGTGTCTGCCTTTGTCTTTTAGTCTTTTAGGAAATCAATTTAGTCTCCCAGATAGATGTGTGTATCTGTAAACTTAGATACTTAATTAATTCTAACCAATGGGAGGACAGCTGCTTCTCCCTGTCCTATTTCCATTTAACAAAGAAACAGATTTAATTATTGCCACCTACTCTCCAGTGAATTGAGAAATAATTGTACAGGTGGGAAGAGGAGGAATGTGGGAGTATAAGATTTGTGCCAGAATGTGAAAGAGAAAAAAACCTGAAACAATAGCTGGGGCTAATCAGTTTTAATGAGTCAAATATATATCTATATTATCTGCCAGGGCATTCTACAGCACTTTCCCTAAAACTGGCTTTCACATGGCTCACCAGCCATGACAGATCTGCAGGATAACTGCATTGACTCTCCCTTTCAAATTTTGTACCTGTCCTAAAAGTATGTTGCTTTTTTCAGCAGTTGACTGTAATGCATTGGTACTTTGTCTCTCAAAACTTTATAATAATAGTTATATATAGTTATGGAACCTTGGTGGCGCAGTGATTAGAGTGCAGTACTGCAAGCTACTCTCACTGCACTTTGGCAGATCAAATCCCACCAGGCTCAAGGTTGACTCAGCATTCCATCCTTCCAAGGTGGGTAAAATGAGGACCCAAATTGTTGAAGGCAGTATGCTGACTCTGTAAACCACTTTGAGAGGACTGTGTAAAGCACTATAAAGTGGTATATACGTCTAAGTACTATTGCTATTGCTATATCAATTGTTATACAGTATTCAAAGTGACATTGATTTTCATTTAGTAATTGCAGAAAACATATGATAAAATATTAGTTTTCCTAAAAACATTTGTAGTGACAGTGGTTTTAGGTTTATGTAGGTTCACAGCATGATCTCAGTTAAGATAGCAATTCTTCAGATCACATATGTACTATTGCTTTGAAATGGTGAATACATGTCCTGTCAACCTGCCTCCAAAAATTCAGTTAACTATGGTTTTTAATCTGCCCATAACTGCAATAGCTGAACATCTTTTCAAAAACATGTTGCAAGATCCAAAAATATATATTTATAAGTTGT
The DNA here is from genome assembly GCA_015471245.1 of Laticauda colubrina. NCBI lineage: Eukaryota > Metazoa > Chordata > Lepidosauria > Squamata > Elapidae > Laticauda > Laticauda colubrina. The sequence continues at coordinate 34,045,962 of BLBF01000022.1, read as the reverse complement.
CATTGAACATTAATGTCCAGAGCTTAATCCTTTTCTTCCATTTATATTGCATTATGTTTTTTACAAGACATCCTGGATTTTTTTCAGTTTTTGGATCCATTCATTTGATATGAAAGAGGAAATGGGGGGGAGGGAGTGAATATTGTGATGTTATTGCACACGCTTGCTAAGGCATAGACATCTGCTGATACACTCCACTATAGCAAAAACTGTTTTTTATACCAAACTAAATGTCTGTTAAGGCCCTGTCACACTGCCCAATGGATGCAAAACGTTAGTAAAAAGGACACAACGGATGAGAAAAATGTTCCATCCGTTGTTATCTGCTCTCAAAAGGGGCAAAAATTTGCATAACCAGAGCGGATAACACAGAAAGGAACGGACGCGGGGAGGACGGAGAGCGGATGGAAAGCAGATGCGGAACGGAAGCCCAGCGGATGGAAGTGGATGAGAGCGGATGGCACATCCGCAAGGCTTCCGTGGGACCTCAGCATAGCGGACGCAGAATGGATGAAGTGGATACAGAGCAGATGCGGAACAGATGAAGCAGATGCACAGCGGATGCACAGCGGATGAAGCGGATGCACAGCGGAAGCCTAGCGGATGCACAGCGGAAGCCAAACGGATGCCGAGCGTTAATTGCACGTGCGGGGGGGGTGCATTGCGTAAGCCCCGTGGATATAAAGGGAAGCAGCTCGGAAGCAGGTCACCATTCAGAGGAAAGACCTGCTGCCGGACACATTGAATTCCTTGCCTGCCCTGCCTGCATGCCTGTCTGCAAGCCTTGCTGCAAGCCTTCCTGCCAGCCTGCCTCCCAGCCCGCCTCCCAGCCTCCCTGCCAGCCAGTCTGCCTGCCAGCCTTGGTGCCTGCCTGCCTGCCTGCCAGCCTCCCTGCCAGGCAGCAACCCCACAACCATGGGGAAGAAGAGAAAGCAGGAACATGCCGCCATCCCTGGCAAGAGGGACAGGGCCACACTCCTGCCCCCTGTCCCTGACTCTGCTTCTGCTGGGGCTTCTGCTGCTTCTGCTTCTGGAGGAGCTGATGATGATGCTTCTGGTGGTGGTGCTTCTGCTCGTGCTTACTCTGCTGAAGCTGCTCCTGGCGGTGGTGCTTCTGCTGGTGCGTACCCTGCTGAAGCTGCTCCTCGTCCTGCTGGTCCTGCTGGTCCTGCTCATACTCCTGGACTTGCTCATCCTGCTCATCCAGCTCGTGCTCCTGGTCCTGCTCATGCTCCTGGTTTTGCTGGCGCTGCTGGTGCTTACTCTGCTGCTGCTGATCCTGGTCCTGCTGGTCCTGCTGCTGCTGCTGGTGGTGATGATAATGATCCTGCTGGTGCTGCTGCTGCTGCTGATGTTGATGATGATGATGATGATGATGATGATGATGATCCTGCTGGTGATGATGATGATGATGATGATCCTGCTGGTGCTACTGCTGGTGGTGGTGTGGAGGGGCAGCCCCTACTACCTGTGAGCCCCTCTGATGAGGGCCCATCTGGTCCTGCCAAAGGGAGGAAGAGGCATATGCGGGGACGGGAGAGCAGGCAATATTCCATTGAGGAAGAACATGAGGATGAGGTGCTGGAGTGGCTGAGAGAGAATGGCTATCTGTGGCAGAAGGGACACCGTCTCTACAGGGACACCAAGCGGAAGCATGCTGCTTGGAGAGAGAAGGCGGAGAGTCTGGGCTACACTTCGGAGGTGCTCCTTGGCTAGTGGAAGCACATGCACACCTGGTATGGGAAGCTGCACCTGAAGAAATCTGGCCAGGCAACGGTTAAGCTGACGGACAGAGAGACCTACGTCATGGCCAGGTGGAGCTTCCTGGAGGGTGAGATCCGCCACCGAGGAGTACCAGCAGCCCCTCTCATTACCCTCTCCCTCCAGCAGCTTGCTGAGAGCCAGTCCTCTTCCGGTCAAGAGTCAGCTCCTGTCTCCAGACAGGTTTCTGTGGAGCGTGCCATGGCGGAGAACCCACGGACAGCTGTTGTAACCGTGGTGGAGCACGTGGAGGACTCCCTGGTGCGGTGGGAGAAAGGAGACGGCATGTCCACCACAGCCCTACCCACATCCACCCTCAGCTCCACCTCCACAGAAAGGCAGAGAGCCACACAGAAAGGCAGAGAGCCAGGAGGGGGAGAGCCACACTGTCCTGCTGGAGATCAGGGACACCATCCGGAGCAGCATAGATCTCCTCTCTCAGCTGGTCCACACCGACTCCTCATCCTCCAACTGCAAGCCCTTCCTCACCTATGTCAACCAGACCCTCATGAACATGGTGGAACCCCAGTACCAGGTGGTGAAGGACCGGATCACCGAGCTGCTTCACAACCCTCCAGACCCAGAGGAACCTGCTTCCACCCAGTCCAGGTCTGCTCCTCCACCCCAGGTGATGTCCCTCCCATTCCAAGACTTTCCACAGGCGCTCACCTACCAGGGCTATGGCTACCAGGAGGTCCAGCAGCACAGGCAGCAGCCCTTCCCAGTCCAGGCACAGAGTCATCGGATGACACTGTTGCCACCGGTTCCACTGATGCCACCGATGCCACCCATGACACTGATGCCACTAACACCACCGATGCCACACATGACACTGATGCCACCCACACCAACGATGCCACCCACCACACTGATGCTACCCACGCCAACGATGCCACCAACGACAGTCCTCACCCAGCTGCAGACCAGACAGCCCAACTACACTGCTTCTTCCTCCACCCCACAGCCAAGCCCGGCCTCAGTACATCTGTCCTCGGTACAGGGGCTGACACCCCATGGCATGGAGGAAGGAGCTCTCAACATCAAGGGTCTGAGCCAGCTGTCCGAGAGCTTTCTCAACACACCGTTAACTGTTGTCCTCTCGGGGCCAGGCACCCAGGCTTCAGACCAGCACTCCAGCACCAGCCACCTGCACAGCACCTGGATCCTTCAGCCCTGAGACTGGGCACACCTCCGAGTGACCAAGAGGAGTGCCAGAGACTGGGTGGCTACCTGTAGACTTTATTTGGACACTTGACTTGGGTCATTTTTCTTTTACAGCTTGTTGTTAATAAAGTCTATCTTTGATTCACACACTTGCTTCATTTCTTTTTTTTATAAAGTCTTGGTGGAAACTTCTAGAAATGTTTAAGCCTTTGCATGCTTGTGGGATGGGTTAAGATAGCAGTGGGGTGGGCAGGGATACCTGTGGAATGAGCAGGGATACCTTTGGGAGAGGTAATAGCTGTGGGATAGATAAACCTCCAGTGCAAGCATACTGGGACTGTATGGTCCACCCTCCCAGGTGCCACACCTACGGCCCTTTATTATCAATAATAATGTAATAATTATCCACACATGTCAACATAAACACAACTCTTTATTAAACGCCCTGTTCATTGTCAGCCCACCCAACATACATGGCCCAATCTCATCCGTGTGATGAGACAGGCTGAAGGAAGCATCCATTAAGCATCTATCATCCTGTCTTGCCACTCCACCGCTCCAGCTGGGGAGTTGCACCAGTGTTTCAGGAGGTTGCGCTGCTTCTTCGCTTCACGTGAGGCTCTGTTCGGGCCTTGCACATCCTGAGTGTCTATCAGGTTTGGCCCTTGCCTCCATTCCCCAGGCTCCATGTCCCCATTGCCTTGTTAGAGGTCCACGAGCCTGTTCTGCAAGACTGGGTAGCGGGTGCGCATGAGATTGTGCAGGATGCAGCAAGCTTCCACGATCCTCTTCATGGTGTGTGGGCAATGCTGCATGGTGGTGAGAAGTACCTGGAACCTGTTGGCCAGGATGCCAAAGGCGTTCTCCACCACCCGCCTTGCCCTGGACAGCCTGTAGTTGAAGATCCTCTCTTCACGGGTGAGGAGTCTGGAGGTGTAGGGCTTCATGAGGTAGGTTCTGAGGGAGAAGGAGTCATCCCCCACGATGAAGTAGGGCACATCTTGCGTGTCGTTGGGTAGGGGGTCTGGATCTGGGAATCCCACGATGAGGTTGTGTTCCAGCCCCTCCTTGAGGTCACTGGCGTTGTATACCTGGGCATCTGAAGCTGACCCATTGCCTGAAGCATCGATGTACATGAACTTATAGTCAGCATCAACCATGGTGAAGAGGACGATGCTGAAGAAGCCCTTGGAGTTGAAATAAATGGACCCCGACTTGGCTGGAGCTTTGCAGGCCACGTGCTTGCCATCTATGGCTCCAACGGTGTGGGGGAAGTTCCACTTCTGATACCACTGCTCTGCAACTTTCTTCCATCCTTCTTCAGTGGAGGGGCAATATAACAGCTCCTCCATGTATTCTTTGATGATGGCCTGCACCACTTCTCTGACCACAATGCTGATGGTGTTGTGTGGCACCCTCCAGCCGTACTGCATGCTCCTGTAGGTGGTCCCTGAGGCCAGGTGGTGCAGAGTGAGTGCCACCTTGAGCCCAGGTTCCAGGCTGGGCTGGAAGTTGGTGTTTGCCTTGGTCAACCTGGGTGTCAGCCACTGCACAACTTCATCAAACATGGCTGGAGGCATCCTCATGAAATTTTGGAATGCACGAGTGTCTTCGTTTCTGAGGTCCACCATCAGCTTGTTGTACAGTCCGTCCTCTGCTCTTCTCCCGATCCATCTTCGGACCCAGACGTTTCTTGGCCGCCTCTTTTTCTTCCTGTAGTAGAGTTCACAGAGTCTGTAGATGGCTTCACACTGTTGCAGAATGATAGTGGCTGCCAAAAGGACTTTGTTACGATCCATGGTGGACATGACTGGATGCTGTGGGAGAAGCAGAATCAGATGAAGGCTGCAGAGGTCTGCACAGCTGGGCTGCTGGGCTGAAAGTGAGATCCAGATGAGTTGCTCCCCCTTTTTATAGGCAGTATAGGTTTTTCACTATGTGTCCCTTTGCATCCTCTAGGCATCCTCTAGACATCCTTAATATCTGAGATAGGTCCCCTCTGCAAACGTTTTTTCCATTTTAAATGCTTTCTTTGCGAGCTGCATCTGCTTTCATCCTTTCTCCATCCGTTCTGCATCCTTTCTGCATCCGTTCCGCGTCCATTCTGCTTCCTCCTTGTGTCCGTTTACTGCTGGAACGGATTGAGTTGTGCAGATGCGTAAGGATGCCTAGCAGATATAGCGGATGTGTAACGGATGCAGAACGGATGCCTAGCGGATGCAGAATGGACGCATTGAATACATTTTCTGCTCAAAAGTTTTGAGCAGTTCAAAACCCTCTGAGCGGATGAAATGTCAATAGACGGATGCTGGACGGATAGAGAGGAAGCAATACGTATGCAGTGAGTACAAAACTGAAGCATCACATTAACCAATGGATGGCAAGTGTTTTTCTCCATTTTACCTCCTCTTTCTTATCCATTGGTGCAGTGTGACAGGGGCTTTACATTGGAGAATGCAGGAAATGTGGTTATATTTTAAAGTCCACATTGGTTTTAAACTAAGCTTTTTACCATCTGTTATCCTAATTCTAAATTCAAAGGAACAGACTTTCCTATTACAGCCATAAAAAAGAAAAAAATATAGATGATTTAAATACAGATGTAGGAGAAAATGCAATGCTGCATTTAATGCAGTTGAATGTCTCTGGCAGTAAAATGTGATTTTCAAGCATTATTTTCAGAAAAGGAATTGACAATTTTATTGTCATTTAACCTTAAGTGTGTTTCTTCCTGCTTCTGCCTCAGTATATTTTTGTTAGAAGTCCCTAAAGTACACATTTTTAAAAAACAGAATTATTCCATTCTAATCTGTTTTGGCATATTGTTCATTCATATTTAGGCAATTTTGCATACATTTGAAATGTCATTTTTACTGAGCAACTACCTCAAAAAACTACAATTTTCAAAATTTTAGGTCCACAGAATCATCATATAAATCCTGAAAATGAAGGAACAGAGACAATTTATTATAGCTCTCCCATAAAGACCATGGACTCTTCTTAAACACATTTCAAATTATATGGAGTGACATCTGATTTATTTGCAAAGGCTAAGGAAGTTTACTTTTACCACTGTATCTTGAAGCTTAGTTCCTTGGAAGTTGGAAAATGCTTTTATAATTTTCATTTATTTTAGTTTTTCTCTCTCAATATTTGTGTCTTACATAAACAGTTGTAGTAACTTTGAGCAACCTCTCCCTACAAAACTTACTTATGGTAATGAATTATTCCCCTTTATCCTTAAAGGATAACAACCGTTACACTCCTTGATGTTTAAATAGCTTGGTTGGAATCAAATTTGATTAAGAAGTCCATTCCCTAGTATTAGTGTATTCTGAGGTAAAAAATCATCCCCTTGGGAGATAACACTAGTTTACATAGATGTTCCATTTAAGGGAGAAAGTAGAGGATTTCGAATTTGTCAGTCTCTATCCAGATTGTAAATAGTACTGGAACAACAACAATAACAATAACAACAACAAAAACCTGTTACTTCATACTTTAGCTATATTAATTAATCAGTTCAAAGCTGTTTGGAAGCTTTCAAAGTTTTCAGAAGCCTTTCAGTGCTTTTTCTTATTATTTCACAGTATGTTTCAGGAGTCCTCCAATACTTGTGTCACGTCAGCTTTCCAGATAAACCCAAACAATCGCATACACCCAGACAAATACAAATACCCAAGTCTTATGCACCCAGACAAATTAAGTGGAGCACAAATTCATCCAGACAAACAAAAGTAATAAAGCAATTGATTTTATCTTTAGTCAATTATCCCTACAATTTAAAACATAAATCCTGGAATATCAGTTCTGTTCAAAGTATAATTGCTATTAAATTAATATATTTTCTATTCCTAGCCTACTGAAATTAATGTTTGTTTAAACATATATCAACTCAACTGCCTCTACTGCAGTTGATAAAAAATAGATAATTAATGTACATGATATTGAGATGTGGTTTACATTGGGAAAGAGCCTATGTACATAGAAAACCTTTATTTTGAAGTTCAGACAGTAAAACATAATTAAAGATAGACCATTTTAATGCATTCCATTTGAGTTTACAATTATAATAATTCAGAATAGTATTAATTTTGATAATATGCATGATATCAATGTTGTCACAATTTTGGCTTTCTGAACTAAAAATAATGCCTTTTGAAAGCCAATATGGATTCAGAATAATTTAGCATACCATGACCTGAATCATGCTTGAAGATTATCAGGATAAGGTTTTATCTATAGTCGCAACAATTTTATGAGAATATATTGGGAGGATATAAGCTATACTCTCTGTTTTATATATACTTTCATACTTTTATTCATGCTTTCTGTTGTGTCTGCGTAGCCGCAGACATAGAATAGCCCACCGTTAGTAGCATGGGAAAATACAGTTACTTAATTGGCTAACAGCATGGAAGGCAACCAGTATATAAGGGAGCCCACGAGCCATTAGCCCTCATGGTATTGCAGTTGGAATTGAGTACTTACTAGCAATATGTTGATTGTGGATCCTTGCCTCTGGATCCTTCTTTCCCATGACACAATATTTTCTTTATAAGAACCCTGGATTTATGAAAAGTACAAAGCATTCAATTTCAGTTAATTTTGCTAGTTTTCCATATTTTAATACTCTTTGGTTTGTTTGTATTTTTATGATTTATTGCTTTTAGAATATTGTGTTATCCTTTCAGATATGTTCTCAAAGAAAAGACTGAAAATGTTTATTTAAATGAATAAATGCAGAATTGCAGCATCTTAAGCCCATGTCACACTGAACCAACAGATTCAAAGAGGATGTAAAACGGACAAAAAAGCTTGCCATCCGTTGGAAAACATGATGTACTCACTGCCTCCGTTTTGCTTCCTCTCTATCCGTCCAGCATCCGTTTGTTGACATTTCATCCGCTCTGAAAGTTTTGAGCTGCCCAAAACTTTTGCATGGAAAATGTATCCAGTTCGTCCATTCTGCATCCGCTACGCATCCGCTAGGCATCCGCTACACATCTGTTACGCATCCGCTATATCCACTAGGCATCCGCTACGCATCCGTGCAATTCCATCTGCTCGGACATGGGGAGGAAGCGGAACGGACGCAGAACGGATGCAGAACGGATGCCTAGTGGATGCAGCATGGAAACAAAGAGTTTAAAACGGAAAAAAAACATTCGCAGAGCGGACCTATCTCGGATATTAAGGATGTCTACAGGATGCGTAGAGGATGCCTAGCGGAAAACCTATATTTCCTATGAAAAGGGGGATCAACTCATCTGCATCTCACTTTCAGAACAGCAGCCCAGTGGTGCAGACCTCTGCAGCCTTCATCTGACTCTTCCTCTTCCACAGCATCCAGTCATGTCCACTGTGGATTGCAACAAAGTCCTTTCAGCAGCCACCATCGTTCTGCAACAGTGCGAAGCCATCTGCAGGCTCTGTGAACTCTACTGCGAGAAGAAAAAGAGGCAGCCAAAAAGAGTCTGGGTCTGAAGATGGTTTGCCAGAAGAACAGAGGACGGACTGTACAACAAGCTGATGGTGGAGCTCAGGAACAAAGACACTCGGGCGTTCCAGAACTTCATGAGAATGCCTCCAGCCATGTTTGACGAAGTTGTGCAGCGGCTGACACCCAGGTTGACCAAGGTAAACACCAGCTTCCGGCCCAGCCTGGAACCTGGGCTCAAGGTGGCACTCACTCTGTGCCACCTGGCCTCAGGAACCACCTACAGGAGCATGCAGTACGGCTGGAGGTTGCCATCCAACACCGTCAGCATTGTGGTCAGAGAAGTGGTGCAGGCCATCATCGAAGAATACAAGGAGGAGCTCCCCCAGTACCCCTCCACTGAAGAAGGATGGAAGAAAGTTGCAGAGCAGTGGTATCAGAAGTGGAACTTCCTCCACACCGTTGGAGCCATAGATGGCAAGCACGTGGCCTGCAAAGCGCCAGCCAAGTTGGGGTCCACTTATTTCAACTCCAAGGGCTTCTTCAGCATCATCCTCTTTGCCATGGTTGATGCTGACTACAAGTTCATGTACATCGATGCTTCAGGCAACGGCTCATCTTCAGATGCCCAGGTATACAACACCAGTCACCTCAAGGAGGAACTGGAAGGCAACCTCATCGTGGGTTTTCCAGATCCAGGACCCCTGCCCAACGACACACAAGATGTGCCCTACTTCATCGTGGGGGATGATGCCTTCTCCCTCACAACCTACCTCATGAAGCCCTACACTTCCAGACTCCTCACCCGTGAAGAGAGGATCTTCAACTACAGGCTGTCCAGGGCAAGGCGGGTGGTGGAGAACACCTTTGGCATCCTGTCCAACAGGTTCCAGGTACTTCTCACCACCATGCAGCATTGCCCAGAGACCATGAGGAGGATCATGGAAGCTTGCTGAATCCTGCAAAATTTCATGCGCACCCGCTACCCAGTCTTGCAGAACAGGCTTGTGGACCTCCAACAAGGCAATGTGGTCATGGAGCCTGGGGAATGGAGGCAAGGGCGAAACCTGATCGACACTCAGGATGTGCAAGGCCCCAACAGAGCCTCACATGAAGCGAAGAAGCAGCGCAACCTCCTGAGACACTGGTGCAACTCCCCAGCTGGAGCAGTGGAGTGGCAAGACAGGATGGTAGATGCTTAATGGATGCTTCCTTCAGCCTGTCTCCTCACATGGATGAGATTGGGCCATGTATGTTTGGTTGGCCTACAATGAACAAGGCGTTTAATAAAGTGTTTATGTTGACATGTGTGGATAATTATTACATTATTATTGATAATAAAGGGCCATAGGTGTGGCACCAGGGAGGGTGGACCATACAGTCCCACTATGCTTGCACTGGAGGTTTATCTATCCCACTGCTATCCTAAACCATCCCACAGCTATCCTTACCCATCCCACAATCATGCAAAGGCTTAAACCATTTCTAAAAGTTTCCAGCAAGACTTTATTTAAAAAAAGAAATGAAGCAAGTGTGTGAATCATAAATAGACTTTCTTAACAACAAGCTATAAAACAAAAAAGAGTCTCTGGTACTCCTCTTGGTCACTCAGTCTCAGGGGTAAAGGGTCCAGGTGCTGTGGAGGTGGTTGGTGCTGGAGTGTTTTTCATCAGCTCCTCCAGAAGCAGAAGCAGCGGAAGCCCCAGCCCCAGAAGAGCGAGCCTGTGCTGCAGAAGCCCCAGCAGAACCAGAGTCAGGGCCAGGGGGTGGGATGGTAGCCCTTTCCTTCTTGCAATGGCTGGGAGCAGATGGCTGAGGCTTGCTGTGCTTCCGCATGGTTGTGGGATTGCTGGCTGGCAAGAAGGCTGGCAGGAACCAAGGCTGGCAGCAAGGTTGGCAGTGAGCCTGGCAGCAAGGCTGGCAGCAAGGCTTGCAGGCAGACATGCAGGCAGGGCAGGCAAGGCAGCCAATCCATCCGGCAGCAGATCTTTCCTCTGAATGGTGACCTGCTTCCAAGCTGCTTCCGTTATATCCGTGGGGCTGACACAATGCATCCTCCCCGCATGCGCAATTAACTCCAGGCATCCATCAGGCTTCCGCTGTGCATCCACTGTGCATCCGCTGTATCCGTTCCGCGTCTGCTTTGATGAGGTCCCCCGGAAGCCTAGCGGACCTGCCATCTGCTCCCATCCGCTTCCATCCGCTGGGCTTCCGTTCCGCATCCACTTTGCATCCGCCCTGCATCCTCCCCCCGTCCGTGTTATCCACTCCGTTTATGCAAATTTTTGCCCTTTTTGAGAGCAGATAACAACGGATGGAACATTTTGTTCATCCGTTGTGTCATTTTTGCATCCATTGGGCAGTGTGACATGGGCTTTAATTTGTTAGTTTTAAAAGCTTAATTGATGTTTAAAATATGTATCTTACTACTATAATGAAAAAAAAATACCTATGAACTCTTTGTTCTTTTAATAATGTTTCAGTAGCAGCCATATGTTTTTGATTTCACTGATATTATATATCTTTCAAGGGATGAAGAAAGTATAGCATTTTCTGACAGCTTCATCAGCTGCTACAGCCTCAGGAACCTGAAAATTCCATCCAGAGGTCTCTGTAGGAGAATAAATTAACATAGTATTTTCTTTTCCTTTGAAGCCCAGGCAAAATTTTTTCCTAACTATGATTGAAAGAAAGTTAAATGTTCAGAATATAAAGATAACTATATTTTCCTGAGGGTGGCCCACATTTTATGTGGAACAATTAGCAAGAAATAATTTTGTCCTCTAATTAGAGATTTTAAAAAGTGCAAAGTTCACTAACAAATTAGCAAGTTTAAGGTAAGTAATTCATAAAAGAAAAAAGCTTGATCTTAGAAGAGCATAAGTGGCTATTTTCTTGCAAAGTTTTTTTTTTAATGCTTAGATCGTGGTGATGATGAGTACATAGTATTCCATTGTGATAGTAGTAGTGCAGGGAGGAAGATGGAGGCGAAGAAGAGAATTGTTGCAACGGTTGTGATGCAAGTCACTCACTTTATCTGCATGCTTTATAGTATCACCAAAGGTGTAGAATGTGCAGCATGACACAGCAATATTTATTTCTTAATTCAGTCACAAATGCGTGAAACAATAATGGGTGATTCATCAGTAAAAAAAATCAAAGATTGACCTGGAGAATACAGGCATATCTTTCTTACATATGTAAAACATAATGCATAAAAACAATGTTGGTATATTTTTTCCCTTTTTTCCTCCCACTTTGATTTAGGCTTACTCAGGATTGGGAAGTTATCTTTGAGAACCTTTTTTCTTCTTCAGACCCAAATTCCAATCCTACATATAGTTGTTTACACAGGTTTAATTCATGTTAATCATTTCACTATCTGTTGTTTGTCCTCTACCCATACAGGTAACACCTGACATGCACCCACAACTGAGTACAACATTTCTGTTGCTAAGTGAACAGTTGTTAAGTGAATCACTGCAGGTGTTAAGTTAGTAACACTTTGTTAAGTGACTCTCACTTAACATTGAGAGTTGCCTGTCAATTGACTTTGCCATTGACTTTGCCTATCAGCAGGTCACAAAAGGTGATCACATGGTCCCAGGACACTGCAACCATCATAAATATGAACCAGCTGCCAAGCATTCAAATTTTGGTCAAGGGACCATGGGTATTCTGCAATGGCCATAAGTCTTAAAAACGATCATATTCATCAAATGAACGGTTATAAATGAAGGATTATTTGTAGATAGGGAACACATAAATTCATTTTTCTCTTTTGGGGAAGCAGTCTCACTTTAACATTTTAAGCAACCCTATGACAATTCAAACATATCCATAGATGATGGATGGATGGATGGATAGATGATAGACAGACAGCAGACAGATAGATATAAAAAGATGGATAATATATAAAAATGAATAATATGTAATACAACTGTTTTTTTACTGAGTAAAAATTACATCAAAACTTCCCTGCATATTTGGAAAGTATTATAAGAACATCGTATAGCCATGATGGCAAACCTATGGCATGTGTGCCACAGGTGGCATGCAGAGCCAATTGTGCCGGCATGCGAGCTGCAGGAAAACGTACCTCACTGAGCATGTGTGCATACCTCACAGCTGATTTTTGGCCAGTTTGAAGCCTTTTTCGGCCTCCCACAGGCTTGAGGAAGGCTTCTGCAGGCTTCTACAAGCTTTGTAGGCTGAAATCTAGCCCCATTTCGTCACTTCCAGTATTTTCAGAAAAACAGGAAGTGATGAAATGGGGCTAGATTTAAGCCTACAAAGCTTGTAGAAGCCTGCAGAAGCCTTCCTCAAGCCTTTGGGAGGCTGAAAAAGGCCTCAAACTGGCCAAAAATCAGCTATGAGGTGCAGTGCAGGTAAGGGGCGTATTGCAACCGCATGTGCAGGGGATGTGGGGGGGTGCGCATTGCCTTCTGGTTGCTGGCATGCAAACACAAGCATGCAAGCACGCACACAATTTTTGGCATAGGAGCCCAAAAACGTTAGTTGAAAGTGGTTTTCCATTCATCCCCTTCCTTAATTCAAACCCGGTAGTATGCTTCTCTCAAGTCGAGCTTCATAAAAATTTTCCCTTTAGCCAGGTGGATCAACATGTCCTTCATCAAGGGAAAGGGGTACACGTTTTCCATGGAAATAGCATTCAGGTTTCTGTAATCAACACATAAGTGAAGGGAGCCATCTTTCTTTTCACGGAACAACAATGGGCCGCTACCCGGGGTCTAGCAAGTTGGATGAAACCACGTTCCAAATTCTTATCGATAAATGACTGCATCTCTTATAGTTCTCGTGGTGTCATTGAGTACAGTTTTGATTTCAGGAGTTTCACCCCTGGTAAAATTTCAATACTACAATCTGTTGAACGATGAGGAGGGAGTTCATCTGAAGCCTTCTCACTGAATACTTCCTTTAAGTCCCAATATTCCTCTGGAATTTTATCCTCTCCCTTCAGTTTTTCAGTACCCGTGGAGGCCAGCTCAGTGGGATTTTTGAGTTTCGGTTTAGATCACCCCTCCCCTTCCGGCCACTGATCAGTACATATGGGCAATAACCCCCTCCTCTGATCGACGTGGGGATTCCATTTCCAGAGCCAGGGCAATCCCAGTATTAGCAGCCGTTCCATTCCAGGGGCCACAATAAAATGCAAGTCTCTCTATGCTTCCCCATTGTTATTTTTATGGGTTCCATTATGAAGTGGGCACAGCTGCCTCCTGCTACTGATCCATCCAATTGGCAAAAGGCTATGGGTGTTTTCAAGATTTTTAGTCTTAAGCCCATTTTCTCTACTACTTTCGTGCTGACTACGCACCTTGTGCACCCAGAGTCTAGGAAGGCCAGCATTTTCCCTTTGACTCCCAATGTGGGTACCCTTAACTTCACTGGAATGGTCATAGTGCCCTTGTTTGGACTTACCATTGAGTCGTCTTCCTAATCAAATTCACTCTCTTCAGAGGAGATCGGAGTTCCCAGCTCCTCTCCTTTTGGAGGGGTGATTTCTACAATCTCCTCCACTTTAAGCGCCGTTTTGCGAGGCTTCATTTAGATTTTTTCAGGTTTTTTCACTCCTCCTGGCATCCCCTTCAGTTCCAGCTTGACCCGGCAGCCGGCAGCCTGGTGACCTTCCTTCCCACATCAGAAACAGGCAGTGGTCTTGGGTATTGCTGCCATCCCTCTCTTTTGGGGTTTGAAGGCTTCTCACGGCCGTGGGGGGGAAGACTTGCTCCAACCAGACCCCCCCCGGCACCTGTTGCGGGTTAGATCAATTTCCACCTCCGCTGCCAGCACGTACCACATCTGCAGATCATTGGGGTCTCTTCTGGCAATGCAGCTCTGGTATACATCCTCATTTAAGCCATCTTTAAATGCTTCTATCAGGGCTACCTGGGACCAGCCTTGAATATGACATGCCAGTTCTCTAAATTCCTGGGTGTAGTCGGCCACTGATCTCCACCCCTGATTTATGGTCTTCATTCTAATCCTGGCCTTATGTTTCACCAGTGGGTCTTCAAATCTGGTCCGCAGCACAGTCATGAACATGTCATAATTCATCAGCTGGGGGGCGTTATCATTATGCAAAGTCACCATCCACTTTGCAGCTGTTTCCTCCAGGGCCCTGGTAACACATCTGACTTTGGCTGCATCTGAGGGAAAATCCCCTCCGTATTCTTCCATGTAGCTCCAAACTTGTGCCAGGAAAAATCCCAACTCCTTGGGATCCCTCCCATATTTTATTTCAATGGAGGCAACTTTGGAGTTCTACGTCTTCTGGCTATTACTGCTCCGGCTGGCCCCCCCCAGGGCTGTTGCTGCCTGTGGCACTAGCTCAGGTTGATTTATGGGGATGGCTGTTCTGCGTTTTTTGCCTGGGACTGCTTCCCCCTTCTCCCCCTCATACCTTTGTTCAGCGTGAGGCTCTCCGAGGGCTTCATCTATGAGGTGCTTGGCTTGATCTAATAAAAAGTTTTTCTTTTCCCTCTCTTGCCATGGCTCCTCTCTTCCACGCCAATGGGGAGTGGTAACTCCTGGGGGAGGCTTTTCTTCAGGATCCTTCCAGCCGACTCCCAAGGACCATTTGGGTTTTACAGCTGGTTTCTCTCCAAGATTTAGCTCTGCTAATAATTCAGTTTCCCTTTCTTCCTCTAGCAACAGCAAATCTTGCCCTCCAGTGGCTCCCAGGTCTTCTTGGTCGCTGGCTGGAGTTGACATGGTGTTCAGACCCCCTCGGAAGAAATTGTGTTATCTCTCTGGGTGGGCTGATAAGGTGAGATTCAGAATAATGTCAGCTGGTGCTCCATTCAAAATCCAAGAAAGAAATACTTAGATTCTTTTAATTAGAGAAAAGATATCTTTTACTGGAAGTCAAGTGGTAGCAACAAAAGAATTCTGAATCTGAGAAAATAGGCGCGTAAACCACATATACAAAGTGATGGCAATGTTCCCACCCCCAATAGTTCAAATGGTTCTTCCAATTAAAAGTTGTGAATGTCATCATGTGGACATCTTCAGGTGGTGATGACACTTTGGGCCGTTGACCTTGGCATATTTTGATAAAGGTTTGCAGCTGCACAGAGAATAAAAAGCTAAGCAAGAAATAGAAACCTAAGCAAGAATGTACTCCCCCCCCCCAGTTTATACAGTTCCACTTTGTAACACCTCCAGCTCACTTCCCACAACTATCCCCCTCCTCCCCCGTTACTTATGACAGCTGAAAGATGCAAAGGAAAGGGAGAAGGTCTTGAAGGCTAAAATCTTGAAGGCTGACACAAATGTATAAATCTAGTAAAATTCCATTTAGTTTAGCATTCTGGTTCATATCTTCGTGCAAGCGAATGTCAGGGTCATTATAAATGGTGGGGACATATGATGAAAGAAATGTCACTCTTTCCATGCAATTGTGATTCAAGTTTTCCTCTCCTTTATATATGTAATGTCCTCATTGTTTAATTTTGATGAAAGCATCAGATTCTTCAACCAGTTCTATAAAATAGCCACCCAGAAATGTCTAAAAAATCTACAACCAAAGCATTGCTCCAACATACACCATCATAAGCACTTGTGTGATTATTATTAGTTTTGTTCAGGTTTTTCATAGGTCAGGAATACTCAGTCATTTAAATGCTCTGAATAGACTCTGTTCCCCTCTGCACCAGATGCATGTTCACATCCTAATATGCAATTCAAATCTTGCTAGAATTAGGGAAAAATAATTCTAAAAGCAGTTTCTCATTCTTGCATTTTATGAAAATTGTGAAATATGCTTTGATGCTTATCCTTGGAAAATGTGTGATATCAGTCTTCATTCACTCAAATATTGAAGGGACCAGAAGGTAAGATTGAGATTTATCTTTGTAAAATAAGGCTGAGGCGGGGAGATCCACAGTCATTCCCAGGTTGGGTTAAAAAGTCAACGACAGCTTTAATCTTTTTTTTTTACTCATATCACATGTACATCCAGAAATGTATTATGATAGCACTCTTGAAATTCTTGAGAGGGTACATTCAACAAGGCAATAAGTTTTAGCTTTCCAGAATGCCGTATGCATAGTTTGAATATTAGGGGAAAAAAAACCATGAAAATTCTAAAGCAACTTGACAAATTACCAGAGTGGTGGTGGATTCTCATTCACTGGATTTGTTTAATGCTATATAGCGGTCTTCCATGGTTTCCTGCAAGGAAGAGAGCCTTCATCTCAGTGGCATGGATTATATCTTCCAAACTCTATAATTCTATGGAATCTATTCTTCTTTGCCCAAGCAATAAATGTGGAGGCAATCTTTCTTTCTACTCAAGAAAAAAAGAAACAAGAAAAACTCAGAGCCACATTTTTTCACCTTTTGCTTATTAAAGGAAGTGCATATTTGTTAATACTAGAATGTAAGCTAAAGGATTTTGTCCCCTTATCTGTATACAGGTACTTGTTAATGAACTCAATACCATTTATTTGTTACAGGCTCTTCCAAAATACCTTTTCCAACATTACCGAAATATGTTATATATTTTTTTCTTGAAATTTCTACAGTATAGATTATAGAGCAACTTGGGATAAGGAAAAGCTTTTCTGCTGCATAAATCACCTTGAATTTTCCTTCAAGCAAAATTCATTGGCAACTAGATATAATAAGAAATAACCAGATTATCCAGAGACTGTATTATTTTTTTTAAGTTATGATCACCTCTATTTTCAATGGGTTTGAATTGCAAAATGATAATATTTACATGGTATGCATTATATCTCAAAAATCTGACATTTTTTTCAGTTATTAACTTGGGGCAAACTATTAAATGCATCACTATGGGTCATTTTTTCGAAGAAAAATAATTCAAAGGGAGACATTTAGTGAAAATATTAAACTACAGTTTTAAGAATTTTAATTATATTTGTTTATAAATAATAAATCAATTCATATATTAATTCAAAATTGCTGTGCTGTTTATTTTATCAGTTTAAGGGCAGTCATGAATGGAAAGCATGTTTATTTCATGCATACATTTTTTGAGACTAGTCCCTTATCCTGGGGGCTGAATAAAGTAAAGAAGGGGAAGGGGAAGGTGAAGGGGAAGGGGAAGGGGAAGAGGAAGAAGAAGAAGAAGAAGAAGAAGAAGAAGAAGAAGAAGAAGAAGA
>BLBF01000022.1:33974973-34028435 GCA_015471245.1 Laticauda colubrina | reverse complement strand
GAAGAAGAAGAAGAAGAAGAAGAAGAAGAAGAAGAAGAAGAAGAAGAAGAAGAATAGGAGAAAAAATTGTTCTGGGACTATATACATATTTAGAGTATAGCTCATCTGATGCTAGAAGGTTCTGACTGGCTCCATAAATGGTAAAATATTATTTATCAGAATATCTTATTCATATGTCTTTATGTGTTAATCACAATGAATATTCCTTAAAGAACTCTGAATCTATATGGTCTCAATGTCTTTACAAAAACCAAACAATATCTGACTTTTTAGTATCTGGTTTCAATATTGCTTTTGGATTACTTCAGCCATGCTGTTGATTTTAATGTGTTTAACATATGATAAAAATTAAATCTCATTTTGTTATTCTGGTTCCTAAACAAATATCTTTGAATCTCTTTGCAGGTGTAAAATAACATGTTAACATTGCTTGACAAATAGAGGTATGTATTAGTATATCCAATAGGATTCCTAGTAGTAATAAACTGAGTCAAAACTAAGGTTTATAATGGAATCAACACATACTGACTGTTACATGTTTTATTCTGATATGATGTTTTAAGTAATGAGCTGCTGCTCTGATCTAATTTACGATCAGTATCTCTTGATAAGGAGTTCTTTAGGAGAAGTAAAATGTGTAAAAGCATTTATCAGATTGTCACCATTAAAAGAGAAGCTTCCAAACAACACCTCTCTCCCAGTATAATTAGACAAATCAGTTTATCTTCTGGATACAGCTTTATGCAAATACCTCTAAGAAAAGATGCCTCTATAATGCCAGCATCTTTTCTCTCCCAATATATTTTCAACTGGTATTTTCCTTAAAGTGTCTCATTCACCACTGCAGGCTCCCTGTGGTAAAGTTTAATATAATCAATTTGTCAATGTCCACAATACTGCTGATCTTTCTGGCCATTGTCAGACTCTGAAAGCTTTCATCCATCTATTCATTCTATGGTGCAGTGTAGGAGAAAGATGAAGAGTTGAAGGCAAATCATCATCTGAAGAGCAAGGTATCATTGTTTCCTTGAGTATTTCACATATACACTAAAATAGGTTGATTTTTTCCCCAGCATATTTGTTTATGTATTTCATGTGCTCAAAAATCTTAGTTTGTAAAGAAGTACAGCATGCTTCTGAAAAGCTACATTTTAAAATGTTGTGTTCAATTACTTCAACTTTCAATTATTAATTGAGTTTCTTAATGTTGGCTTTTTTGTGCATTGTTGGCACATTGTTATATTATAATCTAAATATCTGTCAGTGGTCTTTGATCTATAATGATTATTCAACATTTTGGAGCCATTGCCTAAAATTATACTCCCTGGATGAGAAACATACCTGCAATTAACTCAGAACATTATGCAACTAGCAATTTACTAGAACCTTGGATTATTAACCTTAAAGTTTTATGCTACAAAACAATAGGGTGCTGCCTCTTCTTTTCTTTCTTTGTCTTCCCATTTATAGCAGGGATGTCAAACTCCATGGGCCAGATGCATCACAAGCAGGCCACATCCACCACAGCTCCACAAAGGAAAAAATGTTTGATATGTCACATGACAGAAATGTGACATGGCAAGTTTGACATCCGTGCTTTGATTAAATATATAAAAACTTGACAGAAATAAGTAAGCAGAATTTAATTCTTAAACCAGAGGAGAAATGCCAAAATGCTGGCATTCTGAAACCTGCCTGGGAAAATTGTAGGAATGAATTGATTTCCTGTCGCACAATGTTGGGTAATTACTCAATAGAGATTTAAGCTGATTGTTAGTTTGAGTATTAGAAAAAAAAAACCATGAAAACTCTAATAGCAACTTAACAAATAGAATCTATTACCAGACTGGTGGTGGATTCTCATTCACTGCATTTGTTTAAGGCTAGATAGCCTTCTTCCATGGATTCAAAGAGTGGGCAAATGGGAAGGTTGTCATGAAATATTGAGGAGGAAGAGATTAAATCTTATCCTTTAATTGGTGAGAAACTGTGCCAAGTTTAGATACTTTGTTAAAACATCCAGCAAGATCAATATTTACATATCAGAATTTGGAAATCACAAAGGTCCTTAGCTGAGATCAATTTGTTAGCGCAATTTTTTGAGTTTTCAAATGAAATGAATATCTCCTAACTTTTAATAATGAATTCTGCTTGAATCTCTCACTTCTGTTAATGGCTGCCCCAAAAGTGAACAAAATAATAGTAACAATAAGTCCAACACACCTTCTTTGATTACACCAACTTTAATTTGTTTGATGTCAGCTTATTGCATCATGTGAACTCAAAGATTCTAGTTTGCAATCATACCTGATAAGCAAGGATAATGTGGGAATCCATCCAATAGGCTGAAATAAAAAATAATGGTTAAGCAAAATAGTATCTGACTCACTCTCTGTCACATTATGCAGCTTGTCACCACCTTTTTTTCTTTCAGTGCTTGGCAATTTCAGACTTATATCCTGTTTGGGACATATAATTTAATAGGATTTGTGAGGCTTTCATCCTAAACAAACAAAACAAAGTTGGATCCCTGGACATTTTTGTAATATTTATTGAAGTGATGAGCTGAAAGTGAATCATCTTTCAAGAGAATAGGCTTTTTCTTGAAAGCCATGTTTGAACTGATTCATAACCTTAAAACAAAATTTGTGTAGAATTCTTTATTTAATACAAGATATTTTTATTCAGCAGGTTCACACACTCACACACATATATCATATAGGTTTATCCAGTTACTATTTCTTTATTATAGAATTTCATCCATACTCTTGGCACATTTCCTTTCAATAGTCTTTTGACATTTTTTTCCATTGGCTATGCAATTAGGACACCAGGTTCAAAGGTTCCCAAATTCAGTAAACTTGTTAGAAGAATCTGTTTAATTGAAATTATCTTATGCTGATTTCACTAAATGATAGGCTTTCTGGGATGGCTGATCTCACCCAAGGGATTTTGCTTTGTATAAGGTTAGGGCATTCTGTACCTTTTTAAAACCACTTTATTCAGTTTGATAGAACTTTTTTAAAGGTGTATTGTAAAAATTATTGTGGTAAAAACAAAACATTCTTGCCACCTAACTTTAGATATATAAAGCCCATGTCACACTGCCCAACGGATGCAAAAAGGACACAGCGGACGAGCAAAATGTTCCATCCGTTGTTATCCGCTCTCAAAAGGGGCAAAAATTTGCATAACCGGAGCAGATAACACAGGCGCGGGGAGGACGCAGGGCGGATGCAAAGCGGATGTGGAACGGAAGCCCAGCGGATGGAAGCGGATGGGAACAGATGGCGCAACCGCTAGGCTTCCGGGGGGCCTCAGCAAAGCAGACGCGGAACAGATACAGCGGATGCAGAGCGGACACCGAACGGATGAAGCGGATGCACAGCGGAAGCCTAGCGGATGCACAGTGGAAGCCTAATGGATGCCTGACATTAATTGCGCATGCGGAGAGGATGCATTGCATCAACCTCATGGATATAACGGAAGCAGCTCGGAAGCAGGTCGCCATTCAGAGGAAAGACCTGCTGCCAGACACATCGACTGCCTTGCCTCCCCTGCCTGCATGTCTGCCAGCCAGCCTTGCTGCCAGCCTTGCTACCAGCCTTGCTGCCAGCCTCCCTGCCAGCCTTGCTGCCAGCCTGCCTGCAAGCCTTGCTGCCAGCCAGTCTGCCTGCAAGCCTTGCTGCCTGCCTTCCTGCCAGCCTTGGTTCATGTCTGCCTGCCAGCCTTGGTGCCTGCCTGCCTGCAAGCCTTCCTGCCAGCCTTGGTGCCCGCCTCCCTGCCAGCCTTGGTGCCTGCCTTGGTGCCAGCCTTCCTGCCAGCCTTGGTGCCTGCCTGCCTGCATGCCAGCCTTCCTGCCAACCTTGATGCCTGCCTCCCTGCCAGCCTTGGTGCCTGCCTTGGTGCCAGCCTCCCTACCAGCCTTCCTGCCAGCCTTGGTTCCTGCCAGCCTCCCTGCCAGCCAGCAACCCCACAACCATGCGGAAGCACAGCAAGCCTCAGCCATCTGCTGCTAGCCCTGGCAAGAGGGACAGGGCTACCATCCCTCCCCCTGGCCCTCACTCTGGTTCTCCTGGGGCTTCCGCAGCACGGGCTCGCTCTTCTGGGGCTGGGGCTTCTGCTGCTTCTGCTTCTGGAGGAGCTGATGACAAGCACTCCAGCACCAGCCACCTCCACAGCACCTGCGCCCTTCACCCCTGAGACTGAGCGACCAAGAGGAGTGCCAGAGACTCATTTTTCTCTTATAGCTTGTTGTTAATAAAGTCTATTTTTGATTGACACACTTGCTTCATTTCTTTTTTTTAATAAAGTCTTGCTGGAAACTTTTAGAAATGGTTTAAGCCTTTGCATGCTTGTGGGATGGGTTAAGATAGCTGTGGGATGGGTTGAGATAGCTGTGGGATGGGCAAGGGATACCTGTGGGATGGGTAATAGCTGTGGGATAGATAAACCTCCAGTGCAAGCATAGTGGGACTGTATGGTCCACCCTCCCAGGTGCCACACCTATGGCCCTTTATTATCAATAATAATGTAATAATTATCCACACATGTCAACATAAACACAACTCTTTATTAAACTCCCTGTTCATTGTAGGCCAACCAAACATCCATGGCCCAATCTCATCCGTGTGATGAGACAGGCTGAAGGAAGCATCCATTAAGCATCTACCATCCTGTCTTGCCACTCCACTGCTCCAGCTGGGGAGTTGCATCAGTGTCTCAGGAGGTTGCACTGCTTCTTTGCTTCATATGAGGCTCTGTTGGGGCCTTGCACATCCTGAGTGTCGATCAGGTTTCGCCCTTGCCTCTATTCCCCAGGCTCCATGTCCTCATTGCCTTGCTGGAGGTCCATGAGCCTGTTCTGCAAGACAGGGTAGCGGGTGGGCATGAGATTGTGCAGGATGCAGCAAGCTTCCATGATCCTCCTCACGGTCTCTGGGCAATGCTGCATGGTGGTGAGAAGTACCTGGAACCTGTTGGACAGGATGCCAAAGGTGTTCTCCACCATCCGCCTTGCCCTGGACAGCCTGTAGTTTAAGATCCTCTCTTCATGGGTGAGGAGTCTGGAGGTGTAGGGCTTCATGAGGTAGGTTGTGAGGGAGAAGGCATCATCCTCCACGATGAAGTAGGGCACATCTTTTGTGTCATTGGGGAGGGGTTCTGGATATGGGAAGCCCACGATGAGGTTGCCTTCCAGCTCCTCCTTGAGGTCACTGGCGTTGTATACCTGGGCATCTGAAGATGAGCTGTTGCCTGAAGCATCGATGTACATGAATTTGTAGTCAGCATCGACCATGGCGAAGAGGATGATGCTGAAGAAGCCCTTGGAGTTGAAATAAGTGGACCCTGACTTGGCTGGCGCTTTGCAGGCCATGTGCTTGCCATCTATGGCTCCAACGGTGTGTGGGAAGTTCCACTTCTGATACCACTGCTCTGCAACTTTCTTCCATCCTTCTTCAGTGGAGGAGTACTGGAGGAGCTCCTCCTTGTATTCTTCGATGATGGCCTGCACCACTTCTCTGACCACAATGCTGTTGGTGTTGGATGGCACCCTCCAGCCGTACTGCATGCTCCTGTAGGAGGTCCCTGAGGCCAGGTGGCGCAGAGTGAGTGCCACCTTGAGCCCAGGTTCCAGGCTGGGCCGAAAGCTGGTGTTTGCCTTGGTCAACGTGGGTGTCAGCCGCTGCACAACTTCATCAAACATGGCTGGAGGCATCCTCATGAAGTTCTGGAACGCCCGAGTGTCTTCGTTCCTGAGCTCCACCATCAGCTTGTTGTACAGTCCATCCTCTGCTCTTCTGGCGAACCGTCTTCGGATTCAGACTCTTTTTGGGTGGCTCCTTTTCTTCTCGCAGTAGAGTTCACAGAGCCTGCAGATGGCTTCGCACTGTTGCAGAACGATGATGGCTGCCGAAAGGACTTTGTTACAAGCCACGGTGGACATGACTGGATGCTGTGGAAGAGGAAGAGGCAGATGAAGGCTGCAGAGGTCTGCACCGCTGGGCTGCTGTTCTGAAAGTGAGATGCAGGTGAGTTGCTCCCCCTTTTTATAGGCAGTATAGGTTTTCCGCTAGGCATCCTCTAGGCATCCTCTAGGCGTCCTCTAGACATCCTTAATACCCGAGATAGTTCTCCTCTGCGAATGTTTTTTTCCGTTTTAAATGCTTTGTTTCCATTCTTCATCCGCTAAGCATCCATTCTGCATCCGTTCCGCTTCCTCCCTGCGTCCGGGCGGATGGAGTTCCACAGATGCGTAGCGGACACCTTGCTGATATAGCGGATGTGTAATGGATGTGTAACTGATGCGTAGCGGATGCGTAGCGGATGCAGAGTGGACAAACTGGATACATTTTCAATGCAAAAGTTTTAGGCAGCCCAAAACTTTCGGAGCGGATGAAATGTCAGTAAAGAGATGCTGGATGGATAGAGAGGAAGCAAAACGGAGGCAGTGAGTACATCACGTTTTCGAACGGATGGCAAGGTTTTTTGTCCGTTTTACATCCTCTTTGCATCCGTTGGTTCAGTGTGACATGGGCTTAACTTTCAATCAGTGTCTGACTTTTCCCCTGCTAGAGTGGATGACACTCTAATGATAGAACTGAATGGGTATCAAATGTATGTCACAATAGCTAGGAGCATCTAACCAATTTTTTTCTGGGCCTGCAAAGCTAAGCAGGATTTCACTAGATATGGATAATAGCCCAGATAGCTACTCAGGAAATCCCAAGATAATACTTTAGAATGAGAAGTAGCAAAAATGTCCCCTAAGAAAACAATGGAGAGCTATTTTTCCACATATGCCAAGAGAACTATGTGGATGTATCATTAAATTGTCAGTAATCATTTGCTATACAAATGCCCACTCAGAATCAATTAGGCATAAGGCATTTGGGGTGGACCATATTAATGGTTCTTTTCCTGAAAAAGGTCAGAAGGTGCCACTGGATTTCGGGGAATCTATAATATGATTTGACCATGATAAAGGACAATCAGAAACATCCTTCATTTTCAGATCACAAATCTTTTATGTAAAGAATTGATAACAGCAAAAATGTCCACAGCAATGATCACTGCTTCTTTTAAAATGGCTGCAATATGTGTGATATGTGTTATAAAGTAACAGCTCCCCTGGTGACAATCACCATATTGAAGCCAGCAACTATTCTAGCAGACTCCCATTGAGTTGTATAATCTGTGCTGGTAATCAATTTGAACACGTTGGTTATTTGTGTGGAGGCCTGAATACTGAGCCACTCTGGATTCAGTTCTGAGAGCATGGTGAATTAATTCCTCTAGTACTTTCAGCCTGCTAGGATCAGCCACCAGGTCAGAGATCAGGTGAAGAAGTTCAGGGAAACATAGTATTAGGCAGCAGTTGAGTAGCAGTACAAATGTAACCAGATTGTTCATAAAGCCCTTCAAATATTCACTTCCATGTCACAGCAGATAGTTCTTCCTTTCCAAATTTACAGTAGAGTTTTCATTGCTGCAGCCACATGCAAATTAACTAACCCCTCCATCCTCCCCCAATCATGTTTCAGAGATACATGCTACAATCCCCCCCCCCCACCAAGTCATTCCTGCCTATTGCAAACATCCTTTACAAGGGTGTGGTACAGTGGGGAGAGGGGGGCTGTGGAAATAAAATTGTAGCTTTCCATTAAGTTAGCATTACCACATTTCTGCAGCACAAGCAAACAGAAAATATCTTTCCCCTCCTTACTTTTAAGTATTGATAGCAATCAAATCACAGGAGCTTCTATGTCTTATATATGCTGAACAGGAGTTGCCTAGCAACAAGCTCATTGTCAATTTTTCTTCAGTGGCAATAAATGTCCATGTCTGGAACACTATTTATCTTCATTAGAACTAAGTAATTCAAGCTGTCAACTCTCTGGTGACTATTGGGTATCTGCTTACCATATATTTGATGCTTGATTATACTGCTCTAAAAAAGAGAGACCCCCTTACTTGTCAACCTTATGCTTGTGGCATCATTAACACTGGCAAGACCCAACCACTTCACCTTTTGCTCATGCTGTATATTTATTAACCTGTCTGTACTCACATTAAAATGGGAATTAAGTTTTCTTCTAAAGCATGCTAAACTTTAGACACCAAAATCAAGTACATATCATAATATACTAGATGGTATTCCCTGATTGAAATTTCAGGAAGGTATTGCTAAACAGCAAACAGCGAAACCCTATATCCTGTATGAATTTTTAAACTTCTTCATAAAAAATGATTATTGATTTCTTCAGTCTCTACTTCATATATATGGCTTCTTCTCTGCTCTGTCATTCTGATGAACCTGTGGCCTTTTAGTTGTTTCTAAAACATAATTCCCAAGGCATACAGTATTTCAACAAATAGGGAGACAATCCAATGATTTGAATCCAAATATAAAGGGCACAAAATGCCAGATTGTTCCACAAATATACTATATATAAGTTTTAATGTTCGTAAAACAATTTACAAATAGGTAATAAAAGTTAAACCCTTTAAATCTATATAATACCATGACATAGTCTTAATTAAAATATTCAACAAAAATATATCTTAAATTTTGGACACTGACTTATCTCTATTAACTTGTATAGTAATTTCTCAGTTAGTAAGGATATCTGTGGTACAAAAATATTATTTTCTTTAATCAGCAACAACATTTAACAGTACTGCATTTAAATAACACAAAATTAATACTAATTAGAAAAAAGTTTTTTTTCTAAATTCAAGGTTTAAACTTCAACTATTTATATTTATCTGACATATGCTTAATAGATATTTATTTATCTAATTTATTGGCAGCCAAACTTACCACGGGTAACTCTGTGTGGCTTAATATGTTTGTGGCATTTTAATTATAATTTAATTAAATAATAATTTAATATACCAAATACATTGTTGATGACTCTCATTTTTTCAAGAACCTTGGAGTTCTCATATCGAAAGTGCCTAAGTGAGCCTGTTGCTGCAGTATTGCCAAAAAGGCTTTAAGAGTTGTAAATTTAATTTTATGAAGCTTCTCCTCTGGTAATAGTGATTTGCAAACGAGGACATTCAAAACATTTGCTAGACCAATACTTGAATTCAGCTCTGCTGTCTGGAATCCGCACTGTATATCAGACATAAATACAATTGAGCGAGTCCAGAAGTATTTTACCAGAATACTACATTCCTCTGTTCGCAACAGAATACCCTACACCATCAGACTTGAGATTCTAGGCTTAGACAACCTTGAACTACACCGACTAAGATTGGACTTAAACATAGTACATAAAATTATATGTAATAACGTCTTACCAGTTAATGAATATTTCAGCTTTAACCAAAATAACACAAAAGCACACAACAGATATAAACTAAATGTAAACCAAACTCAATTGCAGGAAGTACGATTTCAGCAACAAAGTGGTCAATGTCTAGAACTCACTACCTGATTCTGTTGTCACCTGCTCAAACCCGCACTTCTTTACCCTCAAACTAAACTCTATTGATCTTACCTCATTCCTAAGAAGTCTGTAAGGGGCATGCAGAAGCACACAATCATGCCTACCATCCCTGTCCTATTGTCCCCAATTATTAGTTCCTATTTCTTGTATTTAAACTTATGTTTATTCTTGTTTCTGTTGTATTGTGAGCCTATGAAATAGTAAAAATTTGAGAAATTGCATCCTTAAAAAATAATCTTTGGTCCTATTTTCTATGGTAAACTGATTGAATGGAAATTTAATTATATTTTCTAACCCTTTAAATCTAGTCATCTAGGCAAATATAACTTCATATAATTTCTACTGCATAATCTTCATATTCTTGTCTTCCCAAGTGGGATTTACTTTAGTTCAACTCACTGACATCTAACCTGGTGGCTACCATTATTTCATTCATTCATTCCATTCATTCATTCATTCATTCATTCATTCATT
The DNA here is from genome assembly GCA_015471245.1 of Laticauda colubrina. Taxonomy (NCBI): domain Eukaryota; kingdom Metazoa; phylum Chordata; class Lepidosauria; order Squamata; family Elapidae; genus Laticauda; species Laticauda colubrina. Next base: position 34,018,503 of record BLBF01000022.1, on the reverse strand, counting down.
CATTCATTCATTCTACTCCCTGAAGATTATGGATGTTGCTTTCTTTAGGGTTTCATTCCTCTCTGACTCTTTCGTAAGTTTTAACTCAGTCTCAAAATCTATAGAACTGAAATAACAGAAAGACAGATAACAATTATCATAGAAGGTGTGGATGTTCAAATTTCAGCAATCTCAATAAAAATGGTCCTTGAAAGTGTACTTTAGTTTTCACAATTAATATGAATCAATATAAGCTAGATGGGACATATAGCCCTCAATGCCCAAGGTTTATCAGTATTTTCTTCATTGTTTATTATGTTTAAATCCAACCTCCTTTTTTGAGTCCAAGAAAGAATGCATGAAACAATAATAGCAATCCTGTGAGTCAGATGAAGCTGAAAGACACTGAATAGGCTCATGGTCATATAGAAGGCAATCCTGATTGATGAAAATACCAGAATTGCTAAATTAGTAACAGAAGAGGTAGAAGGGCTCATAACATATGTGCAACAATCAGTGAAGATTGCATTTAAATTTTCAGTTCAAAGACGGCAAGGTTCAAGTGAACTTTGATATGTATTAAAGCAACATATCAAAGGAGATCAACAGTATAAATATCTTATTTCTCCCTCTCATTCCAATCTATGGCCATACAGGGAAGAAAACCTTTTAAGAAAGTTTGAGATTCTGCAAAAATAGACAGCTCACCCAAAATATTAATTTAATCTCAAGATTGCCTTAAATATCTGTAAAGCTTCTCAAACCTCAAATACCCATTTAAGGAGTTAATCCAATCCAATCAGATCAAATCACTTTCCAATAGAATAATGCCTTCAAAGTGATACATAAGTCTAGAATTTCCCCCCTGAAAAGCCTTATGCATAATAAACTATTGAGATATGCTGATTCAATAGCTATTAATAACCTCAATGCATTATATTTGAGGTATTAAATGAGCTTACATGTTTGTACCTTTAACTCTGTCCATAGTCATCATAGTTCTTTTGATACCTCAATTTGTATACTACCAGGAACATCTATAATGAGAAAATCTATACACATAATTCTAATCATTTAAATATTTCCAAATTATTTTGAGATAAGGAAACCTTAACATATAGAAATCTAAACATTAAAGAAAAGAAAAAAACTATCTCAGATGTCATGGTAACTTGACCAGGAGGAAGTACAAAACATCACAGGCAGATCTATAAGGCTTTAGTTGCAACCTTTTTATACATATATACTAGGGGTGGGATTCAAATTTTTTAACAACTGGTTCTGTGGGCATGGCTTGGTGGGTTTGGCTTGGTAATCATATGACTGGGTAGGTGTGGCTGTGTGGTCATGTGACTGGGAGGGCATGGCCAACTCGACATCACTCACATCGAGGGGCGCTTCTCTTCACCTGGCCTCTCATGATCATGGGAATGCTGCAACGGTTGTAAGTGTGAAAAACAGTCAGTCACTTTTTTCAGTGCCATTGTAACTTTGAATGGTCACTAAATGAACTGTTGTAAGTCAAGGATTACCTGTACAAAATACAAAAAGCTTCTTTGCTTACAAAAAGCTGCCCTAAATACCAATCAGTAGATTAAAAATACCTGCAAGCTGGAGTTACAAGTCAGGCAGGGTGGCAGAATACCTTGAGGTATTAAAATAGTTAAAATGCAATGATAACTATCAGCAGCCAGCTCTTGCTCATAAAGTGAAACCCTTTAGCAGAGTGCTCTCCAGAAAGAGCACACCCAGAAGAAGCAATCCTTAGATCCATTTGCACCACTTAAAGACACCAGCTGGTCTCACTCACTTCACAAGATATCCTAAGGAAATCATCCAGATTTAAGGAAAGATCACATGCCCCCCCCCCAAGAAAGGCAGTAAAAAAATCAGTGCCAAGCTTGCGTCCTGCCTCTTGGAAGTTCACCCCAAAAGGACAGTGCCAGGAACCACTAAAGCAGTGAAGGAAGACACCCCCCCCCAGATAGAAAAAGAAACCATGAGGCAGAGAAAAATTCAAACACAATACCAATAATTAAATCACAACAGTAGCTGTTGCTTATTAAACCAATTACTAGAACAGATAGACACAGGAACTAGCCACATTTCTCAACCCAGTTTCTTTTCAGGAACAGAGATTAACCCTTTTCCTTCCAAACAAAGATGAATAGGGAAAAGTATCCCACCAATAAATACAGGATTAAATGACACCAAGCACAGAATTAAATTTCACCAAAAACCAGTTTTAAAACAAAACTCAAAAAGGGTATGTCAACTCATGTTTGAATGTCAATCTTTCTAGCTAGACAAGAAGCCTTGCTGAATGTCACTCATCTTGGTTCCTTGTCATTAAGAGCTTCTTTCCAGCAGCTCTGCTTCATTATTCAATTATTACTTCAAAGTGCTGATCCTGGCTGAAAGAACACCAACAGGGGAGTATTTCCTCCCTACATGAGTATAAAAAGCTTAAAACAATCCTTCCCCCTTAAGAAAGTACCAGCAAAGAAAAAAAAAATTCTAGAGATAGGAAATCTAGCCGTACTCCCAAGAATGTAATAAGGGTTAATGGAAAAGCAATTTCTCCAAGCAGGCCAATAAAGATTACGCTAGAAACAACACCAGAATGATTCCTTCCTGCCTTCCTGACAGGATTAGCCCTGTAAAGTGGAAAAAAAAACATAAAGAGATTTCTTCCAACAACTGGTTTCTGAACTGCTTAGAAAGTTAACAACAGGTTCTAACGAATATGTGAGAAAGAGTAGAATCCCACCCCTGATACATTCTAGCAATTACTGCAAGAGAGGTGCCCACTGTCCATTTCTAAAACTTTTACTTACTTACTCTAGTACAGTATAAAGTGCAAAGTTTAAAACTAGATGTTATCTGTTTAACGTAAATAAAGATTAATAGAGTTGGATCATTCAACAGCTTTTTAGTTACTGATAGATTATTTGGTTTTTTGTTTGGTCAGTTTATTTCATGTTTTGCAAATGTTTTTAATCATTTTGAGAATTTGTTTCTATAGAGCTTTCATTTTAGCAACCTGGCAAATGCAGGAATATGTGGGACTAAGGATGCCTTTGAGATATCAGAATAATATTGCATTAAATGAAAAAAAATGTGTCTAGAAAAAGTCTATAAGCCTATAAAAATGTATCCCTTTATTGAAGTGAATTTGGAAGTAAATTTTTATGAATCTAACATATATACTCATTGAAATATGTTTCTAATAAAATATTTTGATTATTCAGTACTTTAGGTTTTAATATTCCTTGGATATGAGTTTAACACAGCTACTAGTTTTATAACAGCTAGGAACCCAATGTATAAAATAGAAACCCATTCAAATAGAAACCCATTTAAATTAGGGATTATAGACATTTAGTCTTAAACATGAATAGGTAATCTATGTTACTACAGAAATAGCATTGTCATGTTTTCTAGATATGTTCTAGTATATCTAGGAACATACAGCAACATCTGTAAAATATCCAGATTTCACTACATGAAGAGTTGTGAGGATAGTGTTTTTACAAAACACACAGACAGACTTTTGATAACAGAAGTTTTTTACCTGAACTTGCCCTAAATGAACTGTTGTAAGCCAAGGACTACCTGTATAAGGTACTGGAAAATTTAGAAAACAATATAATTATTTGCTTCATTCTAAGAAATAGTTTTATTTTATTTACTTTTATTGCTTTTTCTAGCATATATTTAAGGGAAAAAATAGTGAAATGACATAGTATGATAAATGAAATATGTTCTTCATGGACTTTGGTCATCTTAAATTTTTAAAATTGCTCTGACATCTTATTTCCAAATAATGAAAGCTTTAATCAAAGCTTATATGTGGATATAAGCCATTTTCTCAGTAGTGATAAACTAAAATTAATTTTCTTGTTCAATCATTGAAAAAGGACTATGAATGGAGATTGCATTTGAATGATTCTCAAATTAAGCCACATGTCTGTAATTAATATCTTAATAATAATACAATTATAAAGGAGTTACTTTCAAAAGAGAATGACTGAGCAGTATACAGTCAAGTAATTTGTTTCCCAAATTATATAATGCATTTAAATGGCATGAAATATAGATTTGTGCCTCACAAATATCACAGCATCACACAAACAAATCTTGTTTAAAACACAGCATCCTTTTTTAAAATATATTTTGGAAATTATATTTTTCTGAACAATCGGCCTTCTTAGGTAGAATCAAATATTAATTCCTGGAATATTTATTTCTATTACTTAACTTTATGCTTAAATTGTTTATACTAAAATATAACCTGAACATAAATAGATGCTTTTAAATTAAATAGATGTTTTTGTTCTCAACTTGGCATCTTCAAATTGAATTGGAAATCCAATTCTTAACATGCTCAGACTTCAATCTGACATATTGAAAGAGTACTACATGGAGAAATACTGGAGCATATTTGATATATATTCTAATTTTCTGAGATTGTGGATTTGGGGTTTTCATGAGCTGTAAGCCATAATCATCTCAATTATGACAAATCACAGCTTGAACTATCTTGCTTTGCGTGTAATTAGTCTATCTCATATATTAGTTTCACCTTTAAAGTTGCATTACTGAAATAAATGAACTTTTGCATTATATTCTAATTTTTCGAGTTTCACCTGTATATTGTGTTTAGTAGTCTGACAGCCTATGGGTAGAAGCTGTTTTTTAAATCTGTTTGTCCAGCTGGCTATACTTCTATGTCTTCTGCCTGATGGTAAAAGTGAAAAGAGACATTGGCCAGGGTGTGAATCATCCTTACTCTGCTGAAACAGTGAGACAGTGATGACAATGTCATCCAGTGGTGTTAGGGGGTAACCAATGGTTTCACGTGCTGAATTAATCACTCTCTGTAGTGCCTTTCTGTCCACAGCTGTTAAACCAGCATATCTTACTATTATACAGTATATAAGGACACTTTCTATTGTGGACTGATAGAAAGAAGTCATCAGCTCTTGTTCTACCTGATTTTCCAGCAGAAAAGGAAGTCTCTATTGAGCTGTACTAACCACCAGGGACATATTGTTTTTCCAGGTGAAGTCTTGACTAACGAGCACTCCCAAGAATTTAAAAGAGGAAATCCTCTCCACAAGCCCCCCCTTGATATACAGTGGGGCATGTTCCTCTCTTTGCTTCCGGAAATCCAGCACCATGTCATTTGTTTTGCTAGTAGTTAGATGTAGGTTGTTTTTGAACACCATGTGGATAGCTTCTGGACTTCTTCCCTGTATGCTGATTCATACCCTCCAGTTATAAGATCCAGCACCATTGTGTCATCTGCAAACTTTATTATAATGTTGGATGGATCAGAGGATATGCAGTCATGTGTATACAGCAAGCACAGTAGAGGCTGAGCACACAGCCTTAAGGGGAGCCTACTGACCTTTTACTTAAATATATATCCATCCAGACTATTTTTTCTCAACTCTTGATATATATATTTTATAACAGTAACTATTATAGTGTACAAAAACATTGAATAACCAAAGAGGGTTTTTTTCCTATATTTTGTTTTATTCAAATAAATGTATCCAATTTACATAATTTGTTTTCTGTTTTTGTCATCCTTCATTAGTATGCTAAATATGACAATTTTTGGTCTTTTCCATGTGAAAAAAAATGTGACAATGATTTGGATATATAAACTAACAGTTGTTTTTGTTGATTTCTGGAGTCAAACAGGTAGAGAGGGCAAGGAAAAAGAGTACAAGGGTTAGATAGATATACATATTCACAATCTCTGTAGTCTCACCAACTGTTTATACAAATGTTCACAGAATTTTTCCCAACTCACAGGATTAGGTGAAAATACTTAAATCTACCACACCGAGATAGTTGAATTTTTAGAATATATATATATGTATATGTATACACACACGTGCGCACACACATGCATACACATACACACACACATACACACACACAATGTTGAATAACAATTATATCATAGTCTATCCATGATACTGAAACAGTTTTAATGGTAGTCACACATAACAGGTTTGTAGAACAATACACAAAGAGAAAGAAATCTGATTATGGCAACCACTTAGAATTCATATTTTTCTGTTTGCACATAATTTAAAGCATGGTACTCTAAGAAATCTTAGTTATTCCAATGCATCATGACAGATACCAAAAAGAAAAAGTGATTCAATCCACAAATTTACGTATCTTTGAAATAATAAACTGTGTAAGGGCACCAATGTACAATATATGCTGGCAGTGTTAGCAAAGCATAGTTTTTTGAAATAAACCATGGTGCATTTATTATATGGATTTCTTAACAAAACAAAGCATTCCTCAGCCAAAATTAAGCACTTTTAAATTCCATTAACTTCAGTTTCTAAGAGTTTTGGAAAAAACAACTTTATAAACCTCTGCAGTTAAAACATAAATGGAGCTTTGTTACAATCTTATACTTATCGTCTTACACCTCACAGATACTTAGTTGTTTGGATCAAGCTTCTGTAATTTCCCAAGAATCAAGAATTCATCTTAGTAAAATTAGTTATGCTTTATAAGCCAGCCCTATGCACATTTGACCAAAAATAAATCACAAAGTAGTTAATGAAACTTACTACAAGAAAGCATGCATAGGATTTCCCCAATGGTTCATTCTAATTACACCTTCATGGAATAAACAGACTCACTTCATTAGATGATAAATGGAATGGGCTTTATAACTTTTTTTCCTAAGCCATAATATAAATTGCACATAACTGAACTCCCATTGTTTTCAGAAAGTTTATTCACCTTGGTTGCATTTAAGACTGACCAGAAAATTGACCTGGTCAATTTTGACCTAAAGTTTGATACAGACTTTAGTGATGTTCAGTAGGAATCAAACAAATATAACTCTGAATATACTATCTCCACAAACATAAGACAAAAGAGCATCAGAAGCAGGGAAATTTTTGTTCACAAACTCTAATATTATTTCTAGAACATAAGCTACAGCCATTTTTAAAATTATTTTTTTTAAAAAAACCTTCTGTTTGATGCAAAAGATGAAAGAATAAGAGAGATTGAGAATAAAATGCAAATAAATTCACATTTTCTCAATGTAATTTAATCAAATATAATTGAAAATATTAACATTAAATTAAGAATGTACAAATATCCACCTTACAATTTTAAGTCAAAAGCAATTCAATCAATATTACAAAGAAAATGGAATTATAATATTCTGAGCAAGATTGATATGGAACTAAAGTTTTGGCAATCTCTTTCATTGCTTAGCAAAATATAGCAATTGAATTTATTCAATTCAAGATTATTGGATTTTAAAATGAAGATTTTATTAAACATTTCTAATTTTTTTGAAATTGTAGAAAAAGAACAGAGAAGAGCAACAAAGTTGATTAGGGAACTTGGAGGATAAAACATGAAAAAATCATTGCAAGAATTGGGTATGTCCAGTTTAAGGAAACAAAGTACTAGGAATGATACAATAGCAGGGTTTTAATATCTAAGGAGTTGCTTCAAAGAAGAGGGGATCAACCTATTCTCCAAAGCACTTGAAGGTAGGACAAGAAGCAATGGATGGAAACTAATCAGCAGGAGAATCAACTCAAAATTAAGGAGAAATTTTCTGACAGTTGGAACACATAATCTATGGAACGATTTGCCTCAGGAAGTTGTGGGTGCTCCAACACTGGAGGTTTTTAAGAAGAGATTGGACAATTATTTGTCTGAAATGGTATAGGGAGTTGGACTAGAAAATTTCCAAGCTCCCTTCTAACTGTTATTCTGTTATTCTTTTGCCTGTCGTGTGGCCAAAAATTATCTCTTCAAAATAAAATATAAAAACCCAACATAATATTACCAGTGTCCTGATGTAAGTCTTGCATACTAAATACAGTAATGTTTTCCACTATTTTATTTATTTATTTATTTTGTCAAAAGCTTGCAATACAATAGAAATAAGAATAAACATAAGTTTAAATATAAGAAATAGGAACTAATAATTGGTGACAATAGGACAGGACAATTGGCACGATTGTGTGCTTATGCTAAACTAAGAATTTAGAAGTTTGCATAACGTAGTTCTTTAATTAGAGCTATGTCTTTTCTTCCTGAAATTAATAAGTTAATTGTTGCTGTTTTAAATATATATTTAAAACTCTCATTAAATGTTTGAAAAATACAGAAAAAACTTACTCTATTCCTTTAGTATTTATATTTCAAACATTGGGGAAAAATATCAGTACAAGAATTTGTAAGGTAGAAGTATTAAGAAGTACAGATATAAATGGCAATCTTATGACCTGAATATATTTTACAAAAGGAATAGATAAAATGCCAATTTTCAGTTGAATAAAAGCATTTTCATAAATATACATATTATATAATTCAAGACTATTTGCAATCTTTATAATTGAAGACTATGCATAATCTTTGCTGATGCTAAAGGAAAGAAGAATAAAAATGAATAATTGCACAATTGGAAAGTATGAGTCCTGTATGAACTGAGCAGATTAATCTCAGAACGGAATCATGGGAAATGGATTTAAGAAAATATGCTGGGAACGCTTCTGGAACAGAGTAAAAATAATTACATTAAAAAGTCCCATAGAAATATATAAAATTATGCTAACAAACGTGTTAAAAGAAGATAGTCAGATGAAGTGAATATGGCTATGGATGAGGAAAAAACATGTAAAAGAATAATTGTTGGAAAAATAAACAGGGATGTAAAAAAGAAAATACAGTGTATAATATATATATAAAAAGAAAAATAATTGCAAAGAATATACATAGTAAAAACAAGAAGAAACAGTTCTAGAAACTGTTAATTAACTCTGTTATTTAGAAAGATAAATATTCAATGGTTTGGGCATGAAAATTTTCCCCTCCAAAGAAGTCCTAAACTTTAGGAAGTGATGAGCAGGGATAAGAATGAATCTGTCAGCAGGGAAAATGGAATTAAGAATTAAAGTGGTAAAATAATTTGGTATGAAAAGGATGCCCGGAAGAATCTTTTAGAGATTTATTTGAGATTTACTATTACGACATTGATGACAAGACTTTGGAAGAAATTTTCATTTCTCACAGCATGACTGTGTGAGAGGGTCAAACTTGGCTTAAGACCCTGAAGACTCACACAGATAAGAATTTCAATTCCATATTGGAAAGAAGCCAATAAAACAATTTCCCATTTTTTGTGTTCCTCCCTTTCACCACTGTAACAGGTTTATTATGAGGATCATTGGGGGAATTCATTTTTTTTTTACAACCGGTTCTATGGGCATGGCTTGGTGGACGTGGTAGGGGAAGGATACTGTAAAATCTCCAGTCAGAGGTGGTATTTGCTGGTTCTCTGAACTACTCAAAATTTCCACTACCGGTTCTCAAGAACTGGTCATAACCTGCTGAATACCATCTCTGATGAGGATTTTGACTTTAAAACTGGACAATTGTTGCTTGTTACCAGATAAATGTTTGATATTAATTTATGTCCCACATATGAAGAATGGAATTGAAATAAATGTTAATGTTCAAAAGAAGAAGAAAAGGAAACTGCATGTACTGAGGAAATATTGAAGAATATTAAGGCTGGAAGTGTTATAAGTGAACTTGGAAACATACTAAAGTTATGAATACATTTGTGTCTGGTATGTTTGTGCAATCATTTGCCTTTTGTGATTAGTAGTTATCAATTGGTGGAAGGGTGTTATTAATCCTGGAACCAAAGGGAAAGAATGAATGAAAAAAATAATAATTTAAGAGGAATTAATTCATTAATTCTGGTTGGATGTCAGGGCTCCAATAAATCCCCCTCATTCAAAGCAAAAGTCTCTAGCCGCATCTAAGAAAAAGTAAATTGGTTTATAGAAATTGCCATGTTGGTGCATAGATGAGTTCAGCCGGTACTAAATCACATCATACATTTTCCCCTTGACTCTGGTCTTTTCCCCAACCCCTGGATGTGACTTCTCCAGTAAGACACATCAGTCTCCAAGAGTCATCCATCATGTTCTCCAATAACTTTCTTATGCTCCAACAACTCTGGGTTGCTGAATTGGTTATCTAAGTATTTCAAGAATGCCTTGTTTTCCCCCACTCCCTTTTTCTGGCAACTAAAAAGACCAAAGGAGTATCTTTTTAGTTGACATTGGAAAGATATTTGGCAGAACAGATGCTTTTCTTTTGCTGGTCCTTAGGAAATATAGGCTGATGTCCCCTTGATTGTTTAATGTATTGATTGACAAATGTATAAGAAATATTTTTGGTGACTTTTGAAAAGTGTATTACTTGGACCCTTCAGTGTGTATATATTTTTGAATGTAGGTGTTGCTGTACTGTTGGCTGTGATATTGAATTATTTATATCAAATCATTGATACATTAGGTTGTATGATGCAAATGAGGAATATGAATCTGAAAGTGAATCTAACAGAATAACAGAGCTTGAAGGGACCTTGGAGGCCTTCTAGCCCAACTCCCTGTTCAGGCAGGAAGCTCTATACTATTTCAGACAAATATGTCTCCCAATCTCTTCTTTAAAACTTCCAATGTCGAAGCATCTACAACTTCTGGAGTTGTAGATGCTCCATACATTAATAAAATAATAATAATCAGAGAAACAAAAGGAATTTGAGAAACTTAATAGAAAACTATGCAAGAAAAAGCAATGCAATGGATGGAAATATCCTATCAAACCTCTATTGGATTTACAAATTCTGATATAAAAGTAGTGGACAGTGTCTGTTATAATAAAAGTTTACTGAAAGAGTGAAATTTATGTACTATATATAGGAATGTTCTTTGGCAATTCACTTATATATACATATGAGAGCTGAGAATGTCAAGAAAATAGAAAAACAAATTGAATTCAGAAAGTGTAGTGCAAGTAAAAAAAGGTCAAAATAAATGGGTATGGAACAAATGTAGATTGCACATAAAAATGACCATTTCTTAATAAAACTATGCTGAGATCAGGGGTGGGATTCTACCAGTTCTCACTCATTCACTAGAACCGGTTGTTAACATTCTAAGCAGTTAGGAGAACCGGTTGTTAGAAGAAATTACTGGCCTAATCCTGTAAGGAAGGCAGGAAGGATACATTCTGGTGTTGTTTACAGAAACTGCCTTTCTGTTAATCCTTATTACATTCTTGGCAGGACTAGACTTTCTGTCTCAGGAATGTCTCTGGAGTTTTTTTCCCCTCCTTTGCTGGTACTTTGCTTGTGTGGAGTGACCATTCAAAGTTACAATGGCACTGAAAAAATTGACTTATCACAATTTTTCACACTTACAACTGTTGCAGCATCCCCATAGTCATGAGAGGCCAGGCAAAGAGATGCGTGCCTTGATGTGATATTGAGTTGGCCACACCCAGCCAATAACATGACCACCAAGCCACGCCCATCCAGTCACATGACCACCAAGCCATGCCCACCACCTAAGCCATGCCCATAGAACCGGTTGTTAAAAAAATTGAATACCACCCCTGGCTGAGATGACTTATTTATATAGAGAGAAAGAAATCAGAATTCAATTGCAGCACACATGCATATATGAAGGAAGCAAGTATGTGTTAAGAAAAGGAAAACTAAGAGAGTTATTGCTTGATTGACAGATGAGATGTTTATAGAAAGGTGATAAATTTGATAAATAAAAAGAAGTTTGTGAAATACTTTCGGAATGTGGTAGAAGCTATGATGGTTTGAAGTTATATTTATTCAATTCATATGATTTCCTAATAAAATGACTTAGTAGATTAAGATTTAAGATTAATATAACCTTTATCATCATTTTTGTTGTGAACACACTGTCACACATTAAAAATGAAATTCTGTTGCCTACTCTCAAAAAAAGTATCTATCTCTCCATATATAGAACATCAATACACATTCTATATACATACCTATATATACCTACACACAAACACAAGCACACACATATTAATCATATATACCATAGTATGGTATACTATGACTTAAAACATTATTAAATAAAATAAAATATAACAGATCAAATACAATTATAAGAGAAAGGCAGTTCCATAAATATCCAGAAACCAACTGGTAAACAGTGCAGAATGTGTTGTAGAGATGTTGATGTACTCTATATCCATTACTTATATAGGGGCATTAGCAGCCCTGCCAACTCTCACGGTTCTGCCGTGAGTCTCACGATTTTTTGTCATGTCTCACGGTCTCACGACAAGGCTCCTCAATCTCACACCAAATTTAAAACGCTTTTTTTTTTCAAATTTAGGGGTTGGCTTATACGCGCATAAATCTGATTCTCACACAAACAACATGACACCACTTCTCAGATCAGGCAATATAGATATTACCATACAGTCATATATACATACAGCACATTTCTTTTTACGATGGGCGCCTCCATTTTGCTTTTTCTACCACCGGATATAACACGCTCTGATTGGTTAGTTATTCATGTGATCGTGAATCTCACTATTTTTTATAGAATCTCCAGAATTTTTTTCATGGGTCTCCAGATTTTCCTTTATCAGGGGTTGGCAGGTCTGCACTAGGGACCATCTATAGTTTCTGGGTAGTTTTAAAAGCAGCCCCTGGTAAAGAGCATTTTATTCGTCCAAATGGAAGGCATCAAACACACAAATGATTATGAGAAATGTCTGCTGCTCCAGCAAAAGTTGCAATTCAATACAAAATGTATCATTGCAAAATCCCTGTTAGCCACAACTGTCACTTGTCTTCCATACAGAGCATGGAATTCAGAAAGATCCCCAAATTTGTATCAGTTCTAGATTGTAATGCACATTCCTATTGAGAACTGAAGATAGAAAAATCCCTGGTTATGGCCCATCCATAAGAGATCTTGCTTAGGGTTAAGATTAAACCTGTTCCTTATAATCCAGATCCTAATAGCATCCAGATGCTGTAACAGTACCTGTGAAGTAATTTTCTGAAGAACTCTGTAAACAAAAATGTTAATTTCTATCAATCTGGAAAAGGTTCATTTTTTTTTCACTTTTACCCATGTATCTTGTACTAATAGTGGAATTCTTCTATCTGCAGAATAGTAACATCTTAGAACTCAGAGAAAATAGAGACTGGTAGGCTTCCATTAACATTTTTTAAAGCAGAGATCCCCAACCCAAAGGCCATGGTCCACTACCAGGATGTGGCCTATTCGGAACTGGACTGTGCAAGAGGTTGGCTGCTATGTATGCTGCAAAGGTTTCTCTTCTCCCTTGTATGAGTATGTGCATGCATGAGTACATGTGTTCAACCCTGCCACTTGCGTGGCCAATTTCCCCTATCCCATATTTATCCCTACCTTATCCCAAGCCACCTGCTCCCAGGGGTTGAGTGGGATGAGTGTGCCCTGTTCACTGACTCACTGAGGCTGTTTACACAGGATGCCTGATACACTTTTGAAGTGTTGGGCAGCCTCAGTGAGTCTGAAGGAGCATGAGGCTACCCCCTCAAAGGCTTTGCTACTCCACATCAAAAGCTTTTGCAAATGGACAAAAGATTTCAGGGGAGCAATATTGTTCTGCTTCAGGCCTTCCATCCTTTTGCAAATGCTTTTAGTGCAGGGAAGCCTGAAGCAGCATGATACCCACCTCAAAGGCTTCTCTCCTGTGTGAGTGAAGCTCTATGTGTGGATGGATGTGCTGGCTGTTGCTTTCAGACCTCAATTCCCCTCTCCCCTACCCCCAGCTGGACCACCAAACTGCAAAGATAGGAGACCACTGTATTAAAGGAACTCTTCTTACTACAATTGTCTTATAGTCAGCCCTTTACCTTGGCATTATTATAAATATAACATATTTTTCAAATATAGCATGGTAATCAGTTGATAAGAAAAATGAATATTTGTTCATTTGTTGCATCTACAAGTTGCATCCATATATCAAACACTCACATCAGTTTGAATAAAAATCTTCCTTTGTTTTATCCCCCTTCTAAGATAAATTGGATTGAGATAATAAGTTTGCCCCCAAATCAGTAAATATTTCTATGACTGGAGATAGATTTTAATCCAGTTCACCCCAATCCAGGTGTAATACTTAAATCATAATACCTCAGTGAATCATGTATTTCATAACATTAGCTCAGTAATTCCCTTACAAAGATATTTGCACATACAGTATTTCCACTTCATTACTGAAATTAAAATATTATTTTTCAAATTGCTACAAACTTTGATTGGGTTGTAAATATCTTTGTTAACTAGCTGCCTTGAAAAATGCTTCTCCTCTTTATTAAGGCATTTTGAAAGAGAGCTTTAATCCATCTTTTGAGAGAACAAACTTTGAAACTTTGCAGACCCTCTGTGTATATCCATACTTTTCAACCTTGACAACTTTCAGATGTATGGATATCAACTCCCAGAATTCCCAAGCCAGTGCTGCAGAATTCTGGAAATTGAAGTCTACACAGCTTGAAGTTATCAAGGTTGAGAAATCCAGGGCTATACTGTCAAATATATGTATGACTACTGTCACAAACCTCGAAGTTTAAAATTGTGCTAGAAATATTTGTATATTTCTTGGCATTCATATTAATTTCATGCCTCGGGTAGTCGCATATTGGGGTCAAGGAAAAGAGTCAGTAGTGCTGGGAATGATGTAATCAAAAGTAATGACATAGATTAGGGGAAAGTAGGCTGCATGAGATTCAAGGGAAACATAGAATAGCAAATGGACAAGAGGAGAGAAAAACATATTGAAGATGATGAATCTACAAAAATACTAAACCTTATTTTCAGATCTACTTTTCATATTTATTTGACAATATATGCTTGCTGAAAATACTTGGCTCCTATCTTCTAATACATATTTGTTTCTGTCTTTTTCTGATACATAACTGTTTTGTTTTGGATTTACAGAACCTAGCATTGCAAATGTTAGCTATGTTTAAATTGTTTAAACACTAGAAAAATATAGTGTAAATGAATTGTATATTAATTTGAAATATTATTTTGAAGATTCAAAATAAAATATAGATGTTTGAAGAGAGAAGTGGAAAAGTGCATCCAGGCCATTTTCCCATGCAATCTTTCCTGATAAAGACAATTTGCCCATTCCGAGCATGTTTAGAATCTTTCACATAGTACATGTATTAGTTTGTTGAAGTGAGACAGGGATGGCTTCTATTCTTATATAATATATACATTTCTTTAGAGGCAGTTCTACACATGGATGTAAAATCCTGTGCCTACTACCTTCTCAATCCTCCAGGGCCTATCCTGAATAATTGCTGAACTCTAGCGTCTCATAATTAATGGCACCAAACACAACCCATAATTATAGTCTCATTTAAACAAAAACATTACATGTGTTTTTAATGGTTCATTAGTTCATTCTTCAACACTGTATGGATCCTTGTTCAGTAGTCAGTTACAGGGTAAATAGTTGTCCTAGAAATGACTCCTATTTCAATATTATTAAAATTATTTTCTGTTCTAACATTACAATATTGTAGCTTGTAATTTTATATTTTTGTAGCATGAACATAAGATTCATTCCCCCAGTAATTTAACTTTAAAAGGAGAATATAATCTTAGATGAGCTAAAATAGGTATGAAAATAGATGAGGGTTCATTTAATTCAACGTCATTTTCCTTTTACATGGTTATGCATCGATCTTTTTTCCCCTCCTGCTGAAATATAGAATACAATCTTACATCAGTATATACTGGTGACTTTGCATCTGGTTAGGCCTGTAAGAATTTGCCAAGACATTTAGGAATAAGGTTTTCTCATGCAGCTAATTGTAAGGCAATCAACCTGCTTGGGATACTTTCCAATAAAAGAGCTAAGGTAAAATCACCAGCTTTTATTCTTTGCTACGTAGTATGTTTCCTCAAGTTTGACAGGTCTTTTCTTCTCTCTTTCTCTCAACCCTTCAAATGTATCTTGGTGTAAAGCCTTGCTGTGACATACTTGAACTTTACCATGACTGCTACCTTAATGTATTGGAGTTGTCAGGAAATAGAAATGGAATACAGAAAAACTGGGAAAAAATGTCCAAAGGCACAAAGTTTCTTAATGTTCTTTTATTTGCTTTTCTTGATGTCACCTTTTCTTAAATAATGGGAAGCATTCTCAGATGCTGGACAAACAAGAAAGGGTGCTTGAAAATACCCTGATGAAGCTGTTTGTCATTTGCCTACAGCTTTTAAATAAAGGAGGAGCAAAATTGGATAGCTCTCAGATAAGCAGGCCTGAAATAGCCTAATTCAGAATACATTCTGAATTCTATTTTATTTGAGTGGTGTTTGTGTGTGTGTGTGTGTGTGTGTGTGTGTGTATTGCGTATGCATGTGTCTTCAGTTAATACTGCAAAGCATCACAGCATTTTCCACAATTCACATGAGGGACTAAGACAGGGCTGTCAAACTCCCAACCCATGGGCTGGATGCATCACGTGCTGGCCACTCCCATGCCCAGTTTAGCAAAGGGGGAAAAAGTCTTGATATGTCACATGATGCTGCTGTGATGACATAAAGCCCCTGTCACACTGCACCAACGGATGGAAAGAGGATGTAAAACGGAGAAAAACACTTGTCATCCATTGATTAAAGCGATGCATCCGTTCTGTACTCACTGCCTCTGTTTTTCATCCTCTCTATCCATCCAGCATCTGCTTATTGACGTTTCATCCGCTCAGAAAGTTTTGAACTGCTCAAAACTTTTGAGCGGAAAATGTATCCAATGCGTCCGTTCTGCATCCACTCGGCATCCGCTAGGCATCCGTTCTGCATCCATTACGCATCCGCTATATCCGCTAGTCATCCGCTGCGCATCCGCACAACTCCATCCACTCCAGCGGTAAACGGACGCAGGGAGGAAGCGGAACGGACATGGAACGGACACAGAGCGGATGCCTAGCGGATGCAGAACAGAAACAAAGCATTTAAAACGGAAAAAACATTCGCAGGGGGGACCTATCTCGGATATTAAGGATGTCTAGAGGATGCCTAGAGGATGCAAAGGAACACATAGGGGAAAACCTACACTGCCTATAGAAAGGGGGAACAACTCACCTGGATCTCACTTTCAGACCAGCAGCTCTGCGGTGCAGACCTCTGCAGCCTTCATCTGACTCTTCCTCTTCCACAGAATCCAGTCATGTCCACCATGGATCGTAACACAGTCCTTTTGGCAGCCACCATTCTTCTACAACAGTGCGAAGCCATTTACAGGCTCTGTGAACTCTACTACGGGAAGAAAAAGAGGCGGCCAAGAAGCATCTGGGTCCGAAGATGGATCACCAGAAGAGCAGAGTACGGACTGTACAACAAGCTGATGGTGGAGCTCAGGAACGAAGACACTCGTGCATTCCAGAACTTCATGAGGATGCCTCCAGCCCTGTTTCACGAAGTTGTGCAGTGCCTGACACCCAGGTTGACCAAGGCAAACACCAACTTCCGGCCCAGCCTGGAACCTGGGCTCAAGGTGGCACTCACTCTGCGCCACCTGGCCTCAGGGACCACCTACAGGAGCATGCAGTACGGCTGGAGGGTGCCACACAACACCATCAGCATTGTGGTCAGAGAAGTGGTGCAGGCCATCATCAAAGAATACCAGGAGGAGCTCCTCCAGTGTCCCTCCACTGAAGAAGGATGGAAGAAAGTTGCAGAGCAATGGTATCAGAGGTGGAACTTTCCCCACACCGTTGGAGCCATAGGTGGCAAGCACGTGGCCTGCAAAGCCAGGGTCCACTTATTTCAACTACAAGGGCTTCTTCAGCATCATCCTCTTCGCCATGGTCGATGCTGATTACAAGTTCATGTACATCGATGCTTCAGGCAATGGCTCCTCTTCAGATGCCCAGGTATACAATGCCAGTCACCTCAAGGAGGGGCTGGAACGCAACCTCATCGTGGGCTTTCCAGATCCAGGTCCCCTACCCAACGACATGCAAGATGTGCCCTACTTCATTGTGGGGGATGATGCCTTCTCCCTCACAACCTACCTCATGAAGCCCTACACCTCCAAATGCCTCACCCATGAAGAGAGGATCTTCAACTACAGGCTGTCCAGGGCAAGGTGGGTGGTGGAGAACGCCTTTGGCATCCTGGCCAACAGGTTCCAGGTACTTCTCACCACCATGCAGA
This sequence comes from Laticauda colubrina, assembly GCA_015471245.1. Lineage (NCBI taxonomy): Eukaryota > Metazoa > Chordata > Lepidosauria > Squamata > Elapidae > Laticauda > Laticauda colubrina. Next base: position 34,000,429 of record BLBF01000022.1, on the reverse strand, counting down.
ATCGTCCAGAGACCGTGAGGAGGATCATGGAAGCTTGCTGCCTCCTGCACAACCTCATGCGCACCCGCTACCCAGTCTTGCAGAACAGGCTCGTGGACCTCCAACAAGGCAATGGGGACATGGAGCCTGGGGAATGGAGGCAAGGGCAAAACCTGATAGACACTGAGGATGTGCAAGGCCCTAACAGAACCTCACGTGAAGGGAAGAAGCAGCACAACCTCCTGAGACACTGGTGCAACTCCCCAGCTGGAGCAGTGGAGTGGCAAGACAGGATGGTAGATGCTTAATGGATGCTTCCTTGAGCTTGTGGCATAACACTGATGAGGTTGTGCCATGTATGTTGAGTGGCCCTACAATGAAGAGGGCATTAATAAAGAGTTGTGTTTATGTTGACATGTGTGGATGATTGATTACATTATTTTTGATAATAAAGGGCCATATGTGTGGCAGTTGGGAGGGTGGACCATACAGTCCCACTATGCTTGCACTGGAGGTTTATCTATCCCACAGCTATTACCCATCTCACTGCTATCCTTACCCATCCCACAGCTATTACACATCCCACAGGTGCCCCTGCCCATCCCACTGCTATCTTAACCCATCCCACAAGCCTGCAAATGCTTAAACCATTTCTAAAAGTTTCCACCAAGACTTTATTAAAAAAAAGTAATGAAGACAGACTTTATTAACAAGAAGCTATAAAACAAAAATGAGTCTCTGGCACTCCTCTTGGTCATTCAGTCTCAGGGGTGAAGGGTCCAGGTGCTGTGGAGGTGGCTGGTGCTGGAGTGCTTGTCAGCTCCTTCAGAAGCATAAGCAGCAGAATTTCCAGCCCCAGAAGAGTGAGCCCGTGCTACAGAAGCCCCAGCAGAACCAGAGTGAGGGCCAGGGGGTGGGATGGTGGCCCTGTCCCTCTTGCCAGGGCTGGCAGCAGGTGGCTGAGGCTTTCTGTTCTTCCCCATGGTTGTGGGGTTGCTGGCTGGCAGGGAGGCTGGCAGGCAGGCAGTCAACACGGCTTGCAGGCAGGCAAGCACCAAGGCTGGCAGGAAGGCTGGCACCAAGGCTGGCAGGAAGGCTGGCTGGCAGCAAGGCTGGCAAGCAGGCAGACAGCAAGGCTGGCAGGGAGGCTGGCAGGGAGGCTGGTAGGGAGGCTTGCAGCAAGGCTTGCAGGCAGGCATGCAGGCAGGGCAGGCAAGGCTATCAATCCATCCGGCAGCAGGTCTTTCCTCTGAATGGTGACCTGCTCTGAGCTGCTTCCCTTATATTCGTGGGGCTTACGCAATGCATCCTCCCCGCATGCGCAATTAACGCTAGGCATCCGTAAGGCTCCGCTGTGCATCCGCTATGCATCTGCTGTGCATCTGCTTCATCCGCTGTGCATCCGCTGTTCATCCACTTCATCCGTTCCGCGTCCGCTTTGCTGAGGTCACCCGGAAGCCTAGCGGATGTGCCATCTGCTCTCATCCGCTCCCATCCGCTAGGCTTCCACTCTGCATCCGTTTTCCATCCGCTCTGCATCCTCCCCCCGTCCATTCCTTTCCGTGTTATCCTCTCTGTTTATGCAAATTTTTGCCCCTTTTGAGAGCGGATAACAATGGATGGAACATTTTTCTCATCCGCTGTGTCCTTTTTACAAACGTTTTGCATCCGTTGGGCAGTGTGACAGGGCCTTTAGTTTGATACCCCTGGACTAGGACAAAAAAGTCATGAAGCTGGGTGGGAGCATACTCAATTTCGAAACAATTGTTTTGATTTGAAATTTTGGAAGCTGAATCTCTTAGAAATTTAATTAAATGATGTTGCCTTCAATTTTTCAGGAAAAAGCTGATAAAATTTTAGTACAATAGAGATAAACATGAAGCATTTTTTTAAATTGAGTACAATACCATTTATGCGATGAGTGGTAAAGCAGCATGTATAGTCGGGGTTTTTTTTTAAAAAAAGAAAGACATTATATACAGCTTTTATTTGCATCTTTTTTAATGGTGTGTAACAACAGATTATATACTTTACTAAATGGAAATATGGTTTCTATTTCAACTTCCTAGAATTTGATTAATGGACTGTATGCTGCCCACAGTTCTAGCTATTCTGGATGATAGTTATTAGAATTTAAATTGCATAGTAAGGAGAATATCAAAATAAAGGCAAAATGGGGAAATGTATTGTAACCTCTTCCTGCTGGAATATAAACTTATTTCCAAGTCTTTTAAAATTTTTATTGGAAGTAGAGATTTCTACCTTGTAGAATAGAGTATTTAATAGAGTATTCTAGAACAATAAAATTGCAATGATAAATGAGGTATGAAACTGATCGAACATTAACAATGACTAAAATGGTGACAATTCTCTTTAGTTATATCTGCTAAATTTTGCTGATATTTGACAGTTAACATGTTGAAAAAAACATAAGCATACAGTATTAACATCTCAAAGTTGTTCAGAGTTTAGAGTCTTAAATCTGGTAAGTCTACCTGTCCTTCTAGCCAAACCTTACCAATGCAAGAAATCTATTTGTCTAGCCTATCTGACAATCAGTTAAAGTTAGAGATGGGGACCTTAAAGTCCTCTTGCATTGAAATATTCATTATAGCTTGCAGTTATTCATTCAATTTTTCTTATCAAATAGAATTATCTTGGTCTTCCAAATATTATTTTTCAGATTTTTATTCCTCATTACATCATACAATCTATTTAGCATGTGCTGTAAATTTGGAAATGCTTTAAATAACTAAATCAATGTCATATATTTTTGTCTTACCTTTGCTAATTGCTGAACCATTCTATTATTTTAGTTTATTCCCATCATATGTTGCTTTTCCAGAATTTAGCAAACACCCAACAATTGCATATTCACACAAAATATTCTATAATTCAACCTTCTTATTTCACAACATGCTTTATCTAAATAAACATAGGTAGGAGATCTTTCTTTTTCCAATTCAAACATTTCTAAATGACCTGCTACAGAGCAAAAATAGACTCTGCGCATCATTACCTGATAGAAAACCATACTGCATTTCCAAACTGTTGTTCATTTCATTTTTATTAATTGTATCCTGTAGATACAATCCTGTAGATCCTGTAGAGCAGAATGCTATTTAATATCTTTACAGGAAAATGTACAAAAAATTAATAATCCTGTAGTTTCTTTATTCCCGCTTGTTATTTTTCCCTTTGGAAGGTATGCCTTTATGGTAGACCTTTAAAACCTTACACAATTGATGGGCACTGGAGACAATTTCTATGCATATGTGAAGCAAACTGCCCAGATGCTGCATAGGCTAACTCCATCCTTATTCAGAGTTTTCTCCAATCATAGTTATCCAGCATATGTACAATTTCTTTCCCATCAGTTACTTCATGGACACTAACATTTGCATTAGTTAAACTCCACTCTTTGGCATGTCATTACTCTTCTCATACTAAAGTACTCTGAACATTAATTAAATTCAGCTAATGCATGACAATTTTTATTTTAACTTATTTTATGGCAACTTTCTACATTGAGTCAATGAGGCATCCTAAGCTGGATGATGCCATGCCAACAGCAAAGGTATAACCTTTTTCTATTAAACAACATTGGAAGATGTTTAAAATTTCTGTAGAGATTGAATAGAGGATGAATTAACAATGTCTCTTCAGCCCACAGATTCCACATTTGGGAATTGGAGATGGGGCTAGAGAAAAAGAAGAAAAAGACCAATCATTAGAATTCATAACATTTTAAAAAAATGTACTTCACAGTTTTTCACATGTAAATTAGTTAGTGACTTTAAAACTTTGTGAGGTTGTCTACTAAATAGTGGTTCCAAATGAAATAAGTACATTTCACAATGTTTAATTGGAAAGATAACACTTCCTAAGAGAGAGAGCTTGCTTTAAATATCATTTTCTCCTTAAAAGGACGCTGAATTGAAATGGAAGTGACTGAATCAAATTAACACACATCATGCATTCACTTAAGGTTCACACCTGCAATTTAACAGGTTTCTCAGTGCTCTCTATATTTATCTGACTGCCAGATTTAAAAAAAAACTGAAGATTTTCATCCAAAGAATGAAGCAAAACAAATAACAAACACAATCACCAACATTAGCACCATTCCCGTTACTCAAATTTCTGACAGCTGTTTCATTCATTTTATGAAAGTAGAGGATTTGGGAATGTAATTCCTTTTGAAAAGTTTCATCTGCCCTTAAACTGAAATACATGAATGGTATAACCTTTTTGAAAGAGGAATTTTAGGAGTGCACATTATAGCAAAGGAGTGCTTTGAAATTGGCATATAGCTGTATTTCAGAACATTAATAGAAATGTTCTATGGTGGAGCCACTGCACATTTTAATATAAAAGCTATGTACCATTGATTCCAGAGGAATGTGACTATAGCTTATTTGTGTAGCTCTCCAGAAGTTAGATACGGTTGATTTCCTAATGTGGGAAAAACACAGGGGGACTGAAATCACCACAACTGATCTTGCATGAACTTAGCTGAAGTGCTTGCTAATATGATTGGCAAGTATGACAAGTTTATCTGCATTTTTCTTGAAGTGCAAAGAGACAAAGAAATTGTGACTTATAGATGTTCTTCTTGAGAAAAAAAGCCATCAGAGTGGTTCTCCAAATAGTTCTCCAAACAGTTCCCAAAGAGCGGGTTTTCAACCACCACATGAAATGCCTGCAAAGACACCTTCAATTTAGCTATGTATTAAATTTCCTTTTAAATGGTCACAAGGAATTGCCACCCTCTTCTTTACACTTGATGGCTAAGATGGGGGCCATCTTATTTTTCTTTAAATATTGAATTCAGTAGAAGTATATTCCCTGAGAAGGGAACTAAGTCTTTCACTTTTAAATACCATACTCTACTGTGAAATATAAACTTAATGGAAACAGTTAATTCCATTTTTTTAAATATGTGAATGGATGATTTCAACAAATTCAGGATCTGAAAGGTCATTTGAATGATAAGGAAATAATGTGTGGTTATGAAATTATCCTCTTGAAATATAATATTGATGTTTAAAAAATCAGTTTTATTATAATAGAGCAAAGTATATTTAATGTGTAGACTGACTGAGACAAATATGAAAGTAAAAAAATTTTGTGGGGAGAAGAGTCAATAATAACAAAATAATTCAAATGAAGAATTGTAAATAGAGAACTTATAAGAATGATGTGAGAAAACATGTAGTAAAAAATATTATTGCTATTAAGTTGATGATCCTTCCTCGGGACCACAAGTCCAGAATGATCCATCCCCAATCTTGCCCTTCATGTTCTCCAACGGTCTATTCATCTCTTTGTAATTGATTCAATTCATCTGGTGGTCCTAGATGTATGGTGAGACAAGGTGTCAAACTACTTATGATGACAATAATTGCTTGGACAGTTCAAGAAACTAATAATGACAGAGTGTAATATTTTCTCAATATTCAATCAAGGACAGGACTTTTTTTCCCCAAACATCAGGGACTTCCGGTTCGGGCTTATTTGGCAACAGACCAAAATCCGTGATTATGCATGGTTTTGATCCATGCTCGCCTCTGGAGCACATCCGAGCCACTTGGATTCAGGGCTGAAGCCATGCCATAGAGGTGGTGAAGAAGGGGGAGCCATCAGTGCAGTTCAGGAGAGCTGTATCTCTCCTCCTTGGCTGGCCATTACTCCCTTTCCCAAAAGGTGGTTGCAGCGGTGCTTAGTAATGGCCACCTCAAAGAAGAATCCAACTGGACAAGATTGTTAGGAGGAAGTTTAAACGAGAAAGTTTGACTGACCAGGTTGAATGGAGAACATCTATTTAAGATACCTGGAACCTGAATTTCAAAGACTAATACTATTCCTAAAAAAGATCTTTAGTGGCGAAAGAGAAAGGGAAAGGAAATATAATTGGATTTTTTTCCTTTCATATTGACAGTTTTAATTGACTGAAACATTAAGAAGAAGAGATTCAAATAAGAAATTGATACTAATCCACTTTGACATTAATAGGTTATTTCTAGCTGAAAAGTGTCAAAGGGTTAAAGATTCTTGGATAATTTAAAATTTTTCTTTAAAAAAAAAGCAGAGGAAGGAAAAAGGAAACAAGAAGGTGGAATCTGGAAAATAGAGGAGACCACCTGGAACTTTAAAAAATCGATAGTGGAATTTTAATAAGACTTGCAAAAGATACATTGTAGCTGAAACTACAGCTTTTGTTACAAGATAACAAAATCCCTGGAAAGAAAGAGTGAGAAAAGAAGCAAGAAACAGTTTTGGATTATTGGATGATTCCTTGAATTTTGGATGGTGGATCCTAATGAAACAAAATAAAATCAATTGGGGGTTGTTTAAAATTTTTTAAAATGGCATCATTCATTGAAGAGTTAAAAATGAGACTTAAAGAACAAAAAGAAGAAGCACAAGAGGAAAGAGGATCTTTTGGCTTCGTATTTTGAACGATGAAAAACAATAAGAAACGCAGGCAGAACAAGATAGGTGGGATAAAGAAGAAGCTATCTTTAATGACCAAGCAACTTTAAGTGGGGTAAAAAAGGGAAAGGGGGGAAAAGAAGTTAAAAGCTTAAGCAGTGAAGCTACAACCAAAAAAAAAAAAGTAATTTGAAAAGCAACCATAATATCAGGAAGAAGCAAAAGGGAGGATCACAGAAGGGAAAATCAGATAGAAAAGGGAATAAAAAAGGGAGGGAGAAGAAGAGAAGGAAAGAAAAAGAAGCTACAAAGGATAGAAACAAGATATAAAGGTACAGGAAAAGCATACAAGAATTAAAGGTATAAACCTATTTAAAAGACACAGAGACAATGGTTAAAATTTAACTTAAGGAGAGGATTCTGCAAGGGTGCATGGGATAACATTGTTATATTACAACTGGAAAAGGGTTAGAAAACATGTTTAGATGATTAAAGTGATAGAAAAAATTGTATTGATGTGTAATGGAATATTTGTTTGTAAAGAGAATAAGGTTCTCAATGATTTAAAAAGAAAGTTAAAAAAATGAAAAGAAAAATGGAAGATTTTTATCAGTTGACAAGATGAATTTGAAGAATACTAATTTTATTGACTACTGTTAACTGTTGTTTTGTTTTTTACTTAAAGACAGTAATAAGTAAAATATGAAATATAGATGATAAAAGTGAAAGACAACTGATATTACTAGGTAATGTTTGTTAAAAGAAATAGAAATGTAAAATATTGTTATTAATATTAATGGCAGAGCTGTACTTGAATAGAATAATTATTCCATTTACTATTGTTATATATACAATATATACACAGATATATACTTGTTTTTTTAGGCTTTCGCGGGTACTTACATGTGTGCTGTTTAGCTTCCTTCGGGTATTATCCCACATCATTGTAGTTCTGTTAAAGTTGTAGCAACGTTTCAGCAGAATCTCATCTGCCATCCTCAGGCTTCTGTATAGAGTTAGTTTCTGGTTTCAAATTTGAGGCTGGTCCATTCTGATTGGCTGGGAGCCTGGATCTGTGTTCATTGGACTTGGAGTTTGATTGATTGGTGTTTCTGGTTTCTTCTGTCTGTTTTGTGGCTTTGATTGGCTGGCAACACTCTGTTCTTGTGTTGGAGGCTTTCAGTGCAGCTTGGCTCCGTGTGAAGGGACGGCTGCTCTTCATTAGCAAGCTGCTATTCATTAGCAAGCTGGGTTTCACCTGGGTGCCTGGTGGGGGGGGTTAGGTTGGAGCTATCAGAGGGAGTCTGTTTTTGCCCAGGTGTTTGCCTGGCTTGTGGCATGGAGATCTTTCTATTTGAGAGTGCAGGCTTCCAAATGATTGACAGTCTGGTGGAATCATCTCTTCTATTCATGCTGTCAGGTCTTTTTTCAATCTCTATGGCTTCTCTGATGATTCTGTGGCTGGGATTTTCTATAGTGGCTAGGGTTTTAGTGCCATTGAAGTTGTGACCTGTGGTTTTCATGTGTTGGACTAAGGAGGAGGTGTGTTCCAGCTTTTTTACTGCATTTTTGTGTTCATCTAGGCGGGTACTTATTCTTCTATTGGTCTGTCCAATGTATGTGGCCGGGCATGATGTACCCGCCTAGATGAACACAAGAAGAGATGATTCCACCAGACTGTCAATCAATCTAGTAATTACAGGGGAAAATTTGTTTTATGAGAAAAGATAATATGAGATTCTAAACTGGACAGATGAAAGTATAAAAACATTGATTAAAATTAGAAAAAGATATGTAATTGAATTAAGATAGGAATGAGATAATTTAAAATAAGGCTATAGGAAGTAAAGAAAGGGAAAAGCTATTGAAAAAATTGTGAAAAGAGCTATAAGACATGGATTAGGATGTATAAGATAAATATGTATTGAGTTTATGTCTGTATGGAGAAGTGATAACCCAGGGACATGCTGTTCTTCAAAAAAGATATTTTATTTGTATTTATATGTTTTGTGAAAACTTTAAAAAAACTTTTATAAAAAAAAAATCAGGGAAAATATATAAATGAGCTACAATATTAAAAAGCAAGCAAGCAAACAAATGCACATTTGGGAACTGTTCAACCCATGAGACAAAAAGATCCCTCCAGAACTTATAGAGTATGAGTTATATCAACATGTGCATAAGTAAATAAATTCATAAAAGTTATTGTATTTGGGTACCGGTATTAGCAATAACAAAAGCACCTAGACTTATATACTGCTTTACAGGGCTCTGACTGCTTTACAAAATCAGCATATTGCCCCCAACAATCTGGGTTCTCATTTTACTGACTTTGAAAGGATGGAAGACTGAGTCAACCTTGAGCCAGTGAGAATCGAACTGCTGGCAGTCAGGAGAATTAACATGCAATATTGCATTTGACTTGCCTAAGCATTTCTCTCAAAGAGTCCCACAGGGCAGATATGATCCACTTTTTTCCTTCTTGGGAATAAAATCCTTTAAATGGGATGTGAAAACCATTAAATGTTCATTGTTCTCAATCTCATAACTTAATCCTAACCCACCCTACTATAGTACTTTCCAGAGATTCAAATAAATTTTTTTATTCTTTACCTGAAAATAAAAAAGTAAGTTTCTGAATAGTGCTTTCCCGCTTACATGCTTTTTCCTTACAGCTGCTGGTCACCCATTGTACATTAGCATTTATTTATGCCCCATTAAAATAATAAAACAGCATTTCTTCATAGAATTACTCATAACCTGAAAGGAGTATAATGTTAACCATGGAGCATTTTATCAGACTGTATATGTACTTGAACAGAACATGCAACAGTTACTGAGACTGCCCCATAATTGGATACCATGACCTCATAAGAAAACACCATTTGTATTAATTCTTAATTAAATAGCCCGTGCAATTGGTATTCTTACTGATACATATTCATACAGGAATGTAAATTTATTTTGTAGAAAGCAAGCTGCTATTTTAAGTTTTCCAAATTCCAACTTCAATGATGAGACAAGCAAGGCAGAATGACTGAAATTCACTGCATGAGGAACTTGTATGATTTGCAAATAGAGACCAATATCTGCCAGTTTTAATAGAAGACTATTGCCTTTGGGTATTTTTCTCAAGTAGCAATTATCTATGATCACTGACCCACTGAACTTAAAGGAAAACAAAAAATGAGCAATATCAAAAACGTGAAAGAAGGGAGACCACTTTTATGGACGTGTATATGCATGTTATCAATAGTATAGATGCAACTTTTGGGCTTATCGACATTGTTGATAAATTATGGATAACATGCAAAATGTCATGTGTTCACGGAAATATATAGAAGCCTGCCTGGAATATTGATATTTTAAAGTAGTGCAGATTTTGTAAATAGTTGGACAGTGTTGAGGGAATTATTTGTTTAGCAAAGTGATGGCGTTTGGGGAAAAACTGTTCTTGTGTCTAGTTGTTCTGATGTGCAGTGCTCTATAGTGTCATTTTGAGGGAAGGAGTTGAAACAGTTTATGTCCAGGATGTGAAGGGTCTGTAAATATTTTCCCAGCTCTCTTTTTGACTCATGCGGTATACAGGTCCTCGATGGAAGGGAGGTTGGTAGTAATTGTTTTTTCTGCAATCCTAATTATCCTCTGAAATCTGTGTCTGTCCTGTTGGGTTACAGAACCATACCAGACAGTTATAGAGGTGCAAATGATAGACTCAATAATTCCTCTATAGAACTATATCAGCAGCTTCTTGGCAGTTTGAGCTTTCTGAGTTGGCTCAGAAAGAACATTCTTTGTTGTGCTTTTTTGATGACGTTTTTGATGTTAGATGACTATTTTAGGTCATGTGATATAGTAGAACCTAGAAATTTGAAGGTCCCTACTGTTGATACTGTGTTGTCTAGTATTAGTGTTGTCTTAGTATTGTAAAAGGTGGTAGTATGGGAGGGTTTCTTCTAAATTCTACCACCATTTCTATGGTTTTGTGCGTGTTCAGTTCCAGATTGTTTTGGTTACATCACGAGGCAAGTTGTACAACCTCCTGTCTGTATGTCGTCATTGTCTCAAATGAGACTCAGCACTGTTGTGTCATCAGCAAATTTCAGTATTTTAACAGATGGATCGGTTGAGATTCAGTCATTGGTATATAGTGAGAAGAGAAGTGGAGAAAGCACACAACCTTGGGGGGAGGGCTGTGCTAATTGTACAGGCATCAGGTGTGATTCTGCTTATCTTCACCTGCTTCTATCAATGCAGTAGTCTACACATTTATTTGGGAATAAGTATCATTGCACAAAATTATGCTGAGTAATCAAAGACAGACTTGTATGGAAAACTCACAAAGTAAAAGGTTATATGAGTTGTATGAAACTTCCAGCTTTTGTTATTATCCTTTGATAATGGCTTTTCATTTTTTTTCTATAAACAACCCAGATTCACTCAGCTGAGATGGGGCAGTATAGAAAGGTGGTAAATAAATAATTAAGTAAATAAAATAATAATATGAACATATATTATTTAACAGTAATAAATTTAACCATACTTCACTTATACTTTTAAGAATTTAAGCATCCAAATACCATTGAAATACAATTTTTTACTTAATTAGCTCTGAATAATTACCTACCATCAATGTTTTAACATATTTTCAAAGACTTCTTATTTTATGATTAGATGTCAGTTTTGGATTTAGTGCACTAGAGGTGTCAGAAGCCGTGCATTTTCTAGATTTTTTTTCATTACCATCAATAATATGGGTCTGCATTATTTTAGCTGCCCTGTGTCCATCCTTATTAAATGAAGGCTTGAATGGCAAGCACAAATATGATTTTTTTTAGGTAAAAGAAATACATCAGGACTCCATCAAAACAAAAGTTGCTTTGGGGTGCATTCAAACATAACAAAAAGTATTACATAATCAGGAAAGTCAGTACAAAAGCACATGAATAATTGATAAACTACTTTAACAAAAGCTTTCTGAAAAATATATTTTCCATATACAACCCCATATACTCTTGGGATTGAATGCAATTTCCCAAAGCCTTGAATAAGATCCCCAGAGTCCTCTGAAATTGCCAGTGAAGTGTAATTTTAATGTGAAAAAACTATTTGTCCTGCTTTGCTGATTTTTTTTAAAAAAAGTGTTTCCTTCTTAGCACATTATTCAGAGTCCTCGTACTGAAAAAAGCTTGGCTACTCCTGATACATATCAAAGCATATAACTTTAGATGTTAGTTCTAAAGACCGAGAGAGCAAGAGGGGGAAAATAACAACACATGCTTGATGACATCATCACAAAAACAATGTGAGTTTTGAATGTGCATCAAACGTCATGGTTTATGAATATCTTTGTACATTATATAACAGGGGTGTCAAACTCATGGGGTAATGGCGGCATCACATGATGTATCGGGACTTTTCCCCCCTTTTCTAAACCAGGTGTAGTCAGCATGTGACACATTCAGACCATGGGCCGGGAGTTTGACAGCCCTGGTATATAACAAAAGCACTTGATTTTAATGTTACTATATGCCTATCATCATTTCTAGGTTGTCATATTTGTTTCAGATGCTGATCATTCCCTCCACTTTTGGTGCATATCAGGAAGATGTAAACATTAGATATTAGTTTAAATAAAACAGATTTTTTTTCTTCAAACATTTCTGGGCAATAATTAGCCTTACAATAAATAACAAATAGCTCAAGGTTATTAATAATTTTACCAACTAAAAGCAATATATGCATCTTTTCCATTTTAGAAGCTAGCAAGAAATTCTCTCCAGGTCCTGACCTGAAATATGTCTGTATAAAATAAGTTTCCTTCCTCCTCTATATTTTGTAATACTCCTCTTATTTAAAACTTCATTTTTTCTGACTTGCACTCCTTTGCAGAAATGCATCTGAATATCCCATTAACACAAGTAGTCATATTTGCATTTGACTGTCCCAAATCAATCTTTCAGTAAGAAGTTTAGTAAGACTAAGTTAATTGGACTGTGTTTCAAGATTTACCAAAGTTATAGGTTTCCTTTCTAATACATTCCTCTTATTTTGAATGCTACAGTTTTATGCTGAGAAATGAATATCTAGTCAAGATATCAAATACAGCATCATGAGTAGAAACTTTCAATTGTCACCTTGAATGCTTTTAAATTCTTGTTCCTATAGAAGTGCCAATTGGGCACTCATAACTTTTAATAAAATAACATTTGAATTCTGACAGTAAATAATTGTTCATATATTTTTTAAAAAATGCAAAAGCTTTGGTTCAAATTGATTCTCTGTTGATCAAGTCAAGCTTAGTTTGGCCCATACTTTTAATTAGGAGTGTTGTACTTCAAAAAATTTAGCAACCGGTTCTCTACCTGATTTCTGGGGGGGGGGGGGGCATGGCCATGGTGGATGTGGCCTTGCCTGCTTCCTGAACCACCTAGCCTGGGAATGAAAATGGGCCTCTGGGGGGAGAATTTTCCACCTCCCTGGGCTCTGGAGGTTTTTTCAAGCTTCTAGGAGGGCAAAAATGTCCTCCCTGGGCTCCAGAGGCTCTCTGGAAGCCTTCTGGAACTTCCAGAAAGCCTGTTTTTTTGCCCTCCATGAGCTCTGCAAGCTTTCCTTGAGCCTGTGGGAGGGCGAAAATATGCTCCCTGGGCTCTAGAGGCTCTCTGAAGGCCTTCCAGAACTTCCAAGAGGCCAGTTTTTTGCCTTTCCTGGGCTTTGGAGGCTTTCCTCAAGCCTCCAGAAGGGCAAAAATGGCCTCCTTGGGCTCCAGAGGCTCTCCAACAGGCTGGAAAATGGCCTATTTCCAGCCTTCCAGAACTTCCGGGAGGCCCATTTTTTGCCCTCCCCAGGCTCTGGGGGCTTTCCGGGAGGCCCATTTTTTCCCTCGCTGGGCTCTGGAGGCTCTCAGAGGTTGTAAATGGGCCCATTTCTGACCTTCATTCCACTAATGTGTGGATAATATGAACTTCTAATAAATGTTAATTCCCACATTAATTGTTTGGGTAATGAGGAAGTCATTTGGTAATGGAATAGAAGAAGCTCTTTTCCAATAAAAGGTAAATGTCATGCATTCATCCAATTCACAAAATCAGTTTACACTGATAGTGCAATACATACATGGCCAATAATGATGTTCTTCTCCCAGCCATTCTGCTATGCCCTTTCAGGTATCTACAAGGGTATGCAGTTTGTAGATCATATTATAAATGCCTATCACAGCTGTGCCTACCCTGAAAATTATTTGGAAGAAATATTTAAGGAGTTGTATACCACTTGTCTTGAGGCAATAAACCTTTTTCCCCACAATTTTTCACAGCTGAAAAAAATACAATTGCATTAAGAGTTGCATTAACTTTAATGAATGGATTATTTAAAGAAGTGGAGTTTTCTTTTTTAGGACTGTGCAGAAATGTGAAAACAATTGGGCTAATTTAATGAATAACCATACTTGACTTTGGACAATAGAATACAACAGGGGTGGGATTCACATTTCTTAACAACCAATTCTGTGGGCGTGGCCTAATTTGTAGGTGTGGCTTGGTGGTCACGTAACTGGGTGGACGTGGCTTGCTGACTGGGCATTGCTTGGTGGTCATATGATTGGCTGGGAATGGCTTGTATGTAAATATTGTAAATATTTATGTAAATATTGAATTTTTTATAAAAAGAAGCAACAATCAGGCAAACAGGCAGGCAGATTGAGTTGCTCACAGAATCACAGATTCACTCATAGATCTACCTTTCTGCAATTGGCTACCTGAATCTGCACTGAAAAATAGAAGCTTCAGTCCTAAGGAAGGTTCAGCTCTGCTCTCAGGCCACTTCTGCCCCCCACCAACTCCCTGAATACCACCCCTGATTGGGCCTCACTGAAGCCTCCTGGGTGAAGGCAAAGCAGTACAACAGTGATTTAGATTAGCTAGAAAGCAAGAAATCCAACCTTTCTAGCTAATCTAAACCACCTGGCACAGCTGGTCGTCAGAACAGCTGATCGTCAGGAAAAAAAGGGAAAATAGCAACTTATCAAAAAGTAGGCAAAGGCACAATACAGGCAAATTGGATGGTGCACCTGCAAGGTAAGGAGTAATTGGGCGGGGAGGGGAGAGGTGGGGCCAGCCAGTGATGTGATTTTCTGGTTCTCCAAACTATGCAGAATCATAACAACCAGTTCTATAGAACCAATCTGACCAGACAGAATCCCACCCCTGGAATAGAATAGAATCTTATGAAAACTTACAGAAGCAGCTACTGAGAGACAATTCAGGTAAACTAATGTACATTGGATCATGGAAAGTTGCTAGTGATTAAACAGCTGAACAATAAGAGCATCCACCCCAAGTTCTGCTGTTGGTTTTACCTCAGGATGTAATATTTAGTGCCTTTTAAACACAGAATTTTATCATATGCTGTCTCTTAATTGGACATGCAAATGATGTATCCCTGAATTATGGTTCTATTATTAAAGGGTACTTAGCTCATAATTGTCAGGTTGCAATATGGATTCAGAGAACTACAAGGAAGATGCATACCATTCTTTCACAAATCTCATTACTGTAAATTGGCTAGCACAGTGTAAAATATCTTTTTCAAAAAGACCCTTTTCCAAGAACAGTTGGAGCTGACCAGAAGGTAGATGGCTATCAAATTAATCCTAACATTCCAGGCTAGAGATATTGAACTGATTGGAAACAGTAGCTACCTCACTATATAATTTATATATAAATTAATTTTGTCTGGAGAATCCAATAAAAACTTGTCTTCAGAATAAGAGCACTGGTAAGAAAAGAAACAGAAAAAGAAAGCAGAGTCAAATTTATCTTGTCTGGAAGACCTTTAAAACCACAGTAATCACAGCAGAGCTAAAATTAGTTTCACAGACAATCAGTGTTGGGAACGATTAAAAAAGGGGAAGCCAGATCACAAAACTGAAATCTTGCTGGAAAAGGGGAGGATAGAAATAAAAAGGAAAGGTTTATAAAAACCTGCAAGCAGACAGCAAAGGTTCAAAAAAGAGCTTTGAAGAAGATATTATTGTTAATATTTAGTTCATTCAAAAAATGCCTAAGAAGTAAGTTCATTGGAAGACAAAGAAGGAAAATCTGGAACAGTAAAATTGAATGAATTATTTTGCAACTACAGGTACCCATGTATGTAACTAACATGTAGTTTTCTTTTTTAATAAATTCATGAAACCTCTGAATTCCATTAAGTACCATAGTCTCCCTTCAATTATGGTATATTCCTTGCATTAAAAATCCCAAGGATTTATCCTTTCTTATGCTAAAATCTTGTTGAATAAGGCAGTAGGTTGCAGATTTTGTTTTGTATTGCTTGTTTCTGGTTAAACAGATTTGCAGATTTTCATCCAGCTGGAACATTGCTTTCATTGAGCCAGTTGAAGATTCATTAAAAAGAAGCTTATGAAATCTTTACATATAAACAATGAAACAAATGGAGTTATGGCAGAAGAAATTTGTTCTATAATATTGACTATAATTCAGTGCAACGGGTTTTGAAGCCAAATCTCATTAGTTGTGTATATTTTTGTTTGCTAAATTGAACTTTGTTGCATCAAGTGTTTGGTCCTATGAGGTTTTGTTCTTTTTTTTTTTTTTACTTTGATTTGGCCTCCATACTGATATTTTTTTCAGGCCTGTCTTTACAAAATGCAGGATAAACAATCTTATCACATAGTAACAGACAGACCTACTCAACAAGCCCAGATGGGTAGAATAGCATAACGTCTCAGATTTATAGAACTCATCATTGTTGTAGAAAGAAATGACCTGCACTCCTGCACATTTATGTGCTTGGTTGTCCACTGCTTCTGTATTAGCCTAACTAAGATGCAGTAGAATCATGGAAGAATGAATATGGTTGTTTTTCTTTTTAAGTATTAGCAGAACTATAAACATCTAGGGCTGAGAAATATTTAAAACCCTTTAGAAAAATCCTCTTGCCTTAGTCAGGCAATTGCACTGACTAAAAAAATTACCAAGAAAAATATTGGGTAAGGGCAAGGTGTTTGTTTCTGCAATTCTATATAAGCACTCCTTTCAGATCAGTGATTCCCCCCCTCTCCCCACCAGCCAACAAAGCTTTATCAATCATTTGTCAATGTACACCAGACTGGTGTCATCCTAGCTGTTAGTAGTTTTGTTGGGGTCTGACTTTCTAAACAGGGGTAAAAGTGCCTAATAGTAGTAGTAAATATATTTGTTTAAGGCCCAGTCCCACTGGCCGATGGATGCAAAATGTATGCATAAAGGACACAGCAGACGAGCAAAATTTCGGGGGTGGCTCCATCTGTTGTCATCCGCTCCAAAAAGTGGCAAAAATTTGCATAAACAGAATGGAAAAGAACGGAAAAGAATGGACATGGGTAGTATGTAACAGGGATGTTAAACAGATGTTCATAGGAAGCCTAGTGGATGGAAGTGGATGATACCTCCGAAGGGGTTCAGGGGGATAATTTTGAAGTGGACGCATAGCGGATGAAGCGGATGCATTACGTACGCCTAAATAAAAGAAAGGGGATGCCGCGCAGATGTTTCTCAGATGCAAACCGTTCACTTCACATCCTTTCTATTTCCATGCTACTAACGCTGTGTAGATGTTCCGTGTACCTTTTGTTTCCTCCCTCTTTCCGTTTTCAGCTGCAGCGGATGTGAGTTGCAAGGATGCCCATATGATGCAAAGGGGATACAGCGGATGTTTAACGTATGATAAATGGACATAGAATGTTTGTTGCTCATATGTCGCGGATGTACATCGTACACGGCGGAAAGTTACAAAGTTTTGTGCAGTTCAAAACTTCTTGCGCGGTTGAAATCGCAGTGGATGGATGCTCGATGGATAAAGTGTATGAAACACGTATGCAATGAGTACAAACAGATTCATAGTGTTTTCCAATGGATGGCAAGTTTTTAAAAATGTTTTACATCCTCTTTGCATCCGTAAGTGCAGTGGGACAGGGCCTTTAGCCAATGAGTGAAGGTTCTTATCTATAATCTCATCTCTGATTGACAAGTCTCTGCTTTTATGCAAAGTACCTATTAGGATTGCACCAAGCAATCCGAAACAAATTTATTCAGTAAATACAGTGCATGAGCTTATTTGGTCCCATAAGTAGCCATAGTAGCCATACTCTCAAATAATTTTAAAAATGCTGGCAAATAATACCTCGAAAGAAATAAGTGCTCACCAATGAGATTCTTCAGATGTTTAGTTAGATATCAGTATGACGAACATTTTGTTTCCCTGTACATTGGAACAAGTAAATATTTGAAACATGTCATCTGTTTATGGTGATTTATACATAGATGAACCTAAAGTTGTAGACAGCCAAAAAAACAAACTAATGGATCATTGAAGTAATCACCCCAGAGTTTTCTCTCAAGAAACAAATAACCAAGCTCAGATTATCACATGAGAAGACACAGCTCTCTGGAGAAGGCTCCACTGGGAAAAGTTAAGGAAAGAGAAAACAAGGGCAATCTGTAGCAAGGTGGATGAATTCAGTTACGTGGCTATGAATATATAATTGAAAGAATTGCAAAAATAGGACAGAGATAGGTGATCATGGGGAAAATCTATGTGATCATTAGGATTCAAAGAATGATTTGATGGTGCATAATCAAATTGCCTTTGGCTTACTGGATTAACTGTAGAAGATAGCATTCTTTTGGTTAAATACCTCGTTATCAAATAGATGTGAAAACTGAACAGCATTTGGGTAGTTTATTCTATCCTCTTTCTAGTTAAATTGTTTATATAAAATAGTACCTTAATATTAGTCTGGTATTCTTGTATAAAGGCTAGGTCCCACTGGCCGACAGATGCAAAATGAATGTATAAAGGACACAGCGGACGAGCAAAATTTCGGGGGTGGCTCCATCTGTTGTCATCCACTCTAAAAAGTGGCAAAAATTTGCATAAACAGAACGGAAAAGAACGGAAAAGAACAGACATAGGTAGTATGTAGCGGGGATGTTAAACGGATGTTCATAGGAAGCCTAGCGGATGAAAGCGGATGGAAGCGGATGACACTTCCGAAGGGGTTCCCGGGGAGAATTTCGAAGCAGACGCATAGTGGAAGGGGTGGATGCATAGCGGATGAAGCGGATGCATCATGGACGCCTATAGGAAACAAAGGGGATGCTGCGTGAATGTATATCGGATGCAAAGCATTCACTGCGCATGTGGGGAGTATGAATTGCATCAGCTCCATGGATATAAAAGGATGCAGCATGCATGCAGTCAGCATACAGGGGAAAGACGTGCTGCCACATACATCTAGCAGGAACACCATGGTTCATCAGTCAGGCAAGAAGAGGAAGCCAGTGCCTACTCGTTCCAGCCCTGGCAAGAAGGACAGAACCAGCTTCCCACCCCCTGGCATTGACTCTGAACCTGCTGCTGCTGCTGTGGCTGCTTCTGCGGTGGTGGACCAGCCCCAAGGCCCTCAAAGCCCTGCTGCTGAAGGCCCTGCTGCTCAAGTCCCTGGAGGTCCTGCTGCTCAAGCCCCTGAAGGCCCTGCTGCTGAAAGCCCCTGAAGGCCCTGATGAAGGCCCTGCCAGAGGGAGGAAGAGGCAAGGGAAGGAGAAGGGAGAAAGGAAACAGTACACCATTTCCGAGGAGCATGAGAATGAGGTGCTGGAATGGCTGAGGGAGAACGAGTACCTCTGAAGAAAGAGCCACAGACTATCGCGACACCAAGAAGAAGCAGGCAGCTTGGAGAGACAAGGCAGAGAGCCTGGGGTACACTGCAGAAGTACTCCTGGGATGGTGGAAGCATATGCACACCTGGTATGGCAAGCTACACCTCAAGAAATCGAGGCAGGCTGCTGTCAAGCTCACTGACTAGGAGATGTATGTCATGGCCAAGTGCAGTTTGCTGGAGGGTGAGATCCACCACCGAGGAGCAGCCCCTCTGAGACCTCTCTCCCTCAGACAGCCCACAGACAGCCAGTCCTCTTCCAGCCAGGAGCCAGCTACCCTGTCCAGGCAGGTGTCTTCAGAGGGCTCCACAGCAGAGACGCCCCCGACAGCTGAACTCCTCATGCTGGCAGACTTGGAGGGTCCTGTGGGGGATGACGCCCTGCTGTCACAAATGGAGGAAGAAGCAGCAGCCACCAGAGGCCAACCTACCCCCACTCCCAGCTCCAGAGGATGCAGGCAGAGAGGCAGACTGGAGGGCCAGAACCACAGTGTGCTTTTGGAGATCAGGGACACAATGAAGACCAGCACAGAATTTCTCTCTCAGCTGGTCCACTTGGACATAGCATCCTCGGGCTGGAACACCTTCATCACCTATGTGAGCCAGACCCTCAGGGACCTGCCCGAGGCCCAGTACCAGGTGATGAAGCAGAAGATCACAGCACTTCTGCACAACCCTTAAGGCCCAGCTGAAGCTGCTCCTACTCAGTCCAGGTCTGCTCCTCGACCCCAGGTAATGTCACAGCCCTTCCATAGCTTTCAACACACCCTCACCTACCAAGGCTACGACTATCAGGACTTCCCACAGCAAAAACAGACCTTCCCAGTCCAGATCTAGGTTCATCGCACGTCACAGATGCCACTCCTCACCCAGCTGCAGACCAGACAGCCCCACCACACTCCTCCTTCGTCCACCTCACAGCTAAGCCCATCAACAGTCAATCTGTCATCAGTATTGGGCCTGACATCCCAGGTCCTTGATGAAGGGCCTCTCAAACTCACGGGACTGAGTCAGCTCTTGGATAGCTTCCTGAACACACCACCACCTGTTGTACCCTCGGGGCCAAGCACCCCAATGGTGCCTCAGACCAGCACTCAAGCCACAGCCACCTCCACAATCCCTGCCCGCTTAACAGCTGAGACCATGGACATGACTCAGAGTGACTGAGAATAGTGTCAGAGACTGAGTTGTTTCCTTGTTCACTTTATCTTTGCTTAAGACACTTTACTTGGTTCATTTTGCTTATTTAATAAAGTCATAAAGTTTACCTAAGAAAGTTAATAAAGGTTATCTTTGGTTAAGACACTTGGTTCGTTTTTTTTACTTAATAAAGTGTTGGTGAAAACTTTGAAAAAATGGTTAAGCCTTTGCATGCTTGTGGGATAGATAAGGATAGTTGTGGGATAGATAAACCTCTAGTGCAAGCATAGTGGGACTGTATGGTCCACCATCCCAGCTGCCACACATATGGACCTTTTTTATCAATAACAATTTATTCATTGATCAACACATTTTAAAATAAACAAAGCTCTTTATTAATGCTCTATTCATTGTAGGACCACTCAACATACATGGCACAATCTCATCAGTGTTATGAGACAGTCTCAAGGAAGCATCCATTAATCATCTATCATCCTGTATTGCCACTCCTCTGCTCCAGCTGGGGAGTTGCACCAGTGTCTCAGTAGGTTGTGCTGCTTCTTCCCTTCACGTGAAGCTCTATTGGGGCCTTGTACATCCACAGTGTCTATCAGGTTACGTCCTTGCCTCCATTCACCAGGTTCCATGTCCCCATTCCCTTGTTAACGGTCGACAAGTCTGTTCTGCAAGACTGGGTAGCGGGTGGGCATGAGATTGTGCAGAATGCATCAAGCTTCCACGATGCTCCTCACAGTCTCTAGGTCATGCTGCATGGTGGTGAGAAGTATCTGGAACCTGTTGGACAGGATGCCAAAGGAGTTCTCCACCACCCGTCTTGCTCTGGACAGCCTGTAGTTGAAGATCCTCTCTTCATGGGTGAGGTATCTTGAACTGTACGGCTTCATGAGGTAGGTTCTGAGGGAGAATGCGTCATCACCAACGATGAAGCAGGGCACATCTTGTGTGTCATTGGGTAGGGGGTCTGGACCTGGAAAACCCATGATGAGGTTGCATTCCAGCCCATCCTTGAGGTCACTTGCATTGTATACCTGGCCATCTGAAGCTGACCCGTTGCCTGAAGCATCAATGTACATGAACTTGTAGTCAGCATTAACCATGGCAAAGGGGATGATACTAAAGAAGCCCTTGTAGTTGTAATAAGTGGATCCTGAGTTGGCTGGAGCTTTGCAGGCCACGTGCTTCCCATCTAGGGCTCCAATGGTGTGGGGAAAGTTCCACCTCTGATGCCACTCTTCTGCAAGTTTTTTCCAGCCTTGTTCAGTGGTGGGGCACTTGAAGAGCTCCTCCATGTATTCTTCGATGATGGCCTGCACCATCTGACCACTTTGCTGATGCTGTTGTGTGGCACCCTCTGCGCATACTGCATGTTTCTGTATATGGTTCCAGAGGCCAGGTGGTGCAGAGTCAGTGTCACCTTCAGTCCGGGGTCCAGGTTGGGACGGAAGTTGGTGCTAGGCTTGGTCAACCTGGGTCTCAGACGCTGTACAAGTTCATCAAACACAGCTGGTGGCATCCTCATGAAGTGATGGAATGCACAAGGGTCTTCATTCCTCAGCTCCACCATTACTGGTCATATAGTCCAAACTCCATTCTTCTCACGATCCATCCTCGGACCCACACAGCTTTTGGACGTCTCTTTCTTCTCCTTCTGTATAAAAGGTGAAACAGTCTGAATAGGTTTTGGTTCTGGTGATGAATGAGCACAGCTATCATATGGACTGTGTCATGATCCATGGTGGAGAACAATTGATGATGTGGAAGATTAAGACCAAGGGTGAAGAGGTCTGTACACCATGGCTGCTGGACTCATACTGAGATCCAGATGATTTTCTCCCCCTTTTTATAGGAAATATTGGTAGTCCGCTAGGTGTCCTTCTACATACTCTAGACATATTGCAGACATCCTAAATATGTGAGATACATCCCAGATAGAAACCTTTTGTCCATTTTTAATCCTTTCTATACGAGATGTATACACTTACATCCTTTCTATTTTCATGCTACTAACGCTGTGTAGACGTTCCGTGTACCTTTTGTTTCCTCCCTCTTTCCATTTTCAGCTGCAGTGGATGTGAGTTGAGGGGATGGCCAGAGGATGCAGAGAGGATACAGCGGACGTTTAATGGATGATAACGGACATAGAATGTTTGTTGTCCATATATATTGTCGATGTACATCGTATGCGGCGGAAAGTTCATCCGCTCACAAAGTTTTGTGCAGCTCAAAACTTCTTGCGCAGATGAAATCTCAGTAGACGGATGCTCGAGGGATAGAGTGTATGAAACACATATGCAGTGAGTACACAACGGATGCATAGCGTTTTCCAACAGATGGTAAGCTTTTTTTAACATTTTACATCCTCTTTGCATCCGTAAGTGCAGTGGGACTGGGGCTTGAAATGCATATTTGGGCAAGGAGGTGATGATATATTGAGGAGGGTATGAATTGATGCCAAAGGGTTTTCCCAAGATATTGATTCAAGAGATACTTGCTCTCTTTTAAAGGAAGCATTACAAATCTGCCTTAAGCAATTGATGGTAAAGAAGAAAATCTTGAGTCAGTTTGGATGACTTGACTAAATTTAGTTTATTTGCCTGTGTTCTTTTCTTTCAATCAAACTAGTCATTTGTAATACAGATATCTGACATAGAACATGCTAATAA
Source organism: Laticauda colubrina (assembly GCA_015471245.1). Lineage (NCBI taxonomy): Eukaryota > Metazoa > Chordata > Lepidosauria > Squamata > Elapidae > Laticauda > Laticauda colubrina. The sequence goes on along the minus strand of BLBF01000022.1, from coordinate 33,977,473 downwards.
TAAGCTGATAGGATTAAAGTAAACTGAATCATCTATAGTAAGTTATGTCTGAACTTCACTTTGTTTATATAAGTTTCTCCATCAATATAAAATGGGTACTGAGTTTCATCTGATGGGAATGAGGAGTGCCTTCTTGGTTCAGTGCCCTGGTGAGAAGGATATATTCCTGACCTGCTGCTCTTTTAGGGCACCGAGGACCTGGTTTTTCTTTAGACATTGGATATTTTGACAGCTCCTCTTTAAGGGACAGGTTGGAAGGTGAATGTCCACAGGCACTTGTTTTTGTGTTCTTTTTCTTCTTCTCTGTTTGATATATTCGTAATTTTAAACCTGATAATAGGCATATAAAATTTCATTTTTGTGTTGGACAACCATATAAATTAGTAAAAAAATAAGAAAAAAGAGAAACCCGGATGGATAAGCACCAATCCAAACAATTTCGTTATTAATTGGAGGACATTAAAAACTGTCATAGTGTCTTTCTGGTTTTGAGTTGCCAAACTCTTCTTAATCCATGACTTAATCCATGAATCAGGCAATTGTTTGTCATCTATGTTCAGTCAAAAATAATAAATATTATATATAAATATATTAACAAATTATTTATATTAAACTGTGGATATTACCTTGGAACTACAGGGACATTTACTAATGAACAAGCTATAGCAAAGCTGAAGGAAAGGTTTCTGGACATAGAATTCCAAACTGAATTTAGCAGAATTTTTACAAGAAGCAGTTAAAATAGATTGGTACCTCAGGCAAAAAGTAGCACACAATTATCACAGGTCTTTCACAGAAATATATTTGATATCTTATTCTAGGCAGTTATTGAGAACAGATTCAAAACAAGCCACTTTGCAGAAAGAATCTGGCCATATACAGAGTTGTAATAAAATTGACTCCTTGGCATCAAACGATTGGGCTGTTTCATCCAAATTAATTATGAGACATTAACTAACAAAGTGATCTACGATCAATATGGAAAGTTGCTCCATATTATTTGAGAGTTCAGAATGTTGATATATTGCTGGAATTAATTTAGTCTTTGATCACTTCATTCTATTTATTTATGCAGTCCACTAATCAAAGAGAGATGAATTAGCAATATTTATCACTTGTTCTATCCTAACAAGTGACAAAGCAATGTTAATGAGACTTCTGCAGTATATTTACAGTTTCAGTTTAGTGCTGAAGTGAGCTTTAGTGGAGGAGAAAATTCATGGATCATTTAAAATTGATTTTTGAGTTTTCTCACGCACTGATCCATTTCCATATTTTGACTGCTGTAAAAATCTAAAGTATTTTTCATTCCATTCCACAAATATTTATTTTTCTCCCTCATTAACAACTACTGTATTATAATATAATGTAACATTAATCATAATCATTAATCAGTGATTTTCTTTATGTAGAGAGATACAGCTGGGAAAAGAAACCAGTGAGTATTACAGGCTAAAGTAGATGTAAACCAGAAGTGGTATTCAACAGGTTCTGGCCAGTTCTGGAGAACCGGTAGTGGAAATTTTGAGTAGTTCAGAGAACTGGCAAATACCACCTGACTGGAGATTTTACAGTATCCTTCCCCTGCCGTGCCCACCAAGCCACACCCATAGTACCAGTGGTAAAAAAATTTGAATCCCACCACTGGTGTGAACAACTGGTTATTGGTGGAATGCAGACAGTTCCAGTGCCACCTTACTGAAATCTTTAGATCTCCTTAGGTTCATGCCACGGTATTCAGTGGCAAATAACAGTTTTTGAGTTATATTACTTTTTACTTTACATTTACTTGTTGTTTTCCAAAATGTAGGTAGAAAGTGATTCTTTAATCTTTTTTGAGGCAAAACACACTCCCTGCACATTTTAAAACCCACCATAACGGAACATGACAAAAAAAAAAAAAAAGTCCAGAGAAGTTTTCAGTAACAACTTCTCCCAGACTTCTCTGCTGACAAATTTTTGGTGCTCCATTCAGGTGATTGCTATGCTTTCTGAAAAATGTGTACAGAAGATGGTGGTAAATGCCATCATCATTTATCTGTACTTTCACACAAAATGCTATTTTGTTTTGTATTCAATATCCACATGAAAAAACTAGAAGGAGATACCAGATACTTTGGTGATATTGATACTTTGGTAATACTTCATGTGACATATTAGTAGCACTTTATAAAGCCTTAGAAAGGGCACAACAGAAATATTAAATCCACTTTTGGTCACCACATTACAAAAAAGATGTTGAGACTTTGGAAAAAGTGCAAAGAAGAGCAACTAAGATGATTAAAGGTCTGGAGACTAAAACATATGAAGAAAGGTTGGATGGTTTCAGTTTGGCTATCTAGAGAAAAGAAGGACTAGCGGGGACATGATAGCAGTATTCTAGTATTTGAGAAGCTGCCACAAAAAGGAGGGGGTCAATTTATTTTCCAAAGCACCAGAGGGCAGGACAAGAAACAATGGATGAAAAGGAAGAGGCTGACCCGTTGCAAATTAAGAACTA
>BLBF01000022.1:33946241-33969973 GCA_015471245.1 Laticauda colubrina | reverse complement strand
AAAAAAAAAAAAAAAGAAACAATGGATGAAAACTAATCAAGGAGAGAAGCAACCTGGAATTAAAGATAAATTTTCTGACAGTGAGAATAATTAACCAGTGGAACAGCTGTCCTCCAGAAATTGTGGAGGCTCCATCACTGGAGGTTTTTAAGAAGAGACTGTCAGGTAGCCACTTGTCTGAAATGGTATAGGGCAGTGGTAGCTAACCTTTTTTGGCTCCCGTGCTGAACATTGCATGCATGCACATGCACTCGCGTACCAGCACCCAGAAGGCAATGCGTGCTGCCCTCCCATGCCCTCGGCACATGTGCGCATGACCCCCCACTCCCTGCACATGTGTGAACAATCCCCCTGTGTGTGCTGTGTGGCTGTGCTGTGCGTGCAACCCTCCATGCATGCTATGTATCTCTGCACATGCACATGTGTCTTCCACACGCCCCCATGCATGCACGTCAGATACCTGACAATCAGCTGTCGGGCAGCAGTGTGCAAGCACATGGGCAGTGGAGCTCTTCCTGGAGACCTCTTGTATGCTGGCAGAAGTGACTCTGCGTGCCACTTTCAGCATTCATACCATAGGTTCGCCAACATGGATATAGGGTCTCTTGCTTGAGCAGGGAGCTGGACTAGAAGATCCCAACGTCCCTTCCAGCTCTATTCTAATTCTGATTGATTGATTGATTTGCAAATAGTTTTCATTATTATTCTGGAGATTAGATGGAATACAGTATCTAGTTAACAGAGACAGAGAGAGAGAGAGTAGTAGACAATGCTATTTCTATTCTCATTCCCTTCATATACATAGTATATCATTAGGAGAGAAAAGTATTTACTCAATATATTGTACATGTACATACTTCTGAACATTCTTGAAAGCTTGTAAAACTCATGATTTTATTTAACCTAATAATTATGATCATGCTAATGATGATGCTTATAATAATGTGTACTCTGTTTTTTTCCTCTGAGGCAACAAAAACAATGTGAAAGAATCTGCATAATGAAGAGGGATTGGGAAGCAGCTGCCTGACCTTAAGAAAAGTTTTGCCTATGAACACCCAGTATTAGGGCTCTGAAAAAATGGACAGCATGAGATCTATATAACACAGCAAGTTTTTCTGGCTGTTGAGAAAAGTGACAGGATGTAGCTACTGTGTAAAATGTTTAGCAAGCTCCCCAGGCACCTACAGTCAAAGCAATTTCATTTGCATTCTTGTTGTGTTGTGAGTGGTCATTTCCAGAGCGCTATCAACCAACTATAACTGGTGACAGCTTTACAAACCAGGACAGGATCTTTAACAGAAAAATGTAGTTATTTACTAGCTTCAGATGCATCCATTTGAATAAATGGATGGTAAATCATATTTTTTTCCAGACTATCTGCTCAAAGCATTTTTGTCTATGTGTACAGAGAAGCATTCAGAAGACCCAAAAGATTTTTCCCAATGACAGATCCCCTCTTCTATTTATATATAATTCAACACATATTTCCAAGTGCCTGTCCTTTGTTGAAAGAAGGGGAGGAAGATGATTTTGCTCTGATGAGATTGCTATGGAATAAAAATATTTGATCACCATGTTGGTCTTTTTTTATTTAATTATGTATGTCAGTTTATTATATGTACAACCATGTGTCATTATACAATAATGATATAGAACAAGGTTCAGAATAGACTTTATCTTCTTAAATAAATACTGAGTTAATATGAGGTTTAAATAAATACTGAATTAATATGAGCCATTACCTGAATTAATCAGATAATGGCTGGTAAACTAGAGTCAATACTACAGAGTAAAAGGACTCTGTGATAGTTAATTTCTTGGTCCTAGACTGATACGAGACACTTAATATCTGCATTTGATTCAACAAAAATATAACCAGGGAGAAATTGTTATTGCTTCAAATCTACAAATATGCTGATTTCTATATCTGCTGATGCCTCTACATGTTGAAGTACTGATAAACTAGGAAATTATAATCTGCATGTTTTATTTTTGGTCTTTATCAAAATTTTGTGACTGTTAATTTTCACTGAAGAAATTTTGACAGAACAAGAGAAAATATTTCCTAGGGAAAGAATCAAGAATTGTTAAAAAAAAAGTTGTTTTGAATCATTTATTTCAGAGTGGATTCTCACAATCAGCTTTCTAAAATTTAACAAGGATATTTTTTTATCATTTCTGGTATGCATGCAAAATGCTGGATTCAAATACATACAAGGATTCGGAGGAATCGATAATCGATATATCACAAAGACTCTTATTTTTGAAACAAGGTACTTCAAATGGGCTAACATACATCTAAAATCTGAAAAGGAAGGAAGAAAGAAAGGAAGGAAGGAAAGAAGGAAGGAAGGAAGGAAGGAAGGAAGGAAGGAAGGAAGGAAGGAAGGAAGTTTTCTGATGTTCCCTGCCACCCTTTTGCAAAACAAAACATCTTAATGGGGAAGCTGGTAGGAAGTTGGAAAATGCTCCCATTTCTACGTAAGGAAATATATATAAAGGAAATACAAAATATACAAAGGATACCAGACCTCTTCCTCTTGGAAATGATGGACAAACAATTTAAACTTCATTTTTGTATATGATAATCACAGCATAATTAGTGTAGACATAAACATTTAGCAATACCTAGAATGAATGAATGGTTGATGAAGATGCTAGAACTTGTTGAAGTGGCCAAATTGACCTGCTTGATTAGAGAAAGAACAATATATATTTTTATATAGTATAGGATTTTTTTAAAAAATCCTTTATGGATTTTTGCATTTAAAAAAAAAATCATACTATTTGTGGTTTTCTTGTTTAAGCCCCTGTCACACTGCACCAGCGGATGCAAAGAGGATGTAAAACGGACAAAAAAGCTTGCAATCCGTTGGTTAACATGATGTATCCGTTCTGTACTCACTGCCTCCGTTTTGCTTCCTCTCTATCCGTCCAGCATCGGTTTATGGACATTTCATTGGCTCAGAAAGTTTTGAGCTGCTCAAAACTTTTGCGCGGAAAATGTATCCAATTCGTCCGTTCTGCATCCGCTCGGCATCCGCTAGACATCCGTTCCGCATCCGCGCAACTCGCATTTGCTCAGACGCAGGGAGGAAGCAGAACAGATGCAGAACGGATGCAGAACGGATGCCTAGCAGATGCAGCATGGAAACAAAGCATTTAAAATGGAAAAAACGTTTGCAGGGAGGACCTATCTCAGATATTTAGGATGTCTAGAGGATGCCTAGACGATGCAAAGGGACACCTATACTGCCTATAAAAAGGGGGAGCAACTCACCTGCATCTCACTTTCAGACCAGCAGCCCAGCTGTGCAGACCTCTGCAGCCTTCATTTGACTCTTGCTCTTCCACAGCATCCAATCATGTCAACCGTGGATCGTAACACAGTCCTTTTGGCAGCCACCATTCTTTTCCAACAATGCGAAGCCATCTACAGGCTCTGTGAACTCTACTACGGGAAGAAAAAGAGGCGGCCAAGAAGCGTCTGGGTCCGAAGATGGATCACCAGAAGAGCAGAGTACGGACTGTACAACAAGCTGATGGTGGAGCTCAGGAACGAAGACACTCGTGCATTCCAGAACTTCATGAGGATGCCTCCAGCCATATTTGAAAAAGTTGTGCAGCGGCTGACAGCCAGGTTGACCAAGGCAAACACCAACTTCCGGCCCAGCCTGGAACCTGGGCTCAAGGTGGCACTCACTCTGCGCCACCTGGCCTCAGGGACCACCTACAGGAGTATGCAGTATGGCTGGAGCGTGCCACACAACACCATCAGCATTGTGGTCAGAGAAGTGGTGCAGTCCATCATCGAAGAATACCTGGAGGAGCTCCTCCAGTGCCCCTCGACTGAAGAAGGATGGAAGAAAGTTGCAAAGCAGTGGTATCAGAAGTGGAACTTCCCCCACACCGTTGGAGCCATAGATGGCAAGCACGTGGCCTGCAAAGTGCCAGCCAAGTCGGGGTCAACTTATTTCAACTACAAGGGCTTCTTCAGCATCGTCCTCTTCGCCATGGTCGATGCTGACTAAAAGTTCATGTACATCAATGCTTCAGGCAACGGCTCATCTTCAGATGCCCAGGTATACAACGCCAGTCACCTCAAGGAGGAGCTGGAATGCAACCTCATTGTGGGCTTCCCAGATCCAGACCCCCTGCCCAAAGACACGCAAGATGTGCCCTACTTCATCATGGGGGATGATGCCTTCTCCCTCACAACCTACCTCATGAAGCCCGACACCTCCAAATACCTCACCCGTAAAGAGAGGATCTTCAACTACAGGCTGTCCAGGGCAAGGCAGGTGGTGGAGAATGCCTTTGGCATCCTGGCCAACAGGTTCCAGGTACGTCTCACCACCATGCAGCATTGCCCAGAGACCGTGAGGAGGATCATGGAAGCTTGCTGCATCCTGCACAATCTCATGCGCACCCGCTACCCAGTCTTGCAGGACAGGCTCATGGACTTCCAACAAGGGAATGGGGACATGCAGCCTGGGGAATGGAGGCAAGGGCAAAACCTGATAGACACTGAGGATGTGCAAGGCCCCAACAGAGCTTCACGTGAAGGGAAGAAGGAGCGCAACCTGCTGAAACACTGGTGCAACTCTCCAGCTGGAGTGGTGGAGTGACAAGACAGGATGATAGATGATTAATGGATGCTTCCTTCAGCCTGTCTCATCACAGTGATGAGATTGGGCCATATATGTTGGGTGGGCCTACAATGATCAGGGCATTTAATAAAGAGTTGTGTTTGTGTTGACATGTGTGGATGATTATTACATTGTTACTGATAATAAAGGGCCATAGGTGTGGCACCTGGGAGGGTGAACCATACAGTCCCACCATGCTTGCACTGGAGGTTTATCTATTCCCACAGCTATTACCCATCCCAAAGGTATCCCTGCCCATCCCACAGGTATCCCTGCCCATCCCACTGCTATCTTAACCCATCCCACAAGCATGCAAAGGCTTAAACCATTTCTAATAGTTTCCACCAGGACTTTATCAAAAAAAGAGAAATGAAGCAAGTGTGTGAATCAAAGATAAACTTTATTGAACAACAAGCTGTAAAAGAAAAATGACCCAAGTCAAGTGTCCAAATAAAGTCCACAGGTAGCCAGCCAGCCAGTCTCTGGCACTCCTCTTGGTCACTCGGATGTGTGCCCAGTCTCAGGAGTGAAGGGTCCAGGGGCTGTGGAGGTGGGTGCTGCTGCAATGCTGGTTTGAAGCACCACTGGGGTGCCTGGCCCCGAGAGGACAACAGGGGACGGTGTGTTGAGAAAGCTCTCAGACAGCTGGCTCAGACCCGTGATGCTGAGAGGTCCTTCCTCCATGCCATGGGGTGTCAGCCCCAGTACTGATGACAGATGTACTGAGGCCGGGCTTGGCTGTGGGGTGAAGGAAGGAGTAGTGTAGTGGGGCTGTCTGGTCTGCAGCTGGGTGAGGACTGGCATGGGTGGCATTGGTGGTGTGAGTGGCATCACTGTCGTCGGTGGCATCATTGGTGTGGGTGGCATTGGTGGCATCAGTGGAACCGGTGGCAACAGTGTCACCCGATGACTCTGTGCCTGGACTGGGAAGGCCTGCTGCCTGTGCTGCTGGACCTCCTGGTAGCCGTAGCCCTGGTAGGTGAGGGACTGTGGGAAGCCTTGGAATGGGAGGGACATCACCTGGGGTGGAGGAGCAGACCTGGACTGGGTGGGAGCAGGTTCATCTGGATCTGGAGGGTTGTGAAGCAGCTCGGTGATCCGGTCCTTCACCACCTGGTACTGGGGTTCCGCCATGTCCGTGAAGGTCTGGTTCACATAGGTGAGGAAGGGCTTGCGGTTGGAGGATGAGGAGTCAGTGTGGACCAGCTGAGAGAGGAGATCTATGCTGCTCCGGATGGTGTCCCTGATCTCCAGCAGGACAGTGTGGCTCTGCCCCTCCGGTCTGCCTCTGTGCCTTTCTGTGGAGGTGGAGCAGTGGGGGTGGATGCAGGTAGGGCTGTGGTGGATGTGCCGTCTCCTTTCTCCCACCACACCAGGGAGTCCTCCTTGCGCTCCACCATGGTTACAACACCTGTCCACAGGTACTCTGCCGTGGCATGCTCCACAGAAACCTGCCTGGAGACAGGGACTGATTCTCGGCTGGAAGAGGACTGGCTCTCAGCAGGCTTCCGGAGAGAGAGGGTTGTGAGAGGGGCTCCTGGTGCTCCTCGGTGGCAGATCTCACCCTCCAGGAAGCTGCACCTGGCCATGATGTAGGTCTCTCTGTCCGTCAGCTTAACTGTGGCCTGGTCAGATTTCTTGAGGTGCAGCTTCCCATACCAGGTGTGCATATGCTTCCACCAGCCGAGGAGCACCTCCGAAGTGTAGCCCATACTCTCCGCCTTCTCTCTCCAAGCAGCCTGCTTCCTTTTGGTGTCCCTGTACAGCCAGTGTCCCTTCCGCCACAGATAGTCATTCTCTCTCAGCCACTCCAGCACCTCATCCTCGTGTTCCTCCTCAATATAGTATTGCCTCCTCTCCCGCATACGCCTCTTCCTCCCTTTGCCAGGACCAGATGGGCCCTCATCAGAGGGGCTCCCAGGTAGTAGGGGGTGCTCCTCCACACCAGCAGCAGCAGCAGCACCAGCAGAATCATCATCATCATCATCATCACCATCATCATCACCAGCAGGATCATAATCATCATCATCAGCAGCAGCAGCAGCAACAGCAGCAGGATCATCATCATCAGCAGCAACAGCAGCACCAGCAGCACCAGCAGGACCAGGAGCATGAGCAGGACCAGGAGCATGAGCAGGACAAGCAGTACGAGCAAGACCAGGAGCACGAGCAGTACGAGCAAGTCCAGGAGCACGAGCAGGACCAGGAGCAGCTTCAGCAGAGTAAGCACCAGCAGAAGCACCACCGTCAGGAGCAGCTTCAGCAGAGTAAGCACCAGCAGAAGCTTCACCGTCAGGAGCAGCTTCAGCAGATCTCCAGCACCAGAAGAGCAAGCCCGACCAGCAGAAGTCCCAGCAGAAGCAGAGTCAGGGACAGGGGGCGGGAGGGTGGCCCTTTCCCTCTTGCCAGGGATGGTGGCAGGTTGCTGAGGCTTTCGCTTCTTCCCCATGGTTGTGGGGTTGCTGGCTGGCAGGGAGGCTGGCAGGGAGGCTGGCAGGCACCAAGGCTGGCAGGCAGGCACCAAGCCTGGCAGGAAGACAGGCAGGCAGGCAGGCAGGCACCAAGGCTGGCAGACAGACTGGCTGGCAGGGAGGCTGGAAGGCAGGCTTGCAGCAAGGCTGGCAGGCAGGCAGAGAGCAAGGCTGGCAGGGAAGCTGGCCAGGAGGCTGGGAGGCAGGCTGGGAGGCAGGCTGGGAGGCAGGCTGGCAGGAAGGCTTGCAGCAAGGCTTGCAGGCAGGGCAGGCAAGGACTCGATGTATCCAGCAGTCTTTCCTCTGAATGCTGGCCACGTGCGAGCTGCTTCCCTTTATATCCACGGGGCTGACGCAATAAATCCTCCCGCATTCGCAATTAACGCAAGGTATCCACTAGGCTTCCGCTCTGCATCCGCTTCATCCGCTGTGCATCTGCTGTGCATCCGCTGTATCCATTCCGCGTCCGCTTTGCTGAGGTCCCCCGGAAGCCTAGTGGATGTGCCATCCGCTCCCATCCGCTTCCATCCATTGGGCTTCTGTTCCGCATCCGTTTTCCATCCGCTCTGTGTCCTCCCTGCGCCCATTCCTTTCCGTGTTATCCGCTCCGGTTATGCAAATTTTTGCCCCTTTTGAGAGCGGATAACAACGGATGGAACATTTTGCTCGTCCGTTGTGTCCTTTTTACTAACATTTTGCATCTGTTGGGCAGTGTGATAGGGCCTTTAAAAAAGATTATAAACAGAAAAGAGTCAAGATGTAATTTTAGGGAAAAAGTGAATTTATAACTGTACTTATAACTGCTGTTGAGAAGACTGGAAGCCACTTCTTTGTATCTTTTTTCTTTCTTATCTGTTATTCTTTTATGTTTTCTTTCAGTTTTGGCTCCTTAATTGTTATTTTCTTCTTTACTCCATATTATTTTGTATTCATTTTTAATCTTTACATATTAAAATGTCAGGTAGTTTTCTCTACTTTTGAATATACTTCAGCCTCTTTTCAGTGAGAAATATTACACACAAAAGCATAAGGAAAAAAAAACTATAGGCAGGAGATCAAAGAAAAGAAAAATATTTATTATGTATCCTCTTTTCAGTTTTGATAAAATGTAGATTAATTTGGGAATCACTGTGAGGGCAGCTAATAGATGGTAAATGAGGACAGCTGCATGATCATCATCCAAAGGATTCAAATATTTGCAAGTACAGAATGACATGGCATATAAAATGTTGGAAATGTTGGTGCATATTTTAGATGCCTTTTATCAGTACATTCATTGATTTCTGATTGAATCCATGTCTATTTCTACTGTTTAACATTTAAAAATTATTAAAGTTATTCCTTTAAACATATTTGTTTCAGTAACAATACATTTGTTTTGTTTCATGCAGTCAGTGTTTGAACATATAAACATTTATATTGCATAAATAAAAGAATAGGACAAGAAAATCAAAGCCAAAAAAAAATCAACAGCAGATAGAACTGTATAACAAGAAATGAAAAGGGAGATGAAGGAGGAATAAAAGATTTCAAATAAGGTACTGCATATTACTTAAAATTAACATGTTGATGAAACTGAGATTGGTGTCATCTTTCTAAGGAGCAGAGTGGGAGATGGTCATAGAGAGGCCAAGTTAAAATCCACCAACTCTTGGAACTCTGTGTATTTAAACAAAGTGACCCCATCAAGTTTCACTATGCAAATATTTGTGATCTGTGACACTAGTTTTTTTATTTATTTATTTTGATTTGTCAATCACTGGTAAGATAATAGGTATCAGTATATACATAGTTATGAATGCATGAAATGGGTACAAATAAGAAAAATAAAAGAAACAATAGGACAGAGACGGTAGGCACGTTGGTGCACTAATGCATGCCCCCCCGACAGACCTCTTAGGAAAGGGGTGAGGTCAATAGTAGACAGTCTAAGGTTAAAGTTCTTGGGGTTTGAGGAAAAAAAACCACATAGTCAGGTAGAGTGTTCCAGACACTGACCACTCTGTTGCTGAAGTCGTATTTTCTGCAATCAAGTTTGGTGTGGTTAACCTTGAGTTTGTATCTATTGTGTGCTCTTGTGTGCTCAGTCTGAAGTATTCATTGACAAGTAAGTAATTGCAATGTATGGTTAGATACAGATACAGATAATCAGAGATGGAAGGGACCTTATAGGTCATCTAGTCCAACCCCCCGCCCAAGTGGGAGAACCTACACATTTCTGACAAATGGCACTCCACTCTTGAAGGTCTCAAGTGGTGGCACTCCCACAACTTCCGAGGTCAAGCTCTTCCATTGGTTGATTGTTCTCACTGTCAGAAAGTTTCTCCTTATTTCCAGGTTAAATCTCTCCTTGTTCAGTTTCCATCCATTATTCCTTGTCTGAGCTACCAGTGCTTTAGAAAATAGTTTGACCCCTTCCTCCCAATGGCAGCCCCTCAAATATTAGAAGACCGCTATCGTGTCTCCCCTGGTCCTTCTCTTTACAAGACGAGCCAAGCCCAGTTCCTGCAACCATTTGTTGTATGTTTTAGCCTCCCGTCCCTTAATCATCCTGGTTGCTCTTCTCTGTACTTTTTCTAGAGTCTCAACATCTTTTTTATAATGTGGTGAACAAAACTGGATGCAGTACTCTAGGTGTGGTCTTACTAAGGCTTTATAGAGTGGTATTAGTACTTCCCTTGATCTCGATTGTATCCCTCTCATCAGAGGGATACAATCGAGATCAAGGGAAGTACTAATACCACTCTATAAAGCCTTAGTAAGTAAGTAACTTAGGATTGCATTTGCTTTTTTTGCTGCTGCTGCACACTGCTGGCTCATATTTAGCTGGTTGTCAACTAAGACTCCAAGATCTCTTACAGTTACTGCTATTGAGCCTGGTTTCACCCAGTCTAGATGTGTACTTTTGGTTTTTTTTGCCTAAGTGTAGGACTTTACTTTTCTCTATGTTGAATTTCATTTTATCAGATATGGCCCAGTGTTCTAGTCTGTCAAGATCCATCTGGATCTTGAACCTATCTTCTTGGTGTTAGCTATTCCTGCCAGCTTAGTATCATCTGCAAATTTGGTAAGTTCCCCTTCTATTCCCTCATCTAAGTCATTGATTAATATATTGAAGAGTACTGGGCTTAAGACGGAACCTTGTGACACCCCACTGCTTACTTCCCTCCATGTAGACTTAGACCCATTAAGGACTACTCATTGAGCATGGTTTGCCAGCCAGTTGTGAGTCCATCTAGTGGTGGTGCTATTTATTCCACTTTTTTCTAGCTTACTAAGAAATAAGAAGATAAAGTAGATTGTGGTCTACTTTATCTAAGGCCTTGCTGAAATCTAAATATATTATGTCCACAGTATTTTGCTGGTCTACTAATTTAGTCACTGTGTTGAAGAATGAAATAAGATTGGTTTGGCATGATCTATTTTTCATAAACCCGTGCTGATTGCTAGTTATTACTTTACTTGTTTCTAGATATTGGCAGATCTGGGTTTTTTTTTATTAACTTTTCCAGTATCTCCCCAGGTATTAATGTTAGGCTGATTGGTCTATAGTTTCCTGGGTCTGTTTTTTTTTTTTTTCATTTTTTAAAGATGGGAACCATGTCAGCTCTTTTCCAGTCCTCTGGTAGTTCCCCAGTGCTCCAGGATTTTTGAAAAATCTGGTGCAGTGGTTCTGAGATGACCTCTGCCAGCTCCTTTAAAACTCTGGAATTAAATCCATCAGGCCCTGGTGATTTGTTTTCATCAAGATCAGACAGGTGTTCTCTTATTATTTTTTTGCTTATTTTAACTTTTATTTCTGGTACAGTTTTGTTTTTGGTGGGTTGAGCTATCGTTTCTTTTTGCGTGAAGACAGATGCAAAGAATGAATTAAGCAGTTCTGCTTTCTCTCTGTTACCTGTTACTGTCTTGCCATCTTCTCTCTTTAGTGGACCGTTTCCTTGATTTTTTTTCTTGTTATTTGTATGTTGGAAGAAACTTTTTTTATTATCTTTGACTTTTGTTGCAAGCCTTTGTTCATTCTGATCTTTTGATATCCTGACTTAGTCTTTGCAGATTCTGGCTATCTGCTGATATTCTGCCTTAGTTGTATGTCCTTCTTTCCATTTTTTGTACTTGTCCTTTTTTTCTTTCAATTTGCCAGAGAGATCTTTGTGCAGCCATCCTGGTTTCTTCTTGAATTTCTTGTTTTTCTTCCTTAGTGGTATTGTGCTGGTCTGGGTTTCTATGATCATATTTTTTAGGGTTTCTTGAGTTGTTTTCCCCTTTAGGATTTTCATCCATGGAATCTTCCCAAGTTCTGAGTTTATTAAAATCAGCTCTTTTAAAATCCAAGACTCTGATATCATTATATTCTGTTGCTTGTGTTTGTGTAATGTTGAATTCTAGAATGACATGGTCACTCTCACCCAATGTTCCTGTAGTTTCAACTCCCTCTGTCACTTCTCTGCTTGTAAGAATTAAGTCCAGTATGGCTGTCCCTCTAGTTTCACCCTCTGCCTTTTGGCAACAAAGTTGTCAGCTAGGTTAGTTAGGAACTTATTTGATTTTTCACTTGGTGCAGAATTAGTTTTCCAATTGATATTAGAATAATTGAAGTCTCCCATTACTATTGTTGTGTGTTTCCTGCATATGTTTGTTAGTTGGCTTGCAAAAAGGACATCTATTTTTTTCTGCTTGATTGGGTGGCCTATAATATACGTCTATGGCCATGTTGTTCTTTTTTTCTTTTAAATTGACCCATATGCATTCTAGGAGGTTTACATCTTTTGTTTCATTCATTTCTGTAGCAATATAGTGGTCCTTTACATACAGTGCAACTTCACCTCCTCTTTGGTTTTAAAATCCATACTTAGATCAGACCGAAGATGGCATAATTCAGGTTTTCTCAGTCTAGAATTTCAAGTCTGATGGCATAAGGTATTTTACAACAAGTAGAGGAGTAGAGAACTCTTCTTGTGAAATATTTCTGGACTTTCTCAACTGTGCTAATATCAGATACGTAATGCAGGTTCCAGACTGTATTCAAATATTGGTCCAGCAAATGTTTTGTATGCCATAGTTAGTAGTGTGATATTACCAGAGAATTGGCTATGTAATTACAGTGGGCTCCAGCACTTAGATCATTAGAGATGAGTACTCCAAGATCCTTTACAGAGCTTGGATCATCATGAAGGTCTTGACTATTCAGCTTGTATTTTATTTTCTGACGGTTTTTTGCCAATATGTAAGACAGAGCATTTATTTGTTGAGATTTGAAGTTGTCGTTTGTTTGACCATTCTGATACACAGTCAAGTTCTTTTTGAAGGGTAGCAGTATTGTCTGTGATATTGAACAACTTTACATCATCAGCGAAGAGAACGCAGTTCCTCTTAATATGATTACAGAGGTCACAGAGGTCATTTATGTAGAGTATGAAGAGAGTTGGTCCTAGAACACTGCCTTGGGGGACTCCACTGTTGACAGGTACAGAATTTGATAGGACGCTCCCAATTTTGACCATTTTTTATCTGTTCGACAGGAATGCTTCTATCCAGTTATGCAGGTGTCCAGAGATCCCATAAGATTTTAATTTTAGGATTAGTTTGTCGTGTACCATTGAACCAAGGGCTTTACAGAAATCTATGTAGATTGCGTCTGTTGCTTTGCCCTGATTGAGTTGTGTTGTCCATATGATTTGGAGTGTAAGAGTTTCAGATTACAGGATAGTTTCTTTCTGAAACCAAATTGTTTATTAGAGAGTAAGTTGTTTGTCTCTAAGTGGAGGATAATGGATTGATTAATAATTGATTCCATGACTTTACAGGTGGTGCAGCATAAAGAGATTAGTCTGTAATTTTCAACTACGCTGGGGTCTCCCTTTTTGAAGGCTTGTGGCTTGTGACCATAGTTTTGGCAAGGAGCTGGTCCTGAAAGATTTTTCAAAGATTATGCTTCAAGGTTCGGCGATGGCAATGGATAGCTTTTTTAAGAAGTAGACACATATTCCATCTGGTCCAATAGATAGAGATGGTTTTAGATTGTGCAGTTCTTTTTCAACATTGTCTACTGTAAAATCAATATGTATTAGATTAGTTGCCTGTGATTCGATTAGGAAATACTGGGCATGATCCATTGCTGTTTACAAATACTGAGCCAAAGAATGTGTTAAAGAGGTTGGCTTTAATGGTGTCATTGTTGCAGTCTTTACCATTAGGTCCTTTCAGGAGAGGGCTGGATCTTGAGTCTTTTTGTTTGTTGTTTACAAACTTGTAGAAAGTGTGGGTGGAATTGGTGCATAGAAGATTTTCCTCTTGTTTAATGTGATAATTGGTGCATTCAGTTTTTATCTGTGGCATAAATTTTTGTATTGGCTTTTGAAGTTGGCAATGTGACCAGATTTATTTTTCTGCCAAGGTGATCTTTTTTTGGATTGAAGCTTCCTTATTGTTATGGGTAATCTATTTTTTTCTGGTTTTTGGAGTTGTTATTGGTACATATAGTTTGATGACTCTTTTGACTTCAAGTAAAAATATGTTGTCATGGTCTTCAACAGTATTGCATCCAGTGAATAGAAATTGCCAATCAAGGGATTAGAGATCATTGTCTATAAGATCATTTTTTGAAGTTATAATTGGGGATCACATCTTTGTGTTGATTTTTGTGTGGATGTATGTTGAGACAAAAGTCAATCATGCTATGTTCACTGTTGAAAAGGGTTCTTTAATTTGTATTCCATAAATTGAATTCAACTATTGCAGAAGATGATATCGAGGCAGTTGTTAAGTCTAGTATTGTTGGTTACTAGTTGTTCCAGTCCCAAATTTGTTACAGCATTGTAGAAGGTTGCATGTATGGGTTCAGTTGTACATTCGTTTAGGGTCCAGTTAATACGAGGTAGATTGAAGTCACCAAGAAAGATAAAAGTATGTGGGCAGGATGCTGCCCATGTTAGTAGTGTATTTAGCTTGTTTGCATGTCCGATGTCATAATCGGGAGCTCTGTAACATGGTAAGAACTAATCAAAGGTAAGGTTACTTATTACTAAAAATCAATCAATCAACTTATTACTAAGAATCAATCAAAGAATCAATAGACTAGATAATCAATGATACAGCATTAAATCTCTATCAGTTCAATGAATCAATTAATTTATGGTCATTTAACAATTAATTATTATACTATTATAGAATAAATCAATTATTATAGACAAAGCATTATCTATAAATATTTCGTCTTGAGGTACTGAAATAGTGGAGGTAGTATCATATTGGAGGTTTGTGGTGTAAAGTTACTTTGTTTTTCCTTAAAGCCACGGGTTTTTTTGGTTTTGGTTTTGGTTTTGTTTCAAAGAGGAAGCGTTGCTGTTTGATAGATTTGAATTGAGAATATTTGAATGAGCTCACCAATCATCTACTTTGGAGTTTGGAAAGGATGAGATTTGGGTGGGGGTTTAGTGGAGGTTGTCCAATTAGCTGAGTGGGAATTTAAATTCAGGGTGACTAATTAGCTGGGTTGTTTAAATGGAGCTGGGTGATTTATATGGAGACTATCAATTCTCTGTGAGTCTCCTTTGTTCTCCCCAATTGGTGGCCTTTTAGAATTATTTTTGGTGATTTGATTTAAATGGAGACCGAAGACATCATTCCAGTTCTTCCATTATCAGAATTCACAATCAATCTCAGTTTCAAAAGGCCGTTTTCCTGAACAAAAACCTTCACACCTCTTCTTCTTGTCTCCCCCCGCCCTTTTTTTTTTCTCCTTTAATCATTCTTTTCTCAAGCTGTCATTTAACCTCCAGAGTTAGAGGGTAAAAACATAAGTTAAGCCTCTGCCACTTAATCTCCACACTCACCCCTTCCACTCTGGAGTCTTTGCTTTTTAAGTTGTTTCTGACTCGGGTTTACAGTAAATCTTCGAGCCGTTTACCCACTCCTTCCTTCCACTGAAAAATGTACCTTTGATCTATTAGGAGCCAGGGGAGACATTTGTTGATTATCTGCTATGATTATTAGAAGCATCCCAACTTGGATGTATGAGAAACAACTAAATATATTTGATTTAATCTTTGTTTAATCTTTTTTTAAAAAAACTTGAAAACTAGGTAATGCAATGAATTATACAATATTGGAAACCACATGCTATTGTTTGTCATGTTATATTGGGTAGTTTTCGTGTGGCTATTCTATTTGTTACCACTCCCTTAATATATTTATTATTTTCTGTCGGTCTTTGTACATCTGTTTCTAGGTAGGATGCCATACCTACCTTTTTCTTTTTTGCCCCCGCAGTTTAACTAGCAGAGATTCAGAGTTGTGACTTAGTGTTCATATCCTACTGTGACTGATAGAGAAAATATTCAATGCTGAAGACTTCTTGGCAAAAAGGGCTTCAGCTGCAAAAATCTAAAAGAAATGCAACTCTTGGGAATTCAAGCACATGCAAATGTTTCAAAAGGTTTGACATAAAGTGCTAATTTTATGCCAAATATTCAATTTACTTGTAGTACACATATTTCTGACTGCAACCTATTTCAATTCATTTTGATTATTTGAGATATATGAGAGTTTTCAGTCCAATATATTTTTCTGGGTATCAAACGAATTGTATAAAGAAAACAGAATTTGACAATTATAATTGAGATCAATTAATATTATATCTATAAATGGTTTCAAACCATTATATATAGACCAGGGGTGGGATTCTACCGATTTGGACCAGTTCAGACAAACTGGATGTTAAATTTGCATCTGGTTCACCAAACTGGTATTTGAAGACCAGATGGCCCCACCCTCCACCCCCACCCATCCCAGGAATCTCCACATGGCCCATTTTTGATGCAGGTAAGTGCAGGGTTTTGATGTAATTCCCCGTTAGGAGAATGACCACATACAGGGAGCCGTAGAGGGAGTGGTGAGGAATAACACAACCAGCACACAGATATACTGTAATGTAAAATGTAGGTTTGTACTTCCAGTAAACGGTTAAGCAAAGTCTAACAAGCAGTCCAAGTCATACACGGTTAAAGCAGTCAGCATTCACTCCAGGGATAATCCAAAATCAAAGTCCAGTATCATAAACAGTTCAGTAAATAGACTCACATCAAATCCAAGAAGAATGACGACCAGCAACAGTCAATTGGGAAATGCAGGAACCAAAAACAGCAACACTCTCGGAAACCAGGTTTCTGGCTCCATCTTTGGACATTTGAGGAACCACAACCAATTACAATTTTAGCATTCCCTTAAAGAGACAGTATTAAAATGTCTACCCTGGTTTATATATTTTCAACCCAACTGTTAAGTGACTTACATTCCTAACGCAGGGTCCACAAGGAGGCTCTGGGAGAGGATAAAATGGGCCTTCTGGAAGTCTGGAAATAGGCCTCTTTCCGGTTTCTGGAGGTCCTCCAGAGCCTGGGGGAGGCCCTTTTTGCCCTCCCAGAGGCCTGAGGAGAAGTGTCTGGACCATGGGGAAAGCAAAAAAATGGTCCTACTAGAAGTACCAGAAGTTGTGAAATGGGCCTGTTTCCGGCTTCTAGAGGGCCTCCGGAGCCTGGGGGAGGCCTCCAGAGCCTGGGGGTGGCCGTTTTTGCCCTCCCAGAAGCCCAAGGGAAGCTTCTGGACCTTGGGAAGGTGAAAAATTACCCTCCCAGAAGTTCTGGTAGGCCACACCCACCATGCCCATGCCCATCCAGCAACTGAGCAGTGAACCGATTGCTGGGATTTTTGAATCTAACCCTGATATAGACCTATCTATATCAACACATAATTTCAAACACAGTGATTCTGTATTACTGGATGACTTTTTTCCAATTATTATTCTATTTAAAAGTGCATGTTAAAAATTCTATACCTATTAATAGATATGAAAAAATAGGACATACCTATCCTACACATTATACAATGAAAAAGGCATAAATAGAGTATCTTTTATAGCCTAGCTAAATTCATGGAGCAAATATTTTTTTTTAAATTCACATTTTAATATTTATGAAAAGACAACATTGAAAAAAAGAATAGACATTTCAATAATTTTATCATTCTGCATCCAATGAGAAAAGCTATAATAACGATGACTGTTCCTGCAGAAGTTCCAAGATTTATTATTAATTCTAGATTATGCATGCCAGTGATGGCGAACCTTTTTGTTGTGGTGTGCCAAAAGCATGCATATGCCATAGTGCACATGCCTGCATGCTGGCACCCACAATGCAATGAACACCATCACCCTGTTCATGTGTGTGGGTCACCCCCGCCTGACTCCCTTACCTGCATTGAGCATGCACATGCCTCCCAGCTGATTTTCAACCTATTTGAGGCCACTGCAACCTCAGCAAGCCAAAAAACAGACCTTCTGGAAATACCAGAAGTGCCCATTTTCAGCTTCCAGAGGGCCTCTGGAGCCTGGGAGAGGCCGTTTTTGCCCTCCTGGAAGCTCAAAGGAAGCCTCTGGAGCCTTGAGGGGCTGAAAACAGGTCTATTTTGGCATTTCCGGTCTTTCTGAATCACCCGTTTTTCGGCCTTTTGAGGCTGCAGAGGCTTCCCTCAAGACTCCAGGAACTGTAAAACAGCCTCAAATGGGCCAAAAATCAGCTGGGAGGTATGCCCAAGTACAGTGCAGATAGGTTTGGCTGGTGCTCATGTGTCCATACTGTTAGGGATAACATTGTTCACCCTAACTGTTTTAGGTGAAATACTAACTATGAATCATAGTTAGTGTATGCAGCTTTAACTGTAAAATAGCAACTGTGGGTGTGGTTATGAAAACCATATAAAAGTAGCAAGGCTTCAGCTTGCTCGCTCTCTCTCTCTGGCTTTGATGATCCCTGATTACTGCTTGGAAGCAAGACTGCATTGCTTGAACGGGAGAGACAACAACGGACTGATTTATGTGAACTGACAATTGGATATTCTACATGGACTTTGCTAACTGAATATCCCTGAATGGACTGACTACATGGTAAATGAATATTGGACTGTTTTTGACTATGCTATAAACTTATACTGGAATAAAATATATTCTTGATAGCACAAGCGTATCTGTTATTTTTACTGTATGTTAATACACATACAAGCTTAGCTCACTCATTTATCTGTGTGCCTATCTGACTAACGCTGCACATTCTGTTTAGCTTGTCTACCTAACCCTGGTTGGGGAACCCAGGCTTAACACATACAAATGGCACTGCATCCCACCTGTGGCACACGTGCCATAGGTTCACCATCACAGATATATGCTGTATATCATCAATGAATCCTGCTCCACCAGAATGTATTAAATATTAAATTACATTGAAACAACCTTTGAATTGAATCTCTCAATCAAATATTCACATAACTCTACTTTCTAATGCAATATAGATTGTGCTGGCTTATTTTAAAACAATTAAATATTGCACATGAATGTGGATTTTATGAAAAATATATGCCATTTTTTCTGTAGTTCTGCTTTTTTATTACATATTGATATAGAAATACAGTAGAACGGAATGGAATTCAATGGACTTTGCAAAAATACATTGAAATGGATTTTATGAAGAGAGTGAAAATTTTAGTGTGTTACTTTTTTGTCTTTAGTATTGATCCAAAAGAAAATATTTTGAGTATAGTAAATTTCTACAAAAAGATAGAATATTTTTGTGGGAGGAGGAAATGGGACATATCACATTAAAATATATGCCATATGTTTTAATGAATATATCACAAGTACATTAACATTTAGATTTTGAAACAAAATGAAAGATTTATGTTATTACAATTAATAGTAGTGGCCTAATTTTAATTCATTTGACACTGGACACAAATCACTTAAATTATCTCTAAAGAGCTTTATCAAAACTCTCAGAACTTCTTTTCTGACACCAAGTTTCAACTTACTTATAGGAATTATCTTGATAGATGAGCACTCATGGCAGGCAGAGAATGTAAAATGCAACAGTTTCCAATGAACAGGACAAGGCAATGTTGGGGAAATAATTCAAATATTCCATTCTATAGGGTTAGTGCCTAAACAATGTACAGATTTTGAAGTGTGATTGCCTATAAATTCTGCCCTGCCTGTTCCATGTCGAGTACTTATTCATTGTCAGTTTATGCTATGGCTGAAATTCCAATAAACAAGAAAGATTTCATTCATAGTTGTGTTAATCCAAATCTATGAGGAGCTACTGCTTAGTTCATCCTACCTTGGGAAACTCAACACAGTTCTGTCAAAACAGCTTCATAGAATGTTACTTTTCTTTTCTATGCCATAACTGAGAACCAGTTTGTCTGGTGCAGTAGTTAAGGCACCAGACTACAAGCCTACCTTAAGCATGAAGCCAGTGAGTGAATATGATCCAGTCACCTCTTTCAAACATAGAAAAAGATAGAGGCAAAAACATCTTGCCAAGAAAATTGCAGGGATCAGTCCAGGCAGTAGCTAGGTGTCAGCACCAACTCAAAGACATTGTGATGAAATAATTATAAAATATCAGGCTGGATGCCATGATTTCATTTTGTCCCCTTACTTCATTACTTCTTCAGAAATACAGCTATTTTTCTTGAGCCCTTCTCTAGTTATCCTGTCCTACCCTTGATGAATTTGTTCAGTTTATAAATAAATATAAATTTAACATTGCATGTGCATATATTTGTGTAAGTGTGTGTGGGGGTGGGGGTGTACAACTCCTTCAGAGGTGCTGTTTTCTTCATGAGAGCACATAACTTTACTCATAGTAAGTCCGTCAATATTTTATTCTGCTCACTGACCAGTAAAACAAAACGAAAGACATGGCTGGTAATTAAAGTAGCACGTCTCCTTTCAAACTTGTTCAGAGGCTTGAAAAATATATGGTTTTAAGGAATCAATTCATTAAAGCAACTTTAAAAGCAAAGGTACCATGAGCGTTAGAGGTGGTATTCAGCAGGTTCTGACCAGTTCTGGAGAACTGATAGCAGAAATTTTCAGTAGTTCAGAAAAGTTGTTCATCCTGTCCCATTTTTTTTATATATTAAAACTTTTTTTCTGAAGATTGTCTCTTGATAAATCCAATAAAATGTACCTTATAAAGTTAACAAAACATGATGTTTATTTATTTCCTACTTTTACTTAGTGGCAAGTAGAAATGGTGGAGATTACAAATGTTGCCTGTAAACTCACATTTATGCTCCTCTTAAGCCATAAATATGTTCATCTAAAAGCTGAAGTTTAAAAACTTCTTTTCCTACTCAGTTGTGGAGAGAAATTAAGAGACTGAAAACGAGCCTAGGGTGGAAATATGGAGAATTGAATAAGCATTAGTAAGAGCTCACATTCAAACCTTCATGAAAATGATTGCGTTCTCTTCACTGATGATGTAAAGCTATTCAACACCACAGATTATTCTGCTATCCTTCAAAAAGACCTCGACTATGTATCAGAATGGTCAAACAAATGGCAATTTCAAATCTCAACAAATAAATGCTCTGTCTTACATATTGGCAAAAAATAAAATACAAGCTGAATAGTTAAGACCTTGTTGATGATCTGTCAAGGACCTGGAATACACACCTCAAATGATCTAAGTGCTAGAGCCCACTGTAACTACATAGCCAAAAAGGCATCAAGAGTTGTTAACCTAGGACTGGCAGGACGTGAGTGTTATTGATGTGATAGAGGTGGCAAGATGGCGGCGCTCAGGGCTTCTGCTGCTGCATCAGTGTTGAAATATTAAAGCAGTTACTCCTTATCAAAGAGATGAAAGCACCTATTCCTCAAAAACAAGAAATTGTGGTAGAACCCAGACCCTTATTTGGTGATGCTGATGATGTAGTAACAAAATAATTTTCCTTCCTGGACTGAACATGCCAAAAGAATCAGAGATCCCATTTTCCTTGTCTGACTGCCATTGTAATATTTGCATGGATATTTTTGTGGAACCAGTCACACTACCATGCCACAATACTTTTTGTAATGCCTGTTTTCAACTTACTGTGGAAAAAGCAAGTTTGTGTTGCCCTTTTTGTCATCGGCATGTCTCATCTTGGGCACAATATAACACTCACAACAACACTCTTATTAACTTGGAAGTATGGGAAAAAAATAAAGAAACATTTTCCAGAAGAGTGCCAACGCAGAATTAATGGACAGGACCTTGAAAATTATTTGCATATGCCTCAACCAATACACTGGTTAAGTAAGTCTGGAGAATTAAAGAAAGAATATGAAACTGAGATCACTAAGGTAGAAGCAGAACACTGTGCTCTTGAGCAAGAAGAGAGCAAAGCAAGTGAAGAATATATTCAAAGACAACTTGCAGAAGAGAAAGAAGAGCAATGGTTAACAGAAGAAATGAAAAAAAAAAAAGATAGCAAACCAGCTGCTATTAGATGAAATATTGGCCCAAGAACTGAGTTTAAATTAGAACACATCTATTGACGAGTCTGTTAAAAGCAGTCCGGTACCTGGCCCATCCCCTTCTGATTGCTGCAAAACATCGAAAACCAAATCAAGCAATTATGGTGATATTAAGAAGTATTTATCTCCAAAGTTTTGTGATTTCTTTCCTCCAAAGTTGCTATTGAGAGAACTAAAAAAAGAAAACATTGACTCTCTTTCTGAGGAAAGCATTAAACCTAAAACTCACTTTACCTTGGAAGATGACAAAATAAAAGATGATATAACCATACTATCTTCAGAGACAATCGGAGAAGGAAAAATGCCTAAAGATTTCCCTTTAGAATCAACAGACTCTTATTTAAATATATGTACTACATCTGAATTCAACTGTCATGGCTCTGAATTGTCATCTTCTTCCAGGAGTCAGCAGGAAGAATGTGTTACTAATAGACAGGAACATGAAGCTGATTTTTTTCTCAATGAGCAGTGGTTCCAGTAACAATGACTTTGGAAATAAAAATTTTACAGAAAGTACATGCTTGCTGAAACTTCACAAAAATGACAGCAATGAAGAAATCCTTATTTCTTTGACATCTAGAACTCAACTGGACAGCAAAGATACAACCTGTGAAGAAACAATGGTAATAGGAAACTATCTAATTAAAAATAAAAACCAGAATTGCTCATTGATCACTAAAGAGATTCCAAAGAGAAAATCTCAAGAATCTCCCACCGAATGGACAGGGGATTCATATTTGAATGACAAAAGAAGAAGAACTTTTGTACAAACACAAGGGAAAGAGATGAACATTATACAAAAGCAGATATATTTGGAGGAGCAGCTTTACAAATGATATAAACAGGAAGAAGATAGGTGTCTGGCTTTGAAAATTCAGAAGGAAATGGACAGAGTACTGAAAACACAAAATCGCAAAAAAGGCTCCCCTGATGAGTATCATTTGTGTCCGACACCATCTAAGGCAGTTGGAAAATCCCCAGCTGTTGGGAAGCACTGCAAATTCTTAAAGGCTTCAAACAGCCAGACAGAAATAAATCAACCCAAGCCACAGAGACATTCCCACAGTGAGAATGAGAGGATCTCTAGCAAACATCAGACAAAACCATCTGTGAAAAATGGAAATGTTCTGAGTTGTGAACTCAGCTCTGATTTAAAGGATGTAGAGTTGCCAGTCAAACAAAGGACGATTATCCAGATGTTTAATAAATCTGCAACAAATTGAAACATTTCACCCAAACCATTGTAGATTAATAGAAAATTTTGAAAAAGCTATTCTGAAAAACTGGGATATATTTATCTCCTCTGGTATTAGCTGTTTCCAGAATTAATGTGTTACTTGTTCCAGAAACAGTAGCATCTGTTCTGTGCCTTTTTCTTTGAATTTTTGTGTTTATTCTTTAATATATAGATGGTATCAATTACTCTCAATTTTAAGTTGAACTGAATGATAATAGTTGCTGAGTTGTCATAGCCATGCGACTGTTGTCTGTGATAAATGCCAGTGATAGATGCCATCTTTAAGACAGACATATCATAAGATACATTCTTATTTTTCTCTTTGCTGGAATTGTATTTTTGCCTTACTAGTAATGTGGCTTATGGGTTTCACAAGAAAACAAATCAATTTTCATTGGAATGATTTTGGAATTTTAAATTTGATATTTTGTAGAAGTATAAGAGGCACCAAAGATATTCAATAAGTAAATCACAATAATTTTCATTTGTAAGTAATTTTTAATATATAGATTATATATGTCACTAAAATGACATATATAATTACTATTTCATTACAATTATTTAAGATGTAGCAGTCATAATTCCTTTCTAAGCATAGTTCTAATAAATACATCCAGAGTTCCTATTCTGATGAGGAAGGTTAATTTAGGGTCTAAGGATTACAGTATATATATATATATATATATATATATATATATATATATATATATATATATATATATATATGTTTTTTTAAGTTATCGCGGGTACTTACATGTGTGCTGTTCAGCTTCCTTCGGGTATTATCCCACGTCATTGTAGTTCTGTTAAAGTTGTAGCAACGTTTCAGCAGAATCTCATCTGCCATCATCAGGCTTCTGTATGGATATGGGTCTTACAGCTCCTGGTTTTTAAATTTGAGGCTGGTTCATTCTGATTGGCTGGGAGCCTGGACCTATTTCATTGGACTTGGAGTTTGATTGATTGGTGTTCCTGGTTTTTTTCTGTCTGTTTTGTGGCTTTGATTGGCTGGC
>BLBF01000022.1:33927025-33941241 GCA_015471245.1 Laticauda colubrina | reverse complement strand
TGTGTTGTTGTATTTGTATTTGAAATAATGTTAGAAAATTGGAATAATATATGATTATAAAATGGGACAAAATATTTAATGTAACTTAGCGAAATTTTTTTTTTAAATAAAATGAATGAAATCAAATATGAGAGAATTGAATTAAAGAAAAATGGGAACATTGTCATTGTATAATATTTTAAAATATAAGTGAAATAGGGGGAAGTAACTAAGCAAAATCTATAAGTGTTCCCATAGAAGCATGATACTTATTTAGAAAGGATTGTGTAAAATGTTTAAGATTTAAATGAATATTAATTTTAATGATATAATTTCAATTGCTATGGATTGTTGTTTTAATTATATTATATATTTTTTAAAAAAATTTTTTCTTGTTTTAAAATATTGAGTCTATCTTTAGAAGGTACTACGCAGAATCCGAATGAAAATTATGTGTTATGTTAAGCTTTAAAACTAGGGGAAGGATAAGTATGATAAGGCATTATACTCCAATCAGTCATTACAGAATAAATTTTGTGTTAATGAGAAAAGATAATAGACAGCTGAAACAGGACAGACAAAGGATATAAGTATAATGATTTAAATTGAGATTAAATAAATATAATAGAATTAAGAGAGTGAAAAGAGGGGAGAAGATATATAGAAAATGTAAAATAGTAAATAAGAAATGGAATGCGATATAAAAGTAAGCATGAACTTGAATTTATGTCTGTACAAAAAGATGTAACTCGGGATCAAACTGCCGTCCAAAAAGATATTTTATGTTTTTTATGTTTTGTGTTTTGTTTGTCTATGTTTGTTTGTTAAAAATTAATAAAATTCTTTAAAAAAAAAAAATAATAATAGTAGAAAGTCTAAGGTTGAAGTGTTTGGGGAAAAAAACCACAGAGACAGAGTATTCCAGACATTGACCACTCTGTTGCTGAAGTCATATTTCCTGCAATCAAGTTTAGTGCAATTAACCTTGAGTTTGTATCTATTATTTGCTCTTGTATTGTTATGGTTGAAGCTGAAGTATTCATTGACAGGTAGGACATTGCAATGTATGATTTTATATACCATACTTAGATCAGACCAAAGATGGTGCAGTTCTAATTTTCTAGGTCTAGAATTTCAAGTCTGGTGGCATAAGGTATTCTGCAATGAGTAGAGGAGTGGAGAACTCTTCTTGTGAAATATTTCTGGACTTTCTCCACTGTGTTCATATCAGATACATTCCAGACTGATGAGCTGTGTTTGAATATTGGTCTAGCAAAAGTTTTGTATGCTCTAGTTAGTCGTGTAATATTGCCTGAGAAAAAGCTACACAAGGTTAGGTTAACAACTCTTACCTCTGGCTTCCAATCTCAGTTCTTTTTAACGACCTCATTTACTAAATTTACTGCATTCTTGGAAAGAGGGTGGCAAAATCTCTAAGTTACTTACCTTAATGAGTGATTGCCAGGCTAAAAAATAGAGGAAAAGAAGAAAGAAAGCAATTTGTTTTCTGCAGCTTGTTTGCATTGAGGAGCTGTAGAAAAGGTTTAGCTCAAAAGAAAAAGCAGTTAAACCATAAACATGCAGAAAATGGTTGCAGCAGAAGCTGGATCCTAAAGTCAGACAGGCAGGAAAATTTTGGAAACCTTTGCTTGTCTCCCTTCTTTAGGGACTCAGCAGGGCCTCCTACATCCATGATGTACCCCATTAGAGAAAGCAGGGAGTGGGATTGTTAAATGAGGTTGTCTCACAACTTCACCACTCATATAAGCATAATGGACAGGCTCTATTATAGTCATGGGTTGGGGACTATCTATAAAAGTTTACAAATATAAAGATAAAAAACTAATACAGACTAAGAAAACATACAAATTAAAGAAAAGGAAAAAAAGAAGTGTGAAGAGCGAGAAGAAAGAAAAAAGAAAAGCAAATGTATGTAAAAATGACTCAGTCCTTCCTTTAGACAAGTATAAACAATTTCAGTAACTTAACACCTTCTCTGATATTTCATTTTAAAAAATCTTTTCTTCCTATATCCCACTCCTTATCAAAAATCAAATTTTAAAAGTTCACCATTCATCCCTATTAAAAGCTACCAACTATCAGCTAATGCATACATAATTTTAACCTTAGTCAAATAAAACAATTGCATATTTCAACTCATCAATTTCTTTAAGAAACAAAATATTTTTCCCCATTTATAAATAGATCTTTAACCCCTCATTATTCAGTCCTTGTTAAAAAAAAACATCCATTAGAAGTTGCCAGAAACCACAACACATATATTTTAACCGGTCAAATAAGTTTACTTTATATTTCTCCTTTTATTTTTTTAAACAGTTTGATCATTAATCCTGTTAAATAATGTCCCCAAGTTGACTTCTCATCATTTTCTCTTTCAGGAACAGTTTCAATGGTTTAACATGTCCCCTTTGATATTCAAGCTTTCCAAATGACTTTTTAAATTTATTATTCATATGCCCTCTTTAGTTATTAAGACATCAGCCAGTATCAAAGGTAAATCAATTGTGTTACCATATTATTCCATATTATTCTTATAGCTTGATTTTTGAAAATCTATTTTTACATCCATAGCACATTTTTCAATATCACTCTCGTAGTTAGGACTTGTTCTTATCATTACTACGGTCATTAAAGTAATGTTTAGTCCACAACTACTTTCCAGAAGACTTGTTATGATATCAAAACTCAATAAAGTGGTTTTAGCCTCATTGTGGGGTTATTTTCCTGGTCTGGTCCATTTAGTAGGCCTGATACCAGCCTTATAGGCTTGACTGGGCTATGTTTCTTTCTCCTTATTATAATTCACTGAGTTTTGTTTTTTTTAATGCATCTTTTCCCCTCTTATTTATTACTCTGTGTTATAGCAATATAATTTTAAAAAGCAAACCAAGAGGAATTAATTAAATCACAACTAAATGAACTCTCATTGATTTCGAGAATCTATAGTTATGGATCCTACTTCAGTATTTTAGTGATTTATTGTTTTACAGCTGCTTTTGACATTGGAAATATTTTTTAAAAAATGTGTTAGAAGATACTGAATGTTACAATTACTAGAGTGGAAAGTGATTGTCTAAATAGATATTGTGAATTTATGGACAATAAACAAAAAATCATAAATATGTTAATAATTGTTCTTATCGATCTTTCAAGCTTTTCATTTAATTGTTGTAAACTGGACAATTTTACTGCCTATTCAATTATTATAACTAGCTTAATGGTCAATCAAAAATTTCACTTTGATTCAATGTGACATATCAAAAACTGAAGGCTAAGTCCTAATTAAAGCCCATGTCACACTGGGCAACGGATGCAAAAAGGACACAGCGGACGAGCAAAATGTTCCATCCATTGTTATCCGCTCTTAAAAGGGGCAAAAATTTGCATAACCGGAGCGGATAACACAGACGCATGGAGGACGCAGGACAGATGCAAAGCGGATGCGGAACTGAAGCCCAGCGGATGGAAGCGGATGGGAGTGGATGGCGCAACCGCAGGGCTTCCGGGGGGTCTCAGCGAAGTGGACATGGAACGGATACAGCAGAAGCAGAACGGACGCCGAACGGATGAAGTGGATGCAGAGCAGATGCACAGCGGATAAAGCGGATGCACAGCGGAAGCCTAATGGATGCACAGCAGAAGTGGAACAGATGCCGAGCGTTAATTGCGCATGCGGGGGGGAAGCATTACATAAGCCCCCTGGATATAAAGGGAAGCAGCTCGCACGTGGCAAGCATTCCGAGGAAAGACCTGCTGCTGGACACTTCGAGTTCCTTGCCTGCCCTGCCAGCCTGCCTTCCAGCCAGCCTTGGTGCCTGCCTGCCTGCCTGCCTTCTTGCCAGCCTTTCTGCCAGCCTTCCTGCCAGGCTTCCTGCCAGCCTTCCTGCCAGCCTTCCTGCCAGCCTTCCTGCCAGGTTTCCTGCCAGCCTTGGTGCCTGCCAGCCCCCCTGCCAGCCAGCAACCCCACAACCATGGGGAGGAAGCGAAAGCCTCAGCAACCTGCCGCCATCCCTGGCAAGAGGGACAGGGCCAACCTCCTGCCCCCTGCCCCTGACTCTGCTTCTGCTGGGGCTTCTGCTGAAGCTGCTCCTGGCAGTGGTGCTTCTGCTGGTGCTGGTGCTTCTGCTGGTTCTTACTCTGTTGAAGCTGCTCCTGGTCCTGCTGGTCCTGCTCGACCTGCTCGTGCTCCTGGACTTGCTCGTCCTGCTCGTGCTCCTGGTCTTGCTCGTCCTGCTCGTCCTGCTCGTGCTCCTGGTCCTGCTCGTGCTCCTGGACTTGCTGGCCCTGCTGGTGCTTACTCTACTGCTGCTGATCCTGGTCCTGCTGCTGCTGCTGATCCTGCGGCCACTGCTGCTGCTGCTGCTGATAATGATGATTATGATCCTGCTGGTGAGGATGATGATGATGATGATGATGATGATTCTGCTGGTGCTGCTGCTGCTGCTGGTGGTGTGGAGGAGCAGCCCCTACTACCTGGGAGCCCCTCTGATGAGGGCCCATCTGGTCCAGCCAAAGGGAGGAAGAGGTGTATGCGACAACTGGAGAGGAGGCAATACTATATTGAGGAGGCACACGAGGATGAGATGCTGGAGTGGCTGAGACAGAACGACTATCTGTGGTGGAAGGGACACCGGCTGTACAGGAACACCAAGCGGAAGCAGTCTGCTTGGAGAGAGAGGGCAGAGAGTATGGGTTACACTTCGGAGGTGCTCCTCGGCTGGTGGAAGCACATGCACACCTGGTACGGGAAGCTGCACCTGAAGAAATCTGGCCAGGCCACTGTGAAGCTGACAGAAAGAGAGACCTACGTCATGGCCAGGTGCAGCTTCCTGGAGACTGAGGTCTGCCACCGAGGAGCACCAGCAGCCCCTCTCATGACCCTCTATCTCCAGCAGCCTGCTGAGAGCCAGTCCTCTTCCGGCCGAGAGTCAATCCCTGTCTCCAGGCAGGTTTCTGTGGAGCGTGCCACAGCGGAGAACCCGCAGAAAGGTGTGGTAAGTGTGGTGGAGTGCGTAGAGGACTCCCTGGTGCAGTGGGAGAAAGGAGACATCGAGTCCACCACAGTCCTAGCCACATCCACCCCCCCAGCTCCGCCTCCGCAGAAAAGCAGAGAGCCGGACAGCAGGAGGGGCAGAGCCACACTGTCCTGCTGGAGATCAGGGACACCATCTGCACCAGCATAGATCTCCTCTCTCAGCTGGTCCACACCGACTCCTCATCTTCCAACCACAAGCCCTTCCTCACCTATGTCAACCAGAGCCTCAAAGAAATGGTGGATCTAGAGTACCAGCTGGTGAAGGACCGGATCACCGAGCTGCTTCACAACCCTCCAGACCCAGAGGAACCTGCTCCCACCCAGTCCAGGTCTGCTCCTCCACCCCAGGTGATGTCCCTCCCATTCCAAGGCTTCCCACAGGCCCTCACCTACCAGGGCTACAGCTACCAGGAGGTTCAGCAGCACAGGCAGCAGCCCTTCCCAGTCCAGGCACAGAGTCAACGTGCGACACCATTGCCACCTATTTCACTGATGCCACCAATGCCACCCACGCCAATGATGCCACCAATGTCAGCGATGCCACCCACGCCAATGATGCCACCGATGACAGCGATGCCACCCACGCCAATGATGCCACCCACGCCAGTCCTCACCCAGCTGCAGAGCAGACAGCCCCACTATACTACTCCTTCCTCCACCCCACAGCCAAGCCCGGCCTCAGTACATCTGTCATCAATACTGGGGCTGACACTCCATGGCATGGAGGAAGAATCTCTCAGCATCACTGGGCTGAGCCAGCTGTCCGAGAGCTTTCTCAACATACCGTCCCCTGTTGTCCTCTTGAGGCCAGGCACTCCAGCACCACCCACCACCACAGCACCTGGACCCTTCACCCCTGACACTGGGCACACCTCCGAGTGACCAAGAAGAGTGCCAGAGACCGGGTAGCTGGCTACCTGTGGACTTTATTTGGACACTTGACTTGGGTCATTTTTTTTTTACAGCTTGTTGTTCAATAAAGTTTATCTTTGATTCACACACTTGCTTCATTTGTTTTTTTTTTAAAAGTCTTGGTGGAAACTTTTAGAATTGGCTTAAGCCTTTGCTTGCTTGTGGGATGGGTAAGGATAGCAGTGGGGTGGGTTAGGATACCTGTGGAATGGGTAATAGCTGTGGGATGGGTTAGGATAGCAGTGGGATAGATAAACCTCCAGTGCAAGCATAGTGGGACTGTATGGTCCACCCTCCCAGGTGCCACACCTATGGCCCTTTATCATAAATAATAATGTAATAATTATCCACACGTCAACATAAACACAACTCTTTATTAAACGCCCTGTTCATTGTAGGCCCACCCAACATACATGGCCCAATCTCATCTGTGTGATGAGACAGGCTTAAGGAAGCATCCATTTAGCATCTACCATCCTGTCTTGCCACTCCACCGCTCCAGCTGGGGAGTTGCACCAGTGTTTCAGGAGGTTGCGCTGCTTCTTCCCTTCCCGTGAGGCTCTGTTGTGGCCTTGCACATCCTGAGTGTCGATCAGGTTTCGCCCTCCATTCCCCCGGCTCCATGTCCCCATTTCCTTGTTGACGGTCCACGAGCCTGTTCTGCAAGACTGGGTAACAGGTGCGCATGAGATTGTGCAGGATGCAGCAAGCTTCCATGATCCTCCTCATGGCCTCTGGGCGATGCTGCATGGTGGTGAGAAGTACCTGGAACCTGTTGGCCAGGATGCCAAAGGCGTTCTCCACCACCCGCCTTGCCCTGGACAGCCTGTAGTTGAAGATCCTCTCTTCACGGGTCAGGAGTCTGGAAGTATATGGCTTCATGAGGTAGATTCTGAGGGAGAAGGCGTCATCCCACACGATGAAGTAGGGCACATCTTGCGTGTCGTTGGGCAGGGGGTCTGGACCTGGGAAGCCCACGATGAGGTTGCCTTCCAGCCCCTCCTTGAGGTGACTGGCGTTGTATACTTGGGCATCTGAAGATGAGCCATAGCCTGAAGCATCGATGTACATGAATTTGTAGTCAGCATCGATCATGGCGAAGAGGACGATGCTGAAGAAGCCCTTGTAATTGAAATCAGTGGATCCCGACTTGGCTGGAGCTTTGCAGGCCACGTGCTTGCCATCTATGGCTCCAACGGTGTGTGGGAAATTCCACCTCTGATACCACTGCTCTGCAACTTTCTTCCATCCTTCTTCAGTGGAGGGGCACTGGAGGAGCTCCTCCTTGTATTCTTCGATGATGGCCTGCACCACTTCTCTGACCACAATGCTGATGGTGTTGTGTGGCACCCTCCAGCCGTACTGCATGCTTTTGTAGGTGGTCCCTGAGGCCAGGTGGTGCAGAGTCAATTCCACCTTGAGCCCAGGTTCCAGGTTGGGCCGGAAGTTGGTATTTGCCTTGGTCAACCTCGGTGTCAAGTGCTGCACAACTTCATCAAACATGGCTGGAGGCATCCTCATGAAGTTCTGGAATGCACGAGTTTCTTCATTCCTGAGCTCCACCATCAGCTTGTTGTACAGTCCATACTCTGCTCTTCTCCCGATCCATTTTCGTACTCAGACGCTTCTTGGCCGCCTCTTTTTCTTCCCATAGTAGAGTTCACAGAGCCTGTAGATGGCTTTGTACTGTTGCAGAAGGATGGTGGCTGCCAAAAGAACTGTGGTACGATCCACGGTAGACATGATTGGATGCTGTGGAAAAGGAAGAGTCAAATGAAGGCTGCAGAGGTCTGCACAGGTGGGCTGCTGGTCTGAAAGTGAGATGCAGATGAGTTGCTCCCCCTTTTTTTAGGCAGTATAGGTGTCCCTTTGCATCCTCTAGGCATCCTCTAGGCATCCTCTAGACATCCTTATTATCGAGATAGGTCCCCTCTGCGAACGTTTTTTCCGCTTTAAACGCTTTGTTCCCATGCTGCATCCATTCTGCATCCGTTCTGCATCTGTTCCGTGTCCGTTCCGCTTCCTCCCTGCATCTGGGCGGATGCAAGTTGTGCGGATGCGCAGCGCATGCCAAGCGGATATAGCGGATGCGTAACGGATGCGTAATGGATGCGTAGCGGATACAGAATGGACGAACTGGATACATTTTCCGGGCAAAATTTTGGGCAGCCCAAAACTTTCGGTGCGGATGAAACGTCAATAAATGGATGCTGGACGGATAGAGAGGAAGCAAAACGGAGGCAATGAGTACATCACGTTTGCAAATGGATGGCAAGCTTTTTTATCCATTTTACATCCTCTTTGCATCCGTTGGTTCAGTGTGACATGGGCTTTAGATGTAAATAATGAGATTCTTGTGCCAAACCCAATACTTAGTGTAGTTCAACTTCAAATTCAGTACATGATGTCTCATTTGCCCTACTATAATATCAGAATAATTTAAATACAGGAAAATTAGGAGAAAGAACCCTCAGCTTTATCTAACATACCATTATTCCCAAATGTATTCATTGCTGGGGGAGGTTTTCTCATCACAGCCCACTTTCCCTCTCAAGGTCTCTCAAATCCTAATTCTAATATAACAAGACATTAGTAATTGAAGACGAAGCTGTGTTTACTACTGCAAGAACTGCTCTGCCTTAAATAGGACACAGATTCATGCAAAATCTTTGCTTAAGTTCCCACATGTTAAAGCTAAGGCTCAATCTACAAATACATTTGCAGTATGTAAGTGATGTAAGTGTGTTCACTTACACTTAAGTATGATGTAAGTGTGTTCACCTTACATCATAATAAATTTTTAAAATGTATTATGGCTGAGTTTGTCAGTCAAGTTCACCTAACATGCTACAGCCTATGTGATTCAATTTAATTTTAGCGCAATATTTTCTATAAACCCAGCTTTTCTGTTTTGGTATTGTTCTATTTGTAAATGGGTTGTCTCCAAATATGCAAACCTGATTGGTCTAATAAACTAAGCATTGGATTGGTTCACTAGGAACCAATCAATGAGCTGCTGGAAAGCAGCAAATTTGAACAAATGCCATTGGCTACGAGCCGGCAGGCCAGCCTGTATAAAAGGCTGGCCTCGGTTTCAGCTGGCGTTCCTATTTACTGACTAGTTAAAGAATAAAGTATTTGTTGTTGGAACCCGGTCTACCTCGTGTGTTTTCTGAACAAAACACTGGCGACAAAGGTGGGATCGTCCTGAACGAAAAAACCTGCACGCGGTGATAAGAAATCCAGATGACAATCAAGATGTCTGGAAACAACGCACCGCCCACAGCCTTCAATCCCAACGAAGAGGATTGGGATTCCTATGCAGATTGCTTCCAGATGTATTTGGAGAGCAATGAAATGGAAGACATTTCAGAGCAACGCAAGAGAGCTGTGTTCCTGATGCACTGCGGGCCAACAGTTTTCAAGATGGCAAAGGCTCTTGCGAAGCCCCGAGACGTTAAACAACTAACGTGGACAGAATTGCAAAGAGTCCTCAAAGCACACTACGCTCCGATGGTGTCAAACTTAATAAAGCAACACAAATTTTACCGCAGAGACCAGAGAGAGGGAGAGACCGTCGCCGATTTCATCGCTGCCCTTAGACAATTAGGGGGTGAGTGTGAATTTTTGAACATTGACGAAGCAGTGAGGGATCGCGTGGTGTTGGGTCTGAGAGACTCGACCGCACAGAGTAAATTACTCAACAAGCCCAACATCACCATTACCGAAGCCATCGCGGAAGCCACAGCTGCTGAAGCCACGAAAAAATCTGCCGTAGCCATGAAAAAGATGAACACACACAGTGAAGAAACACCAACCAAAGACAGAAAGCAGCCTGCCACCACAACCCACTACGAAGAGTCGGGCGAAACAATTGAATCGAGTGAAGAAGACGACGAGGTCCACCGTTTGCTCACGAACAGAAAAGAGCGCGAAAAAAGAAATTGGCGGGAGTGCGCTGGCTGCGGAGGAAACCATCCCCGAGCCGAATGCAGATTTCTCGATACCATCTGCCGGCATTGCAAGAAACGAGGGCACATCGAGAAAGTCTGCAGGAACAAAAAATGCTACAGCCCAACGAGATGCAGAAATTCCCCAACATGAGCTGAGCCTAAACAAGCTGAGAGAAAGTGGCAACAAGAGAAGCGAGCCAATGCACACCAAACTGTCATTGTAAAGAGCGCTCAGACGGAAAGCGGGAAGAAAATTAAAGTCATTGTAAAAATCGAAGGAAAACACTGCAAGATGGAAGTGGACTCGGGGTCCTTCCTCTCCATGGTATCGTGGGACACAATAAGACAGCTAGTCCCAGGTATCAAACCCAAAGAATTAAAGAAGCAGCACCTAACTCTCAAGGACTATCAGGGAAACCAAATCCCTGTGGTAGGCATGGGACAATTCCGAGTCGCCGACAAACAATACGTCAAGGTGCTACCGCTGACCATAGTCGACCAAGACAGACCAAGCCTCCTGGGCATCGAATGGTTCGCGCCATTGGGCATCGGGATGACCGGGATCGATCGAGTGACTACAACCAGCTGGGAAGATAACCTCATCCGAGAATTCCAGGACGTTTTTGACGGCTCACTTGGCAAGTATTGGGGAAATCCCATTTCTTTCAATCTAAACCCCCAAATAGCCCCACGAAGAATAAAAGCCAGGCGAGTTCCTTTTGCACTAAAGGCAAAAATAGAGGAACAGCTGGACAAATTAATAGCCCAAGGGGTGTTAGAACCTGTGGACCATGCCAAGTGGGAAACGCCTATTGTCACACCCATAAAACCTGATGGGTCCATTAGAATCTGTGGTGACTATAAGGCTACCCTGAACCACGCATTACAACCAAGCGCATACCCGGTGCCAGTAGTCCAGCATTTGCTTCACTCCCTGGGAAAGGGCAAAGTTTTGCTAAACTCGACTTGGCACAAGCCTATCAACAACTCCCAGTGGACCCAGAAACAGCAGAAGCACAGACTATAGTCACCCATAAGGGCGCATTCAAATGTCACCGACTCCAATTTGAAGTAAGCATGGCCCCTGGCGTTTTCCAGAGCCTGATGGAATGCCTCCTAAATGGCATACAAGGAGTCGTTCCCTATTTTGACGACGTCCTAATCTCAGCCAGAGACAAAACTCAATTAAGGAAAAGACTCAAAGAAGTATTAACTAAGTTTAGGGAATCTGGCCTCAAGGTAAAAAGAGAAAAGTGCTGTTTAATTAAGAATAGCGTCGAATTCCTGGGCTACTCAATAGACGGAGAGGGTATCCACCCTACAGACAAAAAAGTTAAAGCAATCAAAGATGCACCTGAACCAAGAAATAAAACCGAACTACAAGCATTTTTAGGACTAATTAATTTCTATAATGTGTTCCTGCCAAACAAGGCCACTATAGCAGAACCGTTACATCGTCTTTTAGACAAGAAGGCAACTTGGACTTGGGGTTACAAAGAAAAGAAAGCCTTCCAAAATATTAAAAGCTTGCTCACATCAACAAACGTACTCATCCAATTTAGCAACACACTGCCATTAAGAGTGACCTGCGACGCCTCACCATATGGAGTAGGTGCCATCCTGAGCCACCAACTACCTGATTGCAGAGAAGCACCCATCGCATATTACTCTAGGACTCTGTACAAAACCGAGCGGAATTACAGCCAATTGGACAGGGAAGCTCTAGCAATTGTCGCTGGAGTAAAACGCTTCCACGAGTACTTATATGGGCGGACTTTTCAAATCATAACAGACCACAAACCGCTGATGGGGATTTTGGCGGGAAACAAGCCAACACCTAATATACTGTCCCCAAGAATGACTAGATGGTCAGAGTTCCTAGCAGCTTATTCCTACACTCTGACACATTGCCCAGGGAAACAAATTTCCCATGCGGACGCTTTGAGCAGAGCACCCTTACCAGCAACCGATGAAGACCCGGCACCAGCGATGACAACACTACAAATTGAGACTTGCCCCGATCTACCCATATCAGCTTATGATGTTGCCAGAGCCACCGTGAAAGACCCATTGACTGCCCGCGTTCTTAGCTGGGTAGGTAAAGGCTGGCCGGAGAACCAAAAAACTGAAAACTTTAAACCTTTCCGGTCCAGACAGACTGAACTTTTGATCCAAAAGGGGTGTTTGTTGTGGGGTGATCAGGTGGTAATTCCTGCCAAATTACAACCAAGGGTACTTAGGTTGTTACATGAAGAGCACCCGGGAATGGTTAAGATGAAAAGCCTTGCTAGAAGTTATGTTTGGTGGCCGGGTATTGATAAGGACATAGAGTATTGGGTAAGCTCATGCAACAAATGCCAGGGAATTAGACCGTCCCCACCAAAAGCTCCCGTTAAGGACTGGGAAACCCCTCGGGGACCTTGGTCAAGAATCCACATTGATTTTGTGGGTCCTACCAAGGGGCATACCTTTCTGATTGTCATTGATGCCTATTCTAATTGGCTTGAAGTAAAAGTTATGCCATCAACGACAACAGAAACTGTCATTAAAAAGCTGGACAACCTTTTTGCCACCATGGCATACCGGACGTTCTTGTCTCAGATAATGGGCCACAGCTAACCAGCATACAATTTGAGCAATACCTAGCCTCCCTAGGTATAAGACATGCCCTAACCGCGCCGGCTCACCCGGCTGCGAACGGCAGGGCTGAGAGAATGGTCCGGTTTACTAAAGAAGGTTTAGAAAGAATGGACGCCGGAGATGTCCAACAGAAGGTAAACCGTTTGCTCACACTCCAGCACATAACGCCCAGTACCACAACCAACAAGTCCCCAGCAGAATTACTTATGGGGCGAAAGTTAAGATCACACCTTGATAGGTTACACCCAAATTTTACTCCAGAAAACCCCCCTGACTCCTCTACACGGTTTAGAAAATTCAAAATAGGCGATTTAGTATACGCTAAAAATTTCACCGGGGACCTGGTATGGCTACCAGGACAGATTACCCAAATCACAGGCCCCAGATCCTACCGGTTAATAATAGAGGATGGCAGGGAATGGAAGCGGCACATAGACCAGCTTCGATCCCGAATTATAGAGAGAACCACAGACTTACAACCATTCACCGACAAAACCGACGAATTGCAAACCAAGGTGGGGGGGGGAAGGCGAGAAGTATATAAAGAACTTTTTAAAATCAAAACCAATGAAACATATAATCAAAAAGAGCAAATAAAAGACTCACTGTTTGGAGAGACTTGCGTGAAGAGCCCATCGGAAGAGGCCAGCCAGGCCAGCTCAACCTGCCCGGAGGAAACGGGAGGGAGTGGCAAAACTGCCAGCCTAAGAAACTCAGGCGGCGGTAAAATGGCTGACTCACCCTTCCAGACGGTTGCAGGGAGAAGAACGCACGACACGGCAGCCCCATCCGAACCGGTTGAACACTTTACTAAGAATGAACCACGCAAGTTAAGTCGAGTCCGGAAAAGCCCCGCCTACCTGCGAGACTACGTCACCACGTAGGACTGAACTAAGAGGGGAGGGGTGTTCTATATGTAAATGGGTTGTCTCCAAATATGCAAACCTGATTGGTCTAATAAACTAAGCATTGGATTGGTTCACTGGGAACCAATCAATGAGCTGCTGGAAAGCGGCAAATTTGAACAAATGCCATTGGCTACGAGCCGGCAGGCTAGCCTGTATAAAAGGCTGGCCTCGGTTTCAGCCGGCGTTCTTATTTACTGACTAGTTAAAGAATAAAGTATTTGTTGTTGGAACCCGGTCTACCTCGTGTGTTTTCCGAACAAAACAGGTATCTAGAAAAGAGTATCTTAGCTTGAGTTGAGAACTGAAATGAGGGATCCTTGGTACTTTCTGAGCTTGATTGTTTTTATGCAGATGTTTCATTACTTAAACTATGTAACAACATCAGTGCTAGTAGGAGTGGGGTATATAATTTTATATTCTGGCAGCTTGCCTTGTCAGTGTTGGTGAAATTGGTCTTGGTTATTTGGTTGGGCTGTTTATTGTTGGCTTATTTGGCAGTTCATTAATTGGAATATTGTTTGCTTCTTGATAGCAGTATTAAAGCAACTCCCCCAAGTTCTTCCTTTTATATAATCAAAATTAGAATATACAAGAGGTGATAAAGGGAGAAGTGAAGGCTGTCCCAAAGATGACTACTGCTAAATCAGTGGAAGCCATCATTACATATTACATGTTTGTTTTTATGCATTAAAATACATATTAATACTGTATGGCATTCTATCTATCTATCTATCTATCTATCTATCTATCTATCTATCTATCTATCTA
>BLBF01000022.1:33910491-33927015 GCA_015471245.1 Laticauda colubrina | reverse complement strand
CTATCTATCTATCTATCTATCTATCTATCTATCTATCTATCTATCTACCTATCTATCTATCTATCTATCTACTTATCTATCATCTATCTAGTGCAAGATATTAAGTCATTCTAATTTTTGTCACATTAAGAATAATAAAGGAATATAATAAAGGAAAATATTTCAGCTACTTAAATCTTCCAGAATTTATTTTTTATTCAATCATTGAAAACAGCTAAAAGAGGTTTTGCAATTTAATGTAGTAGAGTTAATAGTATAACTTCAACAACTAATGAGTAGCCTACAGTGTGTGTATATGTATACACACACATACCTTTCTCCCAGCTGAGGCAACTGAAATCTTTCTAAATCTCTTATATGTCATGAAATCTTTCAGAGTAGATTCCTCAGTGTGTTGATTGTTATTGTCTGCTTCATTTAGTTTTATTCTACTCATTTCTTTCTGAACCCTTAATATTTCCATCATTTTGAACATTTACTGACATTTCTTTAAATGCCAAGAAGATTTTGTCATTCGTTGTATAATAGTTTTTGACTATGGATAGCAGGCTTTTTTAAAGATGTGCTTTCTACTATGCATTGGTTTAAGATGGCAGGATTGAAGCAAAACTAGGCAAAGCAATAGAAAAAGATTTATGTTACCAGACCTAAGCAGAATTAATCTGTAATAATTCACCAGAAGAAAGAAACACATTCATCTATAATTTAGAAGTTTTCAGATGAATTAGCTTTTTAATTGTGCTTATAACCAAATGGGAAAAATTCTCTACTGTGTTTTGAGAAATACAGTAATAAATGGCTATAAAGTTTGCCCATGGATAAAACAGCTTGATAAGTAAATTGGCATAGGGAAAGAGAGGCTATGCTTTGGCTGATAAATCCAAAGACAAGCAATGCTATGGTAAATAAGAATAGGTATACATTAAAGGAAATTCAGGATGCCTGTTCCAATTATTTAGGTGTCACTTAAATAAAGACAAAATATGCCAAATCAATTTTTAAATGTTCCAATCTCATAATTACTCTTTTGAATAATTCAAGCATGAAACAAAAATATGAGTATTTCAAGGAATTGCTATAATCACCATGACCACCACAACAATCACCACCATGGTTATTTCAAAAGGCATTTTTGGAGTATAACAGCTATTTTTTAAGCACTGAACTTGGACTGTTGTCTAGTGGTTTATGACTGAGCCTATATTTTTTTGCAAAGCCAATAGAACTTCAAACCTAACCAACAGAAGAACAGTGACCAGTCATGTTCTTTCTATTTTTAGTTTTGGATGAATGGTGTGATGAGTCTGAGAAGCATCAGGAGAACAGAAGCAGTTAAACGCATGGCCAGAGAGAAGACTTTTCACAGCTGCTGCATGACAGCTTGCTTATTAAATTACTTTTGTCTTTTCTTCCCTATGGGAATGTCAGAGTTCATATGGGTAGATGGTGGATTACCAGTGTGTATTTTTGTAGCATATTTCTTGACAAGTAATGCAAAGGATGCACTTCTCCAAAGTAATGCTAATACGTTAGGACTGTGTAAAAGTTATTTTTGGTTAATTACTTTTTGGTATGGAACAACAGTTTATGTATTCCCTTAAATCTTCCAAGAGATTAATTTGCTCTTCGTAAATGAAAATATTCCATGTTGGTTTAGGTTGATTTGTTCTTGTAAAGATTCAGTGTACACTCTTGTAATTTGATATTGTACTGTTAATATTAATTCTGCAAATAGGCTGCATTCCTCCCCTTCTCTTTCCTCCCTTTCTTTCTTTCCTTCCTTTCCTTCCTCCCTTCTTTTCTTTCTGCAGCTACCCTTATCTTAGTGGTGGGATTCAAACTTTTTTTTACTACTAGTTCTATGGGTGTGGCTTGGTGGATGTGGCAGGGAAAGATACTGTAAAATCTCCAATCAGAGGTAGTATTTGCTGGTTCTCTGAATTACTGAAAATTTCCACTATCAATTCTCTAGAACTGGTCAAAACCTCTTGAATACCACCTCTGCCTTATCTATAGTTGAAAACATTTCATACGGATAAAGAGATCAGCCATAATAATATTTTTAGTATTTTCGTATTTATTTCATTTGTCAATCGCCTACAAGATACAGGTATAAGAATAAACATAATTTTGAATACATGAGATAGATACTTATAAGAAAAATAAAAAGAAGCAATAGGACAGGGACGGTAGGCATGTTGGTGTGCTTATGCACGCCCCCTACAGACCTCTTAGGAAAGAGGTGAGGTCAATAGTAGATAGTCTAAGGTTAAAGTTTTTGGGGTTTGGGGAAGATATCAGAATCAGGTAGAGTATTCACTACAGCACATGAGATCATAAAATACAGAAATAAATTATCTATTATCAATTATTGGTTGGTTCAGCTCAACCAATGTTCACACAACTTCATCCAAAAAGACACACACATCCAACTGCCATAGCATCACAAAAGTCTATTTATTTACCAAATAACCATGAAAAGAACAACCCCATACATCTAGATATTCTTATCCAAGGAGTTACTCTAACTATTCTGAATAAGTATAGCACAGAAACCGTTATGTCCAAATCCAAAATACTAAATGAAAACAAAATAGGAATTATATATAAATAAAATCCAAAGGCTAAAAACACCACTACATATAGACAGAGATCAGCAAAACATATCTGCAAGGATCAACTAGAAAGCAAAACACAGGATGGTATACTGTACCACTAACCTCCTTCCA
The DNA here is from genome assembly GCA_015471245.1 of Laticauda colubrina. NCBI lineage: Eukaryota > Metazoa > Chordata > Lepidosauria > Squamata > Elapidae > Laticauda > Laticauda colubrina. The sequence continues at coordinate 33,924,286 of BLBF01000022.1, read as the reverse complement.
AATAGACAATCTAAGATGTAATTTCAATGGGAACTGATGGAAATTTTAGAATATGCTGTGTTGAAAAATGCAAGAGATTTGGTTGCCAGTTGAAGGTGTTGGTTGTCACTTTGAATTACCTTAAAATATTTGCATGGTCCTAAACAGAGGAGGGACTGCCTTCTTCTGCATTAACCCCTCTAATCAAAATGAATAGGGTTAATTCCCCTCCTGATTATATATAATTGCCATCTAACAGGACTTTGGAAGCATACATTTCTTATTGCCCATTGGTTGAAATTTTCTTCTCATGGATTTTCCTTTCCTTTCTGAGTTTCAGAAAAACACTTAAGACATGGATACCCCAATAGAAGAGAATAAGTATGGCTCAAGGTTCAACTATGGATACTATCTGATGCTTGGTTGTTTGCTTGCAGACAATTGTTACCCAATGATGTAACAATTGCCAATATTAGTAAGTGTGGGATTTAGTAAATGTTGGTAGGGATGTGTAGTTCCTTTATTTAAGTATTATTTTCTGCTTTATTGCTTGTCTCTTGTTAATCCCTACTTATTTGGATATTGGCAGAGAGGGTGTGTGCCTTTATTTCCTTCTTAGCTTTTTGTTGTTTATTTTGAATTTTGTGTGAACATAAATCTGGCACGTATATGAGTTTTTATGCTTATCTGATATTGTCAACTTTGTTTATATTATGGGTAGATTTATTATTTTGCTCCTTATTTTAGGTTGATCTACTTATCTGTCCAGAGCTTCAGGAACAGGCAGCATACAAATGAAGTGAAATAAAATCACTCAATTCAATATTGAGACACATGACATGCCAATGGTTAGCAGTTAGTACATATTTAATCCTGCTCATGGATGTATCACAAGATACAGCTCCAATAATTCATTTACATAACATTTGCCAGTCAACTAACCTCAGTTTGGCACATCTCCTGCACTATTAACTAGTATGGTAATGAATCATTTATCACCCAAAACCTAACTTGAAAAATTCTTACAACACAATACACCAACATGTATTTAACCAATTAACATTTGGTTAAATTCTCCCCACTTACAACCACCAACTAAAATTGCCCTTGGAAATGAATGGATTCATTGGACCCTAGTACCCTAATCTCAGTCCCCAGAAATATTCTAGAAGATTATTGTGGATGGTATTGAAGACTCTAGGAGGTCTAATTGAATCAGATATAAACTTTCTTAACTAGGTTATATCAAATGTGACCAAGATTGTTTTTATTCTGAGAGTTCTAGTTTTTATTCCATGATAGACGAACATTATCAAAGTAATTATTTTTTCTAGGTACTCTGAAGTTGCTTCCTTATGGCTTAATAACACCTGCAAGATGTTTCCTGACATAAAGGGAATTTGACACCCTAAACAAGATGTCCTTCCCAATGAAATAAGGGAAGGAAAGCTCTTTTATTTGTTTAGTATAGGTTAAAATGTGAGCTCAAACCCATCATAGATCAAGTTCATAGATCAAAACATTTCTGGTTTTTCTCCACTGTTACTCCTGGAATAACAACTATCACTTCTATCTAGAACAAATTCTATCATTTCTGTCCAATGACAGTCACCAGCAAAACAAATTGTGAACCAAGAGAGGTCACTGAAGACCAATCAAGAACTTGGGTCCCTTCCTGTTGCCTGTGGCAACTGGCAGAGCTGCCCATTGAATTATCAGAAAAATGCTCAAGAGACCACAAGAACCCATAAAAGGCATTTGGAGCAGACCACATGAATGGGAATGACATCAGAGGAATGGATCTTATTGTGACAGGGAAATGATCAGACATGGGAAAGGGCTAAATATTTTTGCTGTCCACATCCAAATCATTAAACATCTGTTCCAAGGCAAGTTACAATCTCCATGCAATGGGAGGGAACTAATTTTGGGAAAAACTGAAAAAAATGCTCTCGGCAAGAACTCAAGATGAGCAATCTATTCAGTTAAGATATACAGATAGAAACACACACACACACACACACATGTATGTATGTATGTATGTATGTATAAAACAAAAGTAACACTTTATGATGTTCCTCTATCATTACTGGCAACTTGAAATGGAAAACAAAACAAACTGGTTGAATTGTGCTTATTTATTTAGAGGGCAAGGAATTATAACCGGCTATTTTATGCATAAAACCTGACTAATGCATTTGAACTAGAATTTTTTCCCAAGGAATCATGTAGTTTGGATGAGGAAGATATTACATTGAAACATGTTGTTGAGGTAATTCCCCGTTAAGAGAATGAGTGCATATAGGGAGACGTATTTGAGAGTAGTGTTTGAATAATACACATACAGCACACAGATAAACTGGACAGTAAATGTAGGGTTTTACTTTCAATAAAGTTTTAAGCAAAGTTCAAAATAGGCAGTCCAAAGTCATTCACAGGTAAATCAGTCAGTTTTTCAATCCAGCAATAATTCAATAACAAAATCCAGAGTCAAAAAAAACCAAAACAGTTCAGTATCAGACTTACATCAAATCCAGTAATATCAGTCAATAAGGAAAATGGAGGAACAGCAATACTTTCCAATGGAAGGAAACAGAGATACACTCACACTCTCTTCTGAGACTCAGACTAAACAACCCAGGTTTCTGGCTCCATCTTATGGCTGTTTGAGAAACCACACCTAATTACAGTTTTGCATTTTCTTAAAGACACAGTTTTAAAATGTTTATCCTGGTTTATATATTTCCAACCCAAATAACTGTTTGCTGACTCATATTCCAAACATTCTCCCCTTTTGGGTAAGATAATATATACAACCTTACATTCTAAGTCCATAATGTTCACAGTAGCCTTATGATTTATAGAACCTTGGGCCTTTATAAAATGATCTGCTGTGTTGTTTTCTGACATAGAGTATTCTAGCTTAATCATTTTACTTTGCACACTTTGTCTAACATTTAAATATCTTAAAATTCTGTGTTTCGTTCTTGTTTTAACAGCAACGTTTGAAGCCATCTGTACTGCTGATTGGTTATCTTCATAAACAACAATAGATCAATTCCATATCAATTAATAATTGCTTATAGAAAACTAAATCTGTAAAAAGTAAAGACAAACATGAGAATTCAACCTCCATTGTTGACAAACTTAGATGTTTCTGTCGAATAGATCTTCATCCAATCAATGCTTTTCCCAATAATACTACAGTACCCGATGTAGATTTTCATGTATTTATGTCTGTAGCAAAACATGCATCAGCACATGCAGTTAAATTCAGTTCATCTTTTGGCTCCAAATCCAAATCCAAATAATGCATTGTTTGTTTCAGATATCTTAACAAACATTTAGCAGCTTGCCAGTGCCTTTCAGTTGGCTCAGTTATTATCTCGCTAATTGATTAACACTGTATGCTATATCTGGCCTTGACCAATTACTGAGATAAAGGCCCTGTCACACTGCCCAACGGATGGAAAAAGGAGACAACGGACGAGCAAAATGTTCCATCCGTTGTTATCCGCTCTCAAAAGGGGCAAAAATTTGCATAACCGGAGCGCATAACATGGACGCAGGGAGGACGCAGAGCAGATGGAAAGCGGATGCGGAATGGAAGCCCAGCGGATGGGAGCGGATGGGAGAGGATGGGAGTGGATGGCACATCCGCTAGGCTTCCAGGGGGCCTCAGCAAAGCGGACACGGAATGGATGAAGCGGATGCACAGCGGATGCACAGCAGATGGAGCAGATGCAGAGCGGAAGCCTAGCGGATGCACAGTGGAAGCCTAACGGGTGCCTGGCGTTAATTGCACATGCAGGGGGGATGCATTGTGTAAGCCACGTGGATATAAAGGGAAGCAGCTCGCACGTGGCCAGCATTCGGAGGAAAGACCTGCTGCAGGATACATTGAGTCCTTGCCTGCCCTGCCTGCATGTCTGCCTGCAAGCCTTGCTGTCAGCCTTCCTACCAGCCTGCCTCCAAGCCTCCTGGCCAGCCTCACTGCCAGCCTTGCTCTCTGCCTGCCTGCCAGCCTTGCTGCCAGCCTGCCTTCCAGCCTCCCTGCCAGCCAGTCTGCCTGCCAGCCTTGGTGCATGCCTGCCTGCCTGCCTTCCTGCCAGGCTTCCTGCCAGCCTTCCTGCCAGCCTTTCTGCCAGCCTTCCTGCAAATCTTGGTGCCAGACTTCCTGCCAGCCTTGGTGCCAGCCTTGGTGCCTGCAAGCCTCCCTGCCAGCCTGCAACCCCACAACCATGGGGAAGAAGTGAAAGTCTCAGCAACCTGCCGCCATCCCTGGCAAGAGGGACAGGGCCACCCTCCCGCCCACTATCCCTGACTCTGCTTCTGCTGGAGCTTCTGCTGATCAGGGTCGCTCTTCTGGTGGTGGAGCTTCTGCTGAAGCTGCTCGTGGCGGTGGTGCTTCTGCTGCTGCATACTCTGCTGAAGCTGCTCCTGGCGGTGGTGCTTCTGCTGCTGCATACTCTGCTGAAGCTGCTCCTGGTCCTGCTGGTCTTGCTGGTCCTGCTGGTCCTGCTCGTGCTCCTGGACTTGCTCGCACTGCTCGTACTGCTCATGCTCCTGGTCTTGCTCGTCCTGCTCGTCCTGCTGGTGCTCCTTGTCCTGCTCGTGCTCCTGGTTCTGCTGGTGCTGCTGGTGCTGCTGCTGCTGATGATGATCCTGCTGCTTCTGCTGCTGCTGCTGATGATAATTATGATCCTGCTGGTGGTGATGATGATGATGATGATGATGATGATGATGATGATGATGATCCTGCTGCTGCTGCTGGTGGTGGTGTGGAGGAGCAGCCCCTACCACCTGGGAGCCCCTCTGATGAGGGGCCCATCTGGTCCTGCCAAAGGGAGGAAGAAGCGTATGCGGGGACGGGAGAGGAGGCAAAACTTCATCGAGGAGGAACACGAGGATGAGATGCTGGAGTGGCTGAGAGAGAATGACTATCTGTGGCGGAAGGGACACCGGCTGTACAGGGACACCAAAAGGAAGCAGGCTGCTTGGAGAGAGAGGGCGGAGAGTATGGGTTACACTTCGGAGATGCTCCTCGGCTGGTGGAAGCACATGCACACCTTTTATGGGAAGCTGCACCTGAAGAAATCTGCCAGGCCACAGTTAAGCTGACGGACAGGGAGACCTACGTCATGGCCAGGTGCAGCTTCCTGGAGGGTGAAATCCAGCACCGAGGAGCACCAGCAGCCCCTCTCACAACCCTCTCTCTCCGGAAGCCTGCTGAGAGCCAGTCCTCTTCCAGCCGAGAGTCAGTCCCTGTCTCCAGGCAGGTTTCTGTGGAGCGTGCCATGGCGGAGAACCCGCGGACAGCTGTTGTAACCGTGGTGGAGCGCGTGGAGGACTCCCAGGTGCAGTGGGAGAAAGGGGACATTGAGTCCACCACAGTCGTAGCCGCCTCCACAGAAAAGCAGAGAGCCGGACAGCAGGAGGGGCAGAGCCACACTGTCCTGCTGGAGATCAGGGACACCATCCGCACCAGTATAGATCTCCTCTCTCAGCTGGTCCACACCGACTCCTCATCCTCCAACCGCAAGCCCTTCCTCACCTATGTCAACCAGACCCTCAAGAACATGGAGGAACCCCAGTACCAGGTGGTGAAGGACCGGATCACCGAACTGCTTCACAACCCTCCAGATCCCGAGGAACCTGCTCCCACTCAGTCCAGGTCTACTCCTCCACCTCCACCCCAGGTGATGTCCCTCCCATTCCAAGGCTTCCCACAGCCCCTCACCTCCCAGGGCTACGGCTACAAGGAGGTCCAGCAGCACAGGCAGCAGCCCTTCCCAGTCCAGGCACAGAGTCATTGGATGACACTGTTGCCACCGGTTCCACTGATGCCACCGATGCCACCAATGACAAGGATGCCACCGACAACAGCGATGCCACCCATGCCAGTCCTCACCCAGCTGCAGACCAGACAGCCCCACTACACTACTCCTTCCTCCATCCCACAGCCAAGCCCGGCCTCAGTACATCTCTCATCAGTACTGGGGCTGAAACCCCATGGCATGGAGGAAGGACCTCTCAGCATCGCAGGTCTGAGCCAGCTTTCTGAGAGCTTCCTCAACACACCGTCCCCTGTTGCCCTCTCGGGGCCAGGCACCCCAATGACGATACAGACCAGTACTCCAGCACCACCCACCTCCACAGCACCTGGACCCTTCACCCCTGAGACTGGGCACACATCCGAGTGACCAATAAGAGTGCCAGAGACTGGGTAGCTGGCTACCTGTGGACTTTATTTGGACACTTGACTTGGGTCATTTTTCTTTTACAGCTTGTTGTTCAATAAAGTTTATCTTTGATTCACACACTTGCTTCATTTCTTTTTTTTAATAAAGTCTTGCGGGAAACTTTTAGAAATGGTTTAATCCTTTGCATGCTTGTGGGATGGGTAAAGATAGCAGTGGGATGGGTTGAGATAGCTGTGGGATGGGCAGGGATACCTGTGGTATGGGTAATAGCTGTAGGATAGATAAACCTCCAGTGCAAGCATAGTGGGACTGGATGGTCCACCCTCCCAGGTGCCACACCTATGGTCCTTTATTATCAATAATAATGTAATCAATTATCCACACATGTCAACACAAACACAACTCTTTATTAAACGCCCTGTTCATTGTAGGCCCACCCAACATACATGGCCCAATCTCATCCGTGTGATGAGACAAGCTGAAAGAAGCACCCATTAGTCATCTATCATCCTGTCTTGCCACTCCACTGCTCCAGCTGGGGAGTTGCACCAGTGTCTCAGGAGGTTGCACTGCTTCTTCCCTTCACGTGAGGCTCTGTTGGGGCCTTGCACATCCTGAGTGTCTATCAGGTTTCGCCCTTGCCTCCATTCCCCAGGCTCCATGTCCCCAATGCCTTGCTGGAGGTCCACGAGCCTGTTCTGCAAGACTGGGTAGCGGGTGCACATGATATTGTGCAGGATACAGCAAGCTTCCATGATCCTCCTCACGGTCTCTGGGCGATGCTGCATGGTGGTGAGAAGTACCTGGAACCTGTTGGCCAGGATGCCAAAGGCGTTCTCCACCACCCGCCTTGCCCTGGACAGCCTGTAGTTAAAGATCCTCTCTTCATGGGTGAGGCATCTGGAAGTGTAGGGCTTCATGAGATAGGTTCTGAGGGAGAAGGCGTCATCCCCCACGATGAAGTAGGGCACATCTTGTGTGTTGTTGGGCAGGGGCTCTGGATCTGGAAAGCCCATGATGAGGTTGCCTTCCAGCCCCTCCTTGAGGTCACTGGTGTTGTATACCTGGGCAGCTGAACATGAGCCGCTGCCTGAAGCATCGATGTACATGAACTTGTAGTCAGCATCGACCATGGTGAAGAGGACGATGCTGAAGAAGCCCTTGTAGTTGAAATAAGTGGACCCCGACTTGGGTGGTGCTTTGCAGGCCACATGCTTGCCATCTATCGCTCAAACTGTGTATGGGAAGTTCCACTTCTGATATCACTGCTCTGCATCTTTTTTCCATCCTTCATCAGTGGAGGGGCACTGGAGGAGCTTCTGCAGGTATTCTTCGATGATGGCCTGCACCACTTCTCTGACCACAATGCTGATGGTGTTGTGTGGCACCCTCCAGCGGTACTGCTTGCTCTGTTGGTGGTCCCTGAGGCCAGGTGGTGCAGAGTGAGTGCCACCTTGAGCCCAGGTTCCAGGCTGGGCCAGAAGTTGGTGTTTGCCTTGGTCAACCTGGGTGTCAGCCGCTGCACAACTTCGTCAAACATGGCAGGAGGCATCCTCATGAAGTTCTGGAATGCCCGAGTGTCTTTGTTCCTGAGCTCCACCATCAGCTTGTTGTACAGTCCATACTCTGCTCTTCTGGCGATCCATCTTCGGACCAAGACACTTCTTGGCCGCCTCCTTTTCTTCCCGTAGTAGAGTTCCCAGAGCCTGTAGATGGCTTCGCACTGTTGCAGAAGGCTGGTGGCTGCCAAAAGGACTGTGTTACGATCCACGGTTGACATGACTGGATGCTGTGGAAGAGGAAGAGTCAGATGAAGGCTGCAGAGGTCTGCACAGCTCGGCTGCTGGTCTGAAAGTGAGATGCAGACGAGTTGCTCCCCCTTTTTATAGGCAGTATAGGTGTCCCTTTGCATCCTCTAGGCATCCTCTAGGCATCCTCTAGACATCCTTAATATCCGAGATAGGTCCCCTCTGCGAATGTTTTTTTCCATTTTAAACGCTTTGTTTCCGTGCTGCATCCGTTCTGCGTCCGTTCTGCTTCCTCCCTGCGTCTGAGCAGATGCCAGTTGCGCGGATGTGGAACGGATGCCTAGCGGATATAGCGGATGCGTAACGGATGCAGAACGGATGCGTAGAGGATGCCTAGGGGATGCAGAATGGACGAATTGGATACATTTTCCATGCAAAAGTTTTGAGCAGCTCAAAACTTTCTGAGCGGATGAAACGTCAATAAACGGATGCTGGACGGATAGAGAGGAAGCAAAATGGAGGCAGTGTGTACATCGCATTTTCCAACGGATGGCAAGCTTTTTTGTCCGTTTTACATCCTCTTTGCATCCGTTGGTGCAGTGTGACAGGGGCTTTAGATAAAGTACCAATCAAAGACTGATAAATGTTCTTATCAAAAACAGAACTTTGAACATCACTATGGATAAACTCCTGGCTCATTGGTGTTTTAGCCAGCTTACAAAGTTCCATTTTAAAAATTTTTAGTAATTGGTTAATTTTATCTGCCTGTGAGATTTTGTATCCTCCCTAGTTCTATCTATCTTTAAAGCAAGCTGATTTCTCCTAATTGTTTTATTTTAAATTTCCTCTTTAACAGTGAGATTGTTTTAGTAGCTTCTTGTTCAGTTTTGGTGATTGGTTCAGTTTTGGTGATTTGGTTCAGTTTTGGTGATTAATGATATATCATCAGTAAATAATAGCAACAATGACACTATACCATTAATTTCCTTTTTAAACAAACATGGATCAGCCATGCCAGCTACAAAACCTATCTTAGTTAATTTTTTAATTATACATTGGTTCCACTCATATCCTGATTGCTTTAAGCCATAAAGACTTTTTTTCAATCTCCAGCAATCATTATTATCATTTCTGAGACCTAAAGTTTCTTTAAATATATAGTGTATTACAGATATGCCGTCTCTACATCTAAATGATTTACAATGTATTTCTCCTGAGCTGCTCACATTAATGCTGCCCTTAATGTAGTAGCCTTCAGACGAGGAGCAAACACTTCATCGTAATCATTTGCTGTCTGATTAAACCTTTGTGCAACTAACCTGGCTTTAAACAACCTATGGCATGTTTACCTGGTTAACATTTTCGTATACCTCTAACTTTTTTAATGATTCCAGTTCCTTATCCATTGCTTTCTGCCAAGCAGCTTAATACTTAGCAGAATACAGCTTTAGTTCACTAAAATTACTTAGAACTGTATTCACTTGGCATACAACACTAGCCTGATATCGATAGGTGGTTGTGTTCCTTGGGTTGAATGTCTTGGTATTACAGGGCTTACTGTTGGACTTTCCTGTGCCATCTACTCCTGTTCTTCTACCTCTTCCTGTCCCTGTTCAACTACTTCCTCCTGTGATTCCTCTTCCTCTTGAATGCAGAATGGATGCCTGGCGGATGCAGCATGGAAACAAAGCATTTAAAACGGAAAAAACCTTCGCAGAGGGAACCTATCTCGGATATTAAGGATGTCTAGAGGATGCCTAGAGGATGCCTAGAGGATGCAAAGGGACACCTATACTGCCTATAAAAAGGGGGAGCAACTCATCTGGATCTCACTTTCAGAACAGCAGCCCTGCGGTGCAGACCTCTGCAGCCTTCATCTGACTGTTCCTCTTCCACAGCATCCAGTCATATCCACCATGGATTGTAACAAAGTCCTTTTGGCAGCCACCATCCTTCTGCAACAGTGCGAAGCTATCTACAGGCTCTGTGAACTCTATTACGGGAAGAAAAAGAGGCGGCCAAGAAGTGTCTAGGTACGAAGATGGATCGCCAGAAGAGCAGAGGACGGACTGTACAACAAGCTGATGGGGGAGCTCAGGAACGAAGAAACTCGCGCATTCCAGAACTTCATGAGGATGCCTCCAGCCATGTCTGACGAAGTTGTGCAGTGGCTGACACCCAGGTTGACCAAGGCAAACACCAACTTCTGGCCCAGCCTGGAACCTGGGCTCAAGGTGGCACTCACTCTGCACTACCTGGCCTCAGGGACCAGCTACAGGAGCATGCAGTACGGCTGGAGGGTGCCACACAACACCATTAGCATTGTGGTCAGAGAAGTAGTGCAGGCCATCATCGAAGAATACAAGGAGGAGATCCTCCAGTGTCCCTCCACTGAAGAAGGATGGAAGAAAGTTGCAGAGCAGTGGTAACATAGGTGGAATTTCCCCCACACCGTTGGAGCCGTCGATGGCAAGCACGTGGCCTGCAAAGCATCAGCCAACTCAGGGTCCTCTTATCACAACTACAAGGGCTTCTTCAGCATCATCCTCTTCGCCATGGTCAATGCTGACAACAAGTTCATGTACATCAATGCTTCAGGCAACAGCTCATCTTCAGATGCCCAGGTATACAACGCAAGTGACCTCAAGGGTGGCCTGGAACACAACCTCATCGTGGGCTTCCCAGATCCAGAACCCCTGCCCAACGACATGCAAGATGTGAGAAGAATGGAGTTTGGACTGTATGACCAGTTGATGGTGGAGCTGAGGAATGAAGACCTTCGTGCATTCCATCACTTCATGAGGATGCCACCAGCCATGTTTGACGAACTTGTACAGCGTCTGAGACCCAGGTTGACCAAGCCTAGCACCAACTTCCATCCCAACCTGGACCCTGGACTGAAGGTGGAACTGACTCTGCGGCACCAGGCCTCTGGAACCACATGCAGAAACATGCAGTATGCATGGAGGGTGCCACACAACAGCATCAGCAAAGTGGTCAGAGAAGTGGTACAGGCCATCATTGAAGAATACGTGGAGGAGCTCCTCAGGTGCCCCACCACTGAACAAGGCTGGAGAAAACTTGCAGAAGAGTGGTATCAGAGGTGGAACTTGCCCCACACCACTGGAGCCATAAATGGGAAGCACATGGCCTGCAAAGCTCCAGCCAACTCAGGGTCCAGTTATTACAACTACAAGGGCTTCTTCAGTATCATCCTCTTTGCCATGGTTGATGCTGACTACAAGTTCATGTACATCAATGCTTCAGGCAACAGGTCAGCTTCAGATGGCCAGGTATACAATGCCAGTGACCTCAAGGATGGGCTGGAATGCAACCTCATCGTGGGCTTCCCAGATCCAGAACCCCTGCCCAACGACATGCAAGATGTGCCCTACTTCATCGTGGGGGATGATGCCTTCTCCCTCACAACCTACCTCATGAAGCCCTACACCTCCAGATGCCTCACCCATGAAGAGAGGATCTTCAACTACAGGCTGTCCAGGGCAAGGCAGGTGGTGGAGAATGCCTTTGGCATCCTGGCCAACAGGTTCCAGGTACTTCTCACCACCATGCAGCATCACCCAGAGACCATGAGGAGGATCATGGAAGCTTCCTTCATCCTGCACAATCTCATGCGCACCCACTACCCAGTCTTGCAGAAGAGACTCGTGGACCTCCAACAAGGCAATGGGGACATGAAGTCTGGGGAATGGAGGCAAGGACGAAACCTGATAGATACTGAGGATGTGCAAGGCCCCAACAGATCTTTACGTGAAGGGAAGAAGCAGCGCAACCTCCTGAAAATCTGGTGCAACTCCCCAGCTGGAGCAGTGGAGTGGCAAGACAGGATGGGAGATGCTTAATGGATGCTTCCTTCAGCCTGTCTCATCACACTGATGAGATTGGGCCATGTATGTTTGGTTGGCCTACAATGAACAGGGCGTTTAATAAAGAGTTGTGTTTATGTTGACATGTGTGGATGATTATTACATTATTATTGATAATAAAGGGCCATAGGTGTGGCACCTGGGAGGGTGGACCATACAGTCTCACTATGCTTGCACGGGAGGTTTATCTATCCACAGCTATTACCCATCCCAAAGGTATCCCTGCCCATCCCACTGCTATCTAAACCCATCCCACTGCTATCTTAACCCATCCCACAAGCATGCAAAGGCTTAAACCATTTCTAAAAGTTTCCACCAATACTTTATTAAAAAAAAGAAATGAAGCAAGTGTGTGAATCAAAAATAGACTTTATTAACAACAAGCTATAAGACAAAAATGAGTCTCTGGCACTCCTCTTGGTCACTCAGTCTCAGGGGTGAAGGGTGCAGGTGCTGTGGAGGTGGCTGGTGCTTGAGTGCTTGTCATCAGCTCTTCCAGAAGCAGAAGCAGCAGAAGCCCTAGGCCCAGAAGAGTGAGCCCGTGCTGCAGAAGCCCCAGTAGAATCAGAGTGAGGGCCAGGGGGCGAGATGGTAGCCCTGTCCCTCTTGCAAGGGCTGGCAGCAGATGGCTGAGGCTTGCTGTGCTTCCGCATGGTTCTGGGGTTGCTGGCTGGCAGGGAGGCTGGCAGGAACCAAGGCTGGCAGGAAGGCTGGCAGGGAGACAGGCACCAAGGCTGGCAGGAAGGCTGGCAGGAAGGCTGGCAGGAAGGCAGGCATCAAGGCTGGCAGGAAGGCTTGCAGGCAGTCATGCACCAAGCCTGGCAGGGCAGGCAGGCACCAAGGCTGGCAGGAAGGCTGGCAGGAAGGCTGGCTGGCAGGCACCAAGGCTGGCAGGAAGGCAGGCAGCAAGGCTTGCAGGCAGACTAGCTGGCAGCAAGGTTGGCAGGCAGGCAGCCAGCAAGGCTGGCAGGGAGGCTGGCAGCAAGGCTTGCAGGCAGGCATGCAGGCAGGGCAGGCAAGGCTGTCAATCCATCCTGCAGCAGGTCTTTCCTCTGAATGGTGACTTGCTTCTAAGCTGCTTCCCTTATATCTGCGGGGCTTACGCAATGCATCCTCCCCGCATGCGCAATTAATGCTAGGCATCCGTTAGGCTCTGCTGTGCATCCGCTGTGCATCCGCTGAGCATCCGCTTCATCCGCTCGGCGTCCACTGTGCATCCGCTGTATCCATTCCGCATCTGCTTTGCTGAGGTCCCCCGGAAGCCTAGCGGATGTGCCATCCTCTCCCATCCGCTTCCATCCACTAGGCTTCCGTTCCGCATCCATTTTCCATCCGCTCTGCGTCCTCCCCGCGTCCGTTCCTTTCCGTGTTATCCGCTCCGGTTATGCAAATTTTCACCCCTTCTGAGAGTGGATAACAACGGATGGAACATTTTTCTCATCCGCTGTGTCCTTTTTACTAACGTTTTGCATCCGTTGGGCAGTGTGACAGGGCCTTAACTTCTTAGCTCTATGTTGCTCTTTCAGTCTTGCTTGTGAGGGAATATGCACCCATTCTGGAGCTCCAAATGTGTGTAAATAACTTAAATTTGGTTTTCTGCCATGCCAATGAGTGAATGGCAATTTTCCAGTTGTTATGTTAAGGCCCGGTCCTACTGCACTTACGGATGCAAAGAAGATGTAAAACATTAAAAAAAGCTTGCCATCCATTTGAAAATGCTATGCATCCGTTGTGCACTCACTGAATACTTGTTTCATATGCTCTATCCATTGAGCATCTGTCCACTGCAATTTCATCTGTGCAAGAAGTTTTGAGCTGCACAAAACTGTTGTAACTATGTATCATTTATGTGTTTGCAACCATGTATCAATGCAACTATGTATCATTCAATGCAACTAAATATCATACATTTGCAACATTGTATCATTCACGTGTAATCATTAAGCTTCTGTCTTCTCAGTGACCTTTTACAGGGCAC
>BLBF01000022.1:33890369-33910481 GCA_015471245.1 Laticauda colubrina | reverse complement strand
CTCCCTATCATGAGATGCCCATCTAATGCGGGATAGCAGATACCGCACAAAACTTTGTGAATGGATGAACTTTCCGCCATGTACGATGTACATCCGTGACATATATGGGCAAAAAACATTCTATGTCTGTTATCATCCCTTAAACATCCGCTGTATCCTCTCTGCATCCTCTGTCCATCCCCTCAACTCACATCCACTGCAGCTGAAAACGGAAAGAGGGAGGAAATAAAAGGTCTACACAGCATTAGTAGCATGGAAATAGAAAGGATGTAAGCATATGCATCTCGTATATAAAGGATTAAAAATGGACAAAACATTGTATCTGGGATGTATCTTGTATAGTTATGATGTCTGTAGTCTGTCTAGAGCATGTAGAAGGACAACTGATATTTTCTAGAAAAAGAGGGAGAAAATCATCTGGATCTCAGTATGAGTCCAGCAGCCGTGGTGTACAGACCTCATCACCCTTGGTCTTGGCCTTCAACTTCATCAATTGTTCTCCACCATGGATCATGACACAGTCAGTATGATGGCTGCACTCATTCATCACCAGAACCAAAACCTGTTCAGACTGTATCAAGTTTTACACAGAAGGAGAAGAAGGAGACATCCAAGAGTTGTGTGGGTCTGAGGATGGATAGTGAGAAGAATGGAGTTTGGACTGTATGACCAGTTGATGGTGGAGCTGAGGAATGAAGACCTTCGTGCATTCCATCACTTCATGAGGATGCCACCAGCCATGTTTGATGAACTTGTACAGCGTCTGAGACCCAGGTTAACCAAGCCTAGCACCAACTTCCATCCCAACCTGGACCCTGGACTGAAGGTGGCACTGACTCTGTGGCACCAGGCCTCTGGAACCACATACAGAAACATGCAGTATGCATGGAGGGTGCCACACAACAGCATCAGCAAAGTGGTGAGAGAAGTGGTACAGGCCATCATTGAAGAATACGTGGAGGAGCTCCTCAGGTGCCCCACCACTGAACAAGGCTGGAGAAAACTTGCAGAAGAGTGGTATCAGAGGTGGAACTTTCCCCACACCACTGGAGCCATAAATGGGAAGCACATGGCCTGCAAAGCTCCAGCCAACTCAGGGTCCACTTATTACAACTACAAGGGCTTCTTCAGTATCATCCTCTTTGCCATGGTTGATGCTGACTACAAGTTCATGTACATCAATGCTTCAGGCAACAGGTCAGCTTCAGATGGCCAGGTATAAAATGCCAGTGACCTCAAGGATGGGCTGGAACGCAACCTCATCATAGGTTTTCCAGATGCAGACCTCCTACCCAATGACATACAAGATGTGCCCTATTTCATTGTTGGTGATGATGCGTTCTCCCTCAGAACCTACCTCATGAAACCCAGATGCCTCACCCGTGAAGAGAGGATCTTCAATTACAGGCTGTCCAGGGCAAGACAGGTGGTGGAGAACGCCTTTGGCATCCTGGCCAACAGGTCCGAGATACTTCTCACCACCATGCAGCATGAGCCACAGACTGTGAGGAGCATCGTGGAAGCTTGCTGCATCGTGCACAATCTTATGCACACCCGCTACCCAGTCTTGCAGAACAGACTTGTCGACCGTCAACAAGAGAATGGGGACATGGAGCTTGGTGAATGGAGGCAAGGACGTAACCTGATAGACACTGTGGATGTACAAGGCCCCAACAGAGCTTTACGTGAAGGGAAGAAGCAGCACAACCTCCTGAGACACTGGTGCAACTCCCCAGCTGGAGCAGTGGAGTGGCAATACAGGATGATAGATGATTAATGGATGCTTCCTTGAGGCTGTCACATAACACTGATGAGATTGTGCCATGTATATTGAGTGGTCCTACAATGAATAGGGCATTAATAAACAGCTTTGTTTATTTTAAAATGTGTTGATCAATGAATAAATTGTTATTGATAATAAAGGTCCATATGTGTGGAAGCTGGGATGGTGGACCACACAGTCCCACTATGTTTGCACTGGAGGTTTATCTATCCCACAACTATCCTTATCTATCCCACAAGCATGCAAAGGCTTAACCATTTTTTCAAAGTTTTCACCAACACTTTATTAAGTAAAGAAAATGAACCAAGTGTCTTAAGCAAAGATAACCTTTATTAACTTTCTTAGGTAAACTGTATGACTTTATTAAATAAGCAAAATGAACCAAGTAAACTGAATTAAGTGTGTTAAACAAGGATAACCTTTATTAACTTTCTTAGGTAAACTTTATGACTTTATTAAAAAAGCAAAATGAACCAAGTAATGTGTCTTAAGCAAAGATAAACTTAACAAGTAAACAACTCAGTCTCTGACACTATTCTCAGTCACTCTGAGTCATGTCCATGGTCTCAGCTGTTAAGCGGGCAGGGACTATGCAGGTGGCTGTGGCTTGAGTGCTGGTCTGAGGCACCATTGTGGTGCTTGGCCCCGAGGGTACATCAGGGGGTGGTGTGTTCAGGAAGCTATCCGAGAGCTGACTCAGTCTCATGAGTTTGAGAGGGCCTTCATCAAGGACTTGAGATGTCAGGCCCAATACTGATGACAGATTGTCCATTGACAGGCTTGGCTATGGGGTGAAGGAAGGAGGAGTGTAGTGGGGTTGTCTGGTCTGCAGCTTGGGTGAGGACTGGCGTCTGTGGTGTCCAATGAACCTGGGCCTGGACTGGGAAGTTCTGCTTCTGCTGTGGGAAGTCCTTGTAGTCATAGCCTTGGTAGGTGAGGGGCTTTTGAAAGCCATGGAAGGGCTGTGACATCACCTGGGGTGGAGGAGCAGACCTGGACTGGGTAGGAACAGCTTCAGCTGGGCCTTGAGGGTTGTGCAGAAGTGCTGTGATCTTCTGCTTCATCACCTGGTACTGGGCCTTGGGCAGGTCCCTGAGGGTCTGGCTCACATAGGTGATGAAGGTGTTCCAGCCCAAGGATGCTTTGTCCAAGTGGACCAGTTGAGAGAGAAGTTCTGTGCTGGTCTTCATTGTGTCCCTGATCTCCAACAGCACACTGGTCCTGGCCCTCCAGTCTGCCCCTCTGCCTGCATCCTCTGGAGCTGGGAATGGGGGTGGGGTGGGTTGGCCTCTGGTGGCTGCTGCTTCGTCCTCCATTTGTGACAGCAGGGTGTCATCCTCCACAGGATCCTCCAAGTCTGCCTGCATGGGGAGTGCAGCTGTTGGGGGGGTCTGTGCTGTGGGGCCCTCTGAAGACACCTGCCTGGACAGGGTAGCTGGCTCCTGCCTGGAAGATGACTCGCTGTCTGTGGGCTTTCTGAGGGAGAGGGGTCTCAGAGGGGCTGCTCCTCGGTGGCGGATCTCACCCTCCAGGAAACTGCACTTGGCCATGACGTACATCTCCCGGTCAGTGAGCTTGAGAGTGGCCTGCCTGGATTTCTTGAGGTGTAGCTTGCCATACCAGGTGTGCATGTGCTTCTACCATCCCAGGAGTACTTCTGCAGTGTACCCCCAGGGTCTCTGCCTTGTCTCTCCAAGCTGCCTGCTTCTTCTTGGTGTCACGATAGAGTCTGTGGCCCTTTCTCCAGAGGTACTCATTCTCCCTCAGCCATTCCAGCACCTCATCCTCATGCTCCTCGGAAAGGGTGTACTGTTTCCTCTTTCCCTTCTCCTTTCCTTGCCTCTTCCTCCCTCTTGCAGGGGCTTCAGCAGGGCCTTCAGGGCCTTCAGCAGCAGGGCCTTCAGGGGCTTCAGCAGCAGGGCCTTCAGCAGCAGGGCCTTCAGCAGCAGGGCCTTCAGCAGCAGGGCCTTCAGCAGCAGGGCTTTGAGGGCCTTGGGGCTGGTCCACCACAGCAGCAGCAGCTTCAGAGTCAATGCCAGGGGGTGGGATGCTGGTTCTGGCCTTCTTCTCCTTGCCAGGGCTTGAACGAGTAGGCACGGGCTTCCTCTTCTTGCCTGACTGACGAACCATGGTGTTCCTGCTAGATGTATGTGGCAGCACGTCTTTCCCCTGTATGCTGACTGCATGCGTACTGCATCCTTTTATATCCATGGAGCTGACGCAATTCATACTCCCCGCATGCACAGTGAACACTTTGCATCCTATATACATC
Organism: Laticauda colubrina; assembly: GCA_015471245.1. Taxonomy (NCBI): domain Eukaryota; kingdom Metazoa; phylum Chordata; class Lepidosauria; order Squamata; family Elapidae; genus Laticauda; species Laticauda colubrina. The sequence continues at coordinate 33,906,426 of BLBF01000022.1, read as the reverse complement.
CACGCGGCATCCCCTTTGTTTCCTATAGGCGTCCGTGATGCATCCGCTTCTTCCGCTATGCATCCACCCCTTCCGCTATGCATCCGCTTCGAAATTTTCCCTGGAACCCCTTCGGAGGTGTCATCCGCTTCCATCCGCTTTCATCCGCTATGCTTCCAATGTATATCCGTTTAACATCCCCGTTACATTCTTCCCACATCCATTCTTTTCTGTTCTTTTCCATTCTGTTTATGCAAATTTTTGCCACTTTTTGGAGCAGATGACAATGGATGTAGCCACCCTCGTAATTTTGCTCATCCGCTGTTTCCTTTATGCACACTTTTTGCGTCCGTCGGCCAGTGGGACTGGGCCTTTAACTACATTGTTTAAAATATGGTTACTACACATTATGGCATCACCCCACAGTGTTTCAGGTAAACCTGAATCAGATAACATGATGCGAGCCATGGCTTGTAATGTTTGCCCTCTTTGTTCTATAAATGAGTTATGTTGAGATATATGAGGTCTGTAAGGTCCAGAACATTTATGCTGAACACCAGCCAATTTCAGCATAGTTTGGAATCTTTTGTTAACAAACTCAGTCCCATTATCAGTTACTAAAATAATTACTTTACTTTTCATTTTTCTCTCAACAAACCTTAGCCAATTAAAGAAATGTTCGAATGTTTCTGTTTTGTTTTTCATAAGATAACAGAAACCATATCATGTGCAATGGTCCATAATACTCAAAGTATAACAGGCACCTCCTAAACTTGGTTTTTAGGACCAATTATGTCAGCAAACACAACCTCTAAAGGTTCTTTGGTCTTAAACCCATTAAGTCTGTTTGAGGAGTAACCTTACTTTTTTCTTGACTACAAGCATTACCATTCAAATACTTGCTACAGGGTTTCAATTTTACTCCCTCTGACAATTCAACAGTTTGAGCATTTTGAAATTAATGTGCCCTAGACATTAAGGTAGTAAATGTATACATTCATCATGTGGCTTAACATTGTTATAAACTGAGTTAGCTATCTTCAACTGATCATCATGTATAACCTATAAATCATTTTTTAAAGTAGCAGTAACAGTTTTACCCTCTTTCTCTATCATACAGTTATCTCCCCTAAAGGTTACTACATAACCAATATTAAGTAAAGCTCTTACTGATTATAAATTAAATTTTAGTTTAATTTATTTATATAACATAGTTAAATGTTTGTTTATACAAGAACAATATGCAGTACCTTCACCAGAAGCCTTCATCTTCCATCCATTTGCCAATGATACATGTTGTTTACTTATGGACATCTTTGCAAATCTTTTTCTATCTTTAGTAATGCATTGTGATGCTCCACTATCAACAACCCACAAATCATTGTTTACAGTTGAATTGCTATACATAGCTAAACTAACATTCTTCTTAGCCTTCAGGTGTTTCCTAGTGTTCTGTTATTTTCCCTTCTTACAGAATTTAGCTATCTGTCCCCTAGCCCCACAAGAAAAACATTTCCTAACAGTATAGGCACTTGAAGACAAATCCTCTTCTTGTGGTTGTTCCTTCCTCAGGTGGTCCCTATTCAGCCATCTTCTTGCTTCTTCTAACAATCTTCCAGTTATGTCAGTCAATGTCAGTTTATCTCTGGGCAGGACTTCCAGTGAAGATACATAATCATTATAACTTTCATTCAATGAGTAAAGAATGATGTAAACTTGATGCAGCTCTGAAAATATTAGTTCTTTTTCATGTAGCTCTTGAAAAGTTATGTTCATGAAGTTTAAATGAGCTAACATATCTCCACCTTTCAGAAGACATGTTCTGAACAGTTTACGTATAAGATGTATGTGTGCACCTACACAGTCACGAACATAAATCTTCTTCAAATTCTCCCAACACTTAGCAGCAGACTCTTCTCCATGAATATGGACTAGCTGCTGGTCACTCAGTCCAATTATACAAAGAGTTCGTTTGTTGTTCTGTTTAAAGTCAGCAAGCTTCTTGGCATCATCCTGATTAGCTGGATCCCAAGCATTTACATCTGGTGGGTCTTGAACTACATTCCATAAACATTCCCTATGCAGAAGTAAACTGCACTTCATAGACCAGGAAACATAGTTTGTTCCATCCAACCAGGTTATCAGTGATAGACTTGTTGAAGTGACTTGTGCCATCTTTACCAGGATAGTAACCCACAATTAAACAGTAAACAGCTGTCTGTATACAGTACTGTGCAATCACAACAACTCTCAGTTATCTGAGCCTGGTATGGCCTGGGCCCATAACCAGTGTTGAGGTAATTCCCCGTAAGGAGAATGAGCGCATACAGGGAGATATATTTGAGAGTAGTGTTTGAATAATACACATACAGCACACAGATACACTGTACAGTAAATGTAGGGTTTTACTTTCAATAAAGGTTTCAGCAAAGTTCAAAATAGGCAGTCCAAAGTCATTCACAGGTAAATCAGTCAGTTTTTCAATCCAGCAATAATTCAATAACAAAGTCCAGTGTCAAAAAAAAAAAACAGTTCAGTATCAGACTTACATCAAATCCAGTAATATCAGTCAATTAGGAAAATGGAGGAAAGGCAATACTTTCCAATGGAAGGAAACAGAGATACACTCACACTCTCTTCTGAGACTCAGACTAAACAACCCAGGTTTCTGGCTCCATCTTATGGCTGTTTGAGAAACCACATCTAATTACAGTTTTGCATTTTCTTAAAGATACAGTTTTAAAATGTTTATCCTGGTTTATATATTTCTAACCAAAACACCTGTTAGGTGATTCATATTCCAAACACATGTCATAGAAAAAAACAGAGTATGTGGACTTCTGAAATTCTCCAGTGAAAGAAAAAAGAAGTGGTAGCTGAGTGAACCAATCACACACTGATTTCTATTGAGACTGTCTCTCTTTATATTATATATTTACAATATATAATATAAATTCTTGTATATATATATATATATATATATATATATATATATATATATATATATATATATATATGTTGTAAATACAATATATATTTACAATAGAGTGTCTCTATTTATAGTAGTAAATTTTCAGAGGAATATTATTTATATATGTGATATGCCTAAGCAGATTTTATTTCATAAATAATTCTTTTAATCATGTCTCATATCACCTTAACAATCACTATATTTTGAAAACTTCCATTTTGCAGGGCTTTAGCGAGAGTCAGGAATCTGCGATCATGCGCGGTTTCTGCCTGGGCTCGCTGCCGGAGCACCCTGAGCCAGCTGGCTTCAGGGCTAAGCCACCCCATAGATGTTGGTGAAGATGGGGGAGACTCCAGCAGGATCTAGGAAAGCCGCATCTTTCCTCCCCAGCTGGTTAAACTCCCTTTCCCAAAGGCGGTAGACTGGCAGTCAGAAATGGCCACCTCAAAGAAGCCCTCATCCAGAAAAGAATGTGCAGGAGGAAGAAAGTGCTGAAGTGAAAGTTTTGGCTGACCAGGATAAGAAGAAGCAATTAAGGCATCCTGGAACTTAAAACTTTTTTCAAAAAAAGATACATTGCTCCCAAAGAAAACTTGGAAGGAGCGAATGAAAGTGAAAAGGGAAGAGTTTTTTTTTTCACTCTCCTTTCTTACATTGACAGTGAATAGAGATAAATGAGAAATTGGAAAAATCTGCTTTGGCATCAACAGGTATTTAAACTGGAAAATTTAATGCCAAGGGGATAATAAAGATTTCTGAATATAAAAGGCAAAAAAAAGTGAAATAAAATTTTCTTTTGCTGTAAGTGGGAAGGGAGAGGAAGAGAATAAGAACAGGATTTGGAAGAAGGAGATAGCCTAGAATCTAAAGAATCTAAAGTTAAATTTTAACAGGACTGCTAAAATATACATTTTAACTGGAACTTTGTATCTAAATACTAACCTCAGGAAGAGAAAGTGAAAAAAGGAAGAAAGTGTAAAAAGAAACAGCTTGTGTGTATTTGGATTGTTTGGTGACTTTGGGACTTTTGGAATTATATTGGAAGGATTAAAAACACTTGGGTGGTTGTTTTAAAATAAGAAAAAAAAACCTCTACAATGGCATCACTTGTGGATGAACTGAAAATAGAATTTAAAAAATATAAAGAAGAACAAGAAGGGAAGGACTCTCTAGGTTCCGTTTTTCAATTCTTAGAAATGGTGATCTTTACCTACGAGAAACTACAAGAAAAGACAACGCAACAAGAAGATTGGGATAAAGAAGAAGTCATCTTTAATGAACAAGTAACTTTACTTGGGGAAGAAAGGGGAAAGAGGGGACAGTGAATGGAGATTTTGAGACCTAAAAAAACAACCAAAAAAGGGAAAAATAAGGTGAAAAGTGGATATAACGTGAGAAAGCAACAGAAAAAGGGAATACAGAAAAGGGAAAATGAGGTGGAGAGACAGGGGGGTAAAAAGAGCAGAGAGAAGAAGCAAAGGAGGAGGGAAGAGAACAGAAGCTACAAGGGTATGAAGCAAGATGTAAAGAAACAGGACTTATTTAGAGATAATGGATAAAAATTTAATTGAAAAAGGGATTCTGCAAAGGTACATATGATTGTATTATTATATTTGTATTTAGAAATAATATTAGAAAATTGGAAACAACGTATGACTTAGTGAAACATTTCTGAATAAAATAAATGGAATGAATTAAATGAGAGAATTAATTTAGAAAGGAATGGAAACATTTTAATGACATCATGTTTTAAAATGCAAGTGAAGTGAGGGGAAAGTAACCATGGAAAGTTTACAAGTGTTCCCATAGAAGCATGATACCTATTTGAAAAGTAATGTGTTAAATGTTTAAAATTTAAATGAATAATAACATTAATGATAGAATTGAATTGATATGGATCGTTGTTTGAATTATATTATATATTTATACTTTTCTTTTCTTTTTCTTTTTAAAATGTAGTGTCTAGCTTTAATGTACTATGCAGAATCCGAATAGAAGTTACGTTCTATATTAAGTGTTATAATTTTAGGGGAAAGATATAAAGGCATCATACTCCAATTAGTGACTACAGGAGGAATTTTGTTTATGGAGAAAAGATAATAGATAGCTGAAATAGGAAAGACAAAGAATATAAATATAATGAACTGATTTGAGATGAAACAAATAAAATTAAGAAAGTTAAAAGAGGGGAGAAGCTATATAGAAAATGTAAAATGGCAATAAGATATGGAATGGTATATAAAAATGAGCATGAATTTGAATTGGTGTCTGTACAAAAAGAGGTAACTCGGGATCAGGCTGCTTTCAGAAAAGAGGTTTTATGTTTTCATGTTGTGTGTTGTGTTTGACTATGTTTGTTTCTAAAAATCAATAAAAAAATTTCAAAACAAACAAACAATTACTACATTTTATTTTTATCATTAATCATTAGAAACCTCCAAAGTTGGCATTCCCATTGTCCAAATTAATCCTTATGATCACTAATATATCATTTTGCATGGCAATGAATCTTGTTCTCACTGTATATTTCCATCTGAAAAGCCACATTTTGAGCCAGAAATAAATGAGAAGTTTTCACTTCTACTTAAAGTACGTTTTAACAAATACCCTGAATTGGACCCTCCACAGAAAACAGTTGTTTATTAAGTCTCCTGAATTTCAAGTCCTGAGTTTGTACAACTCTTTAAGAACCACAGGGCAATGATGGAGTGATTTATTGAATTTATATCTTTTTTTTTTATTTTTCACTTAGCTGTGTCTTCTTTGTAGAGAATGAGAATGCTCATTTTCAAAGCAAAGCAAAACAAAAATTAAGGGAATAACCAGTTGTGTTTGCATTATTTCTTCAAACCTCAGGTTTAACTACACAGAGATCCTGAGAATGGAAGAAATAGCTCAGCAAGAGTGGTTCATATAATTGACCTTGGTTGATCTGTAAAAGCAAAGCAATTCTGAGCTGGTTAGTACTTAGATGAGATTCCTAAGAAAATACCAGGACTGCAGACTATACTGGAAAATAAAAAATAATTTCTTGGAAAAAGCAATACCAAACTACTTCTGCATTATTGTTAAAAGAACTATATAGTTGAAAGCAGGAATCAAAATTGACTTAAGGAAAGTTAGCAATTGGCAGTGCTGTATTCCGTCTCATTCAGTTTTGCCTATATTATGCTTAAGTTATCCATCCAATGTTTATACTAAACAGATTTTCATAGTATCATGTATTATCTTTATAACAAAAGAAACCCATTTTAGTTTATTTAGTGTGTATGAATACCAGCACATTGTTTTTTCAGTGAAGAACAGTATCCAGATCCTTCAGTGTTGATAGGTGAAGTGGTTCAAATGGCAGAGAGTCCATAGAGTAGACGGGAGTTCAGGATGACAATAGCTGTGTCACAGTGCTGCAATACAAAATTTTTACACATTCTAAGTAAAATAACAACAACCTCTCAATACTCCTGGGCACAAAATGTTGCAAAAAGAAAAGTAATTAAAAAGCTGCTAGAGAACATTCCTGCACCAAAATAGGGCAGACAGTGTGCGGAGGAGTTGATCTGTGATTTTCTCAGCCCAAAACTGATCTAGCCATTAAGATGACCTAATTCGGAATAACAATATTAAGAAAGTTCAAATGGGCAAGCACCTGCCATGTAACACCCCAGACTTAACAACTATCATTAAGAAAGACAATTCTGGATTGGGTTTGCTGCAAGTATCTGGAGATAGCCAAATAGAAGAAGTGGGAAAAAGCCACAAAATACAAAGAGCTGCAAAGAGCAGTAGTGCTCAAACTTATAACCACTTCACAGTGCTTTACAGCCCTCTCTAAGTGATTTACAGAGTCAGCATATTGCCCCCAATAAAATTGCCTCCTCATTTTATCCACCTTTGAAGGATGGAAGGCTGAGCCTGGTGGCATTTGAATTGCCAAAATTGCAGACAGACAGCAATCAGCAAAAGTAGTCTGCAGTACTGCACTCTAATCATTCTACTATGCCCAGTTCAGCAAAGGGGAAAAGTCATGATATGTCACAGGACGAAGCTATGACAACACCAGTTTGACACACCTGTTTAAGAGCCATATGACGAGTCAATTCATTGCTGCTGGGTGGAGAAAGGAGCAAGGGATTGTGAGACTGTCTGGGAAACTGTCACATAATGTTGACATTGAAGATCATGTGATTGCAGTATCAGCCACACAGCACAGGAATAATCAGTAGTACAGAATAAGTCCCACCTTTCCTAAATTTCATTCTCTCAGGAATCATGAATCTTGGGTTTTGGACACCTATAATTTAGCTCATGTGAGCATCTTAGTTCAAAAATTATTGCTCTATTCATGCACTGTTTACCCAGGTAATGATAATGATAATTTTAAGTGTGTATGTGTTTGGATGTGTGTGTTGATCATAAGATGATGGAAGATATTTAGATAATGACTAGACTGATGGCAGTGTAGCATACAGTACAGGCAGAAACACAATTGAGAGACTGAACAATAGATGATGTTGAATTCACTTCTTGGAAGGTAGAATCTTGTGACTGACTTTGGACGGTGATTTTGATCAATTCCAGGATCATAGAATTGCAATTTGAACTTCATCTTTTCATTTAACTATAAAATATTTGAACTCCAATTTTGTATACAAATGAGAACTTTTTATCTGAGGATTGGTTACATTGACAAAAAATACTCTATAGAAGTCCAATTCTAGCTTCAACAACCATAATTATAACCGTGCTAACAAATTATTTGCAAGCCATGCTTATCCCACTATTTCTTTTTAAACATGTTTTTGTCTAATGTGCTATCTTTCCTTTAATATCCATTATCTATGAGATTGTGATTACTACTGTCATTTAGTAAACAGAGTGTGGGAATGCAATTACCAAAGCTTTAATTGCATAAGCAAATTAAGGTGGTGAACTACCTCCTCCCCACTAGCTTCTTATTTTCTCTCTTTAATCAATAAACACCTGTTATTCTGCTTTCTCAGATTGGAGGATCTCTGAGCATCTTGACCCATCTCCAAATGAACAGCAAACCCATTCAAATTTTCAGCTGCCAGCTTAGGGTTAAGATATGAATCCAGGTAACAGAAACCAATGAGAGTACACCCAGTTGATGTTTGTGACATCATCCGATAGTCAGAGTACATAGAACAGCTGAGGTAGCTTTCAGCTTCAGTTCCACTGCTATTATGATGGATGTTTACATCTCTTCATTGAGAGCCAATTATTTTGCTTTTATGTGAGGCCCGAGAATCACTTGTGTTGCCTGCCTGCACAAAGCCTCATTCACAAAGCCTCAGTTGGATGCAGCTGAACAAATTGCTTTTTCTACTCTGGTGGTAAGAGATTATTCTGCTTTTATCTTTCTTTTCAAAATGAAGGTGATGGTGGATATCTGTCGATGCCTAAGAAAAAAGAGCTTGGTTTAGAAACCTGGAGCTGTTTAAATATGGCCTTTGTTATGAAAAGGTTAATTTTTAAAGAGAAAGAAAAACACGTGTGCCTGCTTGCTTGCCTGCTTGTCTGTCTGCCTGCCAGAGTGAAATTCCAACAGCATGACAAGCCTATGCATATTTCTCTAAAAATTTGGCATTCTCTGGATAAATCTGTAATTCTGATCAGTTATTTGTTATAGTTTCCTGCCTACTCTTTGTATGGAAAAGCTTTTGTGCATAGAAGAATAATTTTACATAAACTTTTTTTTTTTAATGCTGTGGAGTAGTTTTGTATCAGTGATATGATCGCCAAATACATTGTTTGCCTTTCCTCTTTATGAGAAGGTGTACTGATTGTGTATTCCTAATGATCAACATGTAGAGTATACAATCTGAGAGCAGTAGTGAAATGTCAGTTCTCTATTTATGTGCCTATGGAAATATATGTTTGGGTTTGTCTATACAATTGCTGTATGTACAATTGCTATAAAATTGCTGTTTTTACTGCACAAAGTAAAGCAGTGGTGATTATCTGTGGCTCTTCTTTATGAGTCTTCTTATATGTACCCACCTCATTTTGCAAGAGAGTAAACACATATAAAGCTCCTGAACTGATGTGGATTTAAGAGATTAGCTGTGACAGCGACTCTGACAAATCAGATATAATAAATGTTTAATTGACTGAAGGAATTGAAGGCTACTGTCTGAACAATCCAATAACCAGTTTAAATAATCAAATAGTGTGAATAATAAGAACTAAGCAGCAGACCAGAGTTAATTTAGTTTGAATTTCTATTTATATAGGAAAGGTTTGATTATATTTAATATTTACTACTTAGCTTCTAAGTGCATTTTTAAAACTAATTTGTGAGACTACAGTAAAAGTTGTTTTCTAATAACTGGAACTTTTATGAGAGAATGCCAATTATAATTCCATTACTAATCTATATCTATGATTTGTGTTGAGATATTAATGCTTTAGGAGTTACACTAAATTGAAACAAAAGATTGTTACTAAGCAAGGAGACTCATAGAACTATGACATTGGATGATGAGTTACAATATAGATTGAATCTAACCTTACGGAGATGAGATAATATAACTATCTCATTACGTTTCCAGATCCCACATTTCAGTGTGAATGGATATTTCTCCACTTCACAGCCCAAACGTCTGGAGATGGTAAGCAAAACCTGTAATGCCATTTTTCTTCAGACAGGCATGAGGATCTGACAGTCCTTATTCATCCAACCATGGGCAATATAACATCTCTGAATCTATTTTTTTATTTTTCTCTGCGGTTTATTTACAAGTACATATTTACTTATGGAATGTTGTTCATTTATAATACTATAACTGACATTTATTTTAAAAGCTTTGGTTTGTAGTTGTGCCTAATAGACTTTGGAAACACCAAGGAGGCAGCAAGACAATTCAGGAATAAAACAAGGCTTCTTACAGAAGAAATTATTGAGTCCAAGGAGGAGGGAGACTCAGAGTTACTCCGCCTTAATTACACTAGATAAAATTTGTGCAGAAGAATTGCTCTAGAAGGTGTTCAAGATTCTGTTCCATTTCCTATTAGCAATGAAGATACTTTCTGAAGTCCAAGTGGTTCTTGTTTCCTAAATATGCAGGGCTTGACATTAATTTTGAAGCCTCCTAAGTAATTCTATCACAAAACTTATAGGGTAATGAAGGTGGAATCATTCTGAATCTCCCAAACTTCATTCCTCTCTGGACTATCTTCTGTAATAACCCCATTTCTTCCTTAATCATTTTGCTGCTTTTTTCTCTTTGTATAGTCTGTTAGGTAGTGCAGTTTTCTTTTTTCTAGCTGTTTTGTGTTATGAATGATCCCAGTTTCTTTTATGGGGAAGGTGATGGATAATATAGCAACAGCTATATTAATTAATATTATATTAATTAATTAATTAACTAATGTGAAAACATTTCCTTTTTTTGGTGACCCAAATGGCCATTAGGTTGAAACTATTGAAGCAATAATTTAGGACCTGCTTGCCAGCTTCTCACGGCTATGATGTTTATTGGGCAAGAAATAGAGCTACTCCATTTAGAACCCTAAGGCTTTAATCTTATATCCACTTACTCAATGGGAATTCCAAAGGAATTACATTTCCTTTGAAAAGAAATGTATAGCATTGCAGCATTAGCCCACCGAATGAGAAACAGATATATCCATACATCATTTCACCTCATCATAACCATAATGGTTCTCTGAGTCAGATTTCCTATAGTGGATTTATAGTCAGGATCTTAAGCATTTAAACAAAACAATAACTCCCAAATAGCACAATACTTCTATTGCAATATACAGTATTAGAAGAAAGGAATGTCACTGTACTATTTCTGCAAGGAAAAAAGGATCTCATCCCTCTCTATTCTGCATCAGGATGCTTTATAAACTCCTCAAAACTCATTTCCATCAGAAATGAAATTTATTGTTGTGGATGATGATATTGTTTTTCAGTATGAAAAAAACAGATAGAATGTGTTGCTCTTAGAGTGATAGAATAATACAACATAGACTGAGCTCAAAACCATACTTACTCAATGATTCAGACTGTTGCTTATTCTAAAATCTCACAAGTTTGAGAATGAATTATGTATGGTGCCCTAAGGGGAAAAATAAGTAAGATAGAGAGCAATAATAAAATTATTAATAACAAACCATATACCATTAGCAAGATTTCATGAGAACATCTAGTTTCTCAGATCTAATATTTCAAAAGTTTGGAATAATATCCAGATATTACTGAAGAACAACTATATTGAATCCCAATGATGAGGGATTTGGGGATTTATAATTTGACAATTGTTTGATTCCCAATTTGCATAAAAGTATAATATATAGCCCATGTGATTAGAAATCACTGACAATTTTATTCTCAGTGATTTATATATTTCCATTTTAACAATGCCAGTTGGGCAGCCATTACTTGATTTATGAATAAGTTCTACTATGCTTACTTATGCTTCTGAACAAACCTGTGTAAGATCAGGATGAAAAATATATTTATAGAAATTACACATCATAAAAATATGTAATAATTTATGTAAAAGAAATGCCACATTATGATTTGCATACTATTTTTATCAGTAGTAGTTCCTATTGTAAGGTTTTTACAACAGATGCTATTCTCTACAATACTTAAAAGAACTGTTTGGAAAAATATGTAATGTTAAATATCCTGAATATTATATTTTTCAGAAGATGTATAAAGATATTACATTTATTTTTATTTATATACGGAACAGATATAAATATAAGTTAATTATTGTGTCTTTTTGTTTATGAAACATGTTCATAGTAAATGAGAATTAGAACAATTCAGTAATGCTTTGGCATCTATTTTCATTCATGTTTCCACTAAGTCTTTTAAAAGGCATGTTCTTATTGTAATTTTCCCATGTTGGTAATGTATTAGCAAAGTTACATTGTGGGTTTTTTTTTAGCATTTATGCATCTCTTCTTATATTTATGGGATGATTTGGCCTTGGAGAGATCAGGATTTGTGGTAAATCCAGAAAGGATTAAGTTCTAAAGGGTGAACAAATAACAAGAGCTAAGTATTATAAAGATTAGAACATACTAGAAACCAATGTTTAAGAATACTGATACCATTAAAACTAAACTATATGTTTAGTCTTCATGACTGCTCATTTGTATCCTCATCCAATTCAGGTTTTCTGAATTTACCTTTAAAGCTCACAAGTAAGTTGGGAGCCAAATAATTTTAAGAAACATTCAACCATTTTTCTCATAATGGTTTCCAATTGGTTAGCCTCATTTTATGTTTCTATAAAGAAGCAAGTCTTATTTATTATGGAACCCCTACTCAGGAAACTTCCACCCCAATGCTAATTCTACCACATGTTCATGGAATCATAGATACAGAATTATAGAATTATGAGTTGAAAAAACCTATTTGTAATATTCTACTTAGTCTTACATTTTCAAGGTTAAACTTATTGATATCCCTCAGTTCTGAATGAAGTTAAAAACTCTTCATCTTGTCAATCTTCTATGAATCTTCTGTGAATTCTTCAGATGAAAAGGAAGAAGTAATATATTACCTTATTTCAGTCCCTTCCTAACAAATGGCACAAATTTTAAGAGCATTTAATAAGTTGAGGATTACAAAGTGACCTTACTTATTCAAGTGATATAACTGTATTGGATGATTCATATTCTATATTCTTGGTGTTATTTATATATGTAATTGGAACATTTCAATATTATGTACTAATAATGTACAATGAATTGACATAATAATAATAAAAATGCGAGAAGATATTGGGGTTGAAATGAAAAGTTTGGTCATAATAATGTGCTTAATGAGCATTATATCTTAAAAACTATAATGCTAACTTTTGTTTATCACAATGCAAATCTCATTCCTGCTTCTGAGGTGGGCATACATTTGCTTTTAGATTCTGAAATGTGATATACAAACCTGCTTCATTATTAATTCTTTAAAAAGTATTCCATAAGGTCACCACCTACTTAAATCTTTCATATTTGTAGCAACACTTCATTGCATCTCTATTCTCTTTCTCTCATACAACACAAATATAACAAAGCACCAAAGCACCAACTGTCAAGAAGCATACCTCTTTACCTGTTAAATAGAGAGTAGAAAAAAAGGAGGCCTGCATTTATTTATATATTTTTTTATTTGGCTAAATTAAATCCAACTATCATGAGACTTATGTGTTACAATACTTTTTTTGGGCTGGTGGTCAAATACTCTCCTTAAAATGTAGACCCCATTCTATTCACTCCAAGCCAAGTTCCACACACCTTGGTGTCTTAACTTTAGATCAGGGGTCTCCAAACTTGGCCACTTTAAGATTTGTGGACTTCAACTCCCAGAATTCCTCAGCCAGCTTAAGTCTTAAGGTGGCCACGGTTGGAGACCCCTGCTTTAGGTGATAGGTTTTAGGAATTGGAACTGAGGCAGTAGCTCCTAGTTCAGACATTCCAAACCTCCTCACTGCAACTCCCAGAATTCCAAACTTTTGCCCATGCTGAATGTTTATGGAGATTCTCAATCATCCAGGTCATGATTGTCCCAAAGATGCTTTTCAAAAGGCAACTGAAGGAAATAAAGGAAAATTCAAGGAAATAAACAAGAAAATCCAGTTTCCTTTTGAAAAGCACCTTTGGGTTTCTCCATGCTGCTTTCAAATTTTGAAAATTTAAAATATTGTTCCACATTTATAATTCTTTCATTGATATCTTTTGGACAGAATTTGTCCATAGAACCAGACATCATTATGAGCATTGTTGATATTGTAGCTACTAATTTCTGGGTTCATTCTGAAAAGATCTTTAATATTTCCAATGTTATAACTTTTTCTGACATTTTGTAGTCAACCAATACCAAAAGCTGGCTTGTATTTTTCTTCCTTCCTGCTTAGAATCTTTAGTCCCCTCTAGTGTCCACTTTCTAAAATCATAACATTATTTATATTTGTTATGGACCGAGAGCCAAAACAGGTCTCATTCCCATGAAAAATTATTTGTTTTTTATAGTTAATTTCCATTTCTTGTCGTAAAAGTCAATGTTCCAAATATAACTCAATCCTTAATCCATTTATAACTTTCTTATATCGAAATCTTGTCTAGTTTTTAGTTGTTTATTTCAAATTCCTTAAGTTCTTGTCATTGGTATTTTATTTTTTTTTGCTCAGAGATGAAATGAAACTCATCAAGAAAATTTTCAAACTTGTTTTCTGAAGGCTAGTTTTCTACTAGCTTAAAATGGTTGACAGGCAATTTCTGAAAATGATTAGAAAATGAGGCTTGCAAACTTAAGTATTTTTAAAAACACTATGCTGCTCTTGTTTTGTCTTTTAACACTCAAACCAACTATAGTCTCCTCTGTGGAGCATCTGCCTGGAGCACACATGGGCAATTTGAGAAATTATTGATACCAGTGCATATGTATATGTGTGAGTTCCTAAAGCAAATCAATCCTGACTGTTCTGTGGAAGGATAGGTATGAAGCTGAAGCTCAAATACTTTGCCCACTTAATGAGTACACAGGAGTCATTAGAAAAGACCTGGATGTTGGGAAAGATTGAAGCAAAAGGAGAAGGGGACAATAGAAGAAGATTTAGTTAGACAGTGTCATTGACAAAATGAATATGAATTTGGACAAACTCTGGGAAATAGTGGAAAATGGGAGGCTGGCATGTTATGGTCCATGGAAGAGCAAAAAATTGGACACAAGTATGTGTATCTTATATTATATTTCCTCTATCCTCTCTCAGAGATGAAAGTTCTTAAGACAATTCTAGGTTGATGTGTGGTACATTTAGAAACATGAAAAACTTTAGATTTCACTTTTCAGAATTTTTTTTTGCTTCATAGTGAGATGGATGCCATATAAATTTAATAATGATAATCTTTCCTTAATTATTACTACTGACAACCAGGTTTCTGCCCATCCATGGAGAGGTTCTGTTGAATTGTTTATACAACATTCAAAATGAATACTTTGGAACAATTCAATCTAGTATTCTAAAAGAAGATAAAAAGATGGGAATTGAGTAAGGACCTTTTTCTCTTCCTTTTCTTCTTCTTTTCTTTTTTATAACTTTAGACATAAATTAATTTATATATTATTATATAATATGATCCATTGATAATACTAGGGCTGCTATCTCATCCTGAAAGCTTCATTGAAGCAGATGTTCCAAAGTTTCAGGGCACAGTAAGCTAATAAACTTCATTTTCTTAGTATTTCCATATATCTGCCAGAAAGACATTTGTATGGGCTCTTGTTTAAAATATACCAATGCTTTATTTCTCACCCCTCCCCCCACATCTCTATGAAGAGTCTCAAGATTCCATTTGTAGTGTCTCTTATCCATTTTTCCAAGACTCCATTTGTAGTGTCTCTTATGCATTTTAATAGTATTATTTATAAAGATAGTGAGAGATATACTTAATGAGGGCTTTCGTTCAAATGTCATGCATCCTTGGAGTGTGACCATTAAATGCAACAAATCTTACTTTTGAGTAAATGTGAATGAAATTTAACTGACACTGTTATTGCAGTACTTAATTTATCTACTACAGATCTGCATCAATTAACACTCAACTTATTTAACACTTTCTCTTTAATGATACAGCAATGCGTCTTCAAGTAATCTTCAGTTAATGAGTGATTTACTGACTGCCTTATTTCCAAAAATTTTATTTCAGCTGGTAAGGTGAGCAATCAATCTGCCATGGAAATAGAACTGATTGTTTTCTGTAGCTACTAAGAGATCCCCAACTTGCATTAATCATATGAAAAAAAAGATAAGCTCTTGCATTATTAAATAATCATTGCTTTGGAGACATTCCAAGTAAAAATCTCAATCTATCTCACATTAGTGTCTTCTTATGTCATTGAAATATTGGTAAGTGTAGCTCTTCAGTGGTGCCAAAGGACGGGCATTGAAAATCAGATGATGGTTCAGTAATATAGATTTCAGATTGAAGAACATGCTGACTATTGTCCAGTAGCCCACAGCTTTAAACTAAATAAATTACTAATATATGCAGGGAATGGAATAGAATAGAATAGAATAGAATAGGATAGGATAGGATAGGATAGGATAGGATAGGATAGGATAGGAT
>BLBF01000022.1:33858894-33890359 GCA_015471245.1 Laticauda colubrina | reverse complement strand
ATAGGATAGGATAGGATAGGATAGGATAGGATAGGATAGGATAGGATAGGATAGGATAGGATAGGATAGGATAGGATAGAACAGAACAGAACAGAATAGAATCCATGCAACTGAGCTGAAAATTTATGTTGCTAAGCAAGACAGTTTTTAAATGAATATTTCCGCATTTTATAACCTTTCTTGCTAAAGTTGTCAAGTGAATCACTGCAGTTGTTAAATTAGAACATGGTTGTAAAGTGAATCTGGCTTCCCCGTTGATTTTGCTGGTTAGTTATGAAAAGTTATGACATGTCTCCAGGACATTGCAACTGTCATAAATATTTGCCATGCATCTGGATTTTGTTCATGTGACTGTGGGTATTCTGCAATGGTCGTAAGTATGAAAAACAGTCATAAGTCACTTTTTTCAGTGCAATTTTAACATTTAAACAAACTATTGTAAGTTGAGGAATAACGGTACTGTGCTTTATAATAAATTAGCTAGAAATATATTTTAAATAATTTCCTTTAATAATATGATTTACAAATAATCTTTCAGGAGAATGGAAAAATAGCTTTCCATTGCTAGGTTTCTAAAAATAAAATATTTTTTCTTTCTTCCATTTTATCAATAAATAATAAGGGAAAAAGATTTAGGATTGAGGAAATGACATGATCAGTGACAGTAGTTAAGAAAGACGAGGAGGAGGAGAAAAAAGGAGGAGACAGCAGAGGAGAGTTTTGAAATCTGGGAGGATGGTATTTTTATGTCAGACTCAAGTGGCTGATAGGCCTCACATTATCAACATCCCCATTGGAGTAGTTGAGGAAATATATCAAGTTTTTCACTTCTCGAAACTTTCCTAAGTGGCTGTTTCCTTTAAGAGGAAAACATTGTTAAAATTGGAATACTGTACATTAGCATAGCCTGATTTCTCATGAACTAGGGAAATATGATATAGGGGAAAAAAGAGATTGTTGAGAGATGTTTCTACTATGGTTGACCAGAGACATCATCAAATAATCAAGTGTGGATGACTACAAACATCAAGTTAACCCCCTATCCTCTAGTTATGAAAAAGAAACCATAAAGAGAAAACTAGAAGATAAGACTCAGAAGGGGAATAAAACCAGCAAACCAGTCCTCTTCTGAGAGCTGATACCAAGAACCAAAGAAAGAAATAAAACAGGGAGACATCACATATTCCTGGTTAAACAGGAGAATGAAACTATTTGCTTAGCAAAATATGAAAAGGTTGGCTAGGGTGTCACCTGGTTGCCTTGACAATTCTCCCTAATGTAATGCAATTAGTGTGTACTTTTTCATGATATACATGTTTTGTGCATACTTTTATCCACTCTACGTATTTTAATACACACTTTTTTTTACTTTATTATGAATTCTGGAAAGTACTTATATGAATGTATAATTTATCTGATTAAATCAAAGGGGACATTGTTTAAGTTCACATTAAAATGGAAATTGAACAAGAAGATATTCTGCTATGGTGCACAGACTTGCAAGTTAATGTATATTTGTTTGCATTCATCATGCTCAGAGATTGTTGTTCTGCATTAATGAAATGTTGTTAAAGTTTCAATTTAAGTAGCTAATTTAAGTAATTTATAAGTTAAGTAATTTATAAATTAAGTAGCTAATTTTTATGTACTTATTTTGTCACTGGTGTTGAAATAATAGAAAAATCATGCAAAGTGTCACTGAGATTGTTTCCTTCCTTCCTATTATTTTTTTTTTACAAACTAATAATAAGCATGAGAATGTGAGAGGGGAATGTCAGGAAGTATAGACAGGAGTCCTCAACCTATGACCACAATGGAACCTAAAATTTCTGTTGCTAAGTGAAACATTTTCCCCCATTTTATGACCTTTCTTGCCACAGTTGTTAAGTGAATCACTGCAACTGTTAAGTTAGTAACACAGTTGTTAAGTGAATATGCTTGTCCCATTGACTTTGACTGTGAAAAAGTCGCAAAAGGGGATCACATGATAGTCATCCTAAATATGAGTCAGTTGCCAATTTTGATCCCCTGACCGTGGGGATCTGACCTGTTTTGCTTTGCTGGAGCTTCAAATGAACCACTGCTTCAAAGGAAAGTAAAAGTGTCACCTCAATTCTACATGTAACAGTAACATAGTTGCCCTATTTCAAAATGACAGAGAGAATTAACATAATGCCTTGCTGCTTCACTTTTATGTGGTTGGTAATAGATTGGGAGGATATATTTTATTTATATTTTTTATTTATTAAACATAATTAAATCACAGAACAGCTGAATCTGTCTGCATGGTTTACAATAAAACTGCAATGACTAAATAAGTTAAATCAGTCCCAACTTGGTATGTATACACTATTAAAACTTTGGTTGCTGTAACCTTAGGTGGGTGAAACAGTGTCCCATGGGGCAAAACATTTGTACCAAGTACACTGGATGGGTTAACTTATTGAATGTATCCAAAATTTGGCACCCCAGTTGCTGTGGAACTGAAATTTGACAAATTGTATAAAATATTTCATGACATAAAAATTATCCTAAAACAGTTTACAGACTGTAATTCAAAAATGTCTCAAAACATTTCCTGTGCTGATTAGACTAGTTTAATTAGTCTAATCTAATTAGACTAGATTAGTCAGATTACTGACTAGACTATACTGACTTTCAGGACAGATACGTCTCTGAATGCATCCCAGTTTTTCCAGTGAAAGCAATACATTGGAAGTTCTGTCATTGTTAAAGGCATTGAGGAATCTGGTAAGGCAATATCTCTGAAAGGATGACTCAATGGGACACAGGTTGTCTAGTTTCAGTTAGAAACCTCAAGAAATGCAAACTGATGCCTCAAAATAAAATAACTTGCTCTCTGAAAGCGACATACACAACTAATCTGATCCACACAATCCTATTTGAATACAAAAGATTCTGATTTAGTGTCTCACATTTACAAATAACAATGTCAATCCTTTTAGTGTAGCTAATACTAAACTACATGAACAACAGCTTGAGTAATCCACGTATTTTCAAGTATCTTTACATTAACCCCCAAATATTTCTGGTCCAAATAACTATTTTATTAAATAGATGAATGACTTATTTTTAAAATTATTATTATTATTTGACACAAAAATAATAGTGTACACAGCAAACAAGATAACTATACTGGGTTTCTTATCACAAATCACTAATCGAACACTTCCCAAGTGTTTAGGAGTACGTGATGTATCGGCAGATTATGCGAGCAGAGCAGATCCCAGGAAGGTGGCCTTCTCCAGCTAACCAATGGTGATTTTACCAGCACCAATTGTTTTTAAGTGTTTGCCTAGGTCTTTAGGCACAGTGCCCAGTGTGCCAAGTACCACTGGAACCACCTGCACTGGTTAACGCCAAAGTCTCTGCAGTTTGATTTTCAAGTCCTGATATCTGGTGATTTGTTCAAGTTGTTTCTCGATTCTGCTGTCACCAGGTATGGCAATGTCGACAATCTACAGTTTTTATTTCTCCACAGTCATAATATGTAGGATATCATGTTCCAAAACTTTGTCAGTCTGTATTCAAAAGTCCCACAATAGTACTAACATTACTATTATTGTTATTACCATTATTACTATTATTACTACTATTATTACTATTACTATTGTTGTTGTATTGAGTTTCCTTTTTCAAATTGCAAATCTCAGTCCCTTTACAATTAAAAACTTTACCATAAAATTTGTGTTGTATATTCTACATTTCTCAATCAACTAATATTTACTTCTTTATAAACAATAGGGACAATGTGTTAATTTTTATTCATAATATATTATTTGGTCCTTGGAGAAAAAATAATCCACTATAACTAGAAAAGAGAAGAGTTAAACCCAAAGCTTCAGTCAAAGGGGCCGGTGCATTAAATTTCATGTGCTGGTTTCAGTCTGCTGATTACACTTTATGCTGGTTAATGCAAAAAGGAAGATAGATTAATGACATGGGATAAGATTAAAAAATTCATCATTTATGCTCAAAGTTCTGGGAACCAGTGGCAGATCAATTAATATTAATACTGAATCAGAAGTCTGAATGGAAAAGGATTGAATCAAACTTTGAAAACTGTGTTTAATAATATAACTGAACACAGAATTTAATTGAATCTTAAATGCATTTTAGCATTTAGATAAATGGGACAGCAGGGAAATATTAGATCTAGGTTTGAAAGAAGTAAAGATGGACCAACACATGAAGAGATGTTCGAGGCACACAAATTTGCCAAATAGCAACCCTCCTCCCATTCAACATCAGATATCATTTCTAGTTATTTTGTTACATAACTTATTAATGAATCCTCCTTGGTATGCCCAAACACTTCCTGCATAAAGCTTCTATTTATACTGATTAAGTAGCCTTGAAAGGTGGTTAGTATTAACTGTAATTTCAGTGTGCTGGTGATATATCTTAATGTGCTTCAATGTGCTGGTGATATATCCATAGTCTACTGCATATAACTATTAAATGTTTCTCCTAAAAATGTTTACGATGAGGAGGATCCCTTTTCAAATCAAGGAATGAACACTCTGGAGTGCCATTGGCTGTTTTATTGGTAACCACATTGGTGGGTAAACTATAAGTCAGATACATGTGATTAGCTATAGCAACCTCCAACACATTGAGTGATTTAGAGTAGAGCCAGTCAAATGGAAAAGTAAAAGTCTAGAGAAATGGTATGGTCCTTGCTAAGATGATTCCTGTCAACATCTTTTAGTACTTGGGTCACTAGAGGACATTTTAAACTGAGCGTGCAGAAGCATTTAAATTATATTGATTTTAATGAAAGAGATGTATATCATAGTTGCATATCTATTCTGAAATAATCTCCATTGGGTTTTGTTTTCAGCAAAGTATAATAAGGATTGTTTGTTGTTTGTTTGTTTAATCCTGCTTTTATTATTTATATAAACAAGTCAAGGCGGTGAACATATCTAATGCTCCTTCCACCTCCTATTTTCCTCAGAGCAATAACCTTGTGAAAAGTTTTCAGCTGAGAAAAAGTGATTGGCCAAAGGTCATCCTTTCATGGCTAAGGCAGGATTAGAATTCATGGTCTCCCAGTTTCTAGCCTAGTGCCTTACTAATAGAAAACTCCCATTGAACTCTTGCACTGAAATAAAGAATCCTTTAGAGATTTAATTCCTGCTCTTTGGGCCAAACATTTGTCTTGCTTTTCATAGTGTTTTTCTTATAAAAGCATATTTTATAAAGCGTTAGAATGGGGAGATTGATATACACAATGACAAGCAAGAAACTCACACTGTCTTTTTCCACTTCTCCATGATTGTCTGGTATACAGGGAGACTTCATCTGGAGGCTATGTGGTATGGAGGCAAAAATTTGCTATGCAAGCCCTTCTACAGTCATTTCTAATAGTAATGGGCATACATATGTTCCTCAGAGAATATATTGTATTGGGCTATTTCAATACTGCCTTCATTTGTGGGGAATTTTTATTACCAAAATCTGAAACAGCAATAATCATATTGTTCTGTAAAACATTATTCTATATTCATTTCCAGCATTATCCAGCCTAGGAGATAGTGAACAATATTTTGGGATATTCATTAATATCCTGACTTAGAACTTCTATCAAACTTTACATTTCAGCTAATTGACATTGGGACATCTTTTACCACCCTGACCTAGAGGTGCACACTGCAACTGTTCTGTGCTATATCAAACACTACACAGATGCTATCACTGTGGAGAAATGTATTAGGATCTATCCTAATCAGAAACCTTGGTTGACCAAGGAAGTCCAGCGCCTCTTGCATGACAGGACCAAGGCCTTTAGGTCCAGTGATGGGGCAAGATACAGTGCTTCCAGAGCTAATCGGAAGGCCAAGACTGATTATTAGAGGAAAATTGAGGATAATTTTTATAGCAATAACATGAGGCAAGTGTGGCGAGGGAGTCAACAAATTACAAACCATCAACCGACCAATGTCATCCCTGCTGGGGGTGGGGAGATGCTTCATTTGTAGAAGAAATGAATCATTTCTTTGCTCGCTTTGAAGCGGAGACATCAGAGACAGATAAAACACAAGTACCAGCCAATTGTAGCCCCCACCTCATTGTGGAGGAACAGGAGGTGAGGAGCATTCTGCGGGCTGTCGACCCTAGAAAGGCTGCCGATCCTGCCAGTATCTCTGGCCGAGTGCTTAAAGACTGTGCTGATCAATTGGCTGGAGTCTCTTTACCAGGATCTTCAATAGGTCTTTAACCCAGTCCACTGTTCCATCTTGGCTGAAGGCTTCCACCATTGTTCCTCTGCCAAAGAAGTTATCTATCAATAACCTCAATAATTACAGACCAGTGGCACTCATATCTATCATTGTGAAGTGCTTTGAGAAATTGATCTGCCGGCACATCATATCTAGACTTCCACATACATTTGATAAACACCAGTTTCCATACAGAAGAAATAGATCTACAGAGGATGTTATCACTCTTTGCACTGTTCTGACTCATCTAGAAAAGTGGGGGGGGGGGGGGGGAAAGCTATGTGAAGATATTTTTTTGGGGGGGGTTAAGTTTTATTGATTTTTAACAACGAACAAAAACAAACAAAACATAAAAACATCAACTTTCTTCCATAAGTGTACAAACAGTGTTTCGGTTGGTTTACAATTTTTTTGTGCATTGATTTCATAGTCTCAATTACAGTTACATTACATTATAACTCATATTATCAATCAAAAATTGAATATCCTAGTATTATTATTAATCAATCATTTGACTATAATTTTATTCATTCATACTTTGCGAGATAGCTATACTTTACTTAATTTTATAACAATTCATATAGTCCTTCCAAATCTATCCTAAAAACATTTTATATATGTAATAATAATAATAATAATAAAGAAATACATCTTTATATATTCATTATTTTCTAGAATTCTATATATTCTATTACTATATTTTGTTATCTAGCCATTCATAGAAAAGGTTCCAAATTTTGTAAAATTGTTTATCCTCTTGTTCTCTAATTTCAAATGTCAATCTACTCATTTCAGCACATTCCAGTATTTTCTTGATAATTTCCTTCTGCAATGGTATTTTCTCATTTTTCCAATTTTTAGCAAATCCAATCCTAGCTGCTGTCTACATTTACAATCAAATATTTTAAATCTTTGCTGTATGTATCAGGTAGAATTCCTAATAAAAATATCTCTGGTTTTAAATCTATATGCTTTTTCGTCATTTTTTCCAACCACGTGTGGATTTTAGTCCAATATTTTTTTGCATCCACACAAGTCCACCACATATGGTAATATGAGCCAAGTATCTGATGACATTTCCAACATCTTTCGGATTTATTCTTGAACATTCTTGCTATTCTTGTTGGGGGGAAATGCCATCTGTAAAACATCTTATACAAATTTTCTTTGTAGGCTGTTGACATTGTCATTTTATAATTTTGAGACCATAATTTTTGCCATTTCTCGAGATCAATCCCACATCCAAAATCCTTCCCCCAAGCAATCATAGTTTCTTTAACTTGTTCTTCTTCTAGTTTAATTTCTAATAAATATCCATACAATTTTTTAATCACCTTTTCATCAGTACCTGTCAAAATCTTATCTAAATCAGTCAATTTATCATAGAAACCTTCTGTTTTAAAGTCTTTTTCATACCTTGAATGTATTTGCGCATAAGAAAACCAATTCATCTTTATACCTTCTTCCTCTAGTTTTTGCATTGATTTAAGTTCACTCTTTTCATTCAAAATTTCTCCATATCTAACTGTTTGTTCCTTCTTATATGTTATAGGATAAGAAAATGCTTCAATAGTTGATAACCAGACTGGAATTTTCAAATAACATTGTCTTTTAATATTCTCCCAATTTAACCACAGAGACTCCCGTATATCATGTTTTCTAAAATAACCCTGTATTTTAGTTCCCTTATACCATAAAAAGGAATGCCACCCCAACAACAGATCTTGTCCTTCTAATGTCAACAATCTAGTATTTCTTAATGTTATCCATTCCTTAACCCATGTCAAGTTTGTAGCTTGGTAGTACAACTCCCAATTAGGCAGACCAAATCCTCCTCTAATTCTAGCATCTTGTAAGAGTTTTAACTTTATTCTTGCTTTCTTACCTTGCCATATTTCAACATAATTTTGTTTAAATCTTCAAAGTAGTCCTTTCCAAGCCTAATTGGTATTGTTTGAAACAAATATAGAATTCTGGGTAAAATATTCATTTTGATTGTTGAAATTCTCCCTATTAGTGACAATTGTAGGTTTTTCCATTTCGTCAAGTCTAGTGCTATCTATTGTTTAAGTTTAATGTAATTGTTCTCTTTTAATGTACCACATCTTGCTGTCAAATGTATCCCCAAGTACTTAACCTTATTCATGACTTGAATTTTCAATACATCTGCCAATTCTTCTTTTTGTCTTAGTGACACATTCTTTGTCAAAATCTTTGTTTTATCTTTGTTTATTTTCAGGCCGGCCACCTTGCCATATGCCTCTATTTTTTCCAAAATTTTTGGTGCTGTTTCTAGATGGTCTTCTAAAATAAAGGCCAAGTCATCCGCAAAAGCTTGCAATTTAAATTCTTCCTTTTTAATTTTCATTCCTTTTATACTCTTTTCATCTCTAATGTTTCTATTTAACACTTCCAGAGTTAATATGAACAGCAAAGGTGATAGTGGGCAACCTTGTCTTGTACCTTTTCTTATATTGATAGAGTCTGTTAAATCTCCCCCTATCATTACCTTTGCCGTTTAGTTATAATATATGGCTTGTATTGCTTGAATAAATTTTCTGGCAAAGCCGATCTGTTCCAATAATAATAACATGAATCTCCAGTTCACATTATCAAATGCCTTTTGTGCACCTAAAAATATCAAAACCATTTGTTTTGCAGGGTGAGTCTCATAATATTCCAAAGTGTCCAATATTACTCTCATATTATCTTTAATTTGTCTCTTTGGCAGAAATCCATCTGGTCAGAATGAATAAAATTATTTAAATATTTTTTGAATCTCTCTGCCAGGAAGAGGAAGAAAAAGAACAAAATCTAGCGGAGATAATGATAGAAATATTGCTGGAAGCTTTGGAAATAATGGAAGAGAAGATGGAATAGATGAGGTATACTGAGTTTTCACAAGATATGCGATGAGAAATAACCTATCAAGAGAAGTTCATATCAGATTTACAAAAAAAGCCATTAAAATGCAAATATTACAAGTGGTAAGAGAGAAAACATTGAAATACAAAGGCAAGGAGATTGTGGTTTTAAAGCAAATACCCAGAAGAGTGAGAGAGACGAGAAGACAATATCGATTTTTGACTAAAATGCTATTGAAAAATGAGGTGAATTATAGATGGCTAATCCCAGAAGGGTTAATATTTACATGGCAAGAACAGAGATATAGAATTGTCTCAATTGAGAAAGCAGAATTTTTTTAGGCAGACTTTTTTGGAAGGAGAGAGGAGGCAGAAAAAGAGATTTCACTAGTTGAATTTCAAGATGACCAAATGGAGACTGAAAAAGAAGGAGGCGCAGTAGGTGGATCAGTGGAGACAAAAGAACAACATGAACCAAGATCTACGAGAGCTGCCAAACCTAATTATAAAGCATAATTATGGAAGAGAAAAATCTGATTACAATGAATATAAATGGTCTTAATTTAGCTGTTGAAAGAAGGAAAATTTTTCACAGATTAGAGAAACTAAAATTTGATATAATTTGTCTACAAGAAGTACATATTAAAAAACAATATGAACAATTGTTGATACAGCCAAAATTAGAGAAAATATTTACTTCTTTGACTCAATGTAAAAAAAGAGGAGTGGTTTTATATATCAAAGAGATCATTTCAGCAAAATTGATTTATACTGATGAAGACGGAAGAGTATTAATGGTGGAAATAATGGACAATAATACGAAAAACACTCTTGATTGCAATTTACGCTCCGAATGATAAACAAGAAGAATTTTATAAAAAATTAGACATGAAAATAATTGAACTGGACTATGTCAATATAGTTATGATGGGAGATTTCAATGGAATTATAGACAATAAACTGGACTATATAACAACAACAACAACAACAAAGCAAAATAGGAAGACTCTCCCCAAATCCTTTTTTTAAATGATAGATGAAATAAATTTAAAAGATATATGGAGAGAAAGAAATGTTAAAACCAAATAATACACTTTTTACTCAAATAGACATTTAACATGGTCCAGAATATATATGATTTGGACTTCCACAGAATTAATATCTAATGTTCAAGAAACAAATATTGAAACAAGTACTTGGGCAGACCATAATCCAATGACAATTAAATGGACAGGACGAAAAAGAAGATCGAGATGGATGTTAAATAATACTATTCTAAAGGAGAAGGATTTTATACAGTGGATGGAGAAATAATTGGTTTTTTTCTTTAGAGAAAATAAAATAGAAGATACTTCAATCCAGAACGTATGGGACATATGCTAGAGGCTTGATAATAGACTACACAAGGAAAAGGAACATTAGGAAAAGGCAAGCTTTAGAAGATGCGTACAAAAAACTTGAAAAAGAACTACAGAAAACACCACAGAAAAAAGACATTAAGCTAAAACTAGACACAATTAAACATAAAATGAGTTTAATAGAGAAAGAAGAATTAGCACAGAAAATTAGAAGTGCTAACAGAATTATTTTGAGGATGCAAACAAACCAGGTAGATGGTTAGCATACAAATTGAGAAAGGAAAAAGAATCAAGGAAAATACCGCAGTTAATAGATGATCAAGGTCAAGTTTGCCATAGCAATAAAGAGAAGAAGGAAATCATTTGAGACTTTTATGGGAAATTATATGAGCAAGAGAATATTGATGAGGAAAGAATTAAACAGTATTTACAGAATGCTAATCTACCTAAGATACCTAAAGAGACTCAAAAAATGTTAGAAAGCAATATAACCCTGATGGAGTTAACCGAAGCACTTAAGAAACAAAATAATGGGAAGGCACCAGGCCCAGATGGACTTCCGGCAGAATTCTATAAAACATTACAAGAATCGCTGAACCTTCCATTGCTAGAAGTCATGAATGAAGTTATGCTAAAGAAGAAGATACCTAAAACATGGTCAGAAGCCTACATTACACTTATTCCAAAAAAAGAGATTGATCCATTACAAATTAAGAATTATAGACCCATTTCTTTATTAAATGCAGATTATAAAATCTTCGCTTCAATATTGGCAGTGAGGATGCTTTTTGTGGATTTTAGTTCTGCATTTAACACAATTCTTCCACATAGACAAGTGTCTAAACTTCTGGACTTTGAGCTTTCTAATTTAATCTACCTTTGGATTATGGATCTCCTGTCTGGCCACTCATAGAGGGTCAGATTAGGTAATCATACCCCTTCAGCCCTTATTCTTAACACTGGTACACCACAAGGTTGCATGTTGAGTCCCTTACTCTATACTCTTTATGTGCATGACTGCATTCCCACTCATGCTAGTAATACTACTGCTAAATTTGCAGATGATACAAGAGTGGTGGGACTTATCTCCAGGGAGGAAGAGTCTGCCTTCCGAGATGAGGTGGATCGGTTGCTTTCATGGTGTGTAGACAATAACTTGGTCCTCAACACCAGTAAAACCAAAGAGTTTATAGTGGATTATAGAAGGAACAGATCAGACATCCGGTCCTTGTTATCAATGGAGACCTAGTAGAGCAAGTGGCCAGTTTTAAGTTTTTGGGTGTTATTATAAAAGAGGACCTGACCTGGGGTGCCCACATTGCAGCCCTGGTCAAAAGTGTCCAGAAGAGATTATACTACCTGAGACTTCTCAGAAAACAGCAACTGAATGAAAAACTGCTTGTGACCTTCTATCGCTGCACCACAGAGAACATTTTAACATACTGCACCTCTGTATGGTTTGCCAATTGCACAGTGGCAGATAGAAAAGCACTCCAGAGGGTTAATGTCATTGCCCAGAAGATCATTAGTTGCTCTCTCCTTTCTTTGGAAAAGCTTTATAGCTCCCGCTGCCTTAAGAAAGTTCAAAACATTCTCAAAGATCCATCTCATCCTGGGCACCCTTTTTTTGAACTATTACTATCTGGCAGATGGAACAGAATAATAAAAACAAGGATAAATAGGCTGAAAAACAGGGCAGTAGCTCTTTTGAATTCTGCTGTATAGTGCAGTGTTGGTGTGGTGTCGGGGGTTTCTGGTTCAATGTGTGAAGGGTGAAGGATGTGTGTTTGTGTTTATTTTCATGGTCGTGGTCATAATGTGCACTGAAGATGGTGTTTGATTTCGTTGTATGAGGTGCAATGACAATAAAGTAAATTAATTGACAGTCCTATTTCCAAGAAAGTTTGGATGGCTTCAGTGGTGGTATTGAGCAGCTTCTGACTAGTTCCAGAGAACTAGTAGCAGAAATTTTGAGTAGTTCAGAAAACTGGCAAATACAACCTCTGACTGGCCCTGCCCCCATCTATTCTCTGCCTCCTAAGTCCCAGCTGATCGGCTGGGTCTTCTTTTGATGCCCTGCACAGGAGAACAGAGCTGGGAAGCAGGTTAGTGGGGTGGTGAGGGAATGGGATTTTTTTCAATAACTTTTCCCCATGAGTAGGGAGGGGATGGGGATTTTGCAGTAACCGTCTCACAGAAGTGGGGAAGGAATTGAGATTTTACAGTATCCTTCTCCTGGAGTGGGGTGCAGTGGTGGGATTCATTTTTTTTTACTACCAGTTCTGTGGGCGTGGTGGCTTGGAGGGTGTGGCAGGGGAAGGATACTGCAAAATCTCCAGTCAGAGGTGGTATTTGCCGGTTCTCTGAACTACTCAAAATGTCCGCTACCAATTGTTCAGAACTCATCAGAACCTGCTGAAAACCACTTCTGGTGAGGTGGGAATGTAGATGTTACAGTATCCTTCCCCTGCCACGCCCACCAAGCCACACACAAAAAGCCACACCATGGCCACCAAGCCACACCCACAGAATCAGTAGTAAAAAACAAATTGAATCCCACCACTGGATGCCTTAATAATTTGTTCACATCAGCTAAAGTGTTCAGTGAATAAAAAGGACACTGTGGTTCCTTGTTGCATCACCTTTAATCTAATATGCAGGCTAAACAATAAGGTAGATTGTTCTGAATATATTGGACATTGGATATTTTGCATATGTACAGGAATAAATCTTCAATTGTTATAGGGGTTGGTGACTAAAGAGCTACTGCTGCTTCTGTGATTCTATCTCCTATATATGCTGAGAGTTGGTGAACAATAACAAAAAGATATTAAAGGACTTTATGCTTACTTTGTGGGTTAACAATCTTTTGTCAATCAAATTGAAAGATTGATCAGATAAATCTGCTTAATCTTTGTAACCTTCATGAGGTACATGTTGCATCTCCTATTTTCCATTACCATTTAAATTGGGACACAGCATTTTTTTGATCTGAGAGGGCTGTACTTGAGTGGAGTGCCAGGAGTAAATCAACATAAAAAAAAAATATGTGGCACCAAAATTAAGATTATATTTCATTTTATTTCCTTTATTATTTTCTTTACAGGCAGTTCTAAATAAACCTGATGATAAATTGATAGGGCCCTCTAATCTGCCATTTATACTATTCCAGGATCAACTCTTATATCCCATGATAATGTCTCTGTTTTGAAGATGAGGCAATTCATTTTAGACTACTAAAAAGTAAATTTGCTTTTTTGAGATAAAGAAGCTGAGTGGTGTTTGATGATGGACTATTACTTCTTTTATGGAAACACCTCATCACATTTCTTAGTTCCTAGCCTACAGTCATGTTGGCACATTTTTCAGCGGGGAAAAAAAAGCTTGGCAGCTTTTCAATTCTTCCACATGGAAACCACTGACATTATTTGAAACAGTCAAAGAAATTACCATAACAGAAAGGATATGGTTCAATGGGATAGAAAATAATTTATTTTCCTTCTCTTTAGCACAGAGTGGCATTGAAGGGTTGTTGCTGGTTCATTTCTTTTCCTACAGAATCTACTCATGGTGTAGACATGATTTGTGTTTTTTGTTCTCAGCATTTTTGAATTGGCAGAAAGGAAGACACTTTCAAGCTGCTTTTGAGTACTGTGATATGAAAGTATTTTAGCCATGCGGAAGTGTCATATAACCTGTTAAACAAGCTGTCTTTCTGTCTCCATCAGGAATAGAGAAATGGTAACTCTCCAAATGAAACTGAATTATACTTTCAAACATTTCCAGCAAGTGTCACCCATGATGAGGGATGTTTTTAATTTAATGAACATTTAGAAGGCTACAACTTCCTTATCTCTCATCTGCAGAGTGGCTGAATAAGTCAACCAAAAACTAAAATAAGTTTACAAGTCTGCAATACAAACTATCTGCTATATCCAAGGATGGTAGTATCTATGAGAGTATTACAAAGATATTCAGCTAAACTTTCTGTGGTATCATTACAGGAAAAATTGCAGCTGCAATTAGATTTCATACATCATTGCATGCAGGGGTGGGATTCAATTTTTTTAACAACTGGTTCTGTGGGTGTGGCTTAGTTGGTGGGCATGGCTTGGTGGTAATGTGACTGGCTGGGCATGGCCAACTCAACATCACTCACATCGAGGCATGCATCTCCTCACCTGGTGTGTGACTGTGGGGATGCTGCAATGGTCATAAATGTGAAAAATGGTTATAAGTCACTTTTTTCAGTGCTATTGTAACTTTGAATGGTCACTCCACACAAGCAAAATACCAACAAAGGAGGGAAAAAAACTCCAGAGAAGTTCCAGAAGTCTAGTCCTACCAGGAATATAAAAAGGGTTAACGGAGAGGCAGTTTCTGTAAGCAACATCAGAATGTTTCCTTCCTGCCTTCCTTATAGGATTAGGCCAGTAATTTCTTCTAACAACCAGTTCTCCAAACTACTTAGAATGTTAACAACCAGTTCTAGCAAATAGGTGTGAACCTGTAGAATCCCACACCTGACTGCGTGTCCTGTACAGTACAGTAATTTTTAGGTCTGCTTTTGGAACAGATGTTATTGAATAACCTATTTATTTTCTTGAACTTTCATATACAAGTAATAATTCTCTATGCCAGGTATTTCTAAAAATAAATACACATCACTGTCCTAATTGTATCACGTGTTTTAGGATATTACAATAAATAAGTGTGTGTGTGTGTGTGTGTGTGTGTGTGTGTGTGTGTGTATTCAGCACAGTTTGTCATATCGCATTCTTCTATTCCAGACATTAAAATAACTATGATTACAAGAAAATCTATCTTTTAACCATGAAGCAAAATGATGTTAGAATTTCAGATAGTCTGTCTGCTAGTAGATAATGATAAATTCCATTTTTGGTTCTGAAAATAACTTAGGCTATTATGATAAATGCTACTGTTTCATGGATGAACATTCTATTTTCTTGGACAAGATGAGATAGAAATCACTGTCTGCCTAAATTGTATCTAACTTTACTAAACCGATGATTCAGTTGCATTCATTATATGGCATACTTTTAAACTCCATCCATAAACTTCAAGAAATAGTATATCTGTTTTAAAAGAATATTTTATGTAGATTTTAGCATGTATAATATTACATGAAGGCATAATGTACTTTCTAAAAAAAAGATAATTTTTTGGCTAGCTTAAGTGTCTATGCTGAGAGAGAGAGAGAGAAAAAGAAAGAGAAAAGTGTGAGGAGGTAGTTTTGAAAATTGCCAGTAGTCCAAAACAATAAAACAATTTAAATAACAACCTTGAGTTAAATGAATATCATAATTTTTATTTGATTTTAATAAACTGCAAATGATATGCAAGAGATTAAGCCAGATATACTAAGTTTATTATCTGTCAACAAGCAGTCAAAAGAGAAGACATTGAGAGCTAGAAGTGACTTATTTGTCTATCCCACTTTCATGAAGTTCAAACTATCTGATCAATAATCAAGAAAGAGGGCAAGGAATGCTACGACTATCTGCATAAAAGACAATATAGACATTTTTTATATACATATTTAAATCAATACAATGCTTAAAATATCCCTATATGTTTTGTGGCTAGTTAGCTATGCTCCTGTCTGTCAAGCCCTGAAAATCTGGGAAGTTCAGGAAACAACTGCTTGAATTTTTTGAAAAGACTTTTGTGAATCTTGCAAGCCCAACAAAGCAATTCTCCCGCACAATTTTTACCTAATCTAATTATAGAGGTGTTACTTTAGATCTATTTCTGATGCTTCCTCCCTTTTCCTGAACTTTAGAATTTCTTCTTTAAGAGTCCAGTTTCCTATTTTAATTGCCTCAGCTGTGTCCCCAAAGTCTAATAGGCATTCCATCACACCATCTTCAAGGAGCCAATCTCAAAATATGTTTGTTTGTATGTGCTGACTTAAGTCAGTTATTCTCCCATTCTTCCATATTTTCAAATAACTAAAGAAAATTCATGTGCATTCGCTTTGTTATCACATTGTACACGAGTATTTTTACCAGTATTTTATAAGCTATTATCAGAATTGAACTAGTTCTCAAAATAGTGTGTAGAAGTTCAAGCTGGTATTTAAAATGTTTCCAACTGCTTTGGGATATAGGCTATTTTACAAGATGGATGGTGTTCTATATTAGCATACTTGAAATACCCTTTTCTGATTGGTCCACAAATACTACAATATGATTGGTTCTTCAAGTGATGGTAATTGGTCAACAATTGCCACCTTATGATTGGTCCACCTGAGCGGCGGGAGATTCAAGGAGCCATCATTGGCCGTGAGCCGCAAGTAACCACTATAAAAGAGGCTGCCGTGGCTCCACAGTCAGACTAATTCCAGGAACCTAACAAAGAGCTGAAAGTCACGCTGGTCTCAAGTCTCTTTTTCCCATGATCCAACACTGGTGATGAGGGTGGGATACTGAGACAAGGAGACCAGTTAGAGCACGTGGAAACAAGAACTGAGGGAAGAAATGGCCGGCACCAACTCACCACCCGCACCATTCAACCCAGTGATGGAGGACTGGGAATCATACATCGACAGTTTCCTCATGTCCCTCAAGAGCAATGAGTTACAGAGGATCTCAGACAACAGAAAGAGAGCTGTGTTCCTGACACACTATGGGCCCACAGTGTTCAAGATGGCCAAGGCATTGACCAAACCTGAGGACGTAAAGCAGATGGCCTGGCCAGATTTGGAAAAAATACTGAAGGCCCATTATGCACCGACTGTCTCCAGCCTTATTCGGAGACATGAATTCTATAAACGGGACCAGAGAGAAGGTGAAAGCATTGGAGATTTCATAGCGGCGCGAAGGGACATTGGAGGGGCATGCAAGTTCCTCAACATGGATGAAGCCATGAGGGACTGCGTGGTCCTAGGACTGTGAGACCTCACCTTGAGGAGCCAACTGCTAACCTGACCAAACATCACAGTCACCGAGGCCATTGCTGAAGCCACTGCAGCTGAAGCCACTAAAAAATCAGCAGCCACAATATGGCTAATGAATATGGCAAACAAAAAAACACTGACAGAGACAAGCCAATCCCAGGAGAAGAAACCAGAGGGCACCCACAAGACCACCATGCACCATGAGGACCTCAAGTCTTTGTCTGAGACCTATGATGAGGAAGAAGAAATACACAGACTCCAATTGGAACAAAACAGACGGGAGAAGAGAGAACGTAAGTCGGGGCTCCAGTGCGCCGGGTGCGGAGGAGACCACCCCCATTCCAAGTGTCATTTCCAAGACACGGTTTGCCAGCACTGCAAGAGATGGGGACATATAGCGAGGGTCTGCCAGAATCGAAAGAACTCAAGCTCCAGATGAAGAGACAGCACTCCCCCCAGAACGAAAGAAATACAGGCAGGGAGCTGTTGGAGCCAAGAAAACAGAAGCAAACAGCTCAATGAAACTTACCAGAAGGAAAAGAGACACCAAACTATAACCATTCAGAATTCGAGCACAACCGATGACCGGAAGGTACATGTGAAAGTCAACATTGAAGGCCAACAATGCGAGATGGAGGTGGATTCTGGCTCATACCTGTCTATGGTATCATGGAACACACTTAAGAGACTGATACCAAGCATATGAAGAATGGAACTAGAAAGCCAAAAAGTGACCCTGAAGGACTACCAAGGGAAGAGGATCCCCGTAGTCAGACTTGGACACTTCCAAGTTAATTTCAGAAAGCACACGGCAATTCTTCCATTAACAATTGTAGATTGGGATCGCCCAAGCCTCCTGGGACTCAAATGGTTCATGCCCCTGGGAATCGGAGTGACTGGAATCAACAGCATCACTGAAACAGACTGGGAGGAGAGCCTGATGAGGGATTTCCAGGACGTATTCGATGGAAAAATAGGCAAGTACCGAGGGTCCCCTATCTCATTTAATTTGAATCTGATCCAACAGATGGTAGTTAAAATGTGTCTTTTTAAATTTGTTGATCATGATTAATATGATCCCAGGAAAAGTTTCTAAAATGTATATATCTATAAAATCTACTACATGGTACTATCCAATTATCAGTTCAGTTCAGAATTCAACAGAGCTTAGTTCTGGTCACCTCCTTTTAATTTTTTCCTTCTATTGTACAAGTAGTTCCTTCTTCATTTTAAAAAAGTAGTTTTAAAGTTAGAAAACAAAAGAAAACAAACAAATCATTTGTTTCCTACTGTACTAATTCAGCTACACTTTCAATCACACCATATTATAGCCCTTGGATATTGGCAGCAATTATTCCTCAGCTTTGATAAATGAGAACATGCAACCTAGCTCTCAAAAGAGTTGTTTGTGTTACAGTGTGCAATTGGCATCTCCCAACACAAGAACTGAAATGAAATGAAGGGGACATGGGTTCCACAGAGTGTGCTGAAAAAGAAAAAGTAATGATGGTGTATTATTCAGGTGAAATTCGAAAAATTAGAATATTGTGCAAAAGTTCATTTATTTCAGTAATGCAACTTAAAAAGTGAAACTAATATATGAGATAGACTCATTATATGCAAAGCAAGATAGTTCAAGCCGTGATTTGTCATAATTGTGATGATTATGGCTTACAGCTCATGAAAACCCCAAATCCACAATCTCAATCAATAAAACAAGGATTGTACATAAAACAATATTGGACCTCTGAAAAGTATAAGCATGCATATGTACTCAGTATTTGGTTTGGGCCCCTTTTGCAGCAATTACTGCCTCAATGTGATGTGGCATGGAAGCTATCAGTCTGTGGTACTGCTGAGGCTTTTATGGAAGACCAGGATGATTCAATAGCGGCCTTCAGATGTTCTGCATTGTTCAGTCTCATGTCTCTCATCTTTCTCTTGGCAATTCCCCATAGACCCTTCTAGAACCCCCTCTATGGGGTTCAGGTCAGGTGAGTTTGCTGGCCAATCAAGCACAGTAATCCCACAGTCATTGAACCAGGTTTTGGTGCTTTTGGCAGTGTGGGCAGGTGCCAAGTCCTGCTGGAAAATGAAGTCAGCATCCCCATAAAGCTTGTCTGTGGAAGAAAGCATGAAGTGCTCCAAAATCTCCTGGTAGATGGCTGAATTGACCCTGGACTTAATGAAGCACAGTGGATCAGCACCAGCATATGACATGGCTCCCCTGATCAACACAGACTATGGAAACTTCCCACTGGACTTCAAGCATCTTGTAGTGTGTGCCTCTCCATTCTTCCTCCAAACTCTGGATCCTTGGTTTCCAAATGATATGCAAAAGTTGCTCTCATCAGAAAAGAGGACTTTGGACCACTGAGCAACAGACCAGGTCTGTTTTTCTTTAGCTAAGGTAAGACACTTCGGACATTGTTTGTTGTTCAAGAGTGGCTTGACAAGAGGAATACGACATTTGAAGCTCATGTCCAGGATCCATCTCTGTGTGGTGGCTCTTGATGCATTGACTCCAGCCTCAGTCCACTCCTTATGAAAGTCCCCAACACTTTCGAATGGTCTTTTCTTGACAATCCTCTCCAAGTTGCAGTCCCTGCTGCTTGTGCACCTTTTTCTTCCACACTTTTCCCTTTCACATAACTTTCTATTAATGTTCTTTGATACAGCACTTTGGGAACATCCAACTTCTTTTGCAATTACCTTTTGAGGCTTTCCCTCCTTATGGAGGGAGTCAATGATGGTTTTTTGCACAACTGTCAGGTCAGCAGTTTTTCCCATGATTGTGATTCCTACTGAAACTGACTGAGAGACCATTTAAAGGTTTAGGAATCCTTTGCAGGTGTTATGGCTTAATTAGCTGATTAGAGTGGGATACTTTGAGCCTAGAATATTGAATCTTTTCACAATATTCTATTTTTCTGAGATTGTGGATTTGGGGTTTTCATGAGCTGTAAGCCATAATCATCTTGATTATGACAAATCATGGCTTGAACTATCTTGCTTTGCATGTAATGAGTCTATCTCATACATTAGGTTCACCTTTTAGGTTGCATTACTGAAATAAATGAACTTTTGCATGATATTCTAATTTTTTTGAGTTTCACCTATATATTAAAAAATATCTGCAGCATTGATCACTTTATTGTGGCCATCAGCTTGACTTATTTAACCATGCTTTGCCTGTGCCTGAAAAAGACCAGAAAATGGCCAGAAAAAGAAAATGACCAGAAAATGGAAGATGAGAAATGTTATTTTTGAAAATATTTAATGACCATCTGGTTTGCACCACTGAACTGAAAAGTTGCCCTGAGTTTTGGAGGCTAGTGTAAGGTCACAGTGTGGCAGTAGGTCTTGTAGCTTTAACTTGGGCTTTCTATAGGAAACACAGTATTATTGGAGAATGTTGTCATTTTGTATAGTATAGTATACTGGCTATGATATGTTAACAATTAATCTATTCCAGTCACTGATTGTTTTGATCCTGGAATAATATACCTATTAACACTGAAGAATGGAGAATGATCTGTTCATAATCCAGTAACTGTGCCTTTCTCCATTTTACATATAAATTAAGTAGAAACTCGATAAAAAGATGACAACTATCTGATAAAGGTCAAACTTTCAGAAACATCTTTGTGACAGATCTGGTACAAGCAATTACCATGTACTTTTTTATTTCACATACAGGTCTGATGGATGACTTGACTTTCTCTACTAAACCAGTCTTTTTTCTCGAAGAAAAGGCAGTTTAAAAATGACAGCACCACAGGAATAACAAAGAATGGTGTGATGTTTTTGTTGTTGGTTAGCTTTTGAGTTCCATCATATTGAGTTCCCTTCTGTGAAGCTATTATTTTGATGCTTTCTCTGGATTTCACTTTATTTTATGTGAATAGTTGACTTAATAATACTTTATTTGCGGTCACAGACCAAAACACAATACAACAAAAGAAGAACATAGGAAAATTAATCATGAACATTTGGTCATCAAACACATGACTAACGAGAATTACAGCATTCTCCTCTGATGGTTACAGCTCTTAAAAAAAAATTGGAAACCTGAGAAGTGATGTATGAGGAGCTGTCCCCGGGACAATATACATTGGGTCTAGAAGGGTCTGTTTCAAGGACAGACAGTAATTTAGATCTGCCTGCGTTATCCATAGGGCAATATAAAAGGACATGCTCCACAGTTTCAACCTCAGCTCTGTCAAAGGGGCATACCCATTCGTTAATCGGGAGCCTCTTAAATCACCCATCCAGTAGTACTGAGGACAAAACATTAAAGTGAGCTAGGGAGAAAGTTCTTCTATACTTGGAAATGGTTAGAGTGTAAAAATAGGAAGCCATCCTCAGTCCATAATTATTAAATTGGCTGAAGATCAGAGGGGAGTAAGTTTTGTTTGCTCTGGCTCGTAGATATTGCAAGTCAATGTCCACAAGCCATTGGACTATTCTAAATTGGGTGTCCTTAAGGCCATAATCTCCCAGGGCACCCCCCATAAAACCTAGCAGGTTTTTCTTCATCAGCTCCCTCTCCCAACAAGAAATATGAGAGTCGGCAAACGGCAGGGAGAGGTAGCTACCAGGAACTATCAGAAAGAGCACCCAAAACTACCATTTAAAGGTGTTAATTTATGCTATACATTTGACTGATCAAGTGCCCAGTTCCAGGTACATCAAGCAAAACCAACACAAAACCCAGAAGTTTTCTAAGAAAGACAGCCTGGGTTCTTTCAATACAATCCTTGAAGCCCTGTGTCCATGTGGGAATTCCATAGAGTTTGAGCCAAAGTTTTGTCGTTGTAAATACACAGAGCAAAAGGAATAAACTGGCATCCTTGGGTATAAAAAAATCTTTAAATCTGCTGATGACTACAGGAGGCCAAATTCAGCACCTGGATTCGAAGTCTAGGCCAAGCACTGGTGTTCTGAAATTGAATCCCTAAATACTTAAAATGGAAAACCTGCTTTAAAACATTACCATTGATAGCCCAGTTATACAATTTCTGGGCTCTAGAGAACACTAGTACTTTGGATTTGTCATAATTAATGAACAAGTGGTTCTAAGCACAGTAAGAGCCAAATGCAGAAAGTAATCTTTTCAGACCTGACCTTGACAATGAAAGGAGGGCTGTATAATCAGCATAAAGGAGAAATGGGATCTTCGTAGTTGACAACTTTGGGGCATGGGACTCAATACATCCAATGTGAAAAGCCAAGTCAGATAAGAATAAATTAAACAAAAGAGCCAGAACACAACTCTGCCTACTCCATTGTTTATCGGGATAGGATTTGAAAGTTCTGCCTACAAACCACACCTGACCTGAATGTGAATGGTTTTTTTCCTTAACATTTATTTTATTTAATATATTTCTCATGACTAGAATACCATCTACAGATCTTGAAAAAAAAAAATGAAAATGTCCTCCATACTTAGTAAATGTTCAGGATTCCAATTTGAAACAGAAACCTCATCATTTTGTTTGCAGTTACCTTTTTTTTTTAATCCTCATACCTTCTTTCATTTATCAACATAGTTTTAACAGGCCAGGGCTAATTCTTAGTTTTGCTTTTACATTTATTATTTTCCTGTTATAATTTTTGTTGTTTATTTTCGGGTGGAACACTGATTATAGCCACTGAACTTTTCTTCTGCCTTCCTAAAATTTCCTAGAAGTTTAGACTAATTTAGTCCACATTTACATCCTTGCATCATGGAATTTAGTAGAACTAAATAAATTTAAAACATGATGTTCAGAAAGTTTGTGTAATATGAACAAATTCTCTCCCATCCTAGAAATAGCAAAACATTTGGTGAATGAAACAGTCTATTTCACAGGCAGACCCCTCCCAAAAATGAAACAGTCTTCTGCTAATGTTGGAAGGGAAACCTTTGGAATCAAAGAGATTCATCCATAAAACATTTTCTGCATTACAGAGTTCATATGTATATTTTAGGTTGTCATCTTTTTAACATTTGAATGAAATTCCTGAAATTAAAACATGGAGAGATCAATCCAAGTTTTGCTTAAATTATGTATGCATTCATAAATTCATTTCAACTCATTTATTCATACATCAGAATGAAAAAATTATATACATATAATTTCAAAATGTTAGAACCTGCGATGTGTTCCAACTCAAAATGTGCCCTTAAAATGAGGAGTAAATTGCTCTAAGTTGGGAGAAGAAACGACAAAGGAAGTCCTACCTGGAAAAGCATACATATGCACAAATTAGATAATGGAGTATGTAAATCAGTTCACTTATAATCAACCCTATTTTTTCATACTGCACAGAAGTAAAAAAAAAAGAAAAGCCCACACCACTGGAGATTTTTGGAATGATGTTTAAACTTATACAGCCAGCTGTTGCAGTTTCATTCCCATTTGTATGCTAAGGAATCAGCTTCTGTTGCTAAGGATATTTAAAAAAAAACAAACCCTCCCCCTTCTATTTAGAATAGGCATCTAAAAGTCCTAAGAATGAAAATAAAAAACTGGATTTCAGTTATAATGGAATCAAAAATATCAAGGAAAAATTACATTTGGTGGAACACTAAAGATAAATTGGCCTTTAAATAACAGTTTATAATGTGAAGAATATAATCAGAAGGATATGATGCATCCATTTAATTTAATAGTTCTATGTAGGTTTTTCAAAAACATCATTAAAAGCAAACCTTCTACAGACTACACAAATAATTCAAGAAAGAAATTATTATCTGCAGGTTATTGGCAGCAGACAAATAACCTGAAGACATGTTTTTTCTTTAATTAGATTTTAAATTAGGAGTGATGTATATTAGAGCAGTTTCCCTGATTTTAATGCAACATGTTGAAATCTGAAGAGACATAAATTCATATTAATTTAGAAATAATGTTTGTTCATTGGGGAATGGCATGATGAAATAATGTATCAAGTTAATTGTTTTTACACAGTAGTTCAATATTCAGGTGATAGTTGTTCTCTCTTTCTCTTTCTCTACACATGTAAAGAATGATAATTTTTGATGATATATATGCAAAGCAACTTACATAAACATAGTCTATATAACTTAGAATTGTTAATAATTTTAAACTTTTAACTTTATAGCAAATAAATGTAATCTACTGATTATTTATTAGGTAGGGGACAATGGCTGGCTCTATCCCAACAGAGAGAATGAGAAAGATTTGTATAATAATTGAAGGATGAATCTCGTAAAATTTGCAGCTCAATTGATTGATTTTATAACAGCATTGATGCTGAATTTTATTTTAGATTGTTTTCATAATGCATGCTTATTAAGCACATATAAAAACTGACTTTAAATTAGTAAATGCTAGAAATAAACAGAATAACAGTGCATCCTGCATACTCAGATGTCAACTACAGTGAACAATGGGATTTACATCCTCATAAATGTCTATGGGATTGCAGTTATTATCTTCTGTTCATTCATTTTGGGAAATATAATTAACTTGTAACACTGAATAGGCATGCACAGATTGCTATCTTTTGGCAAGTATGATTTTTTTAAATAGATGTCATAGTCCTGAATATTAAACAAGATGAGATTTAGGGATACTAACATACTAAAAGAGAGATATTCCGTGGTGCAGTTTGGAAGAACACAATACCTATGCACAATACAAAGCTTCATCACTGTATTCTTTTATATATGGACAATTTATCAATTAAAAAATGAAAAATCTCTGATGTTCTCACATTGGAATAGAATATGTACTTCTGCTTAAAGATGGATATGAAATAGACATTTATGCATTTTTTTATTCCAAAATTCTATCTGTAACTGGAAACTATACCGTAGGGGTGGGTAATATTTTATTGGCTGAATGTTGAAGTTAATAATTGGGAGGTATGGTGGAATGTAATCCAGATTCCTAAGAAGGAGGGTATGCATTCTGGAGCAGCAAGACAGTTTAGATAGTTTGAGTGGAAGGAAGAGACAGCCCTTCCTTTGAATTTCACAGTTATATGTTTAATTGTATAAGTAGTTAATTTGACAAGATTTCTGTCTATTGGTGAGGAACAATAAAGGAAACTGCTTAGAAGAACCTCAGCATTTCTTTCTTGATTCCTGGAGTCTGACACTAGCAGTCTACAGATCTAAGAGTGCAGTACTGATTCAGATATGTTGGACGAGGATTTGTTTGTCATTTTTCCAAGTTTGGAGAATAGCTCTTCCCCAATTTGTGAAATTTGTTTTGTTTTAGAGCTTACATTACAACTTCACTGTGCTGACCATTTCCAGTAGTTGCAGTCACAGAAGGCTGAAGAGGTTTCTAGTAGTTAAGCTAGCTAAATCTTA
Source organism: Laticauda colubrina (assembly GCA_015471245.1). Taxonomy (NCBI): domain Eukaryota; kingdom Metazoa; phylum Chordata; class Lepidosauria; order Squamata; family Elapidae; genus Laticauda; species Laticauda colubrina. The sequence continues at coordinate 33,864,644 of BLBF01000022.1, read as the reverse complement.
GAACTGAATAATCTTTTTCATTATTATGCTAAGCAGCCGTTATTATCCTTGGTTTTTTTAAATCCTTTATGAAAACTTAACCTTTTTTCTATTGATTTGGTTGGGGGCAGAAGTAGGAGAATATTTGTGAAGAGCAGTGATGTTTGTAGGAATTTTTCCCCTTGCTTAAAAAAGAAGGATTTTCTTTTACAGAGTTCTGAATCATGGATACTTGAATAAAACACCATCTGTAGCCATGATGGTGAACCTCTGGCATGCGTGCTGGAAGTGGCATGCAAAACCATGTCCGGCAGCACGTGAGCTGTCACCCTAGAGCAGGTCCACTGCACAAGTGCACTTGCTGCCTACCAGCTGATTGTTGGGTAGCTGCTACACATGTGCAGGGAGCAGGGCGCATGCAGGAGACAAGTGTTCATGAGCAGAAATGCACGCCATATGTGGGGGTCATGTGCTCAGGCACAGAGATGTACAATGTGCATGGAGGTTGCATCTGTATGCGCAGAGATTTGCAATATGTGCAGGGATCATGCATGCATGCATAGTAGGTGTGGCCCCTCATGTGCATTGCCTTATGGGTTCTGGCACATGTTCATGCGGGTGCATGTGTACACATGCACTTTTGGCACATGAGGACATAAAGGTTGGCCATCACTGGTCTATAGCTTAATTGCTCATGTCACTTCCCAAAATGCTTTGGGAACAACATGATATGTAAATATTTCCAGTCCATCCCCAAATTGCCTTGCTTGGATGTTGGCTATTTTTTTAAACATTTTATAGATGTATGTAAAAGTTGTAAAGCCTATTCTCTAAGAACAATTAAAGTAAATGGCAACATTATTAACCAAAATTTTTAAAAGAGAAATGTCCAAATACATGTCTTTCACACCTTATTGTCTATTCATCTCTACATTAAACCTTTTTTTAGTTCTTAGCCTTCTGAAATTAGCCATGCTTGCTAAGAACTTATATGGTTGTAGTGCTAATATATTTAGAGAGAAGTGCTCTAACTCAATATGACAAGAATAGAAACTGCATCCAAATAAAGCAAAGTATTTCCCATCGATTACTAGGGTTTAAAGTCCTTTCTATAACAGTGTGAAAGATCTGTGCAATTTTAGTTTTCTGTAACTTCCAGCTGAACTGTATATTAGCTAATGCCATATCTCCCTCTAAGATCAATCATTCTGTGAATTAACTAATCATTAGTGTAATAAGGGTAATTTCTTCTTCATTTTTAATCTGTAACATTCATATGGATAATTATTTTAAAATACTGATTATATGTTTTGTTAAGCTTTACTAGATTTGTTGCTGTAATTCTAAAGGATGACTCACTTGCCACTAGAAACCAACATCAGCAAGTATAGTTTCTAAAGCAAAAATCCAATGTGAAAAGTTAGTTTAGGTTTGGGTTTTTTTTCCATTCTCACTAAAGCCCATGTCACACTGCACCAACGGAGGGAAAGAGGATGTAAAATGGAGAAAAACACTTGCCATCCGTTGGTTTAACGCAATGCTTCCGTTTTGTAGTCACTGCGTCCATTTTTCTTCCTCTCTATCCGTCCAGCATCTGTTGACTGAGGTTCCATTCACTCAAAAGGTTTTGAGCTGCTCAAAACTTATTGAGCGGAAAATGTATCCAACGCGTCCATTCTGCATCCGTGACGCATACGGGGAACATCTGTTCTACATCCGTTGTCATCCATTATGTGTCCGCTACATCCGCTAGGCATCCACTGCGCATCCGCGCAACTCAAATCCGCTCCAGCAGAAAGCGGACACAGGGAGAAAGCGGAACAGATGTGGAATGGACGCGCAGCGTTAGTAGCACGGACGGAGAAAGGATGAAAGCGGATGCAGCTCGCAAACAAAGCATTTAAAACGGAAAAAACGTTCGCAGAGGGGACCTATCTCGGATATTAAGGATGTCTAGAGGATGCCTAGAGAATACAAAAGGACACATAGGGGAAAACCCATATTGCTTATAAAAAGGGGGAGCAAGTCACCTGCATCTCACTTTCAGACCAGCAGCCCTGCTGTGCAGACCTCTGCAGCCTTCATCTGCCTCTTGCTCTTCCACAGCATCCAGTCATGTCCACCATGGATCGTAACACAGTCCTTTTGGTAGCCACCAACGTTCTGCAACAGTGCGAAGCCATCTACAGGCTCTTTCAACTCTACTATGGGAAGAAAAGGAGGCAGCCAAGAAGCATCTGGGTCCAAAGATGGATCCCCAGAAGAGCAGAGTACGGATTGTACAACAAGCTAATGGTGGAGCTGAGGAACGAAGACACTTGTGCATTCCAGAACTTCATGAGGATGCCTCCAGCCATGTTTGACGAAGTTGTGCAGCGGCTGACACCCAGGTTGACCAAGGCAAACACCAACTTCCGGCCCAGCCTGGACTCTGGGCTCAAGGTGGCACTGACTCTGCGCCACCTGGCCTCAGGGACCACTTACAGGAGCATGCAGTATGGCTGGAGGGTGCCATACAACACCATCAGCATTGTGGTCAGAGAAGTGGTTCAGGCCATCATCGAAGGATATCTGGAGGAGCTCCTCCAGTGCCCCTCCACTGATGAAGGATGGAAGAAAGTTGCAGAGCAGTGGTATCAGAGGTGGAACTTCCCCCACACCGTTGGAGCTACAGATGGCAAACACGTGGCCTGCAAAGCACCAGCCAAGTCGGGGTCCACTTATTTCAACTACAAGGGCTTCTTCAGCATCGTCCTCTTCGCCATGGTCGATGCTGACTACAAGTTCATGTACATCGATGCTTCAGGCAGCGGCTCATGTTCAGGTGCCCAGGTATACAATGCCAGTGACCTCAAGGAGGGGCTGGAAGGCAACCTCATCATGGGCTTCCCAGATCCAGACCCCCTACTTAATCGTGGGGGATGACGCCTTCTCCCTCACAACCTACCTCATGAAGCCCTACACTTCCAGATTCCTCACCCGTGAAGAGAGGATCTTCAACTACAGGCTGTCCAGGGCAAGGCAGGTGATGGAGAACGCCTTTGGCATCCTGGCCAACAGGTTCCAGGTACTTCTCACCACCATGCAGCATCACCCACAGACCATGAGGAACATCGTGGAAGCTTGCTGCATCCTGCACAATCTCATGCGCACCCGCTACCCAGTGTTGCAGAACAGGCTTGTGGACCTCCAACAAGGCAATGGGGACATGGACCCTGGGGAATGGAGGCAAGGGTGAAACCTGATAGACACTGAGGATGTGCAAGGTCCCAACAGAGCCTCACGTGAAGGGAAGAAGCAGCGCAACCTCCTGAAACACTGGTGCAACTCCCCAGCTGGAGCGGTGGAGTGGCAAGACAGGATGATAGATGATTAATGGATGCTTCCTTCAGCCTGTCTCATCACACTGATGAGATTGGGCCATGTATGTTGGGTGGTCTTACAATGAACAGGGCATTTAATAAAGAGTTGTGTTTATGTTGACATGTGTGGATCAATGATTACATTAGTATTGATAATGAAGGGCCATAGGTGTGGCACCTGGGAGGGTGGACCATACAGTCCCACTATGCTTGCACTGGAGGTTTATCTATCCCCACAGCTATCTCAACCCATCCCACAGCTATCTTAACCCATCCCACAGATATCCTAACCCATCCCACAGCTATCTTAACCCATTCCAAAGGTATCCCTTCCCTGCCCATCCGACAGCTATTACCCATCCCAAAGGTATCCCTGCCCACCCCACTGCTATCCTTACCCATCCCACAAGCATGCAAAGGCTTAAACCATTTCTAAAAGTTTCCACCAAGACTTTATTTACTAAAATAAATGAAGCAAGTGTGTGAAGCAAAGATAATCTTTATTAATAACAAGCTGTAAAAGAAAAATGACCCAAGTCAAGTGTCCAAATAAAGTCTACAGGTAGCCACCCAGTCTCTGTCACTCTTCTCTGTCACTCAGAGGTGTGCCCAGTCTCAGGGGTGAAGGGTCCAGGTGCTGTGGAGGTGGCTGCTGCTGGAGTGCTGGTCTGAAGCGCCACTGGGGTGCCTGGCCCTGAGAGGACAACAGGGGACGATATGTTGAGGAAGCTTTCAGACAGCTGGCTCAGCCCCGTGATGTTGAGAGCTCCTTCCTCCATGCCATGGGGTGTCAGCCCCAGTACCGATGACAGACATACTGAGGCCGGGCTTGGCTGTGGGGTGGAGGAAGAAGCAGTTTAGTGGGGCTGTCTGGTCTGCAGCTGGGTGAGGACTGGCATGGGTGGCATTGGTGACGTGGGTGGCATCTGTGGCGTCGGTGGCAGCAGTGGTGTGGGTGGCATCGGTGGCATCAGTGGAACCGGTGGCAACGGTGGCGTCCGATGAGTCTGTGCCTGGACTGGGAAGGGCTGCTGCCTGTGCTGCTGGACCTCCTGGTAGCCGTAGCCCTGGTAGGTGAGGGCCTGTGGGAAGCCTTGGAATGGGAGAGACATCACCTGGGGTGGAGGAGCAGACCTGGACTGGGTGGGAGCAGGTTCATCTTGGTCTGGAGGGTTGTGAAGAAGATTGGTGATTCGGTCCTTCACCACCGGGTACTGTGGTTCCGCCATGTCCGTGAGGGTCTGGTTCACATAGGTGAGGAAGGGCTTGCGGTTGGAGGATAAGGAGCCTTTGTGTACCAGCTGAGAGGGGAGATCTATGCTGCTCCTGATGGTGTCTCTTATCTCCAGCAGGACAGTGTGGCTCTGTCCCTCCTGTCTGGCTCTCTGCCTTTCTGTGGAGGTGGAGCTGGGGGTGGATGCAGTTTGGACTGTGGTGGAAGTGCCGTCTCCTTTCTCCCACTGCGCCAGGGAGTCCTCCATGCGCTCCGCCATGGTTAGAACAGCTGTTGGCGGGTTCTCTGCCGTGGGATGCTTCACAGACACCTGCCTGGAGACAGGAGTTGACTCTCGGCCGGAAGAGGACTGGCTCTCAGCAGGCTGCCTGAGAGAGAGGATTGTGAGAGGGGCTGCTCCTCGGTAGCGGATCTCACCCTCCAGGAAGCTGCACTTGGCCATGATTTAGGTCTCTCTGTCCGTCAGCTTGACCACGGCCTGGCCAGATTTCTTGAGGTGCAGCTTCCCCTACCAGGTGTGCATGTGCTTCTACCAGCCGAGGAGCACCTCCGAAGTGTAGTCCAGGCTCTCCGCCTTCTCTCTCCAAGCAGCCTGCTTCCTTTTGGTGTCCCAGTAGAGCCTGTGTCCCTTCCGCCATAGATACTCATTCTCTCTCAGCCACTCCAGCACCTCATCCTCATGTTCCTCCTCGATGGAGTCTTGCCTCCTTCTCATTCTTGCATATGCCTCTTCCTCCCTTTGGCAGGACCACATGGGCCCTCATCAGAGGGGCTTCCAGGTTGTAGGGGCTGCTCCTCCACACCAGCAGCAGCAGCACCAGCAGCACCAGCAGGACCAGGATCAGCAGCAGTAGCACCAGCAGCACCAGGATCATCATCAGCAGAGTAAGCACCAGCAGCACCAGCAGCACATTAGCACCAGCAACACCAGCAGCACCAGCAGGACCAGGAGCACGAGCAGGACCAGGAGCACGAGCAGGAGCAGCAGGACGAGCAAGACCAGGAGCACGAGTAGGACCAGCAGGAAGAGCAAGACCAGGAGCACCAGCAGGACCAGCAGGATCAGCAGGATGAGGAGCAGCTTCAGAAGAGTAAGCACCAGCAGAAGCACCACCGCCAGAAGCAGCTTCAGCAGAGTAAGCACCAGCAGAAGCACCACCGCCAGAAGCAGCATC
>BLBF01000022.1:33834207-33847371 GCA_015471245.1 Laticauda colubrina | reverse complement strand
AACAGAACAGAACAGAACAGAACAGAACAGAACAGAACAGAACAGAATAGAATAGAATAGAATAACAGAGTTGGAAGGGACCTTGGAGGTCTTCTAGTCCTGCTTATGCAGGAAACTGTATACTATCTGAGATAAAGAAGTTAGCTTTTTGATTGCTGTAGAATGTATCAATGCTACTTGATCCAGATGACCTTTAATATAGCCTAGGAGACCAAGAGGAGTCCAGACTATTATATACTAAGCACACATTGCATGACAGAATTGTCCAGTCTGAAAGACCTTAGATGCACAAAGTTTTTGACAAGCTGTCCCAAGGAAGTGAGGGCTGCATCCTGAATAGTACTCACCAAAGGGGGGAAAATACCACCTTCTCTGCAGTACAACATACTCAAGCCAGTCAGGATTGTTGAAACTACCCAACCTTGAAAACCTTAAAACACACCAAGAGGTTTCCAAGCTAACCACTTTAGTCATATTGTGGGCGTTTGCTAAAGGGCTTCTTTCCAGTGCTGTGGGAGGTACTGACCTTATAAAATTCTGGAAGTATTTATTTCAAATGCTCTTTTGTAAATTTGGAAGAGTGCATTGCAGTTACAAACACAGGATGATATTTCAAGTGGAAAATGAGAGTCTATAGAAGAAAGGAAGTGACAATCACAAATCAGACATAAATGAAATCAGACAGATGGAAGTAGGACATATTGCAATTTGTGAATTATTAAGTAATACTGGGAGGTTGTGGATGAGAAGATGCTAAGAACAATTTTCTTTTGTTATTGTGTTTAAGAACTTGACTTTATAACTGTTAACAAAAGAATGCGGGACATTGTGCATTTGAGTCTTGTTAAAATGTTCAGTGGCATAATTAAAGTAGGTTTAAATTATATTAAGTTTAAAAGAGAGGGTCCGAATCTATTACAAGCCTTTACATATCCATTGTGATCTTTTGATCCCCCAAACCCACAAATAATAAAAAAGCAGCCACAACCAATCTAAATATTGTCCTATCTTGAGTTAAATCAATAGAAATACTGCACTTTATTCAAAATCATATTCTTTTTATGTTACTTGAATAAGAGGTAATTATTTTTTATAGAACTAACAGGCTGTTGCCTTTCCCCTCTTCTCTGATTTTTATGGATTCTTTCAAACCTTTGAATGTCTTTGACATCTATCAACTATCATTTTCATAGCTGTGGTGAAGAAACTCTTTCAGCTAGAACTCCATTGTCATATGCTGTCCTGAATTTGGAAAGTCTGAGCAAATAAAAGAAGAAGATATTCCTGTCCAATTATTTACATTTTTCTATACAAATTTTCACTTTTTGTGATATTTTCTCAATGTAGCAAAGATGGTGATACATATAAAAAGTCTATCTATTCACTATAAAAGCACAATACTGAGGAAATACAGATAGTAAAAATTTGTTTTTCAGATATATGATAAAGATAGTTTGTTATTAATTTAATTTAAAAGAAGCTTCATTAAACTACTGGGGTCCAAATACATTGGGTATTTAACTTTCATAATTCTAATTGGAATCACCATGTTAGAGAACTGGCTTCGTCATAATTCATTTTTTTAATGTGCTGATTAATTTGAATGGTTGATTGATTGATTAAGTGTCATGAAGTTAGTGTTGACTTATAACAATTACATTGGTAGATTTTCTTCATGATGACATGTCATTTATTTGGTCTTTCAGTAAATTTTTCAGAAACTAAGATGAGTTTTCATATCTTAAAATGAGGTAAACAAACAATAATAATTATAGTACTTAGGTAGATGGACAAAATGTCAAATATTGTCTAAATATCTGGTTGACTAATCATCATCATAATAGTAGTAATTGTTGCACAACCAAGTCAAGGAAGCTACTTCAACAAAATACATAAAGTTCAGAAAATCTTGAGATCAAAGCTGAGCACTGGGAATATCATAAAGGAAATTAACACCTAGGCAGTGCCTGTAATATGGAATAATTGATTGGACTTAGCTAAAACTTGATAATTTGGACCGAGAGCCGGAAAAAAAACTAATGACAATGCACCATGCTCTTCACACAAAAAATTGATAGTGATTAATTGTACTTGCCAAGATCTCAGAGCACCAGAGGACTCTTACAGGTGAAACAAACTGTGGAATAGGAAAAATACAGCTGAAATGGCTACATTAAAAAAGCAAAAGAGCCTCTGCTGAAGGAAGTGAACAAGAGAAACCACTTGAAAAACAACAAGAGTGAAAGCAGAATATCAAAAGGAAACTGTTGAGTATCTAATTTTAACTGGAAAAAGAAGCCTATGCACAGTCAGGATCTGAAGGACATTGAAGAAAAGGCAGATACAAAGCTAACATGGAGCTGGTTGAGATCAAGGGTACTGAAGAAAGAAAATGAAAGCTTCATTCTGGCTGTTCAAGAACAAGCCTTGCAGACTAATTCCATGAAATCAAAAATACAACATGTCAGTAACAACAACAAATGTTGCTTATGCAGTGAGAAAGATGAAACAGTGCATCATCTTATCAGTGGCTACAGCAAAATTTTACAGACTGATGATCTACAATGTCATGATCAAGTTGTCAAAATCATACATTTGAAGCTTCGCCACAATTTAGGGTTTGAATGTGATAAAGTCACTGGGAACACCAAGTTGACAAAGTTCTTGAAAATGAACAGGTCAAGATCCTGTGGAACTTTTGGATCCAAACAGACAGGCATCTGGCCCACAATATGCCTGACATCACTATTGTGGAAAAAGACTGGTTCATTGATATATAACAGTTGATGCATGAATGGAAAAGAAACAGCTAGAAAAAATAACAAAATATCATGATTTTCACATTGGATTTGAGCAATTGTGAAGGAAGAAATCAATGGTGGTACCAATAGTAATAGGAGCCCTTGGAGCAAAACACAAAGGGAGAAGTTGAAGTAGAAGTAGAATCTGTAACACCATCAAACATCCCAGGTATTTGGAAAAGACTTGAAAAATAGGTAAAAATGCCAAATTCAGTCTGACTGTATGATGAACTATAATAATAATAATGTAATACCAAAAAATAAAACAAAACAAAACTCTGGAGTGGCACTTTGGAAATCTATGCATTGACAAAATTTTCACCATTACAAAAATCCATACTGCTTGGATCTGCACATATACTATGCCAATATTTTACAACATCCTAGGAATTCTTAGAAAGAACTAAATGCATATGAAGGCCAACATCGACTAAAGAAAAGGCAGCTTTGATTTCACATTGTTGTATGTATAACAACAACAGCAACAGCAGCAGCAGCAACAACAATAATTATAATTGGTGGGACCAAAAATAGACAATTTTATATTGTACTGTTTACAATATATCTGAAGAGAAACCAAATTATATAATCTGAAGAGAAATTATATAATCTGAAGAGAAACCAAACTAATAGAAATGAAGAAGTTAAAATGCTCAAGGATTTTAGAATTAAAATGAACAAACACTTGCCACATTAACAATCAAGACTTAAAAATTGTCAATAAGGCAATAAGACAAAAAGATCTGGATAATGGGCATGGCAGTACCTAGAGGCAACAGAATCGGAAAAAAAAAAAACCTATATTATTTTTTATTCTTCTCTTTTTGTTCCAAAAATAATTGCCTTCTGAAACAAGGTTCTGTTCTTTATATTCATAAGTTTATCTACTATATGTTAGTTTATTGTTTCTCGACATAATAGAGTACTGGTTGCATCAGGCAAGAAGGAACATATAGCATGTTAAATTTGGATTTAAAATATTTCTATAACTATCTTTCATATGTTAATTATCATTTAATCACATTGGAATGTAAGAATTATAATAGATGATTTTTTAATAATTAGGATGGAATGAAGATTCATCAACACAACTAGGAATATAGCCAAAACATACATATTATATTTATGGTTAAAATGATGAAACTATAAATGAACAAGTAGGTAGACGTTAATTTCACACTACTGCACATTTATTTTTGTGCCTTTTTTTAGTTTTTCAACTATTCCTACTATGTACAAATCAAATCACAGTGTTTTGTAAAAGTAAGAATTATTATATTTAGGTTCTGAATTATGCAGGTAATCTATTTTGTAAAGCAGGCTCCAATGGAGTGTGGATGGTGGAGTCAAAGAACTGAGTTACCAAGGAAAATCAGTTCTTTCTGTTTTGTAAATATATGGTATATCTTAACGTTCTGTAATCCTGAGACCTGGGCAATGTAAGCTGGCAAAGAATGTCTTACCTTTGATGTCATTAAGAAACTCTCTTCTTTAAATACCAACTGACAGACAGATTGACCTTGAATTATCTGAGGCTTATTATATATTCTAAAGCCAGTACTTTCAATAGGGCCCCTGAAATGTATCATAATTAATTGTTTAGACGGGTAAGAGATATCCATCTTACTCAAGTTTTTTTGTGCACAGGCTAACATTTCCATATTGTTTTCAAAGTTGATTTCTCATGCACAAAATTTTTTTGATATTATGTGTGAACAAGTAACAGGTATTTAGGCCTGACCAAACAGTTTTACTGTAAAGATGTGCAATACTCAGTATTATGAAAGACACAGAGGCTTCATTTAGTGACTGCCTTGTTTAATAACCATTGACAATTACAGCAATGAGGAAAATGTAACTTTATCAGTAATGCCCACTTTTATGACCTTGCACATCTGTAAAGAAAAGAAAAGCTGTAGTAATATCCACACAGTGAGAATTTCAAATAGCTACTGCTTCGCTTAACAACCAAGTTGTTGGTCTCAATTGTGATCACTAAATGAAGACTACATATATTCTAGTTTTCTCTTAATCATCCAGAATGCTGAAAAACATTTCCTGTTCTGGAATACATACTTACAAAAAACAAAAGATCATTCCAGTGTGAAAGCAATTCATTCCTTTTTTTAAAAAAAAATGGAATTATATGTATATGTACCATGCTGAAATACTTCAGGACTGAAGCATGGAATTTTAAATACAACAAATCCATTGCTATTCTTTTAATATTCTTTAGCAAAGAATAGTCTAGTTTAGCAAAGCGAGGTTGTGCATACTATCTTTTTTTCCTTTGATCCAAACAAACTTTTAATGATATTGTTGCAGGGCTTCACAAAACAATTAATTTGTTCTGGGAGTTGAATAATTCAAGTGCTAACCTCATTTAGGATTGAATTTCTGTTCCCTCCACCTCACTTTCATACTGCTTTCCAAGGTGTCAATTTTTAAGTCATGCATTCTTGCAAGGAATATTAATTTTATCTTTCAGATACATTGGTGGCAGGAAGAAACTTAGTATATAGTCACAGCAAAATCCTTCTATTCATAGTAGACCTTTATTGCTAGATGTGCAAAGAGATGTGACTCTAAGCCCCACACAGCTGAGGAAAATCAAGGAAAGAATTCCATAGGCTTCAGTAAGATGTCTTTAACACTAGAATTAGGGATAAATTTTAGAAATAGCAAGAATATTTTTAGCCCATTTTAGTCAGTTAATTAAGATGGAAACTCTTAGAAAGTTCTGAAATATTTATCTCCATGATTCTTGACACCTTGACTCAGAAGTGTTTGCAAGATGGAGATCTGTGACATCACACTGGCAGATGCCACTGGGTCTTGCCCTTTGTTAATATGTGCCCTGCATCACATTCAGAGGGTTTCTATCAACCTTGAACTACGCGACCTAAACGTAGTTTCGCGTAGCACACAAAATTATCTGCTACAATGTCCTACCAGTCAATGACTACTTCAGCTTTGACCACAACAATACAAGAACACACAACAGATACAAACTCAGTGTAAACCGTGTCAAACTTGATTGCAGAAAGTACGACTTCAGCAACATGCCTGGAATGCACTACCTGACTCTGTTGTTACATACTCTAACTCCTATTCCTTTAACCTCAAACTAACTACTATTGACCTCACTTCATTCCTAAGAGGTCTGTAAGGGGTGTGCATAAGTGCACCATCATGCCTACCGTCCCTGTCCTATTGTCCCCATTTATTTGTACCTATTTCCTGTATTCTTACTCATGTTTATACTTATACTTGTAAGTGATTGACAAAAAACAAACAAACAAATAAATAAATAAATCCATGCAACATTTGTGTCAATTACTTCCCTTCTAGATGACTTTTCCTGGATTTAGTTGCCATTTAAGAGACAAAATATGAATGGGTTCTTATTTCTTGTTGCTTATGTCTAACATTCTTATCATTTTCACAACCCTTTTCACAACCTCTGAAACACTGGACCAGAAATGTCAAACTCGCAGTCACATGATGATGCTGTGACTTATCGGAACTTTTTCCCCTTTCACTAAACCAGGCAGGGGTGGGGCCAGCACATGACACATCTCGCTCGTGGGCCACAAGTTTGATACCCCTGCACTAGATTACCTCCTAATATGCATTCCAACAAGTATTTTGACTGAAATTAATCTCAGTTAATTGATCTCTGCTGCTAAACATAGTGTAACTTTTTTTTTAAGGAAAAAGAGATTTTAACTTTTTCCTATAGGTTAACAACATGATGGGTAACATGATGTTCTCTATAAGAGACATTCTACAGGAAAAGGTCATCATAGGAATATTGCTTGAAATCACTCTTAATCTTTGTTTTTAATTATATCCAAGTTCTGTTTACTTCTGCCCTTTCTGATTTCATTCAGTACCCAGGCTTTCTTCTTATTTTAAATTAGAGATTCTCTAAATAAGGATCTTTCATAGTCAAATGGAAATAATACACCTGATGGACAATTCTATAATTAATAAACTGAGCTGAATGTAAAGCCCATGTCACACTGCCCAACGGATGCAAAAAGGACACAGCGGACGAGCAAAATGTTCCATCTGTTGTTATCCGCTCTCAAAAGGGGCAAAAATTTGCACAACCGGAGCGGATAACACGGACGCATGGAGGACGCAGGGCGTATGCAAAGTGGATGCAGAACAGAAGCCCAGTGGATGGAAGTGGATGGGAGTGGATGGCACATCCACAGGGCTTCCGGGGGGCCTCAGCAAAGCGGACGCGGAATGGATGAAGCGGAGGAGGAGCGGATGCACAGTGGATGAAGCGGATGCACAGCGGATGCACAGTGGAAGCCTAGCGGATGCCTGGCGTTAATTGCGCATGCGGGGAGGATGCATTGCGTCAGCCCCGCGGATATAACGGAAGCAGCTTGGAAGCAGGTCGCCATTCAGAGGAAAGACCTGTTGCCGGAAGGATTGGCTGCCTTGCCTGCCCTGCCTGCATGTCTGCCTGCAAGCCTTCCTGCCAGCCTTGGTGCCAGCCTCCCTGCCAGCCTTTCTGCAAGCCTTGGTTCCTGCCAGCCTCCCTGCCAGCCAGCAACCCCACAGCCATGCGGAAGCACAGCAAGCCTCAGCCATCTGCTGCCAGCCCTTGCAAGAGGGATAGGGCTACCATCCCGCCCCCTGGCCCTCACTCTGGTTCTCCTGGGGCTTCTGCAGCACGGACTCGCTCTTCTGGGGCTGGGGCTTCTGCTGCTTCTGCTTCTGGAGGAGCTGATGACAAGCACTCCAGCACCAGCCACCTCCACAGCACCTGGACCCTTCACCCCTAAGACTGAGCGACCAAGAGGAGTGCCAGAGACTCATTTTTGTCTGATAGTTTGTTGTTAATAAAGTCTATTTTTGATTCACACACTTGCTTCATTTCTTTTTTTTTAATAAAGTCTTGCTGGAAACTTTTAGAAATGGTTTAAGCCTTTGCTTGCTTGTGGGATGGGTAAGGATAGCTTTGGCATGGGTTAGGATACCTGTGGGTTGGGTAATAGCTGTGGGATGGGTTAGGATAGCAGTGGGATAGATAAACCTCCAGTGCAAGCATAGTGGGACTGTATGGTCCATCCTCCCAGGTGCCACACCTATGGCCCTTTATTATCAATAACGATATAATCAATCATCCACATATGTCAACATAAACACAACTCTTTATTAAACACCCTGTTCCTTGTAGGCCAACCAAACATACATGGCCCAATCTCATCCGTGTGATGAGACAGTCTGAAGGAAGCATCCATTAAGCATTTACCATCCTGTCTTGCCACTCCACTGCTCCTGCTGGGGAGTTGCACCAGTGTTTCAGGAGCTTGGGCTGCTTCTTCGCCTCACGTGAGGCTCTGTTGGGGCCTTGCACATCCTGAGTGTCGATCAGGTTTTGCCCTTGCCTCCATTCCCCAGCCTCCATGTCCCCATTGCCTTGTTGATGGTCCACAAGCCTGTTCTGCAAGACTGAGTAGTGGGTGTGCATGAGATTGAGCAGGATGCAGCAAGCTTCCATGATCCTCCACATGGTCTCTGGGCTATGCTGCATGTTGGTGAGAAGTACCTGGAACCTGTTGACCAGGATGCCAAAGGCATTCTCCACCACCCGTCTTGCTCTGAACAGCCTGTAGTTGAAGATCCTCTCTTCACGGGTGAGGTATTTGGAGGTGTAGGGCTTCATGAGGTAGGTTGTGAGGGAGAAGGCGTCATCCCCCATGATGAAGTAGGGCACATGTTGCTTGTCATTGGGCAGAGGGTCTGGATCTGGGAAGCCCACCATGAGGTTGCTTTCCAGCCCCTCCTTGAGGTGACTGGAGTTGTATACCTGGGCATCTGAAGATGAGCCGTTGCCTGAAGCATCGATGTACATGAACTTGTAGTCAGCATTGACCATGGCGAAGAGGATGATGCTGAAGAAGCCCTTGTAGTTGTGATAAGTGGACCCCGACTTGGCTGGCGCTTTGCAGGCCACGTGCTTGCCATCTGTGGTTCCAACGGTGTTGGGGAAGTTCCACTTCTGATACCACTGTTCTGCAACTTTCTTCCATCCTTCTTCAGTGGAGGGGCACTGGAGGAGCTCCTCCTTGTATTCTTCGATGATGGCCTGCACCACTTCTCTGACAACAAAGCTGATGGTGCTGTGTGGCACCCTGCAGCCGTACTGCATGCTCCTGTAGGTGTTCCCTGAGGCCAGGTGGCGCAGAGTGAGTGCCACCTTGAGCCCAGGTTCCAGGCTGGGTGGGAAGTTGGTCTTTGTCTTGGTCAACCTGCGTGTCAGGCACTGCACAACTTCGTCAAACATGGCTGGAGGCATCCTCATGAAGTTCTGGAATGCCCGAGTGTCTTCGCTCCTGAGCTCCACCATCAGCTTGTTGTACATTCCATCCTCTGCTCTTCTGGTGAACCATCTTTGGACGCAGACTTTTTTTGGGTGCCTCCTTTTCTTCCTGTAGTAGAGTTCACAGAGCCTGTAGATGGTTTCGCACTGTTGCAGAAGGATGGTGGCTGCCAAAAGGACTTTGTCACAATCCCCGGTGGACATGACTGGATGCTGTGGAAGAGGAAGAGTCAGATGAAGGCTGCAGAGGTCTGCACAGCTTGGCTGCTCTTCTGAAAGTGAGATGCAGGTGAGTTGCTCCCCCCTTTTATAGGCAGTGTAGGTGTCCCTTTGCATCCTCTAGGTATCCTCTAGGCATCCTGCAGACATCCTTAATATCCGAGATAGGTCCCCTCTGCGAACGTTTTTTCCGTTTTAAACGCTTTGTTTCCACTTGGCATCTTTTCTGCATCCGTTTTGCTTCCTCCCTGCGTCCGAGCGGATGTGAGTTGCGCTGATGTGGAACGGATGCCTGGCGGATATAGCGGATGCGTAATGGATGCGTAACGGATGCATAGCGGATGCATAGCGGCTGCAGAATGGACGGACTGGATACATTTTCCACGCAAAAGTTTTGGGCAGCCCAAAACTTTTGGAGCGGATGAAATGTCAATAAACAGATGCTGGACGGATAGAGAGGAAGCCAAACGGAGGCAGTGAGTACATCGCGTTTTCAAACGGATGGCAAGGTTTTTTGTCCGTTTTACATCCTCTTTGCATCCGTTGGTTCACTGTGACATGGGCTTAAATTGTTGATTGCATTTGTAGTGGTTAATGAATGCACATATAGTACTTAACTTGTCATAAAAATACATGGTTAAAATGGTAGCTGTACAAAGCTCCATTTTAAATCAGATATTTACTTTGTAATTCATGCAGCAAGGCCATATGGGAGCTTTGAAGTAGCAAGTTTAACTGTGCTGTTTAAGTCTTCATCTTTTCTGGTTCAGTTTATGTAGTATTTCCTCCTCTATTGCTTAATTTTAACCCAGATGTGCTGTTTAGAATGTAAAAGTCTATTCTGTTATAAGATGCACTGAACTATATTGTACAATATGTTTTTGACACCAAAATTATTTATTAAAATCTTAAATAAAGTTTCAAGAAAAGATGGCTTGGAAGTTGTTAAGCTGTCCAGATTTCTTTAATGAAATGTACCCCCTTATTTCCATAGCGAATAGCAGGTTTATTAATAATAAACAACACCTTCTTTTCATGAATATTTCATTGTACTGTTCAATGATCTACAGGGGATACCATCTGCTTTTTCATAAGCAAAGTATTTAATGACCTGAATATTTTACTGAATGGCTGATTCATGTAAAACTGACTCCTAAATAACCTATAAGCCTCAGGTTAAGAACTATATATTTATTTCCTATGCTCATAGACATCTAAAATAATCTAGATCAGATTTTTTTTATTTCCTCTTTTTTACTGGAATTTGTTTTAGATTTTTCTATCCCTCTTATGGTTATAGATGATCATGCCCCTATCATATTAACTCTTTAATTTGAAAAGTTTAAGCTTATGGAAGATAGCATTTTCATCCTTTCTTATTGCAAAAAGAAGCTTTTTATATAAGATAATTAACTTTGCCATTTTTTTTAAATTAATTCCATTTCATACAACGAATGAAATGCTTATCAGTCATATATGCTCATAAGAGGAAATGAGAAAGATGTCTTCTGCATCAATAGCTAGACACTTTAGTTAAAGAGAGATTGTTAGATTATGCAAAATAGGTCAGGCCTAAAAATGCGTTTGTATTAGCCAAGCTATATACTTAGGGAAATTTTCTGCTGACAAGATAGAATTCTCATTGAGTCAGTTAAATTATTGGGTGTCCATTGATCAAGCCGATAAGTTGTTGGCACAGCATTTTATTCAACAAAATTAACAATTTAATTTTTGAAATAGTTTTTGAGGAGGACCAGACTGATTCAGAAGTTATCAGGGGTTTTTTTCCCTGTAAATTCATATATAGTTTTGATGATAAAGAGAACTATATGAAGTTGATTATTATTTTTAATCAGGTGGAATTCAATTCTTATTATCCAACTGCTATTCTAAAAGCTCTTTTGTCATTTCATGAACTATTTGATTCTATATAATTGCTGTAAAATAGTAAAATAGTAAAGCTCCTGGTCCATGTGACTTTTCAGTGCAATGGTACAAAGCATTTAAGGATTTGCTGGAAAATATACTTTTGAAGATGTGTAATGAATCTTTTCAGGTTGGTAAACTGCCACTATGGAATATGTAGGGTTGGTTTTAAAACCAAATAAAGATCCTAAATCCTAAAATTATAATCTATTTTGTTGTGGATATTCAAAATTTGGGCACTTGATTGGCAAGACTGCTGCAGAAGGTTTTATCAAATATAATCACGGGTAGGATTCTACTGGTACAGACCGGTTCTATAATCTCAGAAACTGTGATTCTGCACAGTTCGGAGAACCAGCAAATTGCACCACTGGCTGGCCCATCCATGCCTGCCCCTCCCCACCCCACCTAGTCACTCCTTACCTGGCATGTGCACCATCCAACTTGCCTGTATTATGCCTTCACCTAATTTTTGGTAAGTTGCTATTTTTCCTTTTTTCTCCCGATGTTCAGCTGTTCTAACAATCAGCTATGCCAGGTGATTTAAATTAGCTAGAAAGCAGGAAATCATTGGATTTCTTGCTTTCTAGCTAATCTAAATTGCTGTCTGCTTTGCCTTCTCTCAGGAGTCTTACCTGAGGCCCAGTAAGGGGTGGTATTCAGGGGGTTGGGGGGGGAGAAGTGGCCTGAGAACAGAGCTGAATCTTCCTTAGGACTGAAGCTTCTATTTTTCAGTGCAGACTCAGGCAGCAGATTGCAGCATGGTAGATATGTGAGTGAATCTGTGATTCTGCAAGCAACTCAATCTGCCTGCCTGCTTTACCTGATTTTGGGTAAAAGTTGCTCTTTTTTAATTAAAAAAAAATCAATATTTACATACATGGTGTGTTGTGAGTTAATTTTGTGAGTTTCCTTGCTAGAATTATAGCAAGGAAATTTCCTTGCTAAAATTATACTCCTTATAATTTTATAAGTTTGCTTACAAGCAAATTGTATGTGACAGATTCAGGCAGCAGATTGCAGAAGGGTAGATCTGTGAGTGAATCTGTGATTCTGCAAGCAACTCAATCTGCCTGCCTGTTTGCCTGATTGTGGGTAAAAGTTGCTCTTTTTTATTAAAAAAAATTAATATTTACATAAATATTTAAAATATTTACATACAAGCCACGCCCAGCCAGTCACATGACCACCAAGCCACACCCATAAATTAGGTCATGGCCACAGAACCGTTTGTTAAGAAATTTGAATCCCACCCCTGAATATAATTCACACCTCACAGTGCCATAACACATCAGACAATTTATGTTGATCAATTGATATATTGAATGTAGCTAAAGATAGGTTGAACCCTGCTGAACTTATGCCTTCAGATGCAATAAAATCTTTGATTTGGTTTAATTACATTTTTTTTAACAAATTTTATTCAGTTTTTCACATTAAAAACAAAAATCTATTTTCAGTGGACAATATATTTCTGAGTCAGCACTTTTACATACAAATATGACAGCAATTATACATTCATATATGCATACTTAATTCTATTATTACCTTTTCCATTCCAAATTTTCAGTAAGGAGTAAGGAGAGAAACAAACACATTAATTCTAGCCTAGATTTCATTAATCTCAATCGAAACATCTTTTTCTTTCATTTCAATTATTTCAAATATAATCCTTTAATATTTATTTTAAAAATAAAGTTAAACAATATGTGTTTGCATAACAATAACAACAAAACAAAACAAAACAAAACAAAACAAAACAACAACAACACCAACACCAACACCAACACCAACAACAACAACAACAACAACAACAACAACAATAATAATAATAATAATAATAATAATAATAATAATAATAATAATAATAAT
>BLBF01000022.1:33806222-33829187 GCA_015471245.1 Laticauda colubrina | reverse complement strand
ATGGGAAGGGATACCTTTGGGATGGGTTAAGATAGCTGTGGGATGGGGAGGGATAGCTGTGGGATGGGCATTGATATCTTTGGGATGGGTTAAGATAGCTGTGGGATGGGAAGGGATACCTTTGGGATGGGTTAAGATAGCTGTGGGATGGGAAGGGATACCTGTGGGATGGGAAGGGATACCTGTGGGATGGGAAGGGATACCTTTGGGATGGGTAAAGATAGCTGTGGGATGGGGAGGGATAGCTGTGGGATGGGCATTGATATCTTTGGGATGGGTTAAGATAGCTGTGGGATTGGAAGGGATAGTTGTGGGATTGGCATTGATACCTTTGGGATGGGTTAAGATAGCTGTGGGATGGGAAGGGATACCTTTGGGATGGGTTAAGATAGCTGTGGGATGGGAAGGGATACCTGTGGGATGGGAAGGGATACCTGTGGGATGGGAAGGGATACCTTTGGGATGGGTTAAGATAGCTGTGGGATGGGAAGGTATACCTGTGGGATGGGAAGGGATACCTTTGGGATGGGTTAATATAGCTGTGGGATGGGGAGGGATAGCTGTGGGATGGGCATTGATACCTTTGGGATGGGTTAAGATAGCTGTGGGATGGGAAGGGATAACTGTGGGATGGGAAGGGATACCTTTGGGATGGGTTAAGATAGCTGTGGGATGGGAAGGGATACCTGTGGGATGGGCATTGATACCTGTGGGATGGGTTAAGATAGCTGTGGGATGGGAAGGGATACCTGTGGGATGGGCAGGGATACCTATGGAATGGGTAATAGTTGTGGGATAGATAAACCTCCAGTGCAAGCATAGTGGGACTGTATGGTCCACCCTCCCAGCTGCCACCCTAATGGCCTTTCATTATAAATTACAATGTAAGCATTGATCCACACATTTGAACATAAACACAACTCTTTATTAAATGGCCTGTTCATTGTAGGGCAACCAAACATACATGGCCCAATCTCATCTGTGTGATGAGACAGGTTGAAGGAAGCATCCATTAAGAATCTACCATCCTGTCTTGCCACTCCACCACTCCAGCTGGGGAGTTGCACCAGTGTTTCAGGAGGTTGCGCTGCTTCTTCGCCTCACATGAGGCTCTGTTGGGGCCTTGCACATCCTCAGTGTCAATCAGGTTTTGCCCTTGCCTCCATTCCCCAGGCTCCCTGTCCCCATTGCCTCGTTGGAGGACCACGAGCCTGTTCTGCAAGACTGGGTAGCGGGTGCGCATGAGATTGTGCAGGATGCAGCAAGCTTCCACAATCCTCCTCATGGTCTCTGGGCGATGCTGCATGTTGGTGAGAAGTACCTGGAACCTGTTGGCCAGGATGCCAAAGGCGTTCTCCACCACCCATTTGCCCTGGACAGCCTGTAGTTGAAGATCCTCTCTTCACGGGTCAGGAGTCTGGAAGTGTATGGCTTCATGAGGTAGGTTGTGAGGGAGAAGGCGTCATCCCCCATGATGAAGTAGGGCACACCTTGCATGTCGTTGGGCAGGGGGTCTGGATCTGGGAAGCTCACCATGAGGTTGCTTTCCAGCCCCACCTTGAGGTGACTGGAGTTGTATACCTGGGCATCTGAAGATGAGCCGTTGCCTGAAACATCGATGTACATGAACTTGTAGTCAGCATCGACCATGGCGAAGAGGATGATGCTGAAGAAACCCTTGTAGTTGTGATAAGTGGACCCCGACTTGGCTGGCGCTTTGCAGGCCACGTGCTTGCCATCGATGGCTCCAACGGTGTGTGGGAAGTTCCACTTCTGATACCACTGCTCTGCAACTTTCTTCCATCCTTCTTCAGTGGAGGGGCACTGGAGGAGCTCCTCCTTGTATTCTTCGATGATGGCCTGCACTTCTCTGACCACAAAGTTGATGGTGCTGGGTGGCACCCTCCAGCCATGCTGCATGATCCTGTAGGAAGTCCCTGAGGCCAGGTGGTGCAGAGTGAGTGTCACCTTGAGCCCAGGTTCCAGGCTGGGCGGGAAGTTGGTGTTTGTCTTTGTCAACCTGGGTGTCAGCCGCTGCACAACTTCGTCAAACATGGCTGGAGGCATCCTCATGAAGTTCTGGAACACCCGAGGGTCTTCGCTCCTGAGCTCCACCATCAGCTTGTCATAAAGTACGTACTGTGCTCTTCTGGCGAACCATCTTCGGAGCCAGACTTTTTTTGGGTGCCTCCTTTTCTTCCCGTAGTACTGTTCACAGAGACTGTAGATGGTTTCGCAGTGTTGCAGAAGGATGTTGGCTGCCGAAAGAATTTTGTCGCAATCCATGGTGGACATGACTGGATGCTGTGGAAGAGCAAGAGTCAGATGAAGGCTGCAGAGGTCTGCTCCGCTGGTCTGCTGGTCTGAAAGTGCGATGCAGATGAGTTGCTCCCCCTTTTTATAGGCAGTACAGGTGTCCCGTTGCATCCTCTAGGTATCCTCTAGGCATCCTCTAGACATCCTTAATATCCGAGATAGATCCCCTCTGCGAACGTTTTTTCCGCTTTCAACTCTTTGTTTTCATGCTGCATCCGTTCTGCATCCGTTCTGCATCCGTTCCGTGTTCGTTCCGCTTCCTCCCTGCATCCGGGCGGATGGAGTTGCGTGGATGCGCAGCGGATGCCTAGCGGATATAACGGATGCGTAACGGATGCGTAGCGGATGCAGAACAGATGAACTGGATACATTTTCCGCGCAAAAGTTTTAAGCAGCCCAAAACTTTTGGAGCGGATGAAACGTCAATAAACGGATGCTGGACGGATAGAGAGGAAGCAAAACAGTGTGACAGGGGCTTAACAAAGTGAACTCTAATTACTTGCCCCAATCTTCTGCCATTCTAGCAGTTTGAAAACATGTAAAATGCAAGTAGAAAAATAGGGACCACTTTGGTGGAAAGGTAACAGGGTTCCATGTGCCTTCAGCGCTTAGTCATACTGGCCACATGACCATGGAGATGTCTTTGGACAGCACTGGCTCTTCATCTTTGTCATAGAGATTATCCCCTAGAGCTGGAAACAACTAGCATATATGTGCAAGGGGAACCTTTACCTTTAATACACTGTATATCTAATCAATGTTATATGAGCATCTGTTCTTTTTGTACATTATTTTTTCCTAACAGTGGCAAATTGTGGCATGATTATATAATAATTGCTATTTAGAAGTGCTTCCTTCCCTCCATTCATCTTAAAGCTAATTTTTTTACCATAACTTATGTCATGAGCCCAAGTTCAATTCAGAAGAGCAGAAAATAAATCTTTTTTCCCCAATTTCTTCAGTGCAAAATTTGGGGGAGGGGGCAGAGAGCTTTGAAAATGCAGGCAAATAGCAATAGCAATAAAATATTCTTTTCAATTTTTTAATAATACATCAAGAACTGTAAACAATGAAAGGGCTAACATTTGTTGAAATGTTATTCTATTATATATTGCATAATTTAATACAATATCAATTTGTCTTGTACAGATCTTAAGTATATAAGGACATGGAAATAATTCATTTGGAAGATTAAATTCAAAGGATATTTATTTATTTTAACTTATGTAGTACCAGTTTCAGCAAGTTAACTCACAATTTTCTGAATGAGTCACCACTTCAATGCAAACATTCAAAGCAAACTGATTTGCTATATTGCATTAAATTGAGATGCTTTTAAATAATTTTTAAAAAATTAGACATGATACAATTTGAGTGGTCTCCTCACAAGAAGCAGCTTTGAGGCCTCCTTGTGGGAAATCTGGCTCAGACAAAATTAACACTTTGAGCTCCTTAATATGAGAGGACAAAACAAAGAAGAAAAAGAAACCACTATTCAGAGCATCAATATAGCTGGGTTTAAAACAAATCCTGAGTAATCCTGGTATTACTTTTAATTTGAGCTGTTGTTTTCTTCTTATAGAATACATCTATTGTATTTTCATTTTGTTTCTTTTTTCAATAATTTTGTTTGTTATAATATTGTATTCTGCTTATTTTTACTGAATTTACTACAAACACTAATTCTTAAAAATAATCCATAATAAATGTGTATGAAGTTCAGATAAATTATAGTATTGGTTAACTGGCATAATTTTAAAATTGGATGGATCAAGAGCTTACCAGAAACTAACACAATATTCTTCTATTTTCTTATTTGGATTTTTCAGTATGTTTTATTTTGCTGACATGCAGTAAATCTTCATTTGTATGTATATCACTTGTTATGTATACTAGTTTTATCCTCTTCTTTTCCTATCTCTTGAGATTGGTAAAAGTGATCTCTCAGCATAGTAAAGACAGCTAAATTAACATATCCTTCTTTTTGCATTTTCTTGACAGGTTATTAATTCTGATGTGTTATGGGTATATAGAGGTGAATTATTTACTTTGAACTATTAGCTGAAAGCTTTCTCATGAACCTGTCAATAAATGATTCATAATTTTTCTTGTTCCTTCTTATTCTTCATGTTGATTTTAATGTAACAATCATTGAATTTATTAGAATATATATACATTCAGTAATTTTAAAATGGTGCTTTGCTTGTGGCTGCATGGGTGTACATGTATGTGTGAAGAAAAACATATGAAAGGTAATAGAGATAGAATGAGATAGAGATGATTGAGATAGAGATGACTGAGATAGGGATGATAGAGATAGGGATGATAGAGATGATAAAGATACAGAAGAAAGAGAGAGAAGGTAGCTAGAGTGAGATAGAGATGATGAGATGGAGATGGAGAGGGGTGGAGAGGGTGAAGAGTGAAAGAGAGAGAGGGAGAGAGGTGCAGAATATAGCATTTGAAATCAAGCTTTGGAGAGAGTTCACATCAATGTGTCAGCTGGAAGCCATTTTTCTTTGAAGCTTCTGGGCTGCCACATTCATTACCTGGGAATTTGGGAGGGGGATTTTGAGGAGCAGTGAAAGATTAGCCACAGCAGCATTCCTTTCTCAGAAAATCAAGGACATGTTACTCTGCACCTGGAGGGGAGTAACTGGGGGCAGTCTCCAGTTGGAATGAAGTAATCATTGGACAATGTGATGGACGATTGGGTGCAGGGGTTGGATTTTGGGTTTTCTTTGGTTTAGAGAAAATCTGGAATTCTCAGATTTGGGTTTTTCCCAGATGTGCGAATATGATATCCCTAATAAAATGGATCTTTGTGAAGATGAGATGCTTGGAATCTTTTTCTTTGGAGGTTATTACTTGGAATGTTGACATGTCTTGCAAACCTGCCTAGTTCAGATCAGCAGGAGAGGGTGCACTGTCTTTCTAACATAAAAGAGGGAGATCATATGATTTCTCTTGAGAGTTGCATTTGTCCTCTACTCTCACAGTATTTGGAAATCTCTCAACACCTGTTTTTTCTCAAACCATTTATTATCAGCTATTAAATACTTGTGTGCATGTGTGTGTGTACTTTTGAGTCAGTGTTGATTCCTAGCAACTGCTCATCAATTTTCTTGGCAAGATTTCAAAAGTGGTTTGTTATTGTCTTATTTCTATAGCTGAGAAAGTAACTAGTCAAAGGTCACTGAGGTCCCTTCATACCTAAGGCAGGACTAGAATTTAATTTTCTGGTTTCTTGCTTAGTACCTTAAGACCATAGCAAATAGGTTCTCATTTTAGTATCTAGGTCAAGGGTCTTCAACCTTGGCAAGTCTAAGACTTGTGGACTTCAACTCCCAGAATTCCTGAACTAACATGACTGGAGACGGAATTAATGGGAGCTGAAGGCCACAAGTCTTAAAGCTGTCAAGTCTGAAGACCCCTGATCTAGGTTATTATTCGTCTTAACATGTATTGATGTTCTATATTTTCCTTTGGCTTTTCAACTTTCTTAGGCACTTTGAATGCTTACCAAAGTAGATACAGTATATACAATATAAATAAAATTTATTAAACAAAGAAATAATGTAATATAAAATCTTTGCACACAGATATTAATGTATCATGCTCAATATACAATCACTTAGTCTTCCAAGCACAAAGACACATACAACCCAACCTCACACACATCTACAACAAATAGAGTACTTGGTGGGTCAGAGAAGTAAAAGAATGAGGTATAGTTCTACTGCATTAATGGAATTCAGCACCTTCTTTATGAATATATTAATTGTACTGCAACCCAAGCATTTTTTTAAATCACTAGAATATTTCTAGAACATAGTAATCATGATGGTAGTTAATAATGGCCACATCTGGTATTTTGTTGAATTCCATTAATGCACTGGGTGAATGGCTTGCTCTGTCAACATTTGTGTTCTTGGTAGTTCCTTGATTAGGGTTGAATTCCATTAATGCACTGAACTATACAAACAGTGACCATATATCCCTTATTATATAGTACAGTCATTTATTTCAGAAAAGTCTTATTTAGATTTATTTAATTATTTGTTTCCTTGGCTTCAAATTCTCTTTTGCAAAGCAAAATTATAAACAGAAACAATTTTTTTCAAGTCAAGCAGAGGTGGTATTCAGCAGGTTCTGATCAGTTCTGGAGAAATGGCAGCTGAAATTTTGAGTAGTTCAGAGAACCAGCAAATATTGCCTCTGACCGGAGATTTTACAGTATCCTTCCCCTGCCACGTACACCAAGCCACACCCACAGAATTCGTAGTAAAAATAAATTGAATCCCACCTCTGAAGTCAAGTAAGTTTATTACAGTCAAAGACCAGAGACCAGAACAAGTTAAAAACATTCCAGGAATATCCAGTTAAAAATATGGAATAAAATAATAAACAACAGATAAAATATATATTAAAATCACAATTTGACATCCAAGTTGTCAGTTACCCATGAGCAAAACACACCGTGGCCTAATTATATGAATCCTTAAATTGAAAGGCCGATAGCAATTAAATATCAAAATGCAAAATAGTAGTAATACAAAAGGGTTTGCTGTATTAATTGTGTAAAATAGCTATGGTGGATTAATTATGTGTTTCTGATGAATCCCCATTGCTGCTGTTCAGAATCTAGCAAGAAAATATAGTCACTATAACTGTCCCATAGGTACTTTTTCCAAAAGGTGATTGGCTTTTATTTTTCACATTTGTTTCCCATCCAAGAAGCTTAGTTGTTACATGTGCCTTGTAGAATGTATTCAAGTTGATCAATAAAACTAAGTAGAACCAAACTGAGATGTTCACAGGCTACACCGTTTTAATGCAAATTTGATCATTTGTGACACTTTTCTAAGTAAAAATGTAAAATCTGTGTAGCAAAACTTGGGTTGAAAAATCTCAGTATTTAAAAGAATTTAAAAGGATTGGCTAGGTTAAAAATGTAATTAAAGTAGTTAATGCATTTTTCATGAAAATATGAGGACTTGACATTTCATTATTTTTTTGAAATGCATGTTTACAGTTTAAGTCAAAAATATTTAACCAGGTTTTAAATAAGCTGCCTAAAATAATTGTTTAATACTTTATAATGGAAGTTTAGATTCTATATTCAAACTAAGAGTATCAGAGCAAAACACATATTACAATGGAAAGACTTTGTAGAAATATGTGTGTGTGTATATGCATAAAAATATAGAAACAATAAAAATTGTAAAGAAAATTGCCATATTTTTCATGGTCTTATCATAATGCAAATATAAGCACTCAGATGAATTCATTTCCATGTAAGTAGATCAGACTTGAAAGTTACCTCATTACAATTTCAAAGCAGTGAGTTTGTCTTCCTCATACAGATACCATTGTTAAATAATATGAGTGCCTATAGTATACGCTAAATGCTATATCAGCTACATGTTACAGTGCAATTTTAATGATTTTGATTTAATATTTAATGTTTATTGTTTTGTTAGCATTATTCTCATATTTTTATTTTACTTTTTTGTTTCACATTACAGCACAGATACTAAAGGAAACCTGTAAAGCAAACATTTCTTCCAAAAATTTTTTTCAGTTCCTTATATAATTCAATAGAAATTCTCCCTCAGGTTTAACGAATGAAGAGCTAATAATGGAACAAGCCCAGAGATAGTAAGTGTATCAATGACTTTTAAATGTGTTTGCTGAATTGGAACTGAATCCATGGAGGAAAAAAAATCTCCAGCATATTACCAGTCAAAGCTCATCTAACTATCAGATTAATGTCATGAAATCAATCTGAACACAATGAGAATTCTGTGTTTAAAAACAATTGTCACAAGCTGGCAGAGAGAAGGGTTGCTATAAGCTTTTTTGCACTGCACTCCCATAAGCTATTTTTGTCCTATACTCATGGTGGTGTAAGTCTAAGCTAGTTTGAGGGTGGGGACAAACCTGTTTTCAGAAATATTGAAAAGAATGCTTGTAGAAAGATGTTGCCCTAGACTTCCTAAAACCATACAAAACTGGGAAAAAGAGAAGTCAGGGGGAAAGTACTAATTAGAAAACCCAAAAAATTTCTGCTGAGTTTCAAACTAGGAATATTTTATTAAATGTTAATAAAGAACAAAATAAATGTTCTGTGAGACCACAGAGAAACAGAAAATATATTTCTTGAATAAACTTTTGCAAATGAGGTGAAGGGTTGTTGTTGTTTTTACCCATAGAACTGCTTGGATTAGGCTGAAAGGGAGTAAAGTAAACTGGAGACAAAACAATTAGAATTTTCAAGGAGACATATAGGGAAAATATTATGTTAAAACTGCAGTAAAAAAACACATGGAGAGGTTGTAATTGTGATGGAGGTTAATAAAGAGAAACTTTTATTTCTGCCTTGTAAAACTTGTTGTAATATTCCAACAACTGGGCAACAAGTAAGTGCTATTAAGTTATCGTCCAAAATTAGACACAGTTTCCAACCTTTGTTGCCTTTCTAGAAAGCCAGAAATAACTAAAATGAAAAGGTTTTCCCCTTTTCCCTAATTTCTACCTGTACAGCCTTAAATACATTTCTTAAGCTCAAGACAGATAATTTAGACTACTGGGCTGGGAACAATAAATCAATACCTTTCTGCTATTGGAAGCAATAACACCATTATTCTTCTTCTGGCAGCCATTTCTCATAGATACTGATTGCAGTAGGGGAGAAACTAAGTATTTATGTGCTACAGATAAAGTAGTTCTTACTTAAGGAGATTCACCATCTGTTCCAGAAGAATAAAAAAAAACAACACATTCAGATTTTTGGACATTTAAGTTCTGCAATCCCAAGTCGTTTTCTCTTCATTTAGGAGAATTAAACCACTGAGTGTTTTGATTGTAGAGGAGGAATAAGCTCAACATTTCAAAAGCTGCCCACTATGGTACAAAAATGTACTGCTATTATTACAGAATTGACAAAGGCAGCAGTATCTGTCCATTAGGAAATGCTAAACCTACTGCTATGCAAAGTCCAGGGCACTCATACTTTTCAAAGTGATTGCTGAAATTCCTTGCTAAAGGTCCGGTCCCAATGGCTGATGGACGCAAAACATATGCATAAAGGACACAGTGGACGAGCAAAATTTTGGGGGTGGCTCCATCCGTTGTCATCCGCTCCAAAAAGTGGCGAAAATTTGCATAAACAGAACAGAAAAGAATGGAAACGAACGGATGTGGGTAGTATGTAGTGGGGATGTTAAACAGATGTTCACAGGAAGCCTAGTGGATGACAGTGGATGGAAGTGGATGACACATCCGAAGGCGTTCCGGGTGACAATTTTGAAGCAGACGCATAGTGGAAGGGGCAGATGCATAGCGGATGAAACGGATGCATCACAGATGCCTATAGGAAACAAAAGGGATGCCGCGTGGATGTATATCTGATGCAAAGCTTTCACTGTGCATGCAGGGAGCATGAATTGCATCAGCTCCACAGATATAAAAGGATGCAGCATGCACGCAGTCAGCATACAGAGGAAAGACGTGCTGCCACATACATCTAGCAGGAACACCATGGTTCGTCAGTCAGGCAAGAAGAGGAAGCCTGTGCCTACTCGTTCCAGCCCTGGCAGGAAGGCCAGAAACAGCATCCCACCCCCTGACACTGACTCTGAACCTGCTGCTGCTGCTGCTGGGGTGGACTAGCCCCAAGGCCCTCAAAGCCCTGCTGCTGAAGGCCCTGCTGCTCAAGCCCCTGAAGGCCTTGCTGAAGCCCCTGCCAGAGGGAGGAAGAGGCAAGGGAAGTAGAAGGGAGAGAGGAAACAGGACACCATTTCCGAGGAGCATGAGGATGAGGTGCTGGAATGGCTGAGGGAGAACGAGTACCTCTGGAGAAAGGGCCACAGACTGTATCGCGACACCAAGAAGAAGAAGGAAGCTTGGAGAGACAAGGCAGAGAGCCTGGGGTACACTACAGAAGTACTCCTTGGATGGTGGAAGCACATGCACACCTGGTATGGCAAGCTACACCTCAAGAAATCCGGGCAGGCCGCTGTCAAGCTCAGTGACTGGGAGATGTATGTCATGGCCAAGTGCAGTTTCCTGGAGGATGAGATCCGCGACCGAGGAGCAGCCCCTCTGAGACCCCTCTCCCTCAGACAGCCCACAGACAGCCAGTCCTCTTCCAGCCAGGAGCCAGCTACCTTGTCCAGGCAGGTGTCTTCAGAGGGCCCCACAGCAGAGACACCCCCCCCTACAGCTGCACTCCCAATGCCGGCAGACTTGGAGGATCCCATGGAGGATGACCCCTGCTGTCACAAATGGAGGAAGAAGCAGCAGCCACCAGAGGCCAACCCACCCCACCCCCACCCCCAGCTCCAGAGGATGCAGGCAGAGAGGCAGACTGGAGGGCCAGGACCACAGTGTGCTGTTGGAGATCAGGGACACAATGAAGACCAGCACAGAACTTCTCTCTCAGCCGGTCCACAGCGACATACCATCCTCGGAATGGAAGCCCTTCATCACCTATGTGAGTCAGACCCTGAGGGACCTGCCCGAGGCCCAGTACCAGGTGATGAAGCAGAAGATCACAGCACTTCTGCACAACCCTCCAGGCCCAGCTGAAGATGCTCCTACCCAATCCAGGTCTGCTCCTCCACCCAAGGTGACGTCACAGCCCTTCCACGGCTTTCAACAGCCCCTCACCTACCAAGGCTACGATGACCAGGACTTCCCACAGCAGAAGCAGAACTTCCCAGTCCAGGCCCAGTTTCATCACATGCCACAGACGCCACTCCTCACCCAGCTGCAGACCAGACAGCCCCACTAAACTCCTCCTTCCTCCACCCCACAGCCAAGCCCATTAACGGACAATCTGTCATCAGTATTGGGCCTGATATCTCAAGTCCTTGATGAAGGGCCTTTCAACCTCATGAGACTGAGTCAGCTCTCGGATAGCTTCCTGAACACACCACCACCTGTTGTACCCTTGGGGTCAAGCACTCCAATGGTGCCTCAGACCAGCACTCAAGCCACAGCCACCTCCGCAGTCCCTGCCCACTTAACAACTGAGACCATGGACATGACTCAGAGTGACTGAGAATAGTGTCAGAGACTGAGTTGTACTTGTTAAGTTTATCTTTGCTTAAGACACTTTACTTGGTTTATTTTGCTTTTTTAATAAAGTCATAAAATTTACCTAAGAAAGTTAATAAAGGTTATCTTTGCTTAACACACTTAATACAGTTTACTTGGTACATTTCGCTTATGTAATAAAGTCATAAAGTTAAGAAAGTTAATAAGGGTTATCTTTGCTTAAGACACTTAAGATACTTTACTTGGTTCATTTTGCTCATTTAATAAAGTCATAAAGTTTACCTAAGACAGTTATTAAAGGTAATCTTTGCTTAAGACACTTGGTTCATATTTTTTACTTTATAAAGTGTTGGTGAAAACTTTGAAAAAATGGTTAAGCCTTTGCATGCTTGTGGGATAGATAAGGATAGTTGTGGGATAGATAAACCTCCAGTGCAAGCATAGTGGGACTGTAGGGTCCACCATCCCAGCTGCCACACATATGGACCTTTTTTATCAATAACAATTTATTCATTGATCAACACATTTCAACATAAACACAACTCTTTGTTAATGCTCTATTCATTGTAGGGCCACTCAACATACATGGCACAATCTCATCAGTGTTATGCAGCAGTCTCAAGGAAGCATCCATTAATCATCTATCATCCTGTCTTGCCACTCCACTGCTCCAGCTGGGGAGTTGCACCAGTGTCTCAGGAGTTTGCGCTGCTTCTTCCCTTCATGTGAAGCTCTGTGGGGGCCTTGTACATCCACAGTGTCTATCAGGTTTCGTCCTTGCCTCCATTCACCAGGCTCCTTGTCCCCATTCCCTTGTTGACAGTCGACAAGTCTGTTCTGCAACACTGGGTAGCGGGTGCGCATGAGATTGTGCACGATGCAGCAAGCTTCCATGATGCTCCTCACAGTCTCTAGGTCATGCTGCATGGTGGTGAGAAGTATCTGGAACCTGTTGGCCAGGATGCCAAAGGCGTTCTCTGCCACCTGTCTTGCCCTGGACAGCCTGTCGCTGAAGATCCTCTCTTCACGGGTGAGGTATCTTGAACTGTATGGCTTCATGAGGTAGGTTCTGAGGGAGAATGCGTCATCACCAATGATGAAGTAGGGCACATCTTGTGTATCATTGGGTAGGGGGTCTGGATCTGGAAAACCCATGATGAGGTTGCATTCCAGTCCATCCTTGAGGTCACTTGCATTGTATACCCAGCCATCTGAAGCTGACCCGTTGCCTGAAGCATCGATGTAGATGAACTTGTAGTCAGCATCAACCATGGCAAAGAGGATGATACTAAAGAAGCCCTTGTAGTTGTAGTAAGTGGATCCTGGGTTGGCTGGAGCTTTGCAGGCCACATGTTTCCCATCTATGGCTCCAATGGTGTGGGAAAAGTTCCACCTCTGATACCACTTTTCTGCAAGTTTTCTCCAGCCTTGTTCAGTGGTGGGGCACTTGAGGAGCTCCACCACATATTCTTCATGATAACCTGTACCACTTCTCTGACCACTTTCCTGATGCTGTTGTGTGGCACCTTCCATGCATACTGCATGTTTCTGTATGTGGTTCCAGAGGCCAGGTGGCACAGAGTTAGTGCCACCTTCAGTCCAGGGTCCAGGTTGGCACAGAAGTTGGTGCTAGGCTTGGTCAGCCTGGGTCTCAGACGCTCTACAAGTTCATCAAACATGGCTGGTGGCATCCTCATGAAGTGATGGAATGCATGAGGGTCTTCATTCCTCAGCTGATTCCTCATCAACTGGTCACACAGTCCAAACTTCATCCTTCTCACGATCTATCCTTGGACCCACACAACTCTTGGACGTCTCCTTCTTCTCCTTCTGTATAAAAGTTGAAACAGTCTGAACAGGTTTTGGTTCTGGTGATGAATGAGCGCAGCTTTCAGGTGGTGCTCCATTCAATATCCAAGAAAGAAATACTTAGACTCTTTAATTTAGAGAAAAGTTATCTTTTACTGAAAGTGAATTGGTAGCAACCAGAGAATTCTGAATCTGAGAAATTAGGTGCGTAAATCATATATACAAAGTGATGGAAGTGTTCCCACCCGCAATAGTTCAGATGAAACTTCCAATTAGAAATTGTGAATATGATCACGTGAGCATCTTCATGTGATGATGAGGCCTCTGTTCGTTGATCTTGGCATACTTTGATAACGGGTTGCAGTTGCGCAGAGAAAAGAAAGCTAAGCGAGAAATAGAAACCTAACTCTGATGTATGCTTCCCCACCCTCATTTACACAACAGAAAAATGTAATACCTCCAGCTCACTTCCCAGACTCATCCCATCCTCCCCTCCCCCCCATTTCTTATGGCAGCCGAAAGATGCAAAGCGATAGTTGAAGATCTTGAAGGCTAACAGCAGCTATCATACGGACTGTGTCATCATCCATGGTGGAGAATAATTGGATGGTGGAGAACAATTAATGATGTTGAAGACCAAGACCAAGGGTGAAGAGGTCTGTACACCATGGCTGCTGGACTCATACTGAGATCCAGATGATTTTCTCCCCCTTTTCGTAGGAAATATCGGTTGTCCGCTAGGTGTCCTTCTACATACTCTAGACATACTGCAGACATCCTAAATATCTGAGATACATCCCACATAGAAAAGTTTTGTCCATTTTTAATCCTTTATATACGAGATGCATACGTATTAAAGGATTTTAATCCTTTCTATACGAGATACATGCATATCCTTTCTATTTCTGTGCTAATAACACTGTGTAGACATTCTGTGTACCTTTTGTTTCCTCCCTCTTTCCATTTTCAGCTGCAGCAGATGTGAGTTGAGGGGATGGCCAGAGGATGCAGAGATGATACAGCGGATGTTTAACGGATGATAACAGACATAGAACGTTTGTTGCCCATATATGTCACGGATGTACATCGTACACGGCAGAAAGGTCATCCATTCACAATGTTTTGTGCAGCTCAAAACTTCTTGCACAGATGAAATTGCAGTGGACAGATGCTCGACGGATAGAGCGTATGAAACATTTATGCAATGAGTACACAACAGATGCATAACGTTTTCCAATGGATGGCAAGCTTTTTTAAACATTTTACATCCTCTTTGCATCTGTAAGTGCAGTGGGACCGGGCCTTAATGTGTTACTGCACTGTAGGAAGCAACTAAGCCAGCTATTTTAAGCTATATAGACACAGAAATACAACTATCTAAAGGCTAAGTCACATCGCCTGACAGATGCAAAACGTATGTAAAAGGACACAGTGGATGGCCAAAAATCCAGGGGTGGCTCCATCCATTCTTATCCGCTCTCAGAAGGGGCAAAAATTTGCATAAATAGAACGGAAAAGAACGGACAGGGGGGAGGACGTATTGAGGATGTAAAATGGATGCTCAACGGAAGCCTAGCAGATGAAAGCAGATGGAAGCGGATGGCATATCCGTAGGGCTTCCAGGGGAGCATAGCAAAGTGGACGCATAGCAGAAAGAGCGGATGCGTAGCGGATGAAGCAGCTGCAGAGCGGATGCGTAGCGGATGCACAGCGGATGCATAGCAGATGAAGAGCAGATGCGTAGCAGATGATGTGGATGCGTAGCGGATGCAGAACGGATGCAGAGCGTGAACTGCACATGCGGGGAGGATGCATTGCTTCAGCCCCATGGATATAAAAGGAGGCAGCTTGCATGACACCAGCATTCAGAGGAAAGACCTGCTGCCAGACACATCTTCATCAGAGACCATGGGGAAGAAAAGGAAGCCTGTGCTATCTTCTGCCAGCCCTGGCAAGAGGGATAGATCCAGCATCGCACCCCCTGGCGCTGACTCTGCTGCTGCTTCTTCTGCTGCTGGTGCTGCTGCTGGTGGTGGTGGTGCTTCTCCTGCTGCTGGTGCTGGTGGTGCTTCTCCTGCTGCTTCTCCTGCTGCTTCTCCTGCTGCTTCTCCTGCTGCTGCTGTGGTGGACCAGCACCAAAGCCCTGAAAGCCCTGATGATGAAGGCCCTGCCAGAAGGAGGAAGAGGCAAGGCAAGGAGAAGGAAGAGAGGAAGCAGTACTCCATCGCAGAGGAGCATGAGGAGGAGGTGCTGGAGTGGCTGAGGGAGAACGAGTACATGTGGAGGAAGGGCCACAGGCTGTATAAAGACACCAAGCGGAAGCAGGTGGCTTGGAGACAGAAGGCACAGAGACTGGGCTACACTGCTGATGTCCTTCTCGGGTGGTGGAAGCATATGCACACCTGGTACGGGAAGCTGCACCTGAAGAAGTCTGGCCAGGCCGCGGTCAAGCTCATCAACCGGGAGAGCTACGTCATGGCAAAGTGTAGCTTCCTGGAGGGTGAGGTCTGCCACTGAGGAGCAGCCCCTCTGTCTACCCTCACTCTCAGGCAGCCCACAGAAAGCCAGTCCTCTTCTGGCCAGGAGACAGCGACCGTGTCCAGGCAGCTGTCCACAGAGAGCCCCGTGACAGAGATCCCCCGACAGCTACACACCCTATGCCAGAGGACGTGGAGGAATCTCTCACACATATGGAGCAAGAAGAAGCAGCAACCACCAGGGACCAACCCATCCCCACCCCCAGCTCCACCTCCACAGAAAGTAGGCAAAGAGGCAGACTGGAGGGACAGAGCCACACTGTCCTGCTGGAGATCAGGGACACGATCAAGACCAGCGCAGATCTCCTTTCTCAGCTGGTACACTTCAAGATTCCATCCTCAAACTGCAAGCCCTTCCTCACCTACGTGACCCAGACCCTCATGGACATGCCCAAGCCCCAGTACCAGGTGATCAAGGAGAGGATCATGGCGCTGCTGCACCACCCTCCAGGCCCAGCTGAACCTGTTACCACCAACTCCAGGTCTGCTCCTCCACCCCAGGTGATGTCACAGCCCTTCCAAGGCTTTCAACAGCCCTCTCCTACCAAGGCTACAGCTACCAGGAGTTCCAGTAGCACAGGCAGCCCTTCCCAGTCCAGGCACAGGTACATCGCATGCCACAGGTGCCACCAATGCCACCAATGCCACCAATATCACCGATGCCACAGACGCCACAGATGCCACTGATGCCACTGATGCCACAGATGCCACAGATGCCACCGATGCCAGAGATGCCACTGATGACACCGATGTCACCGATGCCACATACGCCACAGATGCCACCAATGCCACAGATGCCACAGATGCCACAGATGCCACAGATGCCACAGATGTTTCCTTGCATGCCACAGATGCTTCACCTCGCCCAGATGAACACCAGAGATCCCCAATACACTCCTTCCTCCACCCCACAGCCAAGCCTGACCTCAGAACATCTTTCATCGGTCCTGTTCCTGACATCCCAGGTCCTGGATGAAGGGCCTCTCAACCTCACGGGGCTGAGCCAGCTTTCTTAGAGCTTCCTGAACACACCATCTCCTGTTGTCCTCTCGGGGCCAGGCACCCCAATGGTGCCTCAGACCAGCACTCTATCCACTGCCACCTCCACAGTCCCTGGACCCTTTACACCTGAGACCATGGACATGCCTCAGAGTGACTGAGAACTTTGCCAGAGACTGAGTTGTTACCTGTTGACTTTATCATTGCTTGGGACACTTTTCTTGGTTCCTTTTGCTTTCTAAATAAAGTCCTACACTTTACTTAACTGTTATTAATAAAGGTTATCTTTGCTTCACACACTTGGGTCATTTATTTTACTTAATAAAGTGTTGGTGGAAACTTTTAGAAAATGGTTAAGCCTTTGCATGCTTGTGGGATGGGCAGGGATACCTGTGGGATGGGTAATAGCTGTGGGATGAGCAGGGATACCTGTGGAATGGGTAATAGCTGTGGGATAGATCAGCCTCCAGTGCAAGCATATTGGGACTGTATAGTCCACCATCCCAGCTGCCACACCTATGGCCCTTTATTATCAATAACAATTTAATCATTGATCCACACATTTCAACATAAACAAAACTCTTTATTAATGACCTATTCATTGTAGGGCCACTCAACATATACGGCAGAATCTCATCAGTGTGATGAGACAGGATGAAGGAAGCATCCATTAAGCATCTACCATCCTTTCTTGCCACTCCACTGCTCCAGCTGGGGAGTTGCACCAATGTTTCAGGAGGTTGTGCTGCTTTTTCCTTTCATGTGAAGCTCTGTTGGGGCCTTGCACATCCACAGTGTCCATCAGGTTTTGCCCTTGCCTCCATTCATGAGGCTCCTTGTCCCCATTGCCTTGTTGGTGGTTCACAAGCCTGTTCTGCAACACTGGGTAGCGGGTGTGCATGAGATTGTGCAGGATGCAGCAAGCTTCCACGATGCTCCTCACAGTCTGTGGGTGATGCTGCATGGTAGTGAGAAGTACCTGGAACCTGTTGGCCAGGATGCCAAAGGCATTCTCCACCACCTGTCTTGCCCTGGACAGCCTGTAGTTGAAGATCCTGTCTTCACGGGTGAGGTATCTGGAACTGTCGGGATTCATGAGGTAGGTTCTGAGGGAGAAGGCGTCATCCCCCACGATGAAGTAGGGCACATCTTCTGTGTCATTGGGTAAGGGGTCTGGATCTGGGAAGCCCATGATGAGGTTGCGTTCCAGCCCCTCCTTGAGGTCACTTGCATTGTATATCTGGGCATCTGAAGCTGACCCGTTGCCTGAAGCATCGATGTACATGAACTTGTAGTCAGCATTGACCATGGCGAAGAGGATGATGCTGAAGAAGCCCTTGTAGTTGTAATAAGTGGACCCCGACTTGACTGGAGCTTTGCAGGCCACGTGCTTGCCATCTATGGCTCCAACGGTGTGGGGAAAGTTCCACCTCTGATACCACTGCTCTGCAACTTTCCTCCAGCCCTCTTCAGTGGTGGGGCACTGGAGGAGCTCCTCCAGGTATTATTTGATGATGGCCTGCACCACTTCTCTGACCACAATGCTGATGGTGTTGTGTGGCACCCTCCAGGCGTACTGCATGTTTCTGTATGTGGTCCCTGAGGCCAGGTGGCACAGAGTTAGTGCCACTTTCAGCCCAGGGTCCAGGCTGGGATGGAAGTTGGTGCTCGGCTTGGTCAACCTGGGTCTCAGATGCTCCACAACTTTGTCAAACATGGCTGGTGGCATCCTCATGAAGTTCTGGAATGCACGAGTGTCTTCGTTCCTCAGCTCCACCATCAGCTTGTCATACAGTCCAAACTCCGCTCTTCTCCCAATCCATCGTCGGACCCAGACACTTCTTGGATGCCTCCTTTTCTTCCCGTAGAAAAGGTGAAACAGTCTGACGAGGGCTTGGTTCTGGTGTTGAATGATGGTGGCTACCAAAAGGACCGTGTGATGATCCATGGTGGAGAAAAATGGATGCTGTTGAAGAGCAAGAGCAAGAGCAAGGCTGAAGAGGTCTGCACACCAGGGTTGGTGGACTAAAAGTGAGATCCAGGTGATTTCCTCCCCCTTTTTATAGGAAATATAGGTTTTCCACTAGGTGTCCTTCTGCATCTTCTAGACATCCTGCAGACATCCTAAATATCTGAGATACGTCCCTATACAAATGTTTTTTTCCATTTTAATGCTTTATATCCGAGCTGCATCCGCTTTCATCCTTTCTACGTCCATGCTACTAACTCTGTGTGTCCGTTCCGCTTCGCTTCCTCCCTGTGTCCATTTTGCTTCCTCCCTGTGTCCATTTTCCACTGGAGCAGATTTGAGTTGTGCGGATGCGCAGTGGATGCCTAGCAGATTTAGCGGATGCATAACAGATGACAACGGACGTATAATGGATGTTCCCCATATGCGTAGCAGATGTATAACGGACACGTTGGATACTTCATCCACTCAAAAAGTTTTGTGCAGCTCAAAATTTTTTGAGCAGATAAAATCACAGTAGACGGATGCTGGACGGATAGAGTGTATGAAAAACGTATGCAGTGAGTACACAAAGGATGCATCACATTTTCCAATGGATGGCAAGCTTTTTTGTCCATTTTATATCCCCTTTGCATCCATTGGTGCAGTGTGACATGGGCTTAACTTAGTTTTTCCTAAGCATTTTGCAGCTTTATGAAATCCCAGGTTCAGACTTTTGACATATACAAGTACCATAACAGGAATATGGAAACAAGATCCAATAATGGTTTATGCTAGGAATATGGTAAATATATACATTGTGCAAGCTATCATCCAACATTGGGTACATTGTCCTTGCTGAGGGGATATATTTTTCCAGTGATCTTTTTTCACATTGGTCCTTATTCTATGATGAAATATATCATTGGTGTGATGACATGAGGTGTAATATGTCACCAAAAGAGCAGCTCTTAGTATTCTACTGTACATCATCCAAATGACAGTCTTCTGGTGATCTGTAATACATAAACATCCTAATTTCATTTTGGGCTTAAGTGCACATTGTTCACTGAAATTAATAATAATGCAATGCTTCTTGGTTTAATATACTGAAGTTGGCAGAGAATCTGAAGTTCAGCCTGCATCGACCTGTTTGTAAATAATCTCTTGAAAATTTCTGCTTTGCACTCCTTGATTAAAGGAAATAATTCACATGCTGTATTGCAAATATACATGTTATCATTATCTTCTCCACTGTGGTTGATAGAAGTTAGGTGACAATAAAAAAAATATTCAGAAAGGCCCTAAATCTCATCATTTCACATCTCATTTTTATGTATCCTAGTTATGAGAGCTTGAAACTTCTTTATGATCAAGGTAGCATACAATTTATAGCTGCCCAAAAGAATATTGCATGCCACTTTCCCTGCCATTAATGATAGCTGTCACCCTGTTTTTTCTCTAGCATGTAATATCTTCTGTGAAGATGAAAAAGGAGGAATCATTTATTTTCGTATACCTCAAGCTGTCTATAATAGTATGATGACACCCCTGCCTTTTCTATCTTCTACCAAATAATCTTGGAAACTATGTGAGGCTCAATGTCATCCCCCAAAGTCAGTCAAATGATTAATTCCTTCTTGTGATTCTGAGAAGTAAAACATTTCAAAGTTAGGACTTTAATTTTAAGTGCAAAAGTCTGAAATATCCCAGCAGGCTTGGAACAGTGGACTTCTAAATCTCGACAGAAAAATAATGTGAGCAGGGCTTAAAATATTTAATCAGAAGACAATAATACAGGAAAACAAAGTGGTTTTAATAAACTCAATGTTCCATTTGTTATTTTTATGTTGACAATTGATTGGTCATTGCATTTTGCATAACATGTAACATCTTTAAAAACAATCCAACAAGCAACATCAAAGCAGGGGTGTCCACGGGGGGAGGGGGGAGGGACAAAAGGCTAAAAAGTCAAGATGACAGTCACAACCATGTGATCAAAGCTTTGCCCTTTTCTGTGTGCATCACAACACACATTAAAAGGTTGCAAGGCTTTGATTGCATGATTGTGACTAGCATCTTGACCTTTTTGACTCCTCTTTGACATATCTGTATCATACAAATTATTTAAAATCATTGTAGGTTGATAAGCCTTAACATTAGTGGCATATTCAGCTCAAACAGTATATTTTTACTCCTTGAAGAAATCATACTCAGATTAAGCACATGTGATTCCTTTATCCATATAGAAAATGTTTATTGTTTAGAAGAGTTATGTGGTTGTGATCCAATCTGGATAAAAATAAGACATTGCATGTTCATTGAACTAAAAATGGAATTGGATACAATCTCATCATGAATAGAACATTTATCACTTGTTCTAATCCATATATGAGAATATGACTTGTTGAATTCACAGTCTAGTTTTCCATATAATCAGGCTGCACATTTGCAGAATATTTTCCACTGAAATAAATCACAATAAACCATCTATTTCGTGTCCCAAACTTATACTTCCTTACAAGGGGTATAGAAAAGCTGACTGGGTAAAGCAGGACTTATTTCTGACTTTTGTTATATGGATTCCATCTCCCTCTGCAAAGGTCAAGTATAGCTTGGCAGACCTTTCAATATATATTCAAGTTTGATCTTGCATTGTTAAATTTTTAATTTGAATGGACTAGTGAAGCAAACAGTTCTATGGAAAGCCTCCAGGGTTGAGGGATTTTTTTTTCTCCTGAAAATGTTTGCTTATCTTTGTAGATTTACAAATGTTAAGCAATGCCTCCTCAGAATGCCAAGGCATCTTCATTTCTTGTAAAGTGGACTTTATTATCACTTCAGGCTAAAACTGTTCTGTATGCCCAGATGTGCATGTTTTACATGATTTGTTTGTTTGTTTGTTTGTTTTTGTTCTTCTTTCTTGCTGCTCCACATCATTGAGGGGACAGGTTTATTCTCCTTGTGAATCTATTACTCATTCATGAATAATGACATGGACTTGGCAAAGCTTTTGAAAAAGAGCCTTTTTATTATACTGTTCTTGCAACCGTTAATATCTCTAATACTCAGCAGTTTTCTCATTTTCTTTTGTGAAAGGACAAGCTGTAACTACATGACAGAAGGCCATGAGGTCCAGAACGATTACTGGTTTCATTAATGTAGGTGAAATAGGAGGAAATGAACAATAGCTTTCATTTTTGCAGCATAGTAGAAGTGGCTGCTTTGTCCTATAATCTGTTATCAGCTTTCAGATGAATTTATAAACACTAATTAAACCAGAAAACTAGTGATGACAGCCCTATCATTTTCTTCCCCTCAGTTCTGACAAAAAAAACAATAGAACTCAAAATGAGAATTGTCCACTGTTAAGACTCTGAGTTTTATCCGAGTTTATAAGTAGGTATGCTCTTTCTCAACAATATATTAAATAGATTTTGTATAAGAACATTAATACGGAGTGCCTCTAGTGGTGATGTACTTTTGTATTTTTACAGTGCTTTTTCTATGTGAGTACTAAAAGTTATCTTAATTGTGGCAGCATAGAAATAAGTGTAGTTGGTTGTTACTAATTCTTTCATTAGAGAACAACTTGACATATCATTAAATAATATGCAAATATTAATATTTCAAATTAATGTTTTAAGAAATATTACTACAGTTAAATAATTATGCATTTATATAGTGGTTATCCATCTCCAGGGAGGGTATAACTTACAATATGTTTTATAAAATACCCTAATTAATATAAACATAAATAAGGCATTCTACGCACACTGTATATCTGATTTTCTACATATGTGAATTTCAAGAAGCGAAGAATAGCTTAACAACTCCAACATTAAGTGTAAAATATCAAGGTGAATAAAAACATATTTAGAATGGGAACTGACTTTACTTTGTTATTATGATTTCATTTTTCATAGAAAGTTGAAATATTTGGAATCTTTTTAGATAAATCTATAATTCTATCTTGACAGAGGATAGAAATTGAATAAACACTTATTTTACCATTGTAATTGGGGTCTTATAGGCCTATGTTATCATGGAAGAAGGATCACCTTGTGATTGAAATTTGCTATGTGTGGAACTTCCCATGAAGACCATTTGAAGCTTTGAACTTGTCCAAAAGTAGCATGCATTCCACAACTGGGATTCAGCCAGTTCTCACAGGTTCGCC
The DNA here is from genome assembly GCA_015471245.1 of Laticauda colubrina. Lineage (NCBI taxonomy): Eukaryota > Metazoa > Chordata > Lepidosauria > Squamata > Elapidae > Laticauda > Laticauda colubrina. The sequence goes on along the minus strand of BLBF01000022.1, from coordinate 33,806,335 downwards.
CAAACCATTAGTTAATTGCTTATGCAGTTTGGAGAACTACCTAAAAATTAAGTGCAAGAGAGGTGCTCTCTCTCTCTCTCTCTCTCTCTCTCTCTCTCTCTCTCTCTCTCTCT
>BLBF01000022.1:33781694-33804930 GCA_015471245.1 Laticauda colubrina | reverse complement strand
TATTCTATTCTATTCTATTCTATTCTATTCTATTCTATTCTATTCTAAACATTGGAACAGTGCTATTTTATTGTGAGTTGGACAAAGGAGAAATTTTCTAAGGATGAGACCAATCAAGTTGGCCATACCACCCAGTCACATGATCACCCATCCACACCCACCCAGTCATTAGGGCAGAGAACCAGTTAAATTATTTGAATGCCATCACTGTTCCATATGATTTGTCTAACACATCTGCTGTAAATTTTGTCTAACTTCTCTATTGTGGTTATCATCTGCTTTTTGGGTGTAATTTAAGCTGTTGGTTCTCACATTTAAATAACTCATTTGGTATCTTTAAGATTGCTTTCCTCAATTAATATCTGCCTGCCTAGAAATATTTACTATAGAGGAGAGAGCTTTCTCCAGATTCCCATTTTTAAGGAGTACTTCAGTTAGAATAATAATGGAAGGATTTTGCTGAGACTATCCCTAACCCTATTAAATTTTGGAAAGTTTATGAAGACCTAGATTTCTCAAAGGATATATTGGATTCAACATGAGCATGTTAGATATATTATGCAAAGTATGTCACCAGAAGAGATTAATGGATCTATGGATATAGTATGTGTGAATATGCACATTGGGTCCACACATATTTATGACCACTGAGCCAGCAATCTGTGCAAACCAGTGGTGGGATTCAAATTTTTTTACTACCGGTTATGTGGGTGTGGCTTGGTGGGTATGGCAGGGGAAGGATACTGTAAATTCTCCATTCTTTCTCCACTCCATCGGGAAGGTTACTGCAAAATCCTCATTCCCTCCCCACCCCACTAACCTGCTTTCCAGCTCTGTTCTCCTATGCAGGGCAACAAAAGAAGACCCAGCCAATCAGCTGGGATTCAGGAGGCAGAGAATAGATGGAGGCGGGGCCAGTCAGAGGTGGGATTTGCCAGTTCTCCAAACTACTCAAACTTTCCACTAGCAGTTCTCCAGAACTGGTCAGAACCTGCTGAATACCACTTCTGGTGCAAACCTCAGAATAAAGAGTTTTGTGAACCCAAGTGATATCATATATAAGAAAGACCCTTCAATTGAGATTAATTATACTTTAATTATATTAATTTTCAATTTATCCAAATTTGCATTCTTGTTTCGTACTATAGAAAGACATAAGGTTCTCTAACAAAACACACACTGGTATTTCTCTTACAGACTGCCTTGAACCCTTCCTCTGTGGACCACTTAAAAGATTTCTTTAATATCATTCTATTTCCTTCATCACAGAAACAAACTGTGATAACACAGAACACCAGAGATTGAACTATGTGTGATCAATAGAAAATATCTCAAAATCCATTAAGCCACTTTCTTTTGACAGGGAATTAAAAATTAAATTAACCCCATTTAAAGGGGGTAACATCTGAGCTGAAATTGTTACCAAGGCTGAAATTCAAACAATGGATTCTAAAGCCAGTTTTCTTAGTTATGAATCCTCATGGATCTACTAAACTTGTAGTTGAGGCAGCATCGCAGAATGCTGGCAAAGCTAGCATTTCAGTAATAATCAGTAATAATCAAATGGCAGTATTATTTCCTTCTGTGTCTCTATTTTCTTCCTTCTTCATATTGTTACAAAAATAATGAGGATACTGAATGTTACTAAACATAATACCTGTTCTATTTCCTTCATTAATTTGCTAGAAGTATTGTGAAATACAAAAAGAAAGTACTTGAAATTTCTTGGATAACAAATTAATGCATTTGTTGTATAAGTGGACAGGTATCATTCAGACAAAAACTAGCTGGAAGCAACCCAAATGATACATGCTGACAATGAGCTTGTCAGACTGAAGAAGATATCAGGGTTTTGATATTTTTAAAAAACACACAACAATTATGTGTTTTAGTTTTATATCACCATTCTCTATCAGCGTTTCAATCATCATTCTGTATCATCTTTCTTCCAGGAAACTTAAGGAAGCATCCATGGCTCAGTTTCATCTTGATGACAGGTGAGTTAAGATGAGAAGTAGTAAAAGATGGTAAGTATCTCAAGCTCACCCAGTAAGAATCTTGCATTTTCCCATTCATCCTCTATCACTCCTAAACATTGTATCATGTGATATAAATGTTCTCTCGCTAAAAGAGGCAGTGAAGAAATATATATGTTGTCCTGATATTGTCCATTATCCTTCCTGATTTCTAGTGGCAACTGATATTTGAAAGGGATAATCAATATAAAGGTATTGTGAAAGATTGTAAGAAGGCTAGGAAATATGAGGGAAAGCAAAGTTTTTTAAAAATAAAATATTAAAGAGATAGAAGATAAATCCCTTCATATTTAACTTATAAAGAGCAACTCAGCCCAGATGGCAAGAAACCTGTGAAGAAACTTTTCAAACTTTTCAAGGAGGTTCTTCTTTAATGAACTCACTACAAATGATGGTAGGAAATTCTTCTTACACTTTCCAAAATACTGCTATTTATTCAAAGACTAGCATTAAAAATACCTTACAGATGTATGTAGTTCTTACTTCCTTGATCTTGCCCAGCTGTGTGAGACTTGATAGAAATCATGTTACCATCTCTTTTATTACATTTAATAAGGAGGAGGATGATCTTATTACTAAGAAACTTGTAAGAACTATGATTTATTATTAAATAAGGAACTATACTGAATGGCATCTAACTAATTGAAGAATTTATTGCAAGTCCTCCCTTTTCAGTTTTAGTAATTCAATGTAGTGATAGATCCCTCTGTCTCTCCTTTAAAAATAATATATAAACCCCCAGTATCTAGCTAATTTTCATAGTCACACTCTTATTCTAATGAATCTGATCATGGATAAGAACTATATACTTCTGAATAGAATATTACATAATCAACAAGTGATTAAAACTTGTTCTTCTCTTCTGTCTTATCCCGAAGTAATGTCTCAATGAGATAAAGATAAAATATAAATATCCTTCATGTCGTCCACAGACACACACACATCAAGTTGTTGCTTTTTCTAAGGTATGGACCTAATTTAATATTGTTGCCTTCTGGAATATTCTGGAATATTTTTTTTCAATTTACCACATCCCTGGTCATCTCCCATCTAAAATAAACAACATTATTTAGCTTTTTAAGCTCAATCAACTCTATGGTAATATAATCCCAATTGCTATAAGAATGATTTCCTTAACATTTCTTCTTGCTGAACTTGCTGATAAGAGAACATAAAATTTATTGCATTTGATTAAAAAACTATTTTTGACATATATTTCACTGTGACTAAAACACATTTTCTAAATGGACAGACTGGGTAGTTCTTGGGTGGGAAACAGTTGCTTTTTTTTTTCTTCCTGGGTCAGCATAAATATGTTCATAAACACAAATTGTTATCAATGGTAGAGATATCATTATGCTTGTTTGGGTTGCCACCTTCCCTCAGTTTATCATGAAATATGACAGTGAATGGGGATATCTTCATTTTCTGGATATTCAAGTCTTACCCTGTGAACTCCCTCTCATACTCTTTTTAATTGTTGGTAAATTATTGGGTTAATTAATTAATTACCTTTCTTTTGGCTCAGTATAGCTATAGAAATTTGTAAAAGTTAAACTATTATTTCAATTCCTTTAAATATCTGGACATAATTATTTCAGGGAAAAAGTATTTATTGTAAATATTTAAAGTTAGTTATCTCAGACTAATGTTGTAAATTTTAAAATCTCAGTGAGCTTCTGGGAAAGTTAAATGCTGAAAAAATGAATATTCAAGATTTATATATATGTACTCAGGAAGCTTCCAATATTAATACCTTTTGAGTTTTTCTAAAAAACTGTCCAAGTTACTAAAAAGGCTTTTATTGGGAGGACAAAACCTGAGGTTTTCTCTTTTGGGCCTGATTATAGTATTTTTAACCTTCCTTCCTTCCTTCCTTCCTGAAAAGAGAAAGAGATTCTACTTAATCTATGTCAGGAGATTTTCAGCTACTTTATCAAGGATTTTCAGGGATAGAATTCTGCATGTCGGGAGAAATGGTAGATAAACTAGAAGTTGTTATTGGGGACTCCATTGTCTGAAATCCTCAATATATATTCCTTTTTCCTCTTGGAGATGTGCATTTGGCAAGTTTCTTCTTTTTTTCTGTCTGAAAATGTTGAGCATTACTAGATTGTATTTGCAGCTCAAGGGCAGCGTTGTGGCTCAGAGGTTAACACCCTGGGCTTGTCAGCTGGAAAACTAACAGCCCAGGTTCAAGATCTGAGGGTCTTATGATGGGGTGAGCTCCCGTCCTTACCCCAGCTTCTGCCAACCTAGCAGTTCAAAAACATGAGAATGAGAATAGATTAATAAGTACCACTCAGTGGGAAGGTAACAGTGCTCCAAGATGTCGTGCTGGCCATATAACTGTGAAAATGTCTTCAGACGTTTCATTGCTGGTTCAATGGCCTTGAAATGGAGATGAGCTCTACCCCTATAGTCAGCAGCAACTAGCAGAATAAAATCTGGAGGGACTATTTGCAGCTCAAGAAATAATTTAAATAATTTAAAATAATTTCAATTTTACTAACTCTGAATAAGAAGTAAAGTCAAAGCAAAAATAAGCCAATGACTCTACCACCTATTCTTGGGAAGCAACTAAGGCCAGGAATGGTCAGGTTTAATATCAGTCCCCTGGCCTTCAACCACTAACACATGGTTGAACTGCACGATGAATTTGGTACCTAGAATGATCTGCTGCTTATATTCTCAGCCACACAAATTCCTTTATTGTATTTTAGTTCATGTATCATTTTTCCCCACAGGAATGAGTAACATACATTTTAAGCCCTGACAGACTTGTTTATTGAAAAATGAAATGAAATTTAAAGACAGCATAGCCACAGGGGGGAGTCACACAAAGTCAAATGGAAATATTTTTTGCAAGAGTTAATAGTACAGTGACTCTCTCATAAATCTGTTATTGCCTGAGTGCAGATCGGTTGATGCACTGACTTGGATTTTCTCTTACAACTTAACCCCTTAATAAGGGTATTACAAAACCTGCAGAAAGAATGAATGTGAAACACAACATTTTGATAAATAAAATCACTTCTTACTGTATGTTATTTAATTGCAAACTATATGGCTAATGATAAATTCCATTCTAGATTTTACATTTGTAAAATAGAAACTACAGCCTGCATTAAATTCTTTCTTTCCTCCTCTTCCTCCTCCTCCTCCTCCTCTTCCTCCTCCTCCTCCTCTTTCTTCTTTCTCCTATCATGAAATTTATGAACGAAATGGGAAAAGTTATAATAAGGAGATCTTCAGTTTTGTATGAGTTCTAATAATGAAATGTTTACAGTTATAAGTTAAAGTTCTGTTTGGCTCAGCCATTTTAATGTACAAAAATTATCTTGTTTGCATGACACTTAAGCAACATAATAATTACAAAAGAGAAAGAGAGGTCTGCAAAGCAATTTGAAATGATGTCATTTTCTGAAAGAAAAAAGAAGTTCGAAGGGCATCTTAGCCATAATACTCAACAGTCATTTTAGAAGCATTTTTTTTTTATCTCCATGAAAAATTACCTAGAATCTAAAATGTTATTTCATGCTTTCTTTGGGAGTCCAGATTCTTTATTGAAAATATATGAACTCATCTCAGATCACAAATTTATTAGACTGGGTTATTCAATATTTCTGTTCAATCAGCTTTAGTGAACATAAATTGAAAGTTCATTCCAGCTGTATTTTATCCAGATGTACTTATTAACAATGTAATCACATAAGGTTTTTAAAACTCAGATTGTGTGTGTGTATGTGTGTGTGTGCTGAGATATTGGCTCAGGAGGTAATACCTCAGCCACACATGGTCTTACGAAAAAGCCAACCAATCTGCAAACATCAACTCCATCAACTAATCAAGAAATAACAACACAGCCAACTTCCCCACCAGTATTTATAGAGAGATGGCAGCTCTGATCATGCTTTGCTTGCACAAGCATGAAGCTAAAAGCACCAGCCTGAGATGGCGAGTGGGACCTCTTCAAAATGTCTCCAAGATACTCTCAAACTTACAAGGGAAAAGGCCCAAACACAACAAGACCTGCATACCTGTACCCATGAAAATCTAGCAACGTTTCGGCAGAATCTCATCTGCCATCATCAGGCTTCTGTACTGAGTTTGTAGAATTCTGAAACAATACAGAATTACAATACAGAAGCCTGATGATGGCAGATGAAATTCTGCCAAAACGTTGCTTGATTTTCATGGGTACAGGTATGCAGGTCTTGTTGTGTTTGGGTCAGATTGTGCTGAAACGTTGCTACAACTTTAAAAGCACTACAATGACGTGGGATAATACCTGAAGGAAGCTGAACAGCACACATGTAAGTACCCACGAAAACTTAAAAAAACCAAATATATATACATATGTTTTCTTACGTTTTCGCGGGTACTACTTGTATAGTATTCAACTTTGTTCGGGTATTTTTCCACGTCATCATAGTTGTGCTTTTAAAGTTGGAGCAAAGTTTTGGCAGAATCTCATCTGCCATCATCAGGTTTCTGTATTGTGTTCGTCTGTGAGTCAGACTTTTACAGTTGTTTCAGTTTTAAATTTGGGGCGAGCCTACTGCTGTGCCAGAATGTTTTTTTCTTCATCCTGATTGATTGGGAGTCTTGGTCTGTGTTTATTGGTCTTGGAGTTTGCTGTGTTCTGCTTGGTTGGTGTTTCTAATATCTTCTGTCTGTTTTGTGGCTTTTTTTGTCTTGATTGGCTGGCAACATTGTGTTCCTGTATTGGAGGCTTTTAGTGCAGCTTGGCTCCAAGTAAATGGACGGCTATCATTTATTAGGAAGCTAGGTTTCATCTGGGTGCCTGGTTGGGGTGTGTTTGAGCTGGAGGTGTTGCAGCAGATCCTGTTTCCAAATCAGGACACAAGACCACGAAGGGTAGGAAAATACAGGTTTATTTGCACACAAGGTTCAGAGCATTAGCGTGGCAAATTCTGAACCCCCGGCTATTCCTGAGGGGTTACTTTTATGCAGCTCCCAGTCTCAGCATACTACAAAAGGGGGAAGTAAGTCTAATTAGCCATTTTGTGCAATTCAGCATATAAATACTTATCTTACACCATCTGTTATTTTCCATACCCACCCTTGCCACCCTTGCCATTTAACTGTTTACAGGAACATATCTAATTCATAGGTCATTATTCTTAGACTTAGATTCAGCAATTTTCTAGTTTTCACAATATCATATTAAGCAACTTCTATAATATTTGCGATATAAGCAAAGAAACTTCTGCTAATTATAAGAATACCTTTCTGGTAACTTTCCATTCTGCTTCTTTCCATTCTGCTTCAGAGGTATCAGGGGGGATCTGTTTGTGCCCAGGTGTTTGCCTGGCTTGTGTGTGGAGATTTTTTTGTTTGTGAGTGCAGGCTTCCAAATAATTGAGAGTCTGGTGGAATCATCTCTTCTATTCATGCTTTCAGGTCTTTTTTCAATCTCTATGGCTTCTCGGATAATTCTGAAGCTGGGGTTTTCCATAGTGGCTAAGGTTTTGGTGCCATTGAACTTGATGCTATGACCTGTGGCTTTCATGTGTTGGACTAGTGAGGAAGTGTGTTCCAGCTTTTTTACTGCATTTTTGTGTTCATCCAGGCAGGTACTTATTCTTTTATTGGTCCGCCCAATGTATGTGGCTGGGAATGAAGCACAGGGGACTTCATATATGCCTTGGTTTTCCAGGTCAATTTTATCTTTGAGGTTTCTAAGGATAGCTGCTATTTTTCTGTCTGTTTTGAAGGCAGTCTTGATTTGATGCCTGTGTAGTATCTTACTGATTTTGTCTGTAGTACCTCTTATGTAGGGCAAGACAGCTGTTCCATAGGTCTGTTGATCTTCTAGGTCTCTGTTATGTCTTGGTGTATTTTTGTGGATCAAGCTGGTGATTTTGTTTTAGTGGAAGTCGTTGGCTGTCAGTACTTTAGTCAGGGTGCATAGTTCAGTCTTGTCTGCCAGGCGTTTGGTTCTGGTGATTAGTGCTTTGGCCATGGAGTTTATCTGTGCTGGGTGGTGGTTGGATTGGGCATTGAGGTCGCGGTTGGTGTGTGTTTTCTTCTGGTATATGGTGTGTCCGAGTATGCCATCTGTTTTTTTGTAGATTAGTACATCTAGGAATGGTAGTTGTTTTTTTGTTTGTTTCCATTTCCATGGTGAACTTGATTTTGGTGTGTGTGCTGCTTAGGTGTGTTAGGAAATTGTTTAGGTTTTCTTTTCCATGGGGCCAAATCACAAATGTGTCATCGATGTATCTTAACCATAGCTTGGCTTTGTGGGTGGCATTAGCCAGGGCTCTGGAATCGAATTCTTCCATGAACAGGTTTGCAATGACGGGTGACAGTGGTGATCCCATAGGGGCTTCTTCAATTTGCTTGTATCTTTGTCCTTTGTATATGAAATATGTGTTGGTTAGGCAGTGTTCTGTTTGTTCCATGAGGTGTTTAGCTGGTTGGTATTTATTTTTGATGATTTCAAGAGTTTATTTTATTGGGACTTGAGTGAACAGTGAAATCACATTGAAACTTACAAGCAGATCTTCTTGTTTCACGTGTAGATCTTTGATCATTTCCAATAAGTGGTATGAGTTTTGTACATGTGAAGCTGCGGTTTCAGCATAGGGCTGTAGCTGTTTTGCTGAGTTGCTAGGCTTTGTAATGGTGCTTCTATGGAGCTGACTATGGGTCTGAGAGGTATGCCTTCTTTGTGTATTTTTGGGAGGCCGTATAGTTTGGGGCATCAAGAAGATTTTTCTCTTGGGATGATCGTCTGTTGGATCTCTTTGCTCATGTGGCTGGTTATAATTTTCTTCTTGGTTAATTTTTGAAGATATGTGGTTGGGTCTGTGTTAATGGGTTTGTATGTGGAGTCTTGGAGTAGGTCTGTCAATTTTGTTTCGTAGTCTTTTCTATCCATTACTACTGTGGCAATCCCTTTGTCTGCTGGAAGTGTGATTATGCTGCTATCCCTTTTTAGGGCTTGCAGGGCTTTTAGTTCTTCTTTGTGCAAGTTGCTTTTGGGTGGTTTCCTTGTGCACAGGATGTTAGTGACTTGGTGTCTTATTCTATCAGCTTCATCTGTATTTAATTTAGTTAGGCTGGATTCTACTGCACATATGATGGATTCTGTGGGGATTTATTTGGGTGCTATAGCATAATTGAATCCTTTGGTTAGGACATCTGTTTCTGTTTTGGTGAGCTCTCTGTTGGAAATGTTATATACTAAATGTTTCAGGTGTTGTTGTGAGTTGTTGGGGGCTTTCTTGTTGTGTTCTAATTTCTTTAGTTTATTCAAGAGTTTTTCATTTTTGTAAGTGGTTTCAGTTTGAGCTCTCCAAGTTGTAAGTTGTTTTATCTTATCCCAAAGTAGAGGGTGGATTATGATGCCCAATTCCAGGTGTAGTGCTAGCAAATCTTTGTTTAACTGATCCAATTGGAATCTCTTTCTGTGGAGCTCGTTCTTGAGTAGAGCCATTTCAGCTCTTTTCAGGATACGTTTAGTAGCTGCTGTGCTGTGATGAAATGTTAATTTGAAGCAGGTTGGTGTTGCATTGTTGTCTCTACAACTGCATAGAAATTTGAGGTCACATTGTATTCCTGCTCTTTTAACTTCCAGCTTCTCATAGGTTTTGGTCCAGCTGTTTATTTCTTTCCCATAGAGGTCTGATATTTGTTTTCTTAAGTTTTCATGGGTACTTACATGTATGGTATTCAGCTTTGTTCGGGTATCAGACCTCTGAAAAATATAAGCATGCATATGTACTCAGTACTTGGTTTGGGCCCCTTTTGCAGCAATTACTGCCTCAGTGTGGCGTGGCATGGAAGCTCTCAGCCTCTGGCACTGCTGAAGTGTTATGGAAGACCAGGATGCTTCAATAGTGAACTTCAGCTCTTCTGCATTGTTCAGTCTCATGTCTCTCGTCTTTCTCTTGGCAATGCCCCATAGATTCTCGATGGGTTTCAGGTCAGGTGAGTTTGCTGGCCAAACAAGCATTATAATCCCACAGTCACTGAACCAGGTTTTGGTGCTTTTGGCAGTGTGGGCAGGTGTCAAGTCCTGCTGGAAAATGAAGTCAGTATCCCCATAAAGCTCGTCTGCGGAAGGAAGCATGAAGTGCTCCAAAATCTCCTGGTAGACAGCTGCATTGACCCAAGACTTATTGAAGCACAGTGGACCAACACCAGCAGATGACAAGGCTCCCCAAATCAACACAGACTGTGGAAACTTCACACTGGACTTCAAGCATCTTGCAGTGTGTGCCTCTCCATTGGTCCTCCAGTTTCCAAATGAGATGCAAAAGTTGCTCTTATCAGAAAAGAGGACTTTGGACCACTGAGCAACAGACCAGTTTAGCCCAGCTAAGACACTTCTGATGTTGTTTGTTGTTCAGGAGCAGTTTGACAAGAGGAATATGACATTTGAAGCCCACGTCCAGTATCCATCTCTGTGTCATGGCTCTTGATGCATTGACTCCAGCCTCAGTCCACTCCTTGTGAAAGTCCCCAACATTTTTGAATGGCCTTTTCCTGACAATCCTCTCCAGGCTGCGGTCATCCTTGCTGCTTGTGTACCTTTTTCTTCCACATTTTTTCCTTCCACATAACTTTCTATCAATGTGCTTTGATACAGCACTTTGGGAACATCCAACTTCTTTTGCAATTACCTTCTGAGGCTTTCCCTCCTTATGGAGGGTATCAATGATGGTTTTGTGCACAACTGTCAGGTCAGCAATCTTTCCCATGATTGTACTTCCTACTGAATCAGACTGAGAGACCATTTAAAGGCTCAATAACCCTTTGCAGGTGTTATGGCTTAATTGGCTGATTAGAGTGGGACACTTTGAGCCTAGAAAATTGAACCTTTTCACAGTATTCTAATTTTCTAAGGTTGTGGATTTGGGGTTTTCATGAGCTATAAGCCATAATCATCTCAATTACGACAAACATTGGCTTGAACTATCTTGCTCTGCATGTAATGAGTATCTCATATATTAGTTTCACCTTTTACGTTGCATTACTGAAATAACTGAACTTTTGCATGATATTCTAATTTTTCGAGTTTCACCTGTGTGTGTGTGTGTCTGTGTGTAGAATCTCCATATTCAACTCATGTAAAATTAGGAATGCACTTTGAAAAGAAAACTGAGACAAAAAAGTATAAAATGTGATAATGATAAATACATTTTGATATGACTCAGTTGAATACTTAATAAATGACAAGATTTGAGTTTTGTTATCCAGGTTTCTTTGGTAGTTGAAATTTTGGGATGCTGTCTGAATTGATTTCTCTGGATTGTTTCAGCGATGTTTCAGGATTTCTCTCTTTGCTTCACTCCTAACCTATAACAAGTTTATCATTTGCTGATTATGTCTTTTGACTGCGGAATAAATAGAAGCATTAAACAGTTGTTTTAAAACCTTGAATAGAATACTAATGTTTTAGCTATTTTTATGAAACTGATTTTGGGTATTTTTTTTTCTTCTAAAACATGCATCAACTTTGAGGTGGGCAAGTAGAACATTGTCTTTTGTTTCTTTGGAATGTTAAATTTGCTTATTTCATTAGAATATTAAATTTGCTTGGTGTAGACAAGAGAAAAATTCTCCTTCTCCTTCTCCTCCTCCTCCCTTTCTTCCTTATTTCCAAACTTTTCCTGATAAACTGAACAAAAAGAAATAAGGTAGCATTTTAAAAATTGGTGTGAAAGCAAAAATCACATAAAGCTCAAAAATATCATTAAAGAATCACTTGTGTCTACAGAAACACTTAGCAGAAAAAAGTAACATTTAATGGACAGTTAAATGTCCCTAAAATATTTTAATAGACTTAATTGTAACCTTTCAGAAAGTTAAATCCTAGACATTATATTTTACTCACCTCAAATAAAGTATACAGTGACTAAACATAATTCATAGTTATACATTCAACCAATTTAATGTCTTTTTCTCTTAATGTCAGTGTAGTGCAAAAAACTGACATAAACTAGTCTGACAGCTGGGAAGACTCTGCAATATGAGACACAGTCCATCAGGCACAGAAGTACAATACTGGGCATTATAGATCTCCTACAACCTTTCATATACTGCTGCCGGTTCACTGTGCATCTGGATTAAGCAATGGAAATTAAATACAGTAAGATACTGTAAATTTGAAAAAAATAAATAAATACCTACTTGACAATTGTATCCTTTGAATCTGGTGGAGCTTTCCTGAAACAGACATATTTATTTAGGAGCATCTAAATTATTGCTTTTTAGCAAAAGAAATAACAAAGAATTTGTGGCACTTTCCAGAAGGAGAAAAAAAAATGTATTACCAGCTATTCCATTTTCAAAATATCATGAAAATGTCTTACATCTAACACCAATTTTTAAACAACCATCTTTTTGCACAACTCCCCAAAGAGTCAAACTATTTTATCATGGCATTGAATTTATATGGTGTTAGAATAGAATGGACTTGGTTACAGACACAGAAGTAATGTTCTCCTCATGCCATCTATAAAAACACATCTGCTTGATATTATTTGGCTGCCAGTGTGCAACTAATATAAAGGCCCTGTCACACTGCCCAACGGATGCAAAACATTTGTAAAAAGGACACAGCAGATGAGAAAAATGTTCCATCCGTTGTTATCTGCTCTCAAAAGGGGCAAAAATTTGCATAACCAGAGCAGATAACACGGAAAGGAACGGATGGGGGGAGGACGCAGGGCGGATGGAAAATGAATGCAGAGCAGAAGCCTAGCGGATGGAAGTGGATGGGAGCAGATGGCACATCTGCAAGGCTTCTGGGGGACCTCAGCAAAGTGGACGCGGAACAGATACAGCGGATGCAGAACGGATGCCGAGCAGATGAAGCGGATGCACAGCGGATGCACAACGGATGAAGTGGATGCAGAGTGGAAGCCTAGCGGATGCACAGCAGAAGCCTAGCGGATGCCTGGCATTAATTGCGCATGCAGGGGGGATTTATTGCATCAGCCCCGCGGATATAAAGGGAAGCAGCTCGGAAGCAGATCACCATTCTGAGGAAAGACCTGCTGCCAGACACATTGAGTGCCTTGCCTGCCTGCCATCCTGCCTGCCATCCTGCCAGCCTTGCTGCCTCCCTTGGTGGCTGCCTCCCTGCCAGCCTTGCTGGCTGCCTCCCTGCCAGCCTTGCTGCCAGCCTTGGTGCCTGCCTCCCTGCCTGCCTTGGTGCCTGCCTTGGTGCCTACCAGCCTGCCAGCCTTGCTGCCTGCCTTGGTGCCTGCCTCCCTGCCAGCATTGCTGCCTGCCTTGGAGCCTGCCTGCCAGCCAGCCTTGCTGCCTGCCAGCCTTGGTGCCTGCCTGACTGCCAGCCTTCCTGCCAGCCTCCCTGCCAGCCAGCAACCCCACAAACATGGGGAAAAAGAGGAAGCCTCAGCCATCTGCTGCCAGCCCTGGCAAGAGGGACAGGGCCACCCTCCCGCCCCCTGGCCCTCACTCTGCTTCTGCTGGGGCTTCTGTAGCACGGGCTCGCTCTTCTGCAGCTAGGGCTTCTGCTGCTTCTGCTTCTGGAGGAACTGATGATGATGCTTCTGGCGGTGGTGCTTCTGCTCATGCTTACTCTGCTGAGGCTGCTCCTGGAAGTGGTGCTTCTGCTGGTGCTTACTCTGCTGAAGCTGCTCCTCGTCCTGCTGGTCCTGCTCGTCCTACTCGTGCTCCTGGACTTGCTTGTCCTGCTCGTCCTGCTTGTGCTCCTGGTCTTGCTCGTCCTGCTCGTGCTCCTGGTCCTGCTCGTACTGCCACTGCTGCTGCTGCTGCTGCTGCTGCTGATGATGATGATGATCCTGCTGGTGCTACTGCTGCTGATGATGATGATGATGATGTTGATTATGATCCTGCTGGTGATGCTGCTGCTGCTGCTGCTGATGATGATGATGATCCTGCTGCTGGTGGTGGTGGTGTGGAGGAGCAGCCCCTACAAACTGGAAGCCCCTCTGATGAGGGCCCATCTGGTCCTGGCAAAGGGAGGAAGAGGCATATGTGGGAACGGGAGAGGAGGCAATACTCCATTGAGGAGGAACACGAGGATGAGATGCTGGAGTGGCTGAGAGAGAATGACTATCTGTGGCGGAAGGGACACCGGCTGAACAGGGACACCAAAAGGAAGCAGGCTGCTTGGAGAGAGAAGGCGGAGAGTCTGGGCTACACATCGGAGGTGCTCCTCGGCTGGTGGAAACATATGCTCACCTGGTATGGGAAGCTGCACCTCAAGAAATCTGGCCAGGCCACGCTTAAGCTGATGGACAGAGAAACCTATGTCATGGCCAGGTGCAGCTTCCTAGAGGGTGAGATCCGCCACCGAGGAGCAGCAGCAGCAGCAGCCTCTCTCACAACTCCCTCTCTCCGGCAGCCTGCTGAGAGCCAGTCCACTTCCAGCCGAGAGTCAGCTCCTGTCTCCAGGCAGGGTTCTGTGGAGCATGCCATGGTGGAAAACCCGCGGACAGGTGTTTTAACCATGGTGGAGCGCGTGGAGGACTCCCTGGTGCAGTGGGAGAAAGGAGATGGCACTTCCACCACAGCCCTACCCACATCCGCCCCCAGTTCCACCTCCACAGAAAGGCAGAGAGCCAGACAGGAGGGGCAGAGCCACACTATCCTGCTGGAGATCAGGGACACCATCCGTAGCAGCATAGATCTTCTCTCTCAGCTGGTCCACACCGACTCCTCATTCTCCAACCGCAAGCCCTTCCTCACCTATGTCAACCAGACCCTCACGGACATGGCGGAACCCCAGTACCAGGTGGTGAAGGACCGGATCACCGAGCTGCTTCACAACCCTCCAGACCCAGAGGCTCCTGCTCCCACCCAGTCCAGGTCTGCTCCTCCACCCCAGGTGATGTCCCTCCCATTCCAAGGCTTCCCACAGGCCCTCACCTACCAGGGCTACGGCTACCAGGAGGTCCAGCAGCACAGGCAGCAGCCCTTCCCAGTCCAGGCACAGAGTCATCGGGCGACACCGTTGCTACCGGTTCCACTGATGCCACCGATGCCACCCACGCCAATGATGCCACCGACGACAGCGATGCCACCCAGGCCACTGATACTACCAACGCCAGTCCTCACCCAGCTGCAGACCAGACATCCCCACTACACTGCTCCTTCCTCCACCCCACAGCCAAGCCCGGCCTCAGTATATCTATCCTCGGTACTGGGGCTGACACCACATGGCATGGAGGAAGGAGCTCTAAACATCACGGGGCTGAGCCAGCTGTCCGAGAGCTTCCTCAACACACCGTCACCTGTTGTCCTCTTGGGGCCAGTCACCCCAGTGGTGCTTCAGTCCAGCACTCCAGCACCAGCCACCTCCACAGCACCTGGACCCTTCACCCCTCAGACTGGGCACACCTCTGAGTGACCAAGAGGAGTGCCAGAGACTGGGTGGCTACCTGTAGTGTTTATTTGGACACTTGACTTGGGTCATTTTTCTTTTTCAGCTTGTGATTAATAAAGTTTATATTTGCTTCACACACTTGCCTCATTTATTTTGTAAAATAAAGTCTTGGTGGAAACTTTTAGAAATGGTTTAAGCCTTTGCATGTTTGTAGGATGGGTAAGGATAGTAGTGGGGTGAGCAGGGATACCTTTGGGATGGGTAATAGCTGTGGGATAGATAAACCTCCAGTGCAAGCATAGTGGGACTGTATGGTCTACACTCCCAGGTGCCACACCTATGGCCCTTTATTATCAATACTAATGTAATCATTGATCCACACATGTCAACATAAACACAACTCTTTATTAAATGCCCTGTTCATTGTAGGCCCACCCAACATACATGGCCCAATCTCATCCATGTGATGAGACAGGATGAAGGAAGCATCCATTAATCATCTATCATCCTGTCTTGCCACTCCACTGCTCCAGCTGGGGAGTTGCACCAGTGTTTCAGGAGGTTGCGCTGCTTCTTCCCTTCACATGAGGCTCTGTTGGGACCTTGCACATCCTCAGTGTCTATCAGGTTTCACCCTTGCCTCCATTCCCCAGGCTCCATGTCCCCATTGCTTTGCTGGAGGTCCACAAGCCTGTTCTGCAACACTGGGTAGCGGGTGCGCATGAGATTGTGCCCGATGCAGCAAGCTTCCACGATGTTCCTCATGGTCTCTGGGCGATGCTGCATGGTGGTGAGAAGTATCTGGAACCTGTTGTCCAGGATGCCAAAGGCGTTCTCCACCACCCGCGTTGCCCTGGACAGCCTGTAGTTGAAGATCCTCTCTTCATGGGTGAGGAGTCTGGAAGTGTAGGGCTTCATGAGGTAGATTCTGAGGGAGAAGGCGTCATCCTCCATGATGAAGTAGGGCACATCTTGCGTGTCATTGCGCAGGGGGTCTGGATCTGGGAAGCCCATGATGAGGTTGCGTTCCAGCCCCTCCTTGAGGTCACTGGCATTTGTATACCTGGGCATCTGAACAAGAGCCGTTGCCTGAAGCATCGATGTACATGAACTTGTAGTCAGCATCGACCATGGCGAAGAGGACGATGCTGAAGAAGCCCTTGTAGTTGAAATAAATGGATCCTGAATTGGCTGACGCTTTGCAGGCCACGTGCTTGCCATCTATGGCTCCAACGGTGTGGGGGAAGTTCCACTTCTGATACCACTGCTCTGCAACTTTCTTCCATCCTTCTTCAGTGGAGGGGCACTGGAGGAGCTCCTCCAGGTTTTCTTCGATGATGGCCTGCACCACTTCTCTGACCACAATGCTGATGGTGTTGTGTGGCACCCTCCAGCCGTACTGCATGCTCCTGTAGGTGAAACACAACATTTTGATAAATAAAATCACCTGAGCCCAGGGTCCAGGCTGGGGCGGAGGTTGGTGCTCTGCTTGGTCAACCTGGGTGTCAGCCGCTGCACAACTTCGTCAAACATGGCTGGAGGCATCCTCATGAAGTTCTGGAATGCACGAGTGTCTTCGTTCCTGGACTCCACCATCAGCTTGTTGTACAATCCATACTCTGCTCTTCTCCCAATCCATCTTTGGACCCAGACGATTCTTGGCCACCTCCTTTTCTTCCCGTTGTAGAGTTCACAGAGCCTGTAGATGGCTTCGCACTGTTGCAGAAGGATGGTGTCTACCAAAAGGAATTTGTTACAATCCATGGTGGACATGACTGGATGCTGTGGAAGAGGAAGAGTCAGATGAAGGCTGTAGAGGTCTGCACAGCAGGGCTGCTGGTCTGAAAGTGAGATGCAGGTGAGTTGCTCCCCCTTTTTATAGGCAATATAGGTTTTCCTCTATGTGTCCTTTTGCATGCTCTAGGCATCCTTAATATCCGAGATAGGTCCCCTCTACAAACATTTTTTCCGCTTTAAATGCTCTCTTTGCATGCTGCATCCGCTTTCATTCTTTCTCCATCTGTGCTACTAATGCTACACGTCTGTTCCACATCCGTTCCGCTTCCTCCCTGCGTCCAAGCAGATGCAAGTTGCGCGGATGTGCAGCGGATGCCTAGCGGATATAGCGGATGCATAATGGATACAGAACGGATGTCCCCCGTATGCCTAGCAGATGCAGAATGGACGCATTGGATACATTTTCTGCTCAAAAGTTTTGAGCAGCTCAAAACTTTCTGAGCGGATGAAACGTCAATAGACGGATGCTGGACGGATAGAGAGGAAGCAAAATGGAGGCAATGAGTACAGAACGGAAGCATCGCGTTAACCAACGGATGGTAAGTGTTTTTCTCCATTTTACATCCTCTTTCCATCCGTTGTTGCAGTGTGACAGGGGCTTAATTTTGTATCTAATCAACAGTGTAGCAATTGCCACATTATAATCTTACTATAGATTTGCTAGTATTTCAAATCTTGGAACATGTAACTCTTCTGTTCTTTACAATAATTTTAATTTATAAATTGCCATCTACTTTAGAAATGTGATGGTTTTTAAGGAAAAAAATGTCTTTTCATATTTAGCCAACTGTGTTTTTCTGTTAGTTATTTAAAATAATTTTGTACTACTCTCAGCATTATGGTAATGACATCTGTAGATGCAAGATTTTGACTTTTTTTTTCTATTTTCAATTATTAACCTGAGGATTCAATAAAACACTTCATAAAAGGTTTGAACCACAGGTGGTATTCAGCAGGTTCTGCCCAGTTTTAGAGAACTGGTAGCAGAAATTTTGAGTAGTTCGGAGAACTGGTAAATACCACCCCTGACTGGCCCTGCCCCCATGTAGTCTCTGTCTCATAAGTCCCAGCTGATCATCTGGGCCTTCTCTTGTTGCCCTGTACAGAAGAACGGAGCTGGAAAGCAGGTTAGTGGGGTGGGGAGAGAATGGGGATTTTACAGTATCCTTCCCCCAGGAGTGGGGAGGGAATGGAGATTTTGCAGTATCCTTCCCCTGCCACCCCCACCAAGTCATCCCCACCAACCCATGCTACAGCCACCAAGCCACACCCACAGAACCGGTAGTAAAAAAATTTGAATCCCACGACTGGTTTGAACAAATTCATTTATAATTTTTGCTAATTTTTTTACATGCCCTCTCTTATATTATTTACATGTTTCCTTTATGGAACATTTATGGATACAAATATAGCACGAAACATTAAATTAATAATAATGCTTCATTTGTGTATATCCATTTCATTTACTGGAGCAGCTAAGCAAATAAACAATGTTGAGCTTGTTTGGTGTAGGAAACTGAGACTTCATAAATTCAAGTACCAGCTTAAGAACAAGGTTGGGTGGGTGACCTTGAGCCGGTCATTCTCTCTCTCAGCCCTAGGAAGAAGGCAATGGCAAACTACTGCTGAAATCTTGCCAAGAAAGCAGCAACTAATGCAAATAGCCATCAGGAATCAAAAGTGACTTGATGGAACAAACATAAGACACACAGAGAGTATATATACTCTAAATCCATCTCAACAAATCTGCACATCATTTTATCCCATCGTGAACTGTTCAATAGGTCCCACTACAAATATGAGGTGAACCAATTTCAAGACAATTTTGGCAATTCCTTGGGAAAACTTGAATTTCAAAGAAAATGATAACTTTATAATTTGACTTTATAATGATTTGCTTAATAAGATAAATTTAAGTAAATCATTATATAGTGAAAACATTATCATGACTGAATTTTTATATTGTTTTAAAAAGTCATGGCTTGTATACAGTGAAAAAGTTTAGACGTTGAAAAAATTAAAAAAATTGCATTTTGTTATTTATATCTTTTTCTGCATATAGCTCTATTATTTTTAAATATTGTTATAATTTTCAGAGCATCAAAGAGATGGTGATTTGGGGTGACCATTTACAATGATGCTGTGCTTTTTGAGTGATAGGCATCATGATGTTGCTTCCTTTTGGGAAGCAAAATGTATTAGACCAGTTCTGAATATTCACTTCCTTGGAATTCTCTTTCCCATTATTTTCTCCTTATGGACAGTCATGATAAATTATACAAATTAGCTCCTTTATGCAATTAACTTTAAAAGAGCAGTGAAGTTACTTACTAAATAAAAATGTGTTTCGTAACCTCTATACTAGACTAAATAAAAGGGTAGTTTGGTGGCATGTTTGGTTTTGACATGACTAAGGAAAAAAGACTTCTTTTCTTTTTATTTGGTTTTCTTTAGAACACTGAGAAATCACAGTGTTTAAACTGAAATAAAATGCATGGATTTTTTAAACTGTAGGTCAAAATTAGCATATCAAGTAGCTTGAGATAGAGAAATTCATAAGATGATATTTTGATAATAGGTACAGGAATATTTTGGAGACAGAAAATATTAGTCAAAAGGAGTTATGATTATGAAATAATTTCTATTCAATATATAATATTTTTTTCTTGAGAATTCTACAAGAAGGTTTTTCTTCACACAGAAAATGTCATTGAAATACATGCTAAATAGAATTTGGATTAAAACTATCTTCTAATATGGATGTCATGTTAAAAGCACAATGTCTAATCCTAGCATTACATACAGGACACTGTAAATGAATATTACATATAACAATTTCCTTAATTATTTATAATTAATTATTTTTTTCACAGTTAAATAATATATGATGTAATTAATGGAATATTACTCTCACATGATAATTTAATTTTGGACAGAACTTGACTTAGTCGGAGAGCTGACTGAAATTTTTAGAATATACAAAAGAAGCTACTGTTTTTTACTCAGAAAATAATTATGTAATTCATCTTCACAAATGACTGATAATGGCCACTGACTTGGATGGCTTTAAAAATAATTGAAGAAGTTCAAAGAAGATGGTTTTGGTTAGGACTATCAACCTTGTGATTCAGTGTTATATCTGAACTGAAGATAGTTTGCCTCCAAATATTCACTGCAGAAGAACAATTAAAAAAAAACTTTGTGAGGTGGCTTTGGGCTGATCACTGTAAGAAACAAAATGCTGAACTAAGATAGCTTTGCAATATCCAGCATGTGTGTGCGTGTGGGAGAGATTTGACACACACACACACACACACACACACACTCTCACATGGTTAGAAATAAATATATTAAATGGTACAAAAGTCTTCATCACTTTGAAATTGAAAAAGGATACGTATGGCCCTATTTTTTAAAAAAAGTTTGATAAATGTGTTTTCACTATTGTATATGTAATAAATTATAATAAATTTTAATCCATAATTTCAAACTCTGCTGGAAATATTGCTCTGGGGATCATACTTATGTCCTCCACTGTAAAAAAAAATGATGAAACAATTCATTAAGTTTTGAAATCATTCTTCTTTAGCAGTCTTGGTTACAGGAACCACTGCTTTCATAAGCCAATGTGTTGGTTCTGATATGTTGAAAAACATATTTGTCTCTTTCTTTCTTTCTTTCTTTCTTTCTTTCTTTCTTTCTTTCTTTCTTTCTTTCTTTCTTTCTTTTTTTTTCTTTTCATTATTAGCTCAGATTCATGTTGCCAAGATATATGCTCAGAATCATAATATAGTTGACATACAAACTGAGTATAACTTGTAATTGTTTTGCCATTGATTCAGAGGAATGAAGAGTGTACCAATTATCTACATAGTTGTCTTCTCTTAGAAAGAAATCAGTATAGAATTAGCTTGATCCAAATTAAATTAAATAGGAATACATATATTGATTTCAATATGTTTTGGATACTGGTTACTTTGCTTTGAATTACTAGGACTGTCTTTCATCAATATCCAAATCTCATGCATGCTTAATGTATTCTGTATTGTATACATTTAGTTGCTGCCTTTAAAGCAATGTTTAAAATAATATTCTCAGGTCACTCTGTATCCATGATTTTGGCTCATTTTCAGCCATGAAAATGCCTGAATGGTGTTTTTTTGTTTTCATGCCAATTATATAAAACTGGAGCAAGGTTGGAAGGGGAGCACAAGGTCACACTGGAGTTTGTGGAGAATTTGTTTTTAAATTGGCTTTCCTCTTATTTCACCACCACTCTCAGCTCCTGGACATAATGAGCCCCTTTTCTATTCTATTCTTCTGTTGAATAAAAAAAGTATGCAATTTAGGAGTGCATCATATAGATTTACAGAGCCATTTAAGCAGGCTGTTAGAATCTTTATAATATAGCTCTATGTGCTATATTAGCATTGTGTGATTCCCAACTGTTTTCCTTCTATAGTATGCTACTTCTGTTCTTCTTATAACATAATCAAGGATTAAGAAGTCTTACTTCTAAGAAGTGCTATTTTTCTCTTATATCCTACTGCTTAACATACAGAAGCTCAAATTTGACATATTAGCATGTCCCTTGATCACATTACCAAAGCAACTGGGTTAGTTCTCTTGGAGACAATCGCAAGGAAGTAATCTCAACAATGTGATATCTTCTATGAGGAAAAATAAGACTCAAGTAGTTATAGGGAAGAAGAATTTTGATGACAGTTTTTACTCTATCTGCCAAATCTGAGTACTTCTTATATTTGCGCAGCTTAACTTCCAGAATTCTCAAAAGGTTCATGGGTGGAGAAGGCTGTATTAAGATACTGTTTAAGAAAAGTGGCAAGAAATAATAGGTAAAATGTTATAAAGTTTGGTCAGCCATCTGTACTGGATTACAACATTAAAATATAAATGTTTTTTTGGAAATGTAACTCTTGATGAATGATTTGGATTCTCTAGGTTCTTATGATTTTAAGTCTCTTGAATATAATATTTAAATAGAACTCTAGAAGTCTTTATTGAACATTAAAGCAACATAGCACACTTTCTGATACTGATATATTTTGCTGATTACCGATGGTTCTTCAATATTAAGACAAAAATATTTTCCCAGCCCTTTGCGGGGATTATGTGGGTTAAACCTTTTTGCACTCTAAAACATTGCACTCTACCATTCAGCTATTCAGCCTTCCCAGAATGTCACCTAATATTGCTTTAAACTACATCAAAGCTAAGGATGGAAAGTACAACATGATGAAGGCTTGAATCATTATATTGTTTTACAGTTGATAACAATACAGAAAGTAACTATAGGATTTAGACATTTTCTCCATATCATAATTACAATTGGAAAAAAATGTTACTGCAACTATTGCTATAGTGCTAAATTGAATAGGAACCAATTCACTTTTGCATCTAATGCATTTCACAAGATGCTTCCAGGTTTGAAGCTCTAAATCAGGGCTATGAAACTCCTGGCCTATGGGCCAGATGCGTCACATGTTGGCCATGCCCAGTTTAGCAAAAGGGGAAAAAGTCCTGATACATCTCATGACATCATGATGATGATGTGAGTTTGACACCCCTGCTCTAAATGAACTGAACATGTTGTCATCTACCTCTGGCTTTGGAGGTCATTAATCTCTATAATCTAGCAGGCCAACGTCTGTCAGAACAGACACTTTTAAAATAAGAAATGCTTCTAGAGAAAATGGAAATGCAACTATGTACAGTAGCACTGCTAGGACAAACAATGACAGTGTAGTCAGAATGTCAATTTATGTATGTAAAGCAAAATGACAATAATTGACAAAAGGATTCCCAGAAATGTACATCTTAAATGAAATAAATTGCATTGCATTTGTAGATAAAAGTGAAGCAGAAGAAGTGTCAGGTTTATCTGTATCTATTGTCTATCTACAGTATCTACCTATCTTTCTATCTTTCTATCTATCTATCTTTCTATCTATCTTTCTATCTATCTTTCTATCTATCTTTTTATCTATCTATCTATCTATCTATCTATCTATCTATCTATCTATCTATC
>BLBF01000022.1:33739556-33753804 GCA_015471245.1 Laticauda colubrina | reverse complement strand
AATATTCATTTAAGTCTTAAACATTTTACACAATCCTTTCTAAATAAGTATCATGCTTCTATGGGAACACTTATAGATTTTACTTAATTACTTCCCCCTATTTCACTTATATTTTAAAATATTAAACAATAACAATGTTCCCATTTTTCTTTAATTCAATTCTCTCATATTTGATTTCATTTATTTTTATTTAAAAAGAAAAAATTTCGCTAAGTTACATTAAATATTTTGTCCCATTTTATAATCATATATTATTCCAATTTTCTAACATTATTTCAAATACAAATACAACAACACAATCTTATGTATCTTTGCAGAATCTCTTTTTCAGTTATATGTTTACCCATTATCTCTAAATAAATTCTGTTTCTTTACATCTTGTTTCAAACCTTTGTAACTTCTCTTCCCTTCTTTCCTCCCTTGCTTCTCCACTCTACCCTTTTTACCCCCTTGTCTCTTAATCTCCACCTTCTTGTGTATTCCTCTTTTCTGTTGCTTTCTGATGTTGTGTCCACTTTTCACCTTGTTTTTCCCTTTTTTGGTTGTTTTTTTAAGTCTTAAATTCTCCATTCTCTTTCTCCCCTTTCCCCTTTCTTCCCCAAATAAAGTTGCTTGTTCATTAAGGATGGTTTCTTCTTCATCCCAATCTTCTTGTTCTTGTAGTTTCTCATATGTAGAAATTGCCATTTCTAAAAAATTAAAAATAGAGCCAAAAGAATCCTTCCCTTCTTGTTTCTCTTGTTTATATTTTATAAATTCCATTTTCAGTTCATCCATAAGTAATGCCATTGTAAAAGAAAAAAAAGAAAAAAAAATTTCAAGCGATCCAAATGATTTTAATCATTCAAATAAGAGTTTCCAGAAGTCCCAAAGTCAGCAAACAATCCAAATACACACAGTCTATTTCATTTCACACTTTCTTCTTTTTTTTTTCCCTTTTTTCCACTTTAATGCTTCAAAAAACTTCAAATTCTTTTAAACCTTCAGTCCATCTGATAGAGTAGCCAATTATGATCCAAAATGGAAAAATCCAATAATAAAAATGGCCCAAAGCCAAAGAAGAAGAAGGATAAAATAAAAAAAATAAAAATATTACTAGAATTGAAATATACAAAAAGGCTGGCGATATATATATATATATATATATATGGACTGCACACTGCACTTTGTTTATTTATCCAAGGCTCTTATTATGACTCTCTTCTCCAGCAGCTTCAAAGCCAAGCCTCAAGTGTTGAAACATTGATAAGAGTCCAGGAAAACACCTGTAATAATATTTTTCTGTGCTCTCCCTCCATCTTATCACATTAAAATGTCCTTGAGAAGGAGTGTTTATACATTTCTCCCCAGTTCAAATAAAATATTTTCAAGCCTCTAGTTGGCAGTGTTGCACAGTCTCTTAATACTTTTTTCCCCCCTCAGCCAGAAAGAAAAGTAATGTATACAAAACTCAGAGGGAAAAAAAAAACAAAGAGGGCCTCTATCCTAAAAAAAATTAAAAAATCAAAAGAAGCATAAAAATGTATATAAGAAAAAATTCAATCTGATTAGCTACAAAATCACATTAAATTCCTCAGAGAAAAAAATAGTAAGGAAAGAATCCAAGCCTCAATTTGACATCACTTTAAAAAACGCCGCTCAAGGAGATTCCAGTCAAAGAAAAATAAAGGTTTCTTCTTTGTTCAGGATATCCTTTCAGGTCTCAGCCAATTTGCAATACAAAAGGAAGTTTCTCACCCAGCCGACACACCCTCTCTCCAGCCTCTTTCTTTTCGGAGCTGTCCCGACTTCAGCAGCTTTGGAGGCTGCCTTTCCACCGCCAGCAAAAGGGCTTCTCCCGGATCAAACCAGAGATTTTGCGACATCTCTGGGATCCTGGGACTGTGCCCTTCACAATCCCCGTCTCTACGGGACGGTTTAGGTCCGTTAGGACCGACCAGGGGTGAAAATATCAGCTGCAATCTCAGAGCCCCAAGATCGCAGCTGTAGAACCGAGACGAGGCTCCGCCTTCTCCATTAACAACTTTTAAAGAGGAAGAATAGAAAGATAAAACTGAATATACTTGAAGATAAGTGATCCTATCAATTGAAAGATGCAATATGTTGCAACTGTCTTAGGGGGAAAAAACAAATATGAAGTAATATATTCAAGAAATGTAGATGTAGGAGCCAGTTTGGTTTAGTGGTGAGGCACCAGACTGGAAACTGGGAGAGGCATAAAAGCTGACTGGATGACTTTGGGCCAGTCACTCTTTCTCAGCCCAACCCACCTCATAGGGTTGTTGTGAGGAAAATAGGAGAACACATTAGCTGTGTTCACCACTTTGAATTATTGATAAATATAATGAAGACAGGATAAAATGAACTAAATGACCATAATATCAGTCAAATATTGATGGGCATAAATATTTTAAGCTTCTCTGGTGGTTATGTTTTGACGCATTGTTTGGAAATAATGTATCAAAATATGTCACTCTAATATAAGTGCTGGTAGGATGATGATGGTTTGGTCTTTTAGGTTCCTGAGGGCTGCGATGTCTTCTGCTTTGAGTTGGTTCTGTTTCTGTTCTGTTTCAGAGAAACTATCATCATCCTATCTATAGACAAAGGCCAAACAATGGTTATGATGGACAGATCACAATATATACAAAAAGCCAAAGAATTATTGGAAGACAAAGCAACCTACATCCTAGTTACAATCAGTCCAATACAGAAATAGACCACTGGATCAAGAGATCCCTTAGTGACCTTATAAGAAAGGTCAAATCACAAAAAAAAAACCCCAATGAAAAGCAGTGGATCCATTCTCCTGCACTTCTACGAATGCCCCAAAGTCTCTGTGCAATTCTATCATTTTCAGGGACCCCAACCTATAACATAGCTAAATACCTGACAAAAAATGTTGGGCAATATTCTCCCAACTCCTGCTCTGCCTCAGAAGAATCAGAATTGATAGCAGAAGATAAGATCTTCATTTCATTTGATGTCATAACACTTGTTACATCCATAGTCCCAAAATTAGTGAAAAAATCCATGGTAGCACTACTAAACCACACATATGATTTAAACAAATAGTAAAAATGAAATACCCAGAATCATGGATCATAGCAGAATGTAATGCAATGTCTAGAAAGTATAGCATTCCCATATATACAACCCTAGTATGGATCTGGTATGCAAATGGCATCTTTGTCATAATGAAAAAGGAACTAGAGTAGATATATGAAACAATCAACAACAAGCAGACATTAAAATCAGGATTAATTCCGAACCAACAGTGAAGCAGTAAACAATAGCCTAATCAAGGAACAACAAAAGAACATTCCCACCAACACTGACAGAGCAAGCCACTTATATATAAACAGGGAGCAAACCCCACTTCCTTCTAAGTACCTGGTTGGATACTACAAGACAACAAACTCAACTCTAAGGTCCCCACAGATTATAACCTTTTAAAAAGTACATAATCTTCATCATTAGTCAGATTATCTCTTCATATAAAATCTAAGAGATTGTACATTGCAAAAAAAATCCATCATATTTGATAGTAATCTTGTTAACAACTCATGCTTCCTAAACAATAAAATGGAAAAGCCTTCATTGGAATAATAGAGTGCTCAACAAGGCACTTATGTGAAGTGAAACCAGGCAGAACTTTGCATTTCCTTTGCACCATCCATATTTCCTAAATAGCACTTTAATGCAAGATAGACAGTGCAATTTGATGGCTCCATAGATGTGACAAACAGGTTTGCTGAATAGTGGACCAACATGATAGAGCCAAATTATACCCTCCTATTGAAATGAGAATAAAATGTGTCCTTGTATATAAGTGATGGGTAAGGTGTGTTTGCATCAGCTCCTATAGATGATGACCTCAGCTAAGCAGAGCATGAGACTGAGCTATAAAGCATAAATATATATATTCAGAGTGATACCAAGGAAGCAAATACTGTGCATTGTTAGTATCTGGTATTCTTGGGATTTTTTTTTTTACTTTTAACTTTATAAGTCATTACTTTTTTAAAAGCTAAGAACATGAGCAAATGTGTTTAATGTGCATATTGTTTTAGAGCTAAGATTATCTTGTAATTACTTTAGCATGATAGAAAAGCTCTCACACATAAACTCTCTATTCACATACATTTTAATGCCATGTATTTTATTTGAATGTTTCCCAAATAGCTTGTCTCAAAGCTTCCATTTGGTTCTAGAAGAGGAACCAACCTAAAAAGGTCACAGAACAACCGGGAATGAACTGATGCAATTGTTACAGTTCACATATCTGTCCGACTTGAATTAAGAAACAGTGGCTGTTTCCCCCATTAATTTGATTGAAAGGATTTGAATAGAGGGATACTGGTTGGTTTGATTTGAAAGCTATGGAGGGTAAGTCCTTCAGTGATTAGTAGAAATTTTTAGTATTGGGAACAGTACCTTAGAATATCAGTTGATATAATTAAAGTCTACAAATATTGTACATTAGTCAGAGTACAACAAAGAAGTTGGAAAGTGATATTTATCTATAGGATTTTTAGTAATTTTATTTGCCTTTATTCTCTTTTCTCTCTCTTTGTTTATGGCTAATTTCTAATAAGTGTTGTTCCAATTGTACAACTTTGAGAATGCCTTTATTTACTTATAGATATTATTTATATATCTGTATATAATATAGGATAATATAGAATATAGAACAATATTATTTTTGGTTTCTCTTTTTCCTTGCTAGTTCTCTCTCTCTCTTTATTTTAAAAGTGATTAATAAATAAATAAACAAAAAACAGTGCAGTTAGTATCCTACTTTTGAATATCCCCTAAGTATCTAGTTGTGGGAACAGATTGCTGGACCAGGTAAGTCTTTGATCCCTTGTAGCAGCATTCTGGTATATATGCATTTTTTTACATTTATTTTATTGTCTTGTGGGTGACCCAACAGTTGGATCACCTTTGTGACAACTTCCTTACTGACAGGAATTACTGTGATCAGAAGCTTTAGACATATTTTAAGGTAAATGAAAAGTATAAAACAAAGATAACTTTTAATAATAGATTTGATACTTCGAGTTAAGCAGGAAGAACTTAGAAAAGTGAGGAGATATTCCCCATTCTTAACTTTTAGTAGTAAGGACCTCCCCTAAAGAATCTCCAAATTAATTAATAAAGTTGTATTTCTTATTCAGACAGCCTTATTGCATTGTATCTTTTTTCACAGATTTGGAGGTGAAATAATATTTATATTTTGCAAAACTGCTTATCTTTTCATTCTTCCTGGTTTATTCTCTTTGTCTGTTTTCTGTTTTCTTGTACAGTGTGTATAATTAATCTCTTTAAAATGCAATACACAATTTCAAATAAATTATTTTTACTGTTCTAGTTCTGTGACATATACAGCCATGTAGTCAATGAATTTTGGAAACAGCCTTTTCAGTGAGCAGACAGCTTTTGTCTTTGCCTTACTTACTTTTTTTTTTCACTCAGAGGGGGAAAGAGTCACATCAGTTTTGAATTCCAATGTAACCTTTTTAATATACCATAAGTTTCTTTTGAGAGAAAAACGTTAAATCAGATTTGGTCCAAACTGTGTTAATGGAAAAAAAAGTGAAATGGTGCATTTTTGTAACCTAATTGTAAAAAAATAAAATAGATGTAGAAACAAGTATAAGCCCATACTGCCATCTGGTGATTTCAGAACAATTTAATGAAGTTAGGTTTTGTTTTGTTTTTTAACAAAGTGGTATTACCATTCTCGATATAACCAACATCTTATTTTTGTTTTATTTTTAAAACTCTGCATTTTTGGTGTTTTTTTTTTCAGATATTGTACTTAATCTACAGTATTATACATATATATGTGAATTTATTTGCCATCTCCATATATGTCCATAGGGTTCTACACTTTTATTTTTTCTGTATAGCATGAGGAGCAAAATGGCAATGATCCAATCAGTGCACTTTCAACATTGAAACATGAATTAGACTTTTTAAAGTGATTCAGCTAATGCAGTCCACTTTAGTTGACACCATTCATTAATAATTTGGTAAAGCATGATGTTTTAATAGAAGCAAAACCTCTTAGAGTACTATTGAGTTGTAGAACTTTACTTGTGCTCTGAAATTATTTGCAGTGCATAAGAGTGGATTCAAAGCACTTTAGCTTTTTTCATTAAAGCAGCCATATACTTGTTCCAGTCTCATGTTTTTATGTTTTAGAAAGTTCTCCCAGTGTCATTTGTATTATACAGCATTTATTTTAGAGCATCAACCATCCAAATGGGTTATTTGGACCCTAATGAGATTTTTGAAGCATGAATAAAGTTACTAATAAATGTTATTTTTAAGAAAGAGGAAGGTTATTGAGCCATCGTGGCACAGTGGTTAGAATGCAGTATTGCACTTCTGCTGCCTGCCAGCTGCCTGCAATTTGGCAGTTCAAATCTCACCAGGCTCAAGGTTGATTCACCCTTCCATCCTTCCAAGGTTGGTAAAATGAGGACCCAGATTGTTGGGGGAAATATGCTGACTCTGTAAACTGCTTAGAGAGGGCTATAAAACACTGTGAAGTGGTATATAAGTCTAAGTGTCAGTGCTATTATTACAACTTCATTGCAGAAAAATCAAAGTATGTCAATTATTTTATTCTCTTTCTTGATAATTTCCTTTAATGAATATATTGTTTCCTTCCTATGTAATTTGACCAAATTATCTAACTGCTCTGTGTGTCAAACTAGCAGGCTGCAAAGGTTGTTTTCCATTTAAACAGACAAGTAATAATACCAATGTTTAAAAGTTTAAATTCTATGTAACATTTAATCTGCCCCAAATTATATGATTGTGTAGAAATTCCAGTGAATTGCTTCCATATCTGCAGTACTGTATTCAGTGATGGGATTCAGCCAGTTTGCACCACTTTGGGAGAACTGGTTGTAAACTTTATGAGCAGTTTGTTGAACTAGTTGTTGGAAGAAATCATTAGGGCAGAGAACCAGTTGTTAAATTATTTGAATCCCACCACTGACTGAATTTCTTAGTGTATTCCTTATTTTATCCAAAATAGTAAATGCAACCGACAGATCAATTTTAGCCAAAAAAATTAAAAGGTCAGTTAAAATGGCTAGAAACAGATTTTAAAAAGCAAACAGATTAAAACAAAAACCCCAACCAAGCCATTTCAAGACTGTTGAGTATTATGAAATAACAACACCTGAAAATGAATTTAATATATTTTTTGTTTAAACATGTAACCAAAAATTTCCAGCAATAGCAAAATGTTACAGCCGAAGAACAGAATAGAATAGAATAGAATAGAATAGAATAGAATAGAATAGACAGTTGGAAGGGACCTTAGAGGTCTTCTAGTCCAACCCCCTACTTAGGCAGGAAACCTTATACTATTTAAGGCAAATGGTTATCCACTCCCTTCTTTAAAATGTCCAGTGTTGGAGCATTTACAACTTCTGGAGGCAAGTTGTTCCACTGATTAATTGTTCTAACTGTCAGGAAATTTATCCTCAGTTCTAAGTTGCTTCTCTCCTTGATTAGTTTCCACCCATTGCTTCTTGTCCTGCCCTCAGGTGCTTTGGAGAATAGCTTGACTCCTTCTTCTTTGTGGCAGCCCCTGAGATATCTGAGATATTGGAACACTGCTATCATCCTTCTTTTCATTAAACTAGACATATTCAATTCCAGCAACCGTTCTTTATATGTTTTAATCTCCAATCTCCTAATCATCTTTGTTGCTTTGATGCTAAATTTTACTCTGTTTTTCTCCCTTAGGAGGTGCTGTATCTCCATATGAGATGTACAGTGAAGCTTTGGGACAAAATGAGGTGTTTGCGCAAGCGATCTGCTGTATCCTTTCTAGGAGTCCTTGTCATTTGCTTGTTGTTCTTGAACTTATATATTGAAGACAGCTATGTCTTGGTAAGTTGGATGTTATATAGAATTAATTGCTTTTTAATAGCACAGGATAACAAAAACAAGCAGGCTTTCTAAATGAAAGCAGATAAAGTACAATAGTCCAAAGGAAGAAATGAATACTTTTTAAAAAAGTTTGGATTCAATTTGCATAATTAATTCGGTTTAAATTTTCAGTTGATGCTCTGATTCAAACTGCAATTAGTTTGATCTGGATTTTTGAATATTTTTAGCAAAGCCCTCCAAATCACTTGATTAATTTGGAGGCATCTAATTGAATGGTTTGATTCAAATTGTCAATCCATTTTGGAAAGGCAATTCCCTTCAGAAATGTGGTCAAAACTTCAAATCAAATCTCTGATCAACATTAGTCAAGGTGGGGGAGGGGGGGGAGAAAGCAATTACACCAACAACGACAGTATCTCAGTTAGTAACTGTTTGTAAATAAACCAGGAATAAATTGTAGTAAAACAAAAATCATTTTCTGACCAATATGCAAACTCATAACCAAATTTCTATGCCTGACAACAGTGCATGCTGGAGTCATAGTAATGCTGGCATTACTTTGCCTAAATTAGACATCAGCAATCCGCAATCTTCAGTCTCCCTTTCTCCTCTCCCCTCCCCTTAGTCTCCTCTCCCCTTGTTAACTTCACAACAATTTTGCTTAGCAACAAAGTCACTGGAATAGTTTGCAGTCACTAAATGAAGAAATGGTGAAATGACAAAAAAGAAGATCTAAGACAAATGTAACAGTCCCTGTTAGAACCTCATCCCTGCATGATTTGTTGAGTAGACAGGAAACAGCAAATCTATATATAGCTAAAACCCTTCATTCCTGTAACTTGATCTGCCTGAAACAATGCACCACAGGGCAACAATTTTTGAACCAAGGTATCTGCAAATAGGCTAACTTAGATGTGCATCCAAAATCCAGGACCCAAAGAAATGAAATTTGGGGAAGTTGTGTCTGCTTTGGGGTTGCTGGTATGATGCTCAACAGTTTCCAGCCACTGTTGCAATCCTATGCCCCTTCCCATACCCAGTAGCAGTCACTTATCTGTCTGCTGGAAAGGGAAGGGAAGATTTCTAAAGCTCCCTTCCAGCTTCCTAAAAAAAATGTCAATGTGAAAGCCAGCAGGAAGTCAGAAAACAGTCCTGTTCCCACCATCTTTTTTTTCTGTCCTGTAGTCATTCAGTTTCTCTGTTTAAATAAGGAAGCATCTCTGAAAGAATGGCTCAGCAAGTCAGGGGTTGTCTGGTATCACCCAAAGAACCCATGTTCAATACAATGATAGTTACTATTGGTCATATGCTGTCGCACTATGGAAATATAATTCAACATTATGTTGTAAATATCCTCTTTCTCAGAAAAAAAATTCAGCCTCAGTAAGAAATATCAGGGCAAGGAACACATAAATTGCTTGCAGGCTTACATCAAAGGTTTGTCTATACCATCATACTCTTCTCGACAGCATCTGGCTAGATTTCTTTGCAAGCCAAAGATATGGAATTGATGGGTAATAATTTGATGTTCATATCCATACAGTCAAAAATGACTTCTGTCATTGCTTCTTGCATGGGAGACTTCTAGAGAATCTGTATTTTTAGGATCATTTCATTGAATCAAAAATACCTTTTTCAACTGACTATTCATGTTCAATTTAACATACATTTACCACTCATAAAATTTGCTTTTGTAAATGGATATTCTAGTTTTAATCACATTTCTTTTTTAAAAGTAAGAAAACTCTTTGTTTACACATTTTAGTCCATTAGGCTTTTGAAATATGGCTTCTTCTAATGGCACTGTTTGCATTAAAATATTTTGTAGGATTTTATTTATTCACATCCTTTCACTTGTGATTAAATTTGATCTGGTTTACACCATGTTTTTGTCACATTCATTGATATCTACTTTGGTTTGCTAATTACTCAAGATCCCCTAGGTGCATTCTGTTGCTTTCTATTTGTTGCAGTTTATGCTATTTCTGTTTTGCTTGTTTTCAGATCTTTATGTGAACTTCCCAGAAGGCATGATGTCTTACACTTAATTTGTCTTTTTTAATAATAAAAAGGTTTGTTCTTCATTGTTTCTTTCAAAACAGAACTGATACATTTAATTGCCAAGTCTCAGCTTTGCTTGTCTATTTTTTTTTTTTTTTGAAAAATTTAAGGCCCATTCGGCAGATGCCTTTAAATATAATATGAAATGAAGTTTTTGTTGACTTAGAGATGGGAAGGTAAATTATAGTATAAGCAGACAACAAGCAGATACAGATTGAGAATGTCTATTTTGCTTTGATGTTTTTCATCATCTCAAAACTCAATTTCATAAGTAATTTTTGAATGATTCTGAATTCACATATACCAGCAAAGTACCTTTAGGATTAATCAGATCAACTTTTTGTAGCTTCCATAAAGCTACCAACCCATCAAAATTCAGATATCAGAATACAGACACATTGTTTCCTATCAATTTTACAGACTTTTTTTTAGTAAAAGAAGAAACTCTTCTACCTTTACCAAATATTTCTCTGCAATGTTTCTTCAAGACCAATCACATCCAGCTGTGAGACATTATGAATCAATGATATTATGACATCATTGTCACTGTTTCTGCAAAACATTACTAAAAAGTTAAGCTAAATATGATGTTGGCTCAGTTACAGCTCCCAGTAAACTGAGTTTTTCCTATTTCTAGTTCAGTGTACCAGGTGAACAGGAATTCATAGCTTATTGATGAGTTAGTTTTGTGCTGCAACAAACCTATAACCAATCCACAGAGGATCAAGGTAAGATTGCCTTCGAAAGGATATATAACAATCAAGAATTGGCCAAATTATTACCCTGTTCATCTGCCTTGTCTTAGCTTATTCAACAAATCATGGTTAAAATAATGCATGATTTATTTTCATTTGTAAATAGAAACAGTATGGATGTTGAACTTTATCAAGCTTTTGATTTCTTTGCTTGTTTCTTTGTTTTGCTTTTTTTCTCTTCGTGAGCAGAGCTCTCAGTGTTTCTGATTTCTCCATTATATTGTTTGTCTTCTGATTAATGAAGAAGATTAATAATTTCATTTTGTTTTTCTGAAAGCTTTTGTATTTGAAATCCAAAAAGCATAGGAAACAACAAACATTTTAAAACTCTCCAGGTGTACTTAGATGTGTAGTTCTCAGGACCCTGAATGAAATGTGAAAGTGATTGAGGCAGTGATAATAAAAGTACGACACAAATTAGAATGATCTTCCTTTGGAGGCCAGAGTAGTGTTAATAATATTTGCCTTTTGAAGATGAAGACCTGGTTTTAAACACTGATTTAGGGCATATGATCCTTTTTCTAAACATGCCTTTGTCCCTTTACTGCTTCTCTGTCAGTGAGACATATGCAGTATATATTTCACTTTGGTTCATTATGTATTACATTTGGTCCTATTGTTTTGTCTTAATTAATATAACCTATAATCTTTCTGAGAAGGAGCAGTTTATAAATAAGTAGAGAGGCAATGTTAAGGAAAAGTGAATATAGGCACTTGGTGTGAGAACATAGCTGGAAAATGTCTAGCAACCCTCCTTTCTTCCATAATCAAATCTTCTACTTCTTTGGTGAATATCAAGTCACCTTTTTCAGAATGACTCAATGAGAAAGGAGAGGACAAGAAAGAAGTTCAGTTTGCTTTGTCATCTCCCCTTGAGAAAGTATGGAGAAAAAACAAATTGGCACAGGCAGCCAAGGAACAGAGGAGGAGGTGAGAAGTCACACAGCTGTCAGAAATTGGAAATAGATTGATTACTACTGAGTCTTCTCAAAATTGACTTTTTTGAATTTTCAAGATTTATTCAAATTTCTTTTCCATACTTCTAGACATGTGCTATGATTAAAGCTGCTTACCAGCATCAGCCACATTAAACTGCCATGAAAAAAGGGACCAAATCTCTATTTCAATGCAATGCAACAAAGCAGTTTTGCATTAATATCCCCTGAGAAGTAGAAAGAAATCCAGTACAGGAAGCCTAGCTTTGGCATGCATTAAAGACACTTGTGCAGAAAAGATACATGAATCACAAAGAAGCATTGTTCAGACAGCCAATTTTTGAATCGGTAAAATCACATTCAGTGATTATTTCAAAGAAACTCTGAGATCCGGGTTTCTAGCCTTATTTCCAGGAGGAAGAGAAAGGAGATTATACAATAAAAATATCATGTTGTTCGCTTTTTATTAATTAAGTAAAAAGCCAAGGGTATGTTTGAACGTTCTATCTGAATTAGTTAAATGAAATATTAACATTCAAAATATCCACATATAGTAAAATAATAACAATAACCATATTACAAAAATAACATTTTTATTTATGATTATTTAACTAAATAATGAAATATCAACTATCATCTTTAACTCTAGAGATGGTATTGAAGAAGAAAAGATGACCCTATGAAACTGGAGTGAACTCATGGGACCTCCACATGAAGATATTTATATTGTTTTAGCATGGCATGTTGGGCAACTGAGTGGACTTTCTTCTGTATCAGCTGTGTCATAAGAATTTTTAAACTTTTTATTTTCAAGTCTAAAATACTGGAGTTTCATGTCATTTGGAGCCAATCATTTTTTCCATTTACAGGAGCTCTTATTTCGCCTATGTTCTGAACTCAGAGCTTTGTAGTAGCTAAGACTTTATCCTTTAGCCTAGTTTAATCCTAAAAATAAGAAATTTATTGCTTTTACAATCCCAATTCAATCCCTGATTTTCCCTTGTTATAAAAACTTTGTCACTTTCATAAATCCACTAAAACTTTCAATTTTTCTCCACTAATATAAGCAACATTCACTAACCTCTTTCCTATAATTTTGGGTGCAACTACTGGAAAAAAGCACCAGGCTACTAGATTGAGATATGTCCAGTTAATGCCTAGATAGATAAACTAAATTGTGAGTTCTGGCAGCCTTGGTGGTCTTATTGAGGATAGAGTTACCTGCCATTGGTTCAAAGAGATCAAAGTTAATAAATGTGAGAACTGGAACAGTTCCAAACAGAAAACTTCAGTCTGTTACCAAAGAAAAACAACAGAGACCATTCTTCACAAACAAAAGAGATTGGGTTTTGCCCATTACATTTTGGAGTATTTAACACTGCTTGCTTTCACCTTAGGGATATTTAGTAGTTCCATACCTGAGAACTACCTATAAGAGCCTATATATACGCATGAACATGATATGACCTGTCTTGGTGCCGGAACATGGGAAAGATCATACATACATACATACATACATACATACATACATACATACATACATACATATATATGATTCTGTGGCTGGGGTTTTCTATAGTGGCCAGGGTTTTAGTGCCATTGAAGTTGATATTGTGACCTGTGGTTTTCATGTGTTGGACTAGTGAGGAGGTGTGTTCCAGCTTTTTTACTGCATTTTTGTGTTCCTCTAGGCAGGTACTTATTCTTCTATTGGTCTGTCCAATGTATGTGGCCAGGCATGATGTACAGGGAATTTCGTATATGCCTTGGTTTTCCAGGTCAATTTTGTCTTTGGGGTTCCTCAGGATGGCTGCTATTTTTTTGTCTGTTTTGAAGGCAGTCTTGATGTGATGCCTGTGTAGTATCTTACTGATTTAATCTGTGGTACCTCTTATGTAGGGCAGGACAGCTGTTCCATGGATCTGTTGATCTTCTAGATCTCTGTTATGTCTTGGTGTGTTTTTGTGGATCAAGTTGGTGATTTTGTTTTTGTGGAAGCCATTGGCTGTCAATACTTCAGTCAGGGTGCATAGTTCAGTCTTTATATGTGTCTTATCTGCCAGGTGTTTGGTTCTGGTAATTATTGTTTTCGCTACGGAATTTATCTGTGCTGGGTGGTGGTGGGATTGGGCGTTGAGGTAGCGGTTGGTGTGTGCTTTCTTCTGGTATATGGTGTGTCCCAGTGTGCCATCTGTTCTTTTGTAGATTAGTACATCTAGGAATGGTAGTTGTTTGTTTATTTCCATTTCCATGGTGAACTTGATTTTGGGGTGTGTGCTGTTTAGATGTATTCAGAAACACCAATCAAATTAGAAACACCAATCAAAGAAACTCCAAGTCCAATAAACACAGACCAAGACTCCCAACCAATCAGGATGTTGAAAGAAACATCCTGGCACAACAATAGGCTAGCCTCAAATTTAAAACCAACCGCTGTGAGACCCTGACCCACATACAAACTCAATACAGAAGCCTGATCATGGCAGATGAGATTCTGCTGAAATGTTGCTACAACTTTAAAAGCACTACAATGACGCGCGATAATACCCGAAGGAAGCTGAACAGCATATATATATA
>BLBF01000022.1:33710983-33739456 GCA_015471245.1 Laticauda colubrina | reverse complement strand
TGTGTGTGTGTGTGTGTGTGTGTGTGTGTGTGTGTGTGTGTGTGTTTAACCTGTCCATACTTGGACTGGATATAAAGTAAGATTGAAGCAAATAATTTATACAAGCTATTATTCATATTGCTAGTTTTTTCCTTCCACTTCTTACAACAGTTATGCTGTGTGTCTTTTATTTTGTCTTTCTTTTCTCTTCCAACTTCTAGAATGGAGATAAGCAGTTAATCAGAGATACGGCAACACATCAATTAAACTCCGAGCGGTATGTTCACAGTTTTAAAGATCTGTCCAACTTCTCAGGATCAATAAATGTTTCCTATCGCTATCTGGCTGGCACACCTTTACTAAGAAAAAGTAAGTAACATAATTTTTCCATTTTCTTAACAACAAATAGTGTTTTTATCTATTCTAAATGTCACAAAGAAAATGTGGCAGAGGTAAGTTCATCAGCTTTTTAGAGGGCAATGAAAAAAGCTTTAAGTTACCATTAAATTAATAAGCTCCTTTTTCACGGAACATAAAAAGTTTATGTGCAACTCAGAAGAAGAGTTAGGGTTCTGCAATCTCACTGAACTGGGGGACACCCTTTTGATCCATATAGAATTTTATCTTTACATGTTATAAAAGTAAACATGTCCTCAAGATGAGCTGAACTCCTGGGGGACCCCTGGACATGCTTGTTAATTGTATTGAAGTAATTTGTCATTTCTTCTTCCAAAAGGAAGTTGTATTTTTTTTTACTTTCCTGCCTGTTTATTTCTTGGGTTCATTGATTAATTCAAGAACTAACCAGGATTAAACTTTTAGGTTCAGAAAAGGTGAGCTAGATGCTGAGGTTTAGATATAAGAGAGCTCAACAATTTCCCTTTCAAAAGTGGGATATCAAACAAATAGAGCAGCTTTACTTTTAGTAGTTATGACATTTTTCATAGATCTGGAAAACATTTATAATATCTCATTTTCTCATAAAGCAGCTAACAGCAAATTTTGCTCATATTTTGCTCCAATGACCTACCTGATCATACAGGTAAATTAGGAAAGAAAAGCAAGTTTACAAATTGCAATAAGTCATTTTTTAAACCAAAAATAATTGAATCAACCTCAACTTGCTAGAATGTGCCAAGGCATAATTATATTTCAGTGTCATCATAAGTGATCATAAGCATACAAAATTCTAAAGCAAACAAATCATGTTTTGGCCCAAATTGCAAAACAAGAAAAAAATAGGAGGAGGAGGACCTACCACATCACATCATTTCCCTCTAGGATCCATGAGTTTATGCAATCTGGAAGTCTCAAATGAAACTTTAATTAAATCATCCATGAGTATGTTATATTGAGAAATATTTGATCCAAAAGACATAATGCAATTAAATAATCCTTTGATATTCTATAGATACTATTAACAGTTTCAGACAGCTTTCTTAAACAATGATAGTCCAAATGCTAACCCAGAAAACTTGAGCTATTAGCCATCTATGGGGAATGGAATTACACTGCATTCAATGAGAAAAAAAGAGAATGCAAATTCAAAGAAAGGAAGTAGTGGAATTAGAGAAGTGATCTTCTTTAATGGAACATATAGAGAATTAAGCCACAGACTGAGTAAGCAAGCAAGAAAAGAAATATATATAAAAAATGTGGTTTCTTGCTACAGCAGTGAAAGAGAAAATTCCTGAGGCTTATTGTTATAGCAAAGAAAGAAATGTACAGATATAGTATTAAATTTCTTGTGACAGCAAAAAGAAAAAAGTAAAGATTTTAAAGATGTAGCATTACATTAACACAATGAACACATATTTAGAAGCTAAGCAGGGAACATTTGAGCATGTTGAAAGTCACAGCTTAACTTGGAATCTGAAAATAAAAAGAGAGGTTGCTTTCTAGGAAAAAAAAGCCTAATTGACAAGGGGACAATGAGAGAGAGAGGGAAGGGAGGGAGGAAGAAATAAAGAGAGAGAGAGAAACTACCTTTTCCATCTGTGCTAGGCAACCTTGCCCCATATATGGACATAGTCGGGGTGGGATCAAATTTCTTAACCGGTTCTGTGGGCGTGGCCTAATTTATGTGTGTGGCTTGGTGGTCATGTAACTGGGTCGGCATGGCTTGCTTACTGGGT
Organism: Laticauda colubrina; assembly: GCA_015471245.1. Classification (NCBI taxonomy): domain Eukaryota; kingdom Metazoa; phylum Chordata; class Lepidosauria; order Squamata; family Elapidae; genus Laticauda; species Laticauda colubrina. Next base: position 33,737,342 of record BLBF01000022.1, on the reverse strand, counting down.
GTGGCTTGGTGGTTATGTGATTGGCTGGTGGTCATGTGATGGGTGTGGTCATGCGATGTGTGCTTGGCTATGTGATTGGCTAGGTGGTCATGTGATGGGTGGGTATGGTTTGGTGGTCATGTGATGGATGGGCGTGCTAGGTGGCCATGTGACTGACCAAACCAAATATCCTTGTTTAGTGACCAGTTGCTTAGCAAGTGTTCTAATTTACAACTGACCTCTCCAGAGTTACTTGACCTATTTCTGGAGTTTCGACAGCCATGCATACACATGCACACACACACACACTTCTAACCCTGCTATTCTATGATTCTGTAAGGGTCACCTGCTGGAACAGGGGGTTGGACTAGAAGGTGACCTCCGAGATCCCTTTTAGCCCTAGAATGCTGTGCTGTTTCAAAAAGTCTTCTGAAGCCAGTGTTTGTGTCCTTCCTTCCTCTCCTTTTTTTCTCTCTTCCTTCCTCCCTTTCTCCATGTATCTACCTATCCATCCATCCATCCATCCATTTATCTCATTCACTTTCTCCTCCCTCTCTTTCTTTCCTTTCTTTCCTTTCTTTCTTTTGTTATCCCTTCCTTCCATCCCTCCCTCCCTCTTCCTTTGTCCATCCCTTTTTTTCCTTTCTCTTCCTTTCTTTTTCTTTCTCTCTTCCTTTTTCTTTCTTTCCCTTTTCTTTCTTTTCTTTGTCTCTCTCTCTCTCTTTCCCTCTCTTTCCTTCTCTCTTTCCCTTTCTCTCTCTTTCCATCTCTCTCTTTTTTCTCTCTCTTTCAATCCCTTCCCTTCCTCTTTCCATCTCTCCTTCTAAAGGTAGGAAACCCACCTGAAACACACACACACACACACACACACACACACACACACACAGAGAGAGAGATTTCCAACCAGTTATCACGCTTGTTTACACTGCCACATGTTAGAATTTCCCAAATTCCAACACGTGCATTGGCCAGATGCAGAGATAGCTGCTTGCTTGCTCATCCTGATTGTCCTGGAGCAAGATGCCTAGATTCCCACTCTGTCCCAAGAGTAAGTTGTTCAGACATGGCATTTGGGGTGAGTTTGCTCAATTCTCTTCCCCCTTCCGCATTTCTTGGGTCTCTTTTGTTTCATGCTCCTTCTGCCTGCCAGAGAGGTTCCCGTGGTTGGAAAGAAAAGAAAAAGATGAATGGAAGGAGAAAGGGAAAGAAAGAATGAGAGAATGCGAGATCACAATCAGAAGCTTTTCAACATTTGTGGCCAGCCTGGGAGGAGGGTATAGAGACCCCCTCCCCTATTCCTCTCAATCTCCCTTCCTCATCTCCCAAGTTTTTCTTTTCTCCCATTCATTCTCTTTCTCCCCTACCACCTCCTGAGGATGAGTTGGTGCTGGTTTGAATGGAAGTTTTCTAGGCTGTGGAAAGGAAAGTGGGTTTATGCACGTTTGGGCTCAGGCCCCCAGAGCTTATTTGGGAGAAGTGTCACTCTGAACCTGGACTGCTTTGCTCGTGGCTGCATTGCCATGGCAGACCAAGTTGGGGTGTGTGCATGTGGGTTATCCACTGAATCTTGGAGAGGTGTGTTTAACCAGAGATGTCTCCAGCTCATTGAGAATGACCCCTTTATTCCTGCTGGCTTGTGAAGCCTCTTTCTGCTCCCTCCCCATCTCTATTCCTTTTCAGCCTTGCCAAGAGAAGGGGATTGCCCTCTGCTCACAGCTAACCAGCTTCAAGGATATAAATCCCTTGCTTTTGCTTCTCCCTTCCCTGGGGAAGGGGAAGGAGGAGGAAGGGTGAGAAGAGTGGCATGAGAAGGCTGCCCAGGGAGGCAATACAGTGGGAGGGGAAGGCTGTTCAGGGAGGCAATACAGCAGGAGGGGAAGGCCACTCAGGGAGGCACTATGGTGGGAGGGGCAGTACAGTGGGAGGAGAAGGCCATTTGGGGAGGCAATACGGTGGGAGGGGAAAGGCCACTTGGGGAGGCAATACAGTGGGAGGGGAAGTCCATTCAGGGAGGCAATATGGTGGAAGGGGAAGGCTGCTCAGGGAAGCAATATGGCGGGAAAGGAAGCCAGTTTGGGAGGGCAATACAGCAGGAAGGGAAGGCCATTCAGGGGGACAATACGGTGGTGGTAGCAAGCCTTGCTGTTTCCTCTTGCACCCCCTTTGGCTGAGCGCAGTGCCCCCCTGGCCTTATCTTCTCAGGCCAGGTGAAGAGTGGCTGCATGGTATGGGAGGCAGCTGGGCGAGTAAGCAAAGGAAGGCTCATCAGACACCATGAAAAGGATGAGTGGGAGGGGTGGGGAGGGGAGGGGAGGGGCCAATCAGAGGCATAATTTGCCGGTTCTCTGAACTGCACAGAATCAAAACAACTGGTTCTACTGAACCTGCCCAAACTGGTAGAATCCTACCCCTGGACATCGCCTTATCTTTCTTTCAGGGATTTCTTTCCTGAGGCATGGTTAGTTAAAATGGAAGAAAGAAACATGATGGAAATTAGAAGAATATCAGAAAAGGATTGGTACTGCCAACTGAGTTCTTTTATGTCTTTTCTCCTGGCATGAACAAAAGATTACAAAAACTATTGTTTGTTCTGGCTTCTTCAAATCACTTGTTTGAAAAGAATTCATTGTTAAAACACATTCCCATGAAGACATTTTCCTGCTCAGTCTTTCATTGCAGTTTCAGAGTTCAGCAATCTTTGTCCTCTCTTGGAATTATGTAGCTGTTTGGGAATACCACAAATAGTTCAACTTAATACTATATCATATTCATTTATGGATTACATGAGAGATGCAGTTTTCTACCAAGATCTCTTGTTTATCTAAAGATTGATTGATAACCATATTAAAGAAAATAGCTGGCATTCTCAAAAAACTGATGATGTAAACATACAATTGAGATTGATGGGCTCATATCATGTACAGTAAAGTTATTTATGAGATGTAAAGCAAAATATTTCATAATATACCATAAGCAGAGAACTCTTAACAAAAATCTGGGATCAAATTTGTCCTGATAAATTCAGACTACCAACATCTACAGATCTCCAAAGTAACACAGACATATAATTTGTGTAACTATGATGTATTTTAATAATGATACCTTTAGCTTATAAATAGCCAAAACTTTGTAGAAATTAAGGAAATTCTTAATTCTTTTTTGTTTCCAGGCTCCTAAAAATAGGTCTTTGTTTGTTTGGATGAGCATGAGGTTCTCTATCCATATTTACCACGTGATAATTTTGATATAACAGCAATTGCCCTAATTTCTCCTAAAATAATAAGGCAAACATACTAAGGTGCAATAGAGAAGATATTATTTCTAAAACTGCCAGTTTTGGTGCTTTAAATTCAAAGTGCCAAAATTAAGTAACCCAAGCAATTTTGAAAGGACAATTCAAAATATATTCTTACATGAACCCAGATAGACCTAAGTACAGTTACAATACCAACACTTTGAATGGAAGATATTTTAGCATAATTTAGTTCACCCACTTTAGCACGTACAGTTTAAAAGTCTATTACTTGAACTGTAAGAGGACCTTTCTTTTTGAGATATGGAGATGGACAGATGAGGCAAAATGTTTGCTAAGAAATATATGCAAGGATTGTTTCAAAAGCAGCAAAGGCAAAGGGGGAAACGTTCTGCTGGACATATACAAATATTTTTTGGTTATGTTTTTATCTTCCAGATCATTTGTTATGAATAACAACTAAATTTGCTTTGATTGCTCAGTTCTATAGAGCTTAAATATTGTTTTTTATTTTTGTTATTATTCAGGATATCTTACCATTGGACTATCTTCAGTCAAACGGAAAAAAGGGAATTATTTGCTGGAGACAATCAAGTCCATATTTGAACAGTCAAGTTATGAAGAACTGAAAGAAATTGCTGTGGTTGTACATCTGGCAGAATCTGACGCAACCTGGTGTGACAGCATGGTTCAAGATATTTCACAGAAATTTGCCCATCATGTAATTGCTGGCAGATTAATGGTAATCCATACGCCAGAGGAATATTATCCAGTTTTGGATGGACTTAAGAGAAATTACAATGATCCAGAAGACCGGGTGAAATTTCGCTCCAAGCAAAATGTTGATTATGCATTCTTGCTTAACTTTTGTGCTAACCTTTCTGAATATTATGTAATGTTGGAAGATGATGTTCGATGTGCCAAAAACTTCTTGACTGTTATTAAGAAAGTCATAACTTCACGAGAGGGAACCTACTGGGTAACTTTAGAATTTTCCAAGTTGGGCTACATTGGGAAATTGTATCATTCCCATGATCTCCCTCGTCTTGCTCATTTTTTATTGATGTTCTACCAGGAAATGCCTTGTGATTGGTTGCTGATACATTTCCGTGGGCTGTTGGCTCAAAAGGATGTCATACGTTTCAAACCATCCCTTTTTCAGCACATGGGATATTACTCATCTTACAAAGGAGCTGAAAATAAATTAAAAGATGATGACTTTGAAGAAGATTCATTTGACCTTCCAGATAACCCACCTGCCAACTTGCATACCAATATGAATGTATTTGAGAATTATGAGGCGAGCAAGGCATATAGTTGTGTGGATGAATACTTCTGGGCAAAAGCACCCACAACTGGAGATTTTTATGTCATTGTATTTGATAGGCCTCTTAAAATTAGCAAAATCAAAGTTGTCACTGGCACTGAAGACCGACAAAATGATGTTTTGCATCATGGTGCTCTGGAAGTTGGAGAAAAAATTGTTGGGGGCAAAAAGGAAAGGCAATGTACTACCTTCTTGAGACTAGGAGAATTTAAAAATGGAAATTTGGAAGTCACAGATGTGGAGCACAAAGTTCTTTTTGAAATTAACTGCATGAGAATACTTGTTACCAAAAGCCAAAAGGAATGGTTGATCATTAGAAGCATTAGCATATGGATTTCACAGCTACCAAGTCAATAAGGAAAATCAACAGCAGCAGAATATACCATTGCCTAAATCCAATGAAATAGTGCCATGAAATGACTCCCCCCCCCCCAGTCTTTTTGCTACAGGTACTGGCAATCTGAGAAATCACAAAACAAATAAAAGCAATCTAGTTTTTACTAGTTCAGTGAGGCAATATTCAAGTATTACATTGTTGGAATGTCTGAATTTTATAGAAGTGTAAACAAGTTTTGTCCATCATTCAAACGCAAATCCACTTCTTTGTTGTTTTCTTCTCTTTTCCCTTTTGGGAAGGACTGATTGTGTTTTTGACATTGCACAATTTATGGATTTTGTGGGCTCATGCCCATAGATTGTCAAAGGAATTGAACTTCGTCATATTCATGTATGAATTTAAAATGTGGTGGTGGTTTGTAATTGTACAGTGGTTGGTGGTTTGTTTTGAGATAATTTTGATAAAGTCCTGTTAATACAGCTGATGTTCTCTACTGTGAGCATTGTAAAAAAGATATGTTGAAATTACATTTGAAATTACACAATTGATTATAAATCTGTACTTATCCTATAAACTGCAGTAAGTGTATCCACTATTCTTGAATTCTCTACAAATATTAGTTGTTCTAGTCAGATTTAATACTTAGAATTGATGAAGTAACTGAATTTCATCTATGTTTAATTTCCACTTTTCATTGTTCAAAACAGATTAATGCCATAATGTGAAATATTATTCAAGGTTTTATGCAAAACTATGATTTTTGCATTTGTATAGAATCCAAATTATTTTAGTAAGCTTAGACCTGCAAGAATATTAAGAATTATACATTATGTGAGGTCACAATGAATTCTACCAATGATTTGTTATGCACACATATTCCCAGGAATATAAACTAAAGCTCTTTAGAGTTGCAATACAAACATGGAACTTCTCTTTCAATATGAAAAATATAACAAAACACTAAAATAAAAATTAAACACAACTTAGCATGATAAATGAATTTTATATGAATGTAAAAGTCCACCTTATATTGACAAACACTCCACCTTTTTATTTTATTTAGTTATAATATTTCAATCACCACTTTTCTATTACTGCAGAACTTAAGATCCCCAGTTCTATTCCAGCCTTGACCAGGTGATGTGTGTGAAGCCATGCTCCAGCTTTTATTGTCAATTATTCAAGCCAAGGTTGTCACTAGCCACTCTAATCAAACTGCTTTAAAACTGGAACTACTATATATTTCCCCCCATAAAGTATGCTATGGTACTGAACTATAATTTCTCTCCATAGAATTTGCTATCAAGGAGTCCCGGAATACCAATCTACAGTCTCATGTATTGGAAGTGGGATTTGATCAAATAAGCACCCTTCATAGAATGGATTCCTGCCAATATTTGCATTGTCACAAATATACACTAGTGCTATTGCATAGCTTCATTCCATTTTAATATGTCTTATGATATTTTACCCTTCACTTTTCTTAGAAACTATTAATAGGAAAATGTATGAATGATTGCATTTTTCATTATGCTATCTGTGATACAAAATATTTCTCATGATCCACTTAGCCATCCAACTCCATGTCTTTTTTTTTTTGTTTTTGGCATTGCCCAACTTCCACAAAACAAGGGTTATTTATATCTTGAGAATTCCTTTTTTTCCTCTCATGTTTAATTCATGGAATGTATACTTTATTTTGCACCTCTGACCATAATTCTTTGTACAGTGACCATCTGTATATCTCTTTCTGCTACAAGGAAAGTTGTAATTCTTTGATCAGACTTTCATGATGTGCCTTAAGGCCATTTGTTTGTCCTTATATTGACTACCATCCTTTATTTCCCAGCTTGTCTTTTGCCCTTAACTTTTTTTGTTTTCTGTGGTTTCTGTGATTTTTTTCAAGTGATGTATTTCATTGATCTATATGTATGCATTTCCATTGCACAGGGGGAAAATGTAATGCTATCAGATCAGGTAGAAAATTTCCATTTATTTATTTTTTGCTGAAGGACCATTCTGTTTCGAATAAGAAAAAAATAGGAGTGTTTTGATTTTATGCTATGGAATTGCTAGAGTAATCCATATACCTCTCCCCAAATCGTTTTGAGTTATCTTTCATATTTAAGCTTAACATCTTTCTTTAAACCTCCCACTCCCAAAACTCATACACAAACAATAGTGATATTTCATACTACTTAGCTAGAAGTAGTTGTCATTGTGCACAGACTTTGAAATTGGCATTTCTGCAGTCTTATGTTGGAGGTGATGGTCATTGTGATAACTGGTGTCAATTGTGACAGTAGCAGTGATAAATCACTATGGAAACAATTGTAAAGAATTTCCATCCTCCTATTGATCTAGCTGACAAAAATGGAAAGTAGTCTTCATTTGAAATTTTGGTCTTTTTAATTTATACTACTCTACAAAGAGAAAAAATGTTTAGCATTTCAACAAATGAAGCTACATGCCCAGGTGTACATATCATATCTGAATATACCTAAGAACAAAAACTCTATCCCTCTTATTAGAAAGGATTAAAACCTCTTTCAAAGTTCCATATTCTCAATCAACTCACAGGGTTTGGAGTTCTCATGGTAGTGGTAGATTCGACCCTTGCCTTAACTTACCATGACAGCTGTCATGCTATGTATATACTTGATCTTCACAGAGTTTTTTCCTACTTCATTGTTGCTCCCATAGAAGCTAATTGGAGGGGGGAGAGAGAGAGAGAGATGACAGAAATAAATAAATAACAGATATACAGGCAGACAGTTACTCAACTGAATGAAATGTATCCCTGATTACTTCAAATTCTTAACCATATTTTCAATGGAGCACCATCCAGGTGTGGAATAAGAATAATTTTTCCTCTCCTACCCCATTTCCCCTAATCGATATGAGAATTTGTTTTTCTTCTATTTTTGTGCATTTGAGTCCTTCCCTCTGAAACCAGTCTTTTGCTTAGTGTTGCCCCTTATTTTTCTTCTAAAAGTACACAAATATGGAACACATGTTTATATGTTAGCAGTAGCAGTATTACAACTGTTCCACATATGATCTGTTCTGTACAAAGAATGTTGGCTTTGCCTTCTCTGCATACAAACTGGTACATACTGTAGGTCTGCAAATAAAATGAAATGAAGATGCTTTGTTGCAGATACAGAGTGAAACATTGTTTTTAGCAAAAATATTTTGGAGTGTTAACAACGGGGAAAAGCCAAGGACACTGGTAAGTGTTGCTAAAGAAGACCTCAAAATAAGAAAGGGAAGATGATAAGAGGATTGGGGATGCAGTCAGCCAGTAGCCTAGGCCAAGTAGGAGCCTGTTCCTATTTCTTCCTGATGACACACAGAAGTACAGTTGATATTAGAATGTAACCAATGAATGATGAGCATTCATTGGAGAAAAAAGTGTGAATAAAATAACAACTGGTATACTAGTGAGAGATAGACCATTGCCAATTGGGATTTCTTCAACTGTTTCACTGGATTATCATTACTTCATTATTGCAAACATCAACTGTTGGAGCATCACTGAGAAGTTTATTTTCTATTAACCAAATGGCCAGTAAGGTAATCTAAGAAAGGAAGACATGACAAATTAGAACTATGATGGTTTGTGATTGTTTTTACAACTAAATGCACCTCCAGATTAAAGAAATCCTTCAATTATACGGCCTATCCACGCTCATACACCTTTCTTTCACATGCATAAAGAGTTTTTCTTTGTTTTCTCTTCCCCTTTCCCCCTTTCTTTCAAATACATAAAAACACATGGTATTTGAATGAGCCTCGCTGTAACCTTACTGTCCCCCAATTTCATTCCACTGGCTGTCAAGATAGGAGAGTGACTGCGTTTGGTTTATTAAAATATGGACGACTAAAATGGCAGCAAAAAAATTGTTTAATTTTTGAAGCTAATATATAGGTAGTAGTCCTCAACTTACAACAGTTCATTTAGTGACTTGGAAATTACAACAGCACTGAAAAAAGTCACTTATGACTGTTTTTCATGCTTACAACCATTGATGCCTCCCATGGTCATGTGATCAAAATTCAGACTCTTGGCAAATGGCTCATATTTATGATGGCTGCAATGTCTAGGAGTCTTGGGATCATCTTTTGCAAACTTCTGACAAGCAAAGTCAATGGAAAAGACAGATTCATTTAGCAACCATGTTACTAACTTAACAACTGCAGTAATTCACTTAACAATTCTGGCAAGAAAAGTCATAAAATGAAACAAAATTCACTTAAAAGTGTTTCACTTAGCAACCAAAATTTAGGGCTCAACTGTGGTCGTTAAGTCAGGGACTATCTGTATCAGCCAATAATATTTTTACAGTCTAGGTCTGACAGATGGAAGATTGCACTAGACCACGAGTGTCAAACTCACAGCATCATGTGACATATGCCATCGTGACATATCACAACATTTTTCCCCTTCCTGGAACTGGGGTGGGTGTGTTCTATGTGTGACGCATCTGGCCCATGGGCCCCCAGTTCGACACCCCTGAACTACACAAAACTATTAATAAAGGTGGGTATGACAGAGGGTAGAGGTGAACAGAGAAAAACTATCCAGATTATCCAGGATAAATCTTGGCATCTGGCTATCATTTTAATGTGATTTACTTCTGTATTAATTCCTAGACTGAGTTGGATTTATGAACTGCATTATGCCTTCAGCAATAAAACGGCTACAGATCATAATTTAACTATTTTAGGAAACACAGAAATTACCTTATCAGAGTTTAACATATTGATCCATTAATTTGATACCATCTATCCTGATTGGAAATATATCTCTAGGGTTTCAGAGATGAATATTTCCTAGGTCCATATCAAGATGCCAGGAACTGAGAAAGAAATGTTAGGCTTTCAAAATATATTTTTCTCAACAAATTGTGGTCCATTGCTTATTATACTCTGCCACATTATGGGATGCATATTGCCTACTTTATCCCAATTCAGTAGCCCTATGACAAATATCTGTAATTTTTTTATGCAGCTGCATGTTTTCTGGTAAGATAAAAAGATGGACAAATTTGTACCTTCTTTTTAGGGATTGTTACAAGGTTTTCATATTACAGAGAGTAATCAAAATTCCAATGCTTAGCACCTGAATCATATTTTTGATTGTTATAGTGTCCTGTGGTCACCTTTCGTGACCTTCTGACAAAGTCAATGGGGGAAGCCAGATTCACTTAACAATCAAGTTACTAATTTAACAACTGCAGTGATTCACTTAACGAATGTGACAAGAAAAGTTGTAAAAAGGGACAAAATTCACTGAACAAATTTCTCACTTAGCAACATTAATTTTACGCGCAATTGTGTTCATAAGTTGAGGACTATGTGTATGTAATATCAAAATGAGCTCTGTGTGCATTAAAACAAAAAAACCTTTCTAAAGGATTTCCAAACTGAGAGATCTCCTTGGAGTATAATTAGTTTCCCAATAGTCAACTCATGAAAAGTAGCACAATAAATTCTTGTACTGGTCCTCTTAGGAATGCAGTGGCCATCCATAATTGCAAAAATTGGTGCCATTTCCATTGCGTTGATTAAAAATTAGGATGAAGGAATGTCTGTACAGACATGCCAAAAGGAAAAGAAGTTAAATTCTGCATTGCATATGCCAGTAAGGCTCTTTCAAAAGAACAGATTATTCATGTGACTGCAAGAAGTAGTAGGCCAAAAGCTTTCTTGAATCATAAATCAAACTAACTTTAGATGTACCTTGGCAAAACAAAAAAGAAAAAAGCTATTTAAAACACAAATTTCTACAAAATAAATGATCCAACAAACAGCCCTGGAAAATGCACAAAAGTTTATCCTTCTCAAAGAGAAGAACCTTTGTTTAAATTTCCTCTATTTCCTTAGCAACCATCCATGTCACTGATCCCTAGGAAAACAGGAAGGAGCTCAGTTTCAAATGCTGGTGTGATTTGTGCCAATTAAAACATCCTTCAACTTTAAGAACATATCAAAATATACTTTAAAAACTTATTTGTTTTCCAAGTTCTATTTTATAACTCTCATGTGAAGGAAGATGCAAATCTTAAATAAACATTTCTTCATTTTTATTTCTCTCAGTGTTAAATATTTCTCTCAATGTTAAATGATAAAAAATCTGATCTGCATATTGAATCCATAACAACAATTAGAAAATGAGAAGGAGGTATTGAAAACCTACTTAGGTTGCATTGAAAGTCTATATGCCAAGCCAAGTCTGAATCAGTACAAGGAGTACATGCAACATTTCAAGATTTAAGTATCATTTTAATCAAAGTCAACTGTGATTTAGAGACCTTTTTGTGAACTGGATGTTCTATTCTTGAAACAACTTTGTCATTGTCTTTATATCATCTATGTCAGTAATTTATTCATTCATTGCTGGAAATAATATACTGTATAATTTTTGGTACCTCAATGTAACTTGTTATGTTTTACAGTTAGTAAAGAATAGAAGCAGATTTCATCTTTAAGATGTTGGTGTCAGTGATGTAATTAGGAACTCAACCTGATGCAAAATATTGACTTAGAAATTTCATCATTTTTTAGAAATATTGATTTCTATCAGTTGTCACAAAGTATTGCAAAAAGTTGAATTTTGAAAGGGGTTATTTAATATAACTGTTTAAAAAAATTAATATTTTAACTTGTGTTAATCAATGGTATTCAGAAAAGAAAGCAAGAAATGTTGCCCTAAACTTAGAATAAATTGCCCCAGTTGGATATTCCTTTGGAATGTTTTTTATTTGGGTTGGTTGGTTGGTTTTGAATATTATTGTGGCTTATGTTCAGTTTAGTTTGTATCCAACACACTCCCAATCAATGATCCACATGAAAGCAAACACAACTGCCAGTCAGTTTGGTTAGCAAAAAATATTGGTCAAAGTTATTTATTAATCTTAGCTAATGGCAAAAATAGTTTAATGGCAAAACAGATAGAAGGCCGACAAAAGCTGGGAAGAGACAATTGGCAAGACATAAAAGGGCAAAGGACTTTGTAAGGACAACATGCATTCTCAGTTCTATCTGTCAAAAGGAGATAGTTGCTCACTGTTACTCATGTCTTGGTCACTTGGACAATGTACTCTACATGGGGGTCCCCTGAAGACTATCAGGAAGCTTCCCTTGATGGAGAATGTGGCAGTGCAGGTAGATATGCATGCTTCTAGAATAGCACACATTACACCTCCACTCCAAGAGCTGCATTTGCTACCGATTTGCTTCTGGGTCCAATTTCAGGTGCTGACTTGGACTATCATGGCATGGGTTCAGGTTATTGAGGAACTGCCTTTTCCCACTGACATCTGCCGATCCCATCAGATCTGATAGAAGAACTATGCTGTGGCTCCCATCAACTAAGGAGTTACATTTGGTGGGACCAGAAGATGAGCCTTTTTCTCATGGCACCCAATCTGTGATACCCTCACCCCTGAATACCTGCTGTTCTCTGTTCATTCCCTATCATCCTTCCAGAAATCCCTCAGCACTTGGCTGTTTCAACAGGTACCTGGGATCTCAGGGAATGATTCTCTGCTGAAGTGGTTTTACTGTTCATAACATCCAATGGTCTTGCCCAGCCTAAAAATAATGACATCAATATTTTAAAATCACATTTTATTTTAATATTGTTATTTATGGTTTTATTGTATGCCACCCATAGTCACATTCTGTGAGATAAGTGGCCATATGAATATGATAGCTCAATGAATGAACAAATATTCTTTCAGATCCACTGGAAACAATACTATAGAAAGCACATTCAGACTTGCGATATTCTATTACTCTTGCTCTTATAATTAATGTAGTCCCAACATATAGAACACTGGTTTCTTTTTTTGGCCTGATTTGTAGGGCTGACAAATGTTGTTGATAGTTATTATGGACAGTTTGAAAAAGAGCACCTTTAGTTATCTAGTTTTAACTACTTTATATACATAACAAATGCAGAATAGAGATGGAAAGAAGATTCTGGTTGATTCTTTCTCTGTTCTATATCAATGAGCAAAACATTTTCTAGAAAGAAATGATGTATCCACCAGTTTTGACAAAACAAACTTAAAATGGAACAATGGAAAAGCAAAATAAGTTCCTTACTGTTTAATGTGTCCTCTTAGACATCCAAAAAGATGATTGCTAGTTCATTCCAAATGCTATTTATCACCAAACTATAAAAAATAACTGTAGGAATTATTTCTTTAAAAAAAACCAAGAACATTTTCATTATTTCTACAATAAATTGTGGAAGCAATTTACTGCCTGCCTTCACAAATGGACCCAGAAGTAGATGGAACAAAAAAGCAACAACAATAGATTTACTTATGCAGCACAGTCCATAAATAATATAATAACAGCAAATATATATTATGTGGTAATTGGCCTAAAGTCCTTAATCCATACACTTGTATTCTTTGACCCTGCTTGCAGAACTCAATAAGCAACAAACCAAGGAAGGTTTTACATTTGGCAATCTACATTCTCAATAGCATATTGGTTATTTATAATGTGCACATATTTCATAGTTAGCAACCTGCTTGTAGTCTCAATAAACAAAGCACATCATTTTGACAAAGTTTGACAGCAGATCAACTCTAACTTAATGGATGTGCACTATTGGCCACCTGCCTGTAAAAAAAAGCATAAAAAACACATGTAACAGAGAGACATTTCTTATTTGACTTTTCCTCACCCCCACCTTTTCACCTCTAAATTAGATCCAAATAAAGGCAGCACAAGTAAAAGCAGCTGCTACTGTACTCTACAAATTTGAATGGCGAGTGTGTGTGTATTTGTGTGGGAGGGAGGGACAATATTCTCAAAATGGCCACTTTAAATCTCGAATGCTGAAGGTATGGTCAGTTGAGCGCATTTATTTATCTGGAAATAAAATATAGTAACAAAAAGTACCCCTTTCATTCATCAGATCCTGTAGAACAGAGATTTTAATCTCTGTTCCATAGAATTAGGAATGTGGATTTGTATATTTATTTTATAATTATTCTTATTTATTTTAAAACTTTATCAGGTTTAACCCACAGACACACACACACACATAAAGTAACCAATGCTAAAGGCTTTCCCCCTTAGTTAATATGCTTATTTCCCAAAATCCAGATGTTTATCATGCAGGTTTTGAATACTAGTAAAAACAAGAGAACGTAGCTGCCTAGGTTTCTAAAGATATAATAAAATTTGTAGTTATGGGTATACACATGAAATATCTCTGTGGATTGAGATTGTTCTAATTGTCAAATCCCAGGGAAATCAGAAATTCTTAGTAATTCAAATGGGTAAAAAGATGTGTTGCAAGCTTAAACTCTGTACAAAAATCTGAACCACTAACAATCAAAGTAAACTGGTGGCAGATAAGAGTCAAAGGAATTCAAGATGGGCAGAACTCTGTTCCAAGTGCAAAGGAACTCATGATTGATTATGCATTTGACCCCTGCCTCAAGCTCGGGACCCCTCCCTCAGCCTGGTCATTTTCTACACTTCTACACTAATGTTCTAAAATTTATCATTTATTCAGCCAATATGTATCTAAAGCCCAGCATGTATCAGCATCTGGGTTTTTCTTTCATTTGAATGAAGGATCTACATCTCTGCTTGTGCTCTTTTTTTGCATCTATTTATTGCTATATCAGAGCTTTTGCACATAAACAATCAAACTGGGACATGTTGGTATATTTCTTTGTAGCTACAAGAAGCAATTTCCTTTCACCAAGTGAAACAAATTTATTTCTAAATATTACACAATAGCACAGATATAAGGAGTTGCTTTCCTTATGAATATATCTAAATATTCTAGGGTTATTTTTATTTAAATGTTAATTGCAATTACAGGTTTAATACATTCCTTTCCTAAAACTATTGTTGAAACTAATTGATAGTTCTTAACCAAGGACATTACTCAGCATGAATGAACAAAAGACCATTATTAATTGACACAATATCTGAATAATCATCAAACATTATTATTCACAATATCTGAATAATCATCAAACCTTCATATTGGTCATTGTTTAGAGTTTTTCAAAGATAATAAAATCAGAATCTTATTGTATTTAAAATGCATTTCAAACCCATATAAACTCCAAAGCTATTATGATGAATACATAAAAATGTCATTCGCTATTATAGAAATAAATCAATTTCTTTATAAGAAGTGAACTTCTTTATCTATTTTATGTATTTTCAGTGTTTGCACCAAAATATCTCATTATGCTGAATAAAAATAACTGAGTGAAAGAAGCAAGCATAAGGTTCTACAGGATTCATAGAAATATTTCTTCTACTGTACTTTTGAATCCAAACAATTTTGATCTTCATTGTTGCAAGTCTGACACATTCCAGATCCCTTATATTCCATTTATGATTAATTGCAATTAATTGTTATATTTCAATAATCAGACCATGTCAAAAATTCAAGTAGCAATTGGACAATTTGGGTTGAAAGTTGGTCCATTGTTATATGTAATCTATGGTTCAAGGCATGGATATTCAACATTTTGCTTGCCTGGACCACACTGAGTAAAGAGGAATTGTCTTGGGCCACATATAAAATATATAACATAATTAATGTATATAAATCACATAATAATAGTAAAAGTTTAGGACCTTATCACATTACCAGATTTCCAGGGCCACATGTCGTCATAAGCTTCGGATTGGATATGTCTGGTTTAAGATTAGGTGGATGACAGTAAAGTTTGAACAAAAATGATTAGAAACATGATTTCACATTTTTTTCAGACTTCCCTATGTTTCTTTTACTTTCTGATTGCTTCCAGCCTTCTTCTTCTCCCCTCTGGTAGAAAACTATAAAGAAATAACATTTTTATTCAGAAAGTGATATAACCTCTTGTAAAATGTTTTTAAAGTTAGATTGTGGGGTACATGAAAATATAAATGCTATTGCTAAAGGTTGTTCACCAATATCTAAATGGAAAACTTCCCTTTCATTTTGCATTTCGTGATATACAATGGGCTATTACTCTAGTGTATGTTTGTATCTTTCTCTATCTCTGTGTGTCTTATTATCTGTCTCTATGTGCACTTATACTGTATTTTATTGTTGGATTGACCTGAAATCTAAGACAATTTTTTAAAAAAACAGAATCATTCAGCTATTAATACATAGCCATGGGTTAAAAAAAAAAAACCTCACTTCTCTGTTGTTAAATTACTAGATTGAACAATTAGAGCTATGCAAGTGGTCTCAAATTCTCTTTCAACAGTGTATATTCTTCAAAAAGCTGAAGTCAAAGTTTTCTGTCTCTTAATTAAGGAACAGCTACTTGATATTTCTTTTGATCACAGTATCTATTATCTTTTCTCTACATTCAATAACTAAAGGCCCAGTCCCACTGTACTTACGGGTGCAAAGAGGATGTACAATGTTAAAAAAAGCTTGCCATCCATTGGAAAACGCTATGCATCCGTTGTGTACCCACTGCGTACATGTTTCATACGTTCCATCCGTCAAGCATCCGTCCACTGAGATTTCATCCCCACAAGAAGTTTTGAGCTGCACAAAACTTTGTGAATGGATGAACTTTCTGCCACGTACGATGTACATCCACGATCGTGAGAAGAATGGAGTTTGGACTGTATGACCAGTTGATGGTGGAGCTGAGGAATAAAGACCCTCGTGCATTCCATCACTTCATGAGGATGCCACCAGCCATATTTGACAAACTTGTAAAGCGTCTGAGACCCAGGTTGACCAAGCCTAGTACCAACTTCCGTCCCAACCTGGACCCTGGACTGAAGGTGGCACTGACTCTGCGCCACCTGGCCTCTGGAACCACATACAGAAACATGCAGTATGCATGGAGGGTGCCACACAACAGTATCAGCAAAGTGGTCAGAGAAGTGGTACAGGCCATCATCGAAGAATACGTGGAGGAGCTCCTCAGGTGCCCCACCACTGAACAAGGCTGGAAAAAACTTGCAGAAGAGTGGTATCAGAGGTGGAACTTCCCCCACACCGTTGGAGCCATAGATGGGAAGCACGTGACCTGCAAAGCTCCAGCCAACTCAGGGTCCACTTATTACAACTACAAGGGCTTCTTCAGTATCATCCTCTTTGCCATGGTTGATGCTGACTACAAGTTTATCTATATCGATGCTTCAGGCAACGGGTAAGCTTCAGATGGCCAGGTATACAATGCAAGTGATCTCAAGGATGGGCTGGAATGCAACCTCATCATGGGTTTTCCAGGTCCAGACCCCCTACCCAATGACACACAAGATGTGCCCTGCTTCATTGTTGGTGATGACACATTCTCCCTCAGAACCTACCTCATGAAGCCGTACAGTTCAAGATACCTCACCTGTGAAGAGAGGATCTTCAACTACAGGCTGTCCAGGGCAAGGCGGGTGGTGGAGAACGCCTTTGGCATCCTGGCCAACAGGTTCCAGGTACTTCTCACCACCATGCAGCATGACCTAGAGACTGTGAGGAGCATTGTGGAAGCTTGCTGCATCCTGCACAATCTCATGCACACCCGCTACCCAGTGTTGCAGAACAGACTTGTCGACAACAAGGGAATGGGAACATGGAGCCTGGTGAATGGAGGCAAAGGCGCAACCTGATAGACACTGTGGATGTACAAGGCCTCAACAGAGCTTCACGTGAAGGGAAGAAGCAACGCAACCTCCTGAAACACTGGTGCAACTCCCCAGCTGGAGCAGTGGAGTGGCAAGACAGGATGATAGATGATTAATGGATGCTTCCTTCAGCCTGTTGCATAACACTGATGTGATTGTGCCATGTATGAGTGGTCCTACAATGAATAGGGCATTAATAAAGAGCTTTTTTTATTTTAAAATATGTTGATCAATGAATAAATTGTTATTGATAATAAAGGTCCATATGTGTGGCAGCTGGGATGGTGGACCTCACAGTCCCACTATGCTTGCACTGGAGGTTTATCTATCCCACAACTATTCTTATCTGTCCCACAAGCATGAAAAGGCTTAACCATTTTTTTCAAAGTTTTCACCAACACTTTATTAAGTAAAAATAATTGAACCAAGTAAACTAAATGTGCTAAGCAAAGATAAACTTTATTAACTTAGGTAAAATTTATGACTTTATTAAATAAGCAAAATGAACCAAGTAAACTGTATTAAGTGTCTTAAGCAAAGATAACCTTTCTTAGGTACACTTTATGACTGTATTAAATAAGCAAAATGAACCAAGTAAAGTGTCTTAAGCAAAGATAAACTTAACAAGTAAAAAACTCAGTCTCTGACACTATTCTCAGTCACTCTGAGTCATGTCCATGGTCTCAGCTGTTTAGCGGGCAGCGACTGTGGAGGTGGCTGTGGTGCTGGTCTGAGGCATCATTGGGGTGCTTGGCCCCGAGGGTACAACAGGTGGTGGTGTGTTCAGGAAGCTATCCGAGAGCTAACTCAGTCTCATGAGGTTGAAAGGCCCTTCATCAAGGACTTGAGATGTCAGGCCCAATACTGATGACAGATTGTCCGTTGATGGGCTTGGCTGTGGGATGGAAGAAGGAGGAGTGTAGTGGGGCTTTCTGGTCTGCAGCTGGGTGAGGAGTGGTGTCTGTGGCATCCGATGAACCTGGGCTTGGACTGGGAAGTTCTGCTTCTGCTATGGGAAGTCCTGGTAGTCATAGCCTTGTTAGGTGGGGGGCTGTTGAGAGCCGTGGAAGGACTGTGACATCACCTGGGGTGGAGAAGCAGACCTGGCCTGGGTAGGAGCAGCTTCAGCTGGACCTTAAGGGTTGTGCAGAAGTGCTCTGATCTTCTGCTTCATCACCTGGTACTGGGCCTTGGGCAGATCCCTCAGGGTCTGGCTCACGTAGGTGATGAAGATGTTCCGGCCTGAGGATGCTCTGCCCAAGTGGACCAGCTGAGAGAGAAGTTCTGTGCTGATCTTCATTGTGTCCCTGATCTCCAACAGCACACTGTGGTCCTGGCCCTCCAGTCTGCCTCTCTGCCTGAATCCTCTGGAGCTGGGGGTGGGGGTGGGGATGGGTTGGCCTCTGGTGGCTACTGCTTCTTCCTCCATTTGTGAGAGCAGGGCGTCATCCTCCACGGGATCCTCCAAGTCCGCCGGCATGGGGAATGAAGCTGTTGGGGGGGTCTCTGCTGTGGGGCCCTCTGAAGATACCTGCCTGGACAGGGTAGCTGGCTCCTGGCTGGAAGAGGACTGGCTGTCTGTGGGCTGTCTGAGGGAGAGGGGTCTCAGAGGCGCTGCTCCTCAGTGGCAGATCTTACCCTCCAGGAAACTTCACTTGGCCATAACGTACATCTCCCGGTCAGTGAGCTTGACAGAGGCCTGCCCGGATTTCTTGAGGTGTAGCTTCCCATACCAGGTGTGCATGTGCTTCCACCATCCAAGGAGTACTTCTGCAGTGTACCCCAGGCTCTCTTCCTTGTCTCTCCAAGCTGCCTGCTTCTTTTTGGTGTCGCGATACAGTCTGTGGCCCCTTTTCCAGAGGTACTCGTTCTCCCTCAGCCATTCCAGCTCCTCATCCTCATGCTCCTTGGAAATGGTGTACTGTTTCATCTCTCCCTTCTCCTTCCCTTGCCTCTTCCTCCCTCTGGCAGGGGCTTCAGTAGGGCCTTCAGGGGCTTGAGCAGCAGGGCCTTCAGGGGCTTCAGCAGCAGGGCCTTCAGCAGCAGGGCTTTGAGGGCCTTGGGGCTGGTCCACCACAGCAGCAGCAGCAGCAGGAGCAGTAGCAGCTTCTTCATCAGTGCCAGGGGGTGAGATGCTGGCTCTGGCCTTCTTCACCTTGCCAGGGCTTGAACAAGTAGGCTTCCTCTTCTTGCCTGACTGATGAACCATGGTGTTCCTGCAAGATGCATGTGGCAGCATGTCTTTCCCCTGTATGCTGACTGTGTGCGTGCTGCATCCTTTTATATTCACGGAGCTGACACAATTCATACTCCCCGCATGTGCAGTGAATGCTTTGCATCCAATATACATCCACGCGACATCCCCATTGTTTCCTATAGATGTCCATGATGCATCTGCTTCATCCGCTATGCATCCACCCCTTCCGCGATGCGTCCGCTTCGAAATTCCCTCCCCCGGAACCCCTTCAGAGGTGTCATCCGCTTTCATCTGCTAGGCTTCTGATGAACATCCATTTAACATCCCCGCTACATACTACCCATGTCCGTTCTTTTCCATTCGTTTCCGTTCTGCTTATGCAAATTTTCACCACTTTTTGAAGCGGATGACAACGGATGGAGCCATCCCCGAAATTTTGCTCATCCACTGTGTCCTTTATGCATACGTTTTGCATCTGTTGGCCAGTGGGACCGGGCCTTAAGTGACTTCCCTCATAACTTCCTCTTTAGCTTTGCTTCCAACATCAATTGCAATAATTTATTTTGTTTTATAGACTCTTGCTTTGGGCAAGTAGAGTCATTCAGACAAATTATTGATGTATTTGTACATCAGCAAACTGTGGAAGACAACAGATTGATGAGAATAGTGATCATGCTTACAAACTGCACAAACAGAATTTGCCCATTTTATACTTGCCCAGCTAAAGTCCTTTTCAGATGCTTCCATGAACAAAGGAGGAGGAGATTGAACATGAATGAAGGAAAGACCATGAATGCAGCCTCATCTCCTCCATCTCACTTTCATACATTTATCTTGGAGATCTAAAAAAATAGCTAACATATTCTGGCTTGAATGCAAATATATGTCTCCATATAGCCCTTAATAGATCTTACAATGAGTTTGAGAACCATTTTTAATAAGCTTCTAAGTTCTCATTTATACAGGTGAAGGTTTAGTCTAAGGCTAAATAGGCACTAAAGCTTAGGGAGTACAATGTTGCCCATACTTTCAAATCATTTTAAACATGCAAATTCTTGCATCAATGGGAAAGGGCACCATCAGCTAATATGATCCAGGGATACCAGATTCTCTTACACTGGTTTTAGATGACATTAAAGAAAAAAAACCAACCACTGGGGCAATGTCTTTTTCTATCCCCAACTCCTTTAAGTGCTCATATATTTTTTTAATGTCTAAAAGCTTGGAAGTACCAAAAAACAATGAGGAAGCAAATACCTTTTAGTCCCATATGCCCAGAAACAAAGAACATTTGATCATATTTTCATAAGAAATAATCCTCTACCTCCTATGAGTTTTTCTGGATGATTCCAACTTTAATTAAATCAAGCTTGAAAACTGGCTGCCCTACTACTTTTTTTTTCCACTGTAACATATTTTGCAGCCAAGTGCTCAATATGGAACTATGTTGTGCAAACCTTCATTTTAGAAATCTATTCAGTATATTTTCCAAATAAGAAAGTGAAATGAAATTATTGAATCAAATGTTATTGAACTGATTTGACAATTGTATTACACTGTTAGCTGGGATACATCAACAATTCAAATCAACTGTTTCTATGCAGGTATGCAGCTCAGTACCACACTTGTCCATTTTAATGATGCATCTCCTGTATTTATTCTTACAACACTTACTACAGTTTACTTATAATTGGATAGTAGACAGCCTGTGCTGCATTGGGTCATCATTTCAGTCAACAAAGAAACTAAAACAAAACAAAGAAACAGAATGACCATGGGTAGGCAAAAAAGGAGTATGAACAGGGCTGACTTCCAACTTCATGCCAGCTTCCCTATTGAGTTTCCTTGTGGGAAGCTGGCAGGATCATTAAAAATTTTTCTTTCTTTCTTTCTTTCTTTCTTTCTTTCTTTCTTTCTTTCTTTCTTTCTTTCTTTCTTTCTTCCTTCCTTCCTCCCTCCCTCCCTCCCTCCCTCCCTCCCTCCCTCCCTCCTCCTGTCAGCTTCCACTTTTACTTTTCTTGTGGAAAACATGCAGAGAGAAAGTCACTAGGAAAACCAGATTTTTCCACACACTCACACCCCCTTTCTACCACATATGGCACCTCTTGCACATCCCCATGTCCTAAGCCTGGCTTGTACTGCTGCTTCCCTCCCTCATTCACTCAGCAGTAGCTACTTACCTGCAGGACATTGCAAGTCTAAAACCAGCCAGCAGTAAGTGGCTACTGCTGATTGAGGGAGGGAGGAGGCAGCAGTACAAATCAGCAGGGGTTGGATTCACATTTCTTAAAAACTGGTTCTGTGAGCATGGCCTAATTTGTGGGTGTGGCTTGGTAGTCATTTGACTGGCTGAGCATGGCTTGTATGTAAATATTGTAAATATTTATGTAAATATTGAATTTTTCATAAAAAAAAGAGCAACCAAAATTAGGCAAAGCAGGCAGGCAGATTGAGTTGCTTGCAGAATCACAGATTCACTCACAGATCTTCCTTTCTGCAATCTGCTGCCTGAGTCTGCACTGAAAAATAAAAGCTTCAGTCCAAGGAAGGTTCAGCTCTGCTCTCAGCCCACTTCTCCCCCCACAACCCCCTGAATATCACTGCTGACTGGAAGCCTCCTGGATGAAGATAAAGCAGTACAATAGTGAATTAGATTAGCTAGAAAGCAAGAAATCAGACAATTTCTTGCTTTCTAGCTCATCTAAATTGAGTGGCACAGCTGATATCCAGAACAGCTGGTCATCGGGGGGGAAAAGGAAAAATAGCAACTTACCAAAAATTAGGTGAAGGCACAATGCAGGCAAGTTAGATGGCGCACATGCGAATTAAGGAGTGACTGGGAGGGGAGGGGAGGGGCCAGCCAGTGGCATGATTTTCCAGTTCTCTGAACTGTGCAGAATCGTAACAACCGATACTATAGAACTGGTCCAAACAGATAGAATCCCACCACTGCAAGTCAGGCTTATGACATGGTGATGTGCAAGAGGTGCCATATGTGGTAGAAAAGGGGTGGAGGTATGTGGAAAAGTCTGGAAAATTTTTTGAGGCAAAAAAAAAATACACTGTTGGTTTTTCCACATTTCAGCTTCTTTCCTAAATGTGCCAATTGAAATAGTACATTATTTAGATTTCTGGGTTGTTGGTTGTTGTGGGTGGTTCATCACTGGAGGTTTTTAAGAAGAGAACAGATTATTTTAAGAAGAGACTTATCTGAAATGGTATAGAGCAGTGATGGCTAACCTTTTTGTCATTGTGTGCCAAAAGTGCATGAGAGTGCATGTGTGCATGTGCACACCTGAACCTATAATGCTATGTGCATGTGTGTGACCTGCTCCCCCACCCCCTGTGCATGCATGTGACCTTCCCACTCCCCCACCCCTGCACACACATGTGTATATCCCACATGCGCTCTGCCCCTGTGCATGCGCAGCAGATATCCAACAATCAACTAAGTGGTAGGAGGCATACACACATGTACAGTTAAACTGTGCTGGAGCAATGGCTCACGTGCCGGCAGAGATGGCTCTGCATGCTACTTCTGGCATGTGTGCCATAGATTCGCCATCACAGGTATAGAATCTTCTACTTGAGAAGGGGACTGGACTAGAAGACCTCCAAGGTCCCTTCCAGTTCTATTCTGATTGATTGATTTGCACTATGGGAAATGCAGACAAAGGATGGGACTATAAACTATTATTAAGGATTTATTTCTCATGCCAGTTGTCTTTAAACATCATTTCCCCCCATTTTTAAATCACAAAATAATAATATAGATGAAAGCAGGGGAAAAATGCAGCTCCTCTAATGTCATATATTGTTGTAAACTTAGTTCATAACAATTGAAATAAGTTTTTTTTTTACATTTGAATGATGTCTCAGGATTTTCCATTTTCTTTTCCCACATGAAGTTTAGAGTTAGAATAACATCTAGTGGCCACTGAAAGCCTTGTTTACTGCAAAAATACTTCTGAATTTATACTTTGCTTGTTTGCCTTTCATAGAAATTTGATGTAGCATAATTAAGGTTTTATTCTTTATGGCTTTATATCCAAAATTAATAAATGAGTCCACAATACACATTCTGGATTATTTTAATTACTTTGTCTTCTATTAAAAATGTAGTATAGTATACTTGCCATTCCTTCTGAACGAGAAATAGAGACATGAATTGGAATTATGTCCCTTCCTTGGCCAAAGGAGCTACTAATTTAAAATGTCATGCCCACATCCATAAGATGGTGAGAGGCTTGCATAGGTCTTTACAAGCTGAGCCAATTAATTTTTAACTCTGTTGCTGCTCTGGAGAAAATAGAACAAAGATAGTTTGTCATTGTTTCTTCTGTGGTTGCTAAATAAGTCGTTTAGACTTGTTGGAAACCCACATACTTCACCAGCTCCTACACATTTCTCCCTGCTTCAAGCCAATTAGTGCTTTTCCCTAACTGACATAAAGGAAGGATGGGAAGAGGGAAGAGGAAGCAGTGAAAACAATCCTATGGTGGTGTGAAAATTTTGCAAACGGTTTGAGGTGATGAAACCAGTATCTGTGTGAAAATCCCTAGTCAGTAAGGTTTAGCTAGAGTTTAAGCAGATACTTCCTTCTTTGCCTGACAGTTTCTTCATAAGTAGATATTGTTGCTTTGTAATATAGATTGGGTTGGTTCAATTTGTATAGCCAGCCATTCTCTTTTACATGACTTCAGCATCTTACTAGTAAGATATATAAAATACACTATATAAAAATAAAAGGTAAAAATAAAGCACATGGCAGCTGGGCATCATCTAACCAATCATCCATAAAGCCAGGTGACAGACTCAAATGCTTATGCAGGGCCCAGATTTGAGAACAAAGCCAAATTTTACAAAAGGCCAACAGGGACCCCCTCATTCTAATTTGAGGGGGAAGATATTCCAACAAGAAGGTGCCACAATAGAAGAAAACTTTTTCTGGTCCCTTCCAGCTGATGCTTTTTAGCCAACCTACAGAGATGATATCAAAGGTAAGTATTCAAAAAATTCAATGGCACTGAGTTATGCCAAACATTGTTTGGTGATATATTGTACATGATTCCTGCCTGAATTGGGTTAGAATTCTGCAGTGTTTTGTTTTTTTTCCATGACTGAATATTCTTCAATTTTAGTCTCCCAGTCCAGGACTGATGGCAAGGTTTCTCTTTTCCAATGTTGTACCAGATTGACTCTTGCCTCTGTCAACATATTATCTTAATAAATGATATCTTTCATTTATATTCTCTGGAATAATATGTAATAAAATATTTATGGTGTCAATGCAAATTGTATTTTGAGAAATTTCTAAAAGTTTTAGGTTTATTATTATACCTTTTGTGAGGTAACTGTACTTTAAAAAAGTAGACATTATTTTAAAGTAAAAGGTGTTCCTTCCTATTTGTGATCATATCATTAATGATTGAAATTGAAATTAATATATAACCTCTGTGATTTAAATGGGGTCAAAACCAAAGGTCATTACTTTTTTGATTCAGAAAAACTCAACATTTGCTGGAAACTACATTACTGATATAGACAAATATAACCAATATATATCTCATTTAAAGTGAGAATCTTTGTGTACTATTTTAATGCCATGGTTGCAGCAGGTCTAATTACCAATTGCTTAGGTGTTGGTGTTCACTTATTGCCAATGATGCACTAAAAAAACATACGAACTACATAAAAATAGTAAACATGCATTCTTTAGCATTGAGTGGAGTGATTAAACAAATTTGTCTTATGATGTACCCACACAAAAAAAAACACATTGCAGCCTGTCAGCTTCACCTATCTTTCTTGCAAACTTCTAGTTTGCAGGTGATATATATCCTCAGGGTCATTTTTCTTTGAGATACAAGCTTTTTTCTTTGTGTAGTAATTCTTATAACATCCACGAGATGGTGGTCTAATAATAAAAATAGCATGGATTCACTATAGATAGTTTCAACTGGCTTCTGAAAAGGCTCTTGAAAAATAAAAGGTGCCATTATTTTACTTCTCATGTACCATGTGTTTGAAGATCAAGTGTGATTTTCCTATTTCTGGGTATGGGTTTTTGTTTTGTTTTTTTGACATCCTGGAAATCATTCTGCTCAGTTTCTTCAGCATTAACAATTCCTTCATTTCCAGTCCAATGAAAAAGAAAGGGAAAACCTTTCAGTTGCCTAGCAATTTGGAGTCCACTTGCTGTTGTTGAAGAAAATCAATAATTAACAAACTCTTGCTGATTTTCCGTAGAAGCAACTGCAAACCACGAAGCTATATCTGTTGAGAGCATTTATTGTTTATGAACCAGGAAGACAGGGAGGGAGGGGAAAGCTGCTGCCTAAAGTCAAACAAATGTAGAATGTCTTTCACAACCACCATTATAACAAACCATGCAGCAATTTCAGCCACATTATACCTGAGTAGGCATAATTCTGGTCAACTTTCTATTAGTGTGGAACTCACAGAAACTCAGAAGTGTAAAGCTGCTTTTAGATTAGTGCAGAACTTTCATGTAGAAAGGCCGAAAGGCTACCTTTCTTGTGTTCTTTGTTATCAGAATGGTGGCTTTTATTTTTACTTAGTTCTTTATATTATTATTATTATTATTATTATTATTATTATTATTATTATTATTAT
>BLBF01000022.1:33684770-33701203 GCA_015471245.1 Laticauda colubrina | reverse complement strand
AAGGAAGGAAGGAAGGAAGGAAGGAAGGAAGGAAGGAAGGAAGGAAGAACATAACTTTATGGAGCAAGCTAAAGGTGATACCAAGATAATTAAAATATATTGTGACATCATAGTGAATGTTCCACTGTTTCATATTTATGTCATGAAGTTGCACACAAAAGCAAAGTATGAAAATTGTTGATCCATGCTATGTTTTGTTATTTCTCCCCCCCCTTTCCACACTTTTGCAGACATGGTCGAAAATCAGTGTTAGAACATATCCAACACATCTGCACTATGCAAATTATGAAAAAGAGGAAAGCAATTTATTCATCAATGCAATGTTTATAACAAAAATTTTCAAAAGAATTATTTCCTTTATGCAAATATGCCTGTAGATATTGTATATTTTCATACTCCAGAATTCCTGGCATAAAAGATACAAGAGGTTTTTTTGTACTTTGAAAAAGAAGTAGTCCTGGCAAAGACACTATTTAATTCATTGATCTATGCAGAAGTGCTGCTTATGCCATCTAATTTGGTAACCCAACTATGCTGCTGGTAACCCAACATATGTTTGATAAATGGAATATGCAAAGAACAAATACAAAACTGTAGAGAAAGAATATTCAATAACTTAGACAAATGTTATTAAAGTTCAGTCAAGTTGAGGTACGAAGACAGTAGCAAATGTTAAAAAGGGGCCTTTAAAATCTGGAAAAGATTTGTAGCGGTACAGTATATATCAGACGGCAAAGAAGAATGTGTGAGGAGAGAGAAGCCATACATCTGCCTCCCAATTTTTTGAAATCCTAAAGCAGGGCTGTAATTATATTTAATATTTTTTTCACATTGAGAGAGCAAAGAGAGAGAATGGAAGCAGAAGGCCCTTGGATGGCAAATCTCTTATGTACTCATCACACTGCCCAACGGATGCAAAACGTTTGTAAAAAGGACACAACGGACGAGCAAAATGTTCCATCCGTTGTTATCCGCTCTCAAAAGGGGCAAAAATTTGCATAACCGGAGCGGATAACACAGAAAGGAACGGACGTGGGGAGGACGCAGGGTGGATGGAAAGCGGATGCGGAACGGAAGCCCAGCAGATGGAAGCGCATGGGAGCGGATGGCACATCCGCTAGGCTTCCGGGGGACCTCAGCAAAGCAGACGCAGAACGGATACAGCGGATGCACAGCAGATGCAGAGCGGATGAAGCGGATGCAGAGCGGAAGCCTAGTGGATGCAGAGCGGAAGCCTAGTGAATGCCTTGTGTTAATTGCGCATGAGAAGGGGATTTATTGCGTCAGCCCCGTGGATATAAAGGGAAGCAGCTTGCATGTGGCCAGCATTCAGAGGAAAGACCTGCTGCCGGATACATCGAGTCCTTGCCTGCCCTACCTGCATGCCTGCCAGCAAGACTTGCTGCCAGCCTTGCTGCAAGCCTTCCTGCCAGCCTGCCTCCAAGCCTGCCTCTCAGGCTGCCTCCCAGCCTCCTGGCCAGCCTCCCTGCCAGCCTTGCTCTCTGCCTGCCTTCCAGCCTTGCTGCCAGCCTGCCTTCCAGCCTCCCTGCCAGCCAGTCTGCCTGCCAGCCTTGGTGCCTGCCTGCCTGCCTGCCTTCCTGCCAGCCTTGCTGCCAGCCTTGCTGCCAGGATTCCTGCCAGCCTTCCTGCCAGGATTCCTGCCAGGATTCCTGCCAGCCTGCCTGCCAGCCTTCGTGCCTGGCTGCCTGCCAGCCTTCCTGCCAGCCTTGGTGCCAGCCTTCCTGCAAGCCTTGGTGCCTGCCAGCCTCCCTGCCAGCCTCCCTGCCAGCCAGCAACCCCACAACCATGGGGAATAAGTGAAAGCCTCAGCAACCTGCAGCCATCCTGGCAAGAGGGACAGGGCCACCCTCCCGCCCCCTGTCCCCTTCTGCTGGGGCTTCTGCTGCTCGGGCTCGCTCTTCTGGTGTTGGAGCTTCTGCTGAAGCTGCTCCTGGTGGTGGTGCTTCTGCTGGTGCTTACTCTGCTGAAGCTGCTCCTGGTCCTGCTGGTCCTGCTCGTCCTGCTCGTACTCCTGGACTTGCTCATACTGCTCGTACTGCTCGTGCTCCTGATCTTTCTCGTCCTGCTCATCCTGCTCGTGCTCCTGGTCCTACTTGTGCTCCTGGTCTTGCTGGTGCTGCTGGTGCTTACTCTGCTGCTGCTGATCCTGGTCCTGCTGGTGCTGCTGGTGTTGCTGCTGCTGGTGCTGTTGCTGCTGGTGCTGCTGCTGATTATGATGATCCTGCTGCTACTGCTGCTGCTGCTGCTGATGATGATTATGATCCTGCTGGTGATGATGATGATGATGATGATGATGATGATCCTGCTGGTGCTGATGCTGCTGGTGGTGTGGAGGAGCAGCCCCTACTACCTGGGAGCCCCTCTGATGAGGGTCCATCTGGTCCTGCCAAAGGGAGGAAGAGGCGTATGCAACAACGGGAGAGGAGGCAATACTATATTGAGGAGGAACACGAGGATGAGGTGCTGGAGTGGCTGAGAGAGAATGACTATCTGTGGCGGAAGGGACACCGGCTGTACAGGGACACCAAGCGGAAGCATGCTGCTTGGAGAGAGAAGGCGGAGAGTATGGGCTACACTTTGGAGGTGCTCCTCGGCTGGTGGAAGCACATGCACACCTGGTCCAGGAAGCTGCACCTGAAGAAATCTGGCCAGACCACGGTTAAGCTGACGGACAAAGAGACCTATGTCATGGCCAAGTGCAGCTTCCTGCAGGGTGAGATCTGCCACCGAGGAGCACCAGGAGCCCCTCTCACAACCCTCTCTCTCCGGCAGCCTACTGAGAGCCAGTCCTCTTTCGGCCGAGAATCAGTCCCTGTCTCCAGGCAGGTTTCTGTGGAGCGTGCCATGGCAGAGAACCTGCGGACAGGTGTTGTAACCATGGTGGAGAACCTGGAGGACTCCCTGGTGTGGTGGGAGAAAGGAGACGGCGCGTCCACCACAGCCATAGCCGCATCCACCACCCCCAGCTCCACCTCCACAGAAAGGCAGAGAGCCAGACAGCAGGAGGGGCAGAGCCACACTGTCCTGCTGGAGATCAGGGACACCATCCGGACCAGCATAGATCTCCTCTCTCACCTGGTCCACACCGACTCCTCATCCTCCAACCGCAAGCCCTTCCTCACCTATGTCAACCAGACCCTCAGGAACATGGAGGAACCCCAGTACCAGGTGGTGAAGGACCGGATCACCGAGCTGCTTCACAACCCTCCAGATCCAGAGGAACCTGCTCCCACCCAGTCCAGGTCTGCTCCTCCACCCCAGGTGATGTCCCTTCCATACCAAGGCTTCCCACAGCCCCTCACCTACCAGGGCTACGGCTACCAGGGGGTCCAGCAGCACAGGCAGCAGCCCTTCCCATTCCAGGCACAGAGTCATCGGGCGAAACCATTGCCACCGGTTCCACTGATGCCACCGATGCCACCCACGCCAATGATGCCACTGACGACAGCGATGCCACCCATACCACCGATGCCACCCACACCAGTCCTCACCCAGCTGCAGACCAGACAGCCCCACTACACTACTCCTTCCTCCACCCCACAGCCAAGCCCGGCCTCAGTACATCTGTCATCAGTACTGGGGATGACATCCCATGGCATGGAGGAAGGACCTCTCAGCATCACGGGTCTGAGCCAGCTGTCCGAGAGCTTTCTCAACACACCATCACCTGTTGTCCTCTCGGGGTCAGGCACCACAGTAGGGCTTCAGTCCAGCACTGCAGCAGCACCCACCTCCACAGCACCTGGACCCTTCACCCCTGAGACTGGGCACACCTCTGAGTGACCAAGAGGAGGGCCAGAGACTGGCTGGCTGGCTACCTGTGGACTTTATTTGGACACTTGACTTGGGTCATTTTTCTTTTACAGCTTGTTGTTCAATAAAGTCTATCTTTGATTCACACACTTGCTTCATTTCTTTTTTTTAATAAAGTCTTGGTGGAAACTTTTAGAAATGGTTTAAGCCTTTGCATGCTTGTGGGATGGGTTAACATAGCAGTGGGGTGGGCAGGTTTTATTTAGAGATAATGGGTAAACATATAACTGAAAAAGAGATTCTGCAAAGGTACATAAGATTATGTTGTTGTATCTGTATTTGAAATAATGTTAGAAAATTGGAATAATATATGATTATAAAATGGGACAAAATATTTAATGTAACTTAGCGAAATTTTTTTTAAAAAAAATAAAATAAATGAAATTAAATATGAGAGAATTGAATTAAAGAAAGTAACTAAGCAAAATCTATAAGTGTTCCCATAGAAGTATGATATTTATTTAGAAAGGATTGTGTAAAATGTTTAAGACTTAAATGAATATTAATTTTAATGATATAATTTCAATTGCTATGAATTGTTGTTTTAATTATATTATATATCTAAAAAAAAAATTTTCTTTCCTGTTTTAAAATATTGAGTTTATTTTTAGAATGTATTACGCAGAATCCGAATGAAAATTATGTGTTATGTTAAGCTTTAAAACTAGGGGAAGGATAAGTATGACAAGGCATTATACTCCAATCAGTCATTACAGAAAAGATTTTGTGTTAATGAGAAAAAATAATAGACAGCTGAAACAGGACAGACAAAAGATATAAGTATAATGATTTAAACTGAGATGAAATAAATATAAAAGAATTAAGAGAGTGAAAAGAGGGGAGAAGATATATAGAAAATGTAAAATAGTAAATAAGAAATGGAACTACTATATAAAAGTAAGCATGAACTTGAATTTATGTCTGTACAAAAAGATGTAACTCGGGATCAAACTGCCGTCCAAAAAGATATTTTATGTTTTTTATGTTTTGTGTTTTGTTGGTATATGTTTGTTTGTTAAAAATTAATAAAAAAATTTTCAAAAAAAAAAAAGATAGTAGTGGGGTGGGCAGGGATACCTGTGCAATGAGCAAGGATACCTTTGGGATGGGTAAAAGCTGTGGGATAGATAAACCTCCAGTGCAAGCATAGTGGGACTGCATGGTCCACCCTCCCAGGTGCCACACCTATGGCCCTTTATGATCAATAACAATGTAATAATCATCCACACATGTCAACATAAACACAACTCTTTATTAAATGCGCTGTTCATTGTAGGCCCACCCAACATACATGTCCCAATCTCATCAGTGTGATGAGACAGGCTGAAGGAAGCATCCATTAAGCATCTATCATCCTGTCTTGCCACTCCACCGCTCCAGCTGGAGAGTTGCACCAGTGTTTCAGCAGGTTGCGCTGCTTCTTCCCTTCACGTAAGGCTCTGTTGGGGCCTTGCACATCCTCAGTGTCTATCAGGTTTCGCCCTTGCCTCCATTCCCCAGGCTCCATGTCCCCATTGCCTTGTTGACAGTCCACGAGCCTGTTCTGCAAGACTGGGTAGCGGGTGCACATGAGATTGTGCAGGATGCAGCAAGCTTCCACGATCTTCCTCACGGTCTCTGGGCGATGCTGCATGGTGGTGACAAGTACCTGGAACCTGTTGGCCAGGATGCCAAAGGCGTTCTCCACCACCCGCCTTGCCCTGGACAGCCTGTAGTTGAAGATCCTCTCTTCACGGGTGAGGCATCTGGAAGTGTAGGGCTTCATGAGGTAGGTTCTGAGGGAGAAGGCGTCATCCCCCACGATGAAGTAGGGCACATCTTGCGTGTCGTTGGGCAAGGGGTCTGGATCTGGGAAGCCCACAATGAGGTTGCATTCCAGCCCCTCCTTGAGGTCACTGGCGTTGTATACCTGGGCATCTGAAGATGAGCCGTTGCCTGAAGCATCGATGTACATGAACTTGTAGTCAGCATCGACCATAGCAAAGAGGACGATGCTGTAGAAGCCCTTGTAGTTGAAATAAGTGGACCCCGACTTGGCTGGAGCTTTGCAGGCCACGTGCTTGCCATCGATGGCTCCAACGGTGTGTGGGAAGTTCCACTTCTGATACCACTGCTGTGCAACTTTCTTCCATCCTTCTTCAGTGGAGGGGCACTGGAGGAGCTCCTCTAGGTATTCTTAGATGATGGGCTGCACCAATTCTCTGACCACAATGCTGATGTTGTGTGGCACCCTCCAGCCGTACTGCATGCTTTTGTAGGTGGTTCCTGAGGCCAGGTGACGTAGAGTGAGTGCCACCTTGAGCTCAAGTTCCAGGCTGGGCCGGAAGTTGGTGTTTGCCTTGGTCAACCTGGATGTCAGCCGCTGCACAACTTCATCAAACATGGCTGGAGGCATCCTCATGAAGTTCTGGAATGCCTGAGTGTCTTCGTTCCTGAGCTCCACCATCAGCTTGTTGTACAGTCCGTACTCTGCTCTTCTCCCGATCCATCTTCGGACCCAGACGCTTCTTGGCCGCCTCCTTTTCTTCCCGTAGTAGAGTTCACAGAGCCTGTAGATGGCTTCACACTGTTGCAGAAGGATGGTGGCTGCCAAAAGGACTGTGTTATAATCCACGGTGGACATGACTGGATGCTGTGGAAGAGCAAAAGTCAGATGAAGGCTGCAGAGGTTTGCACAGCTGGGCTGCTGGGCTGAAAGTGAGATGCAGGTGAGTTGCTCCCCCTTTTTATAGGCAGTATAGGTGTCCTTTTGCATCCTCTAAGCATCCTCTAGGCATCCTCTAGACATCCTTAATATCCGAGATAGGTCCCCTCTGCGAACGTTTTTTCCGTTTTAAATGCTTTCTTTCCGTGCTGCAACCACTAGGCATCTGTTCTGCATCTGTTCCGCATCCGTTCCACTTCCTCCCTGCATCCGAGCGGATGCAAGTTGCGTGGATGCGGAACGGATGCCTAGCGGATATAGTGGATGCGGAACGGATGCAGAACGGATGCCTAGCGGATGCGTAGCAGATGCAGAACGGACGAATTGGATACATTTTCCGCGCAAAAGTTTTGAGCAGCTCAAAACTTTCTGAGCGGATGAAACGTCCATAAACGGATGCTGGATGGATAGAGAGGAAGCAAAACAGAGGCAGTGAGTACAGAACAGATACATCTCGTTAACCAACGGATGGCAAGCTTTTTTGTCCGTTTTACATCCTCTTTCCATCCATTGGTGCAGTGTGACATGGGCTTTAACTATCGTCCCTCCCCTCAACAGCAAAGATGCCTAAAATTTTAATGCAGATTTTTGCTGCCATATTTGGGGAAGGGAGGAATAAGACTGCAAAGCAAGCATTTTGTCTTCTGGAGATTTTTTGCCTGTTTTGCTATGAGAAAATGTAATGTTTATCTGCTGCCAAACTTTAGAGGTTCAATGTCAAGATACTGGAGGTGATCTTTGGAAACCTGATGAATGAAGCTTCAGAAGGACTCACATGGCTTTCAAGCCATCAGTAGCCCATTCTTAGTGTAATAGCTTGTTCCTAATTGTGCAACTATCCTTTGTCTTTTACAAACTGCACACTAAATTAGGGATTCATTTAAGCTGGTTCAGAACTCAAAATCTCTGGAACAAATCCTGCATTGGTAGTGTAGGCCAGAAAGGAAAATCCATGCATGAGACTTTATGAATAAGGCATGCCACTTTTATAGTTTATATAACCAATCATAGGGTGTTTGGATACAGATGAAAAATAGAGAGGGAAATGTCACATTTAATAAAAGACACAACTTGTGTAATAGAATCAAAGGAATTTGGCTTCAGACTTTGCAACTGATCTGACACAACAACATTGCTAACTGAGACTCATCTTGATGCATTTTTATAATAGGAACCCCAAAGAAAGAGCAAGAAGATTCCTCAATTGTTAGTGTATGTATGTGTATCTACATCTATACAATATATCTTTTTCTATATGACAAACATTTGGGGTATTTTCTCCTCTTTTCAAATCTGCCTTATATTTTGATAACAGGGAATCACATTTCCAATTCAAATGTCAAATTCTTTATCTGTGATATGTCAATTGTCAAATGTCAAATTCTTTATCTACAAGCAATAAATACAAGCAGATAAAATTTAAAGAGTTTCAAAATGAAACAGAAATAATTGTCATGTTATGTTTGATGTTAGTTGTTACCTTGCTTTAACTGTTACAACAATATATTTGGTTAAGAGTTAGGTGGTTTTTCGTACTAACTGTACGAAAAAAAACCTGATGTTTAACCAATGTGCCACTAATATTCTCCAAAATTTATATTCCATCTTAAATTCTTCCATCTAACTATTGTCCAGTGGACATAAATACATACAAGATATGATTTTAGCATTTAATATATTTAAGAATTATTCTCATCAACCTATATATATGGAAGTCAGTGCCATTGAACAGAATGAACGTTTGTTACTCATGAATTGTGTTGATCAGTAAATATCTAATTTAACTATTCAAATGTGCCTAATTTACTCTGAACAATGTTCGTTATCAATGTTCCATCAGCTTATGCTGAAATGCAAGCTAATTAATTTGGATTGGATGTTATTAATTTATTAATTCTATATTATTTAATTGGAATACTCATTAATCATATTTTTAAATGCTTTAAGTAATCATCTGCTTATGAACACTATCACATAGCACATGGTAAAATGGGCACTTTTCTATGCTTTCATAGAACTATGCTTTGTAGAAACAGTATGCAGTATAAATAGCATTGCCAATTAGTTAATATTATCAATGGCATACAATACATAATGCTTAGAAACTAGATTTATTTGTAAATGTATTTGTCCAGTTAATTTTAAGTATGAAAAACATCACAATCAAATAACAACAATAGCAAAAAATACACAATTATGTTATCATCTTGATTGCATTCCATAATATATTTCCGCACATAAGATTTGAGTTGAAATAAGGGAGACATAAAGCATAGAACTACATGTATATTTTTTTAAAGGCTGAGTCAGTAATATGAACTCCTCTTCAAGATGTATGGCCGTCGGGCTTTGTTAGCATGTAATTGTCGTTTCAGAATGTATGGAGTTTTTCTCTTCATCAGATCTTTATCTTGACTAGCATTCTCTGGATCATAAATATCTTGTTGGAGCAACTGCTGGCGATAAGGAGAGAATATGGAATCATTATTTCACCTGGAACAATTTTTCTATGAGGAATATTGTCCAAGTTGTCCTGAATTCTGCTACTTAGCAGAAAAAAAGATGAATATTGCACAATTAATTAATTTAATTCATTGTATTCTAAAGGAGGAGAGAGAGAGAGAACCTGTTTTCTTAAAAAGTTGCTTTTTCATTCATTTATGCCTCTGTACTTTTACTTTTTTGTTATTAATACTGAATATATGCTTTGGAATATGTTTTCAATTGTAATGAGTCGCATATTGGCCCTAGAACGGTAAGACATTTCCATACAAATAAAATACTTTGGCACATTACTAATAGCAGATTTTCTGAAGCCTTGCTTCACAAATGGATAACTGTACTCTAGTGGTCTAAATAGGTCCTGAAACTTTAGGCTAAATTGAAGTCCTGTTAATTTGTCTTAATAATTTAGCAGTAAAAAAACCTATGAATATGCTCTAAGAATAAAAATATCAAACTGTGCTTGCTAAAATGATAGATTTCACTAGTAACTTGCTAAGTATGGTTCCAAGTCATTATCAAAAAGAAAAGAATTAACTACATGTATGTATGAATCAAAAATCATTGCAATACAAATAAGATAGTACAAAATAATAAGATGCTAATTGTTAATATTACCTCCCACTGCTGAAAGTTTCTGGTGTGACAGATTTTTTGAAGCTGATACAGTGTCAACATTGCTTCCAAAGTGAAGCTCTCTGAAGTAGAAGCAAACTGTCTTCTCTTCATAAAATCTTCAGTGTCACCTGTTTCTTCTTCTGGATTGTTCACGTTGCTTATGAAGTCACAAATATTCCAAAGTATTAGTTTCCATTGGGGTGATTTTGCTTTGTTTATCTGAAAAAGGCAAGACCAAGTGTGTAAATTGTTTATCAGCAGAAGGATATTATAGAAGAATGGGAGGGAGGTATAATTGAACTACTATTATATATTTTCAGAATCAAATGACAACTTTGGCATAGAAATAAGACATTATAGGAAGAATCACATACATTCGTTAAGAAGCAGGAAACTATTCTATTGTAAGCCAAAAATGTATGCAGATAAATGAGTCAGGTTACATTACATATATTTTTTGTAAGGCAGTTTGCCTTTGTTTACTCAGATTATGAGAGATTCCCTCTTTATTGGTATGGCAGTTGACAGTTCAAAAAACTTTTTATCTCTATCTCTCTCTGAATGACACTATCCGGAATATGCTGTTAACTTTTCATTGTGAAATTCCATTTAAAATGAAGATTGCAGTTTGAATTACAGGGTTTGTTGTCCTTGCTTTAAAGACTCTAAAGGGAAAGAATGTCCTTATTGCTGTCATTCAGGCTGTAAATCAGAAATTATTGTTCACATGTAACAACATTCTTCAACATTGGGTCCTCCAAATGTGCTGAATTCAGTTCTCCTGCTCTTCCTTGCTTTTTGAAAACATTTTTCCCACTTTATTTCAGATATCCATTCAGATTCTGGATGAGCATATTTGAAAGGCACATAATACTACCGGTACTACTGTTAATATTATGTTTATGCCAATGTCTATATTTTTAGCTACTGCAGAATGAAGGCATAGAAGGTTCTTCACTATAGCTCTAGTGTGGCACCTTAACTACTATACTACAATAGGTGTCATCTACCTACTTACCTACCTACCTACTTATCCATCCATCCATCCATCCCCTTCTCAAACATTCTTCCATTTTTCTAGTGCCATCCTGGAATTAACAGTTTCCACACTGAAAAATGCTTTGGAAGATGTTCTTTTATGATATTTTCCCCTGAGATTTGAATGAAGCTTGAGAAAATAAGAAGCAAACCATCAATAAGAAGCAGGCTATTAGCATACAGACACACTAGTGAACAATCATATAATGAAATAAACTCATTGAAGAACTCTATACACTGAAATTATCTTCTTTAAAAGAATTAGCATCCACTCAAACTGAATGAAAACTGATTAAAACTGAACTAAAATGAAATACATTTCCTCAAACTCCAGAATTTGAGTAGGAATATAACTGAAACTATTGTTCAAATCATCTGTAGTATATATAAACTACACTCCATGATTCTAACAGTCATATCTATGCTTCAATAGCTATAAATTCTGGCTTTCTGATGATGCAGTTAGAACCAAGTCCTATGCACAATTAATTAAATCTTCATGAATAATGAATAATGCTGTTACTCAGAAAAATGAATTAATTATGAAAGAAAACTAGCAGGTTTCTTCCCTCCCTTGCTAATATATTTTCATCGACACTATCCCCAGTACAGGGTAGACTTCTCCACATGATAAAAAAATAAACTCAGCCATATTTCTACTTAAGTATGGTTGGTTGGTTGGTTTTTATACAAAATGACCATAGCTTTAAATAACTGGTATTCATACTAGGTGATTAACAATAATACAGTCTTGTCTTTCCAATCCTAGTAATAAACCATTCACAATGAATACACTTCAGTGAATCCAAAACTTAATTTTAGGTTAGAACTTTGTTTCTATTTTGAGTTGTTTCTTGGATTTGTCTGTTACTGCAGCACATAATTTAATCATGGTGTCAACTAGCCTGCTAGGCATGGACAAATTTGCCCAACAATGTTTTGAAATGTCTTTCTTGATGATAGAAAACTGGCACAACATCACAGAGAATTTGAATTATTTAATTTCAAAACAGGACATTAAATAATGAAATATTTCTGTTGATCAAAATAAAAAAAAACCCTAGATACTTTTTTTCATAATAAAATAGGATTGCTCTTGATACAATATAGGAAATATGCACTGATTGTGATTAATTTGAACATTTTAATTATTCAGCAGGTGTATTCTTGTCTATTGGCATGATAAACTACGTTCCAACACTTTATTGTGAAAAGGTGATGAGCCAGATTTTTTTTCTGGCACCAATATTGGCACCAAGAAGTTATATTAGTCATTTGTCTGAAAAAAAAAGTTTCTAAGATAATTTCACTCTTTCTTAATTACTTATCTCCCTTTTTTTTGTTGTTTCTCCTTGAACCCATGGTATGGTATATAATAAATGTTGCATTGGTTTAATTATAATAATACATTATGTTTTATTTTGTCTTTTGCAGCTTGCAGATCATGAAAATAGAGCATGTGACTCTTCCTAGCCATTTTGTAAAACTTATAATTTTACAAGCACCCAATGTACAACTGAGAAAAGGTCTCGTATTAAAATGCAGTATTATTTCATTGGAATGTAACTCAGAGAGTCTTCAGGTAGAATTGATTAGCAAAATTTTATCTGCATACACCTAATCAGAGGTGGTATTCAGCAGGTTCTGACCAGTTTTGAGTAGTTCGAAGAACTGGCAAATACTACCTCTGACCAGAGATTTTACAGTATCCTTTCCCTGACACCCACCAAGCTTAATATACTGAAAAAATGATAAAGTTACAGGTATGTATTTCAAGACATCAGTAATGAGGCCTTAAAATTCAGCTCAACTACTGGACATTGAGCAGAAATCAGCAACCTTTTGAGAGGCAGAAACTATTGTGAGATTGTATGGAATATAATAAGGGCCCTTGAAATTAAAAGCTATATTTAAAAATATTTTAAAGGCAAATAAAAACATTTTAAATAAAATAAATTTGAAATGGCTGAAATATCCTAATGTGCAATAATGGTGAATATCTGTAGCTCAGGTGTAAGATGAAGATGAAGGTTCGTTCTCTAAGCTGTGGGTTGGTTTCTGAACATTTTGTTACCAGGCTACATAACATCTTCAGTGGAGTCTCCTAAATTCCATTGAAGATGTTACCTAGACTGGTAATGAAAAGTTCAGATACCAACCCACAAGCTCGGAAAACAAAACTTCACACACACCCCATGTGCTAATTTTCCATTCAAAAACATAGAATAACAAATTTGGCTATTTTTGAAATATTGTTGTCATCTTTTAATTATAAACTGTAAGTTGACCCATTGCTGACTTTTCCTCTTGAAGCTTCCATCTTCAACAGACATCCAGCCAATTGTTCTATATTCTTTCTTGTTTCTCCCTTTTATTCTGAATGAGGTACAGCAGTTCTGCCTAGGGTCCTATTCCTGACTACATTATGAAGAGTTATCTTTCCAATATACAAATACATTTTCGTTCTCTATAGCAGTAAGCTTTTCAATAGCTTTGCAAAATTATTTTGTTTGTTGTTTTTTAGGTGCTGTTTTTTCCCATAGAAAGAATGAAGAATTATAATCCAGGCATCATAATAATGACTGAAGTAATTTATAATGCTTGCAAATAATAAATGGGTAAGTTTAGACTGCATTTAATAGTATAATTCCTTTGCCATAACCAAACCTCAGAAGAGTGAGGTCATTGCAATGTATCATTCATTATCGCAAGAACTGCAGGAAATGGCTGGGAAAATGAACTTTTAAATATCTTCTATAAACAGCTCTCACCTCAGACTTAAGCTGAGTGATTCAGTTTTAGTTCCCATTGCCACCATCACCACCTCTTTTCCCCTGAATCCAATGAAACAATCAATTGTTGAAAGGAAAATTTCACAGCAATGTCCTCTGTATAGAGCCATTTGCATCAAAAAGCCATGATGCAAAAATGTTGAGAACTCAAATCTCCCTCTCTTCAACTGCAGTTGTTGTGCTTAAGTAATAGAAATAGTACTGAGACTCCACAGTGCTTTACAGAACTCTCTGAGCAGTCTACAAATGTCAGCATATTGCCCTCAACAATCTGGGTCCTCATTTACTGACTTTGGAAGGATGGAAGGCTGAGTCAACCTCAAGTCAGTCAGGATCAAATTCCTGGCAGTGTGCAGAATTAGGTTCCAATACTGCACTACAGCTCTTAAGGTGCTGTAATAATACAACACAATAAATTGTGTCGGGCAAATCATGCTTCACTATAATATTATGTCTTGAACGAACAAGTAGAATTTTATGTTTTATAGATGATTGTTTTTGTCTTTTTCTCTCCTCTCTCTCTCATTCAATGTAATTTTTATATGACAAAGGTACATTTATCATGTGAATACATCACTGTAATTTACTAGCATAAATATGTATATGCATGTATATGTCTAGGTATATGGTATGTCGAGTTGATTTAGCGAGACTAATATCGGGAGGTTTTTATCATCTCCTCCCCTTCTATTCTTCTCTTTCTCTCTCTTCCTTTCTTTCTCTCTCCCTAACCCTTATTCCACAAGCATCATGTTGGACCCTTTTGTTTTTATTGTAATATTATTCGTTATCGCTTGCCAAATAGTCAAGCTTTGTGCTTATTTTTGGCAATCATTTTGTATTGTTTTGTATGTTTTTGCATGTTTTATATGTTTTATAAATAAATAAATAAATAGAGCACAGAGACCCAGATTCTTGCAAATCCTCAGTCACAGATGCTCACTTATCTCTGGCCAGTCACAGGGTTGTTTGTGAGGAGGGTGGATAAGAAAAAGGGTCATTATATACAAAAAAGTCTGATACAGTCTGGAACTCAGCATAGATCAATTTAGCAAGAACATTTCAAAACAGAACGAAGTCATAGGATACATTGAATTGTCCCATCGAAGTCAAGGTGCAATCACTTGTTATGCCTGTGTCAGTTTGTACCCTCTGCTACTTCCCCCATTTCTGCCACTTCACATGTTTCTTTGGATTTCTGTTTCTGCACTAGATGCCCTTTAAGCTGCTCTTGAAACTCAGTAGTTATTGCTTGTTGACTAAGACATATTGTCTACCAATTAATCTCTCATTAGAACTGCTGGAGAGGTCAGATTTTTTTCTTTCAGTGATCTTAAAGGCAAGCCTGATTTTGCATGGTTTCCCTTGGCCATCCCAACCTTACTCATCTTGCT
Source organism: Laticauda colubrina (assembly GCA_015471245.1). Lineage (NCBI taxonomy): Eukaryota > Metazoa > Chordata > Lepidosauria > Squamata > Elapidae > Laticauda > Laticauda colubrina. Next base: position 33,686,321 of record BLBF01000022.1, on the reverse strand, counting down.
TCATCTTTTTTCAGTCTTCCTTTTCTTTTACAGAAGAGCTTTAGCAGATTCATATAGCTACAGTGAAGAAGACTATGGGAAATTTCCAAAACCAAATTCTTTTTATGTTCCATATATTTATCATTGCTTTATCATTACTATACAAATGCTGAAAGTTGCATAAATAAAACTAAGGTCTAAAAGTGGACTCTGCCCTATAAGGAGAGACTACATCAAATTATAATTTTGAATATGAGAGGAAGAGACAATCTTTGATTTCCAGTGACATTGTTAGGAATTAAAATGAGACTTACCAGATTTCAAAGGTGAGTAATGATAGCCTTAAAATCAGGACAGGTGTGGGATTCAAATTATTTAACAACCGGTTCTGTGGATGTGGCCTAATTTGGGGGTGTGGCTTGGTGGTCATGTGACTGGTTGGCGTGTATGTAAATATTATAAATATTTATGTAAATATTGGGGTTTTTTTTATAAAAAAGAGCAACTTTTACCCAAAAGCAGGCAAAGCAGGCAGGCAGATTGAATTGCTCACAGAATCACAAATTAACTTAGAGATCTATCTACTGCAATTGGCGACCTGAGTCTGCACTGAAAAGCTTCAGTCCTAAGAAAGGTTCGGCTCTGCTTTTAGATTAGCTAGAAAGCAAGAAATCCAAGAATTTCCTGCTTTCTAGCTAATCTAAATCTCCTGGAAGAGCAGAATCGCTGATAGTCAGGGGGGAAAAAAAGGAAAAATAGCAACTTACCAAACCAGGCAATTTTTTGCCAAGTAAGGAGTGAGTAGGCGGGGAAGGGAAGGGCCAGCCAGTGGAGTGATTTGCTAGTTCTCCAAACTGGGGACAACCGTGTGTGCAACTTCAGCTGTGCCACGCAAAGCAGCTGAGAAGGGAAAAGCAGGGAATAAAGGATAGCCTAAAGCCTGGGCAGGTGGGTGGCCCAAACACTGAACTGGTTTAGTGTCAGCTGCTCTTCGCAGCTACAGGTTCTATAGAACCAGGCCGAACCGATAGCATCCCACCCCCGAATCAGGACCCTTTTATTCCAAGCTTTTTGTAACTGCATAAGTTGCTTAGAAGTTATTCAGATAAAATGTTTCCACATTAAATATCCAAATAATTTTTACACTCAATTTTTCTCCAAACACATCTTTTTTTTCAAGTGAAGGATTCACAAATAATGCCCAAGGAAGTAGAGAGATAAAATGATCCAGTTACATTTTAATGAGGGTCAGCCAAAATACAAACAATACAGATATGATTAAAAGTTAAGCACACAGGATCAGATCACCCAAAGGCTGAGAGATACTATGGTTCACAGAGTCTTGTGGCAAACTGCTGAAACAATTTGTGCAGATATGTAAGAATTTTGATTCCTCTCCCCACTTTCATTTTCTTTGATTATTATATATACAAAATATTTAAGGTAAAGACAGAAACAAGCTTAATTGGTTACAATCCTCCATTCGCTATCATCCAACAGTTGGTTACTTTCTACAACATCATCAAAACACCTTGGAATTTCTTTGTGGTGATAACCATCATGTTTAATAGT
>BLBF01000022.1:33663521-33674770 GCA_015471245.1 Laticauda colubrina | reverse complement strand
AGAAGTACATATTTTTTATTATACCATTTTTGTATAAATAAAAAATAATTTATTTAAAAGCAAATACACAGTCCAATAATTATTGGTATATAAAGAACAACTTTAAGAAGAAATGTGCTTAGTTATGCTGCAATAAATATTTGCCCATATATCATTATGTAGAAATATCTCCTACTTTAATGAAACCTAAAGTTCAACCTTTTTGATTTTTAACACTATCCTTAATGGATTTTAAGATTCTGCAATAAATATATAGAAAAGCTGCAATTTGGGGCCAGGTGTGGGCAATTTGGGGCAATTTGGGTTTTTTTTTAAAAAAAAATGTCTTTGCAGTTATATTGTAATTGTTATCATGATTATCTCTGTATAGATCACTGACAAAACTATTTTATTAGTAGAAAATTTAAAAAAATATATGATTTTTCCCTAAACATTGCACAACATTGTATGCATTTTCAAACCTGAAGATATGAAGATTGATTGCCTTGGCACAAGTCTTGTTCCTTTGTATCAAGATTCCAGATCTATAGTAGGTTTTGTATTATACACATGGGGGCAATATTCACTCCATTTCTTTTCCCTGCTAATTTATTATTGGTGTGAATGGCAGACCTTTGAGTTTTGATTTGCAACAATATTAACCCTACAAACCTCAGTCTAGACACTTGTGACATTTAATTCATCTTGTCATGATATAGATGTGTAATGAACCTTGCAGACACACAACTCCCAAAATCTGGATTATGTTTATCAGTTTTCTGCCATGCAATGCATTTCATATTTGCTGGGCCACAGCTCACAGAATGCTACAACCTGTAGGTCCAACATGCTAGGAAAAAATGATCCATGAGAATCTATAATGAACTGTGAGCCTCTATTCCACAGACTCCAGCTGAAAAAAATCAAAGATGGGAGTAGGAAACTGTAACCCCTTAAAGCTAGACCAGTCCATGCAGTCCACAATCATAAATGCTGATGCTACTTTTATTATAAAATAACAGGAACAGAATAATGCAAGTCTGAATGTCTTAATGCCCCCTTTATCTTGTAGAGAACTGAGGAAGGTCAAGTCCGAGATCCTTAAATTTATGCCTCTTTTTATTTGATGGTTGTTTTTGTTGCAGCTCTTCCTTCTGCTCCTCAAGACTGTTTCTACAGTCAATTACAGAATCCAAAACCCTGGAGTCTGGAAGCATGGAATTTCCTCTTCCCTGTACTAACTTACAGGTGCATTTCAATAAGTCTGTAAACATGGTCCCTGTCCCAGCATGATTTTCCTCAAAGAACCTCTTCAGAAAGAGAGTATGTAGCTGGTTAGATATAATTAAACTATTTGGGGGGGGGGGGGGGTGTCAAACTGATAAATGAACCGATTAAAAACACTTTTCAGAAACTTGAATTTGTCCCTTACATTTTAATCCAGCAGATTCTCTCTCAAAGCAATTATCCTCGAAAAACTATTTTATATTTGAAGCTAACTTTTTTGAAGGTGACCAGGCATTACCTCCCTGCATTGGACAACACAAACTCCTCCCATAGTAGCAGCACCGCCGGATTAGCCCAAATCTATCTCCCAATCGGAAGGGAAGCCGTGCCAGAGACACAGAGAGAGAGAGAGAGCTCGCACTCGGAGCTTACCTGTGGCCAGGCTCCAGGAAGAGGACGCCAGCAGCATCGCGCACACCAACTGCATCTTCACCATTCTTGCCATCCACTCTCTCCCTTTTCCCTCTATAAAGTAAAGTCCATATACAAAGGAGCAAGCTATCTGGGTGAGAGAGAGAGAGAGAGTCGCGCAGAAAGAAAAAAAAAGAGCTGCTACCTTGGGCTGATTTTTAAAGAACTGGACCCTAAAGGGAGCTCCGGATGTCCCCTAAGTATATAAGCAAGCAGAGAAGGGTGATGTCACGAACGCGCAGCAGCCGCTCTCTTTTCGCCAAGCGTCCGCCCGCCTGCTCCGTCCCCTCCTCTTCTTCAGAGCGAAACTGACGCGATTCCCCTATTAGTTGCGCTGCGCTTCACACTTCCTGAAGCAGAAAGAAAGGGGTCTGTTTGAAGCAGACGGCGCAAAAAAAGGCACTCTTACCAATTGCGCCCAATTTTAAAACCAAGCCTCCAAATGGGAATGCGGGATTTGTGGTTATTTCCTCTCCTTGCCTGCAGCCATATAGCAGACAGTGTAGCTTGGTGATGGAAGTTGCAGCCCAGCACAATTGACGGATGTGTGGCTGGAAAAAAGCTAGTTAGTATAAAGAATCTCATGAGAGTTAGTTAAATGTCACCTTTATGGGTATTTGTGTGCCCATCACAGGTCACCTGCATAAGTCACTTAGCTGTTCCATGTAAATCATGAAAAGAATTTAACAAAACTTGAGAAATATTGTATTTGTTTAACTAAAATAAATATTTTGCAATATATTCTTATGTCATCCTTTCTTTACTTATTTCAACCTAATCAAAATGACATTCAGAAGAAATGTTGAGACTGCATTCTTAAGAATTCACAGCCAGATACTATGAGGTTCCTATACATTTGGAAACTATCAGATTAGGGAAGATAAACTTGGCATTGGTGAAAATGAGCTTCCTCCTCCTCCTCCTCCTCCTCCTTTTCCTCTCTAGATACTCAAAAGTATTTTGCTGATTCCTACTTATAGATATAACTTATTTTTATTTTCCAAGACTATATTCCAGTAAACACTGACAAAAATCATCCGCAAAACATAGGATTTAATAATTCATATTATTGGTGGAAAGATAGCTAAAGCTCAAAGGTGTATCTTTGAAGATGCAACTCCTGGATGTGTCATATTGATGCTCTAAAGTGAAAGATGCTAGATGAGTTCAGCTCTTACTCTGTTTTCTGAACAGAAATTGATCTTCCTCTTCATGCTGTTTAGATTCTTTGCTAATAATTTCATTGTTTTAAATCAGCTTTTAATTGTTTATACTTGATTTTAGATTGGAACTATACTTGGATATTTGATAGGTTAAAAAGCTAGATATAAATAGTTGATTAATTAAATAATAATTAGTTTGAAGAGAAAAGCATGCTTTACTTACAAGGGTATATATGCACAATAATATATGTTCATTATTTGAACACTTTTAGGTCTTCCTTTGGATATAAATTTGCCATACATGGCAATACTGAGCAATCACACTTAAAATAGAATCAGTAATTTTCTCTCAGAAATTGCATAACCGTTGAAAGTTGAATGTTTTTTGTGTCCTAAAATACAGAACCATATAGATCAGTTTTAAGAACTGTATTTGATGGAGACATAATGTATGCTGTTCCACTTTAAATATAAATCTTATATATGTCTTTGTATAGCATTTAATAGAATAGTCCTTCAGGCAAGGACTGAAATTTCTGTATGCTTTTAATAAGATTTAAATTTTGGTCTACAAAACAGGCAATAAAGAACTATATATGTATTCCTCATTGTGAAATAAGTAGAGATTACATAAGAGCCAAATAGCCTCATTAAAAAAATAATTTAATGAATAGTTTATTAATATTTGATAGCCTGTAATGACAATTAAGCATACCCTTGGTAGACAGATACTTTAATAAAGAAGTATTTCCTTACTTTATAAATAAAGTTCCTTCATTTTCTATTTTTCTTCCATTAGGGGGCAGAATGGAAATAGTTTGCTGCTGAATCTACATGGGAAACAAAAAGCAGTGACATTGGTTTATGATAATTTTATTCTGTAACACGTACTGATGAAAAGTTTTTCATTTCTGTTTCTATATTTCTGATAGTCTACAGGTTTTTAAATTCCATGTAACATTCTAATATAATTGATAAATGAGAAACATTCATGTTTTAAATTTCAGGAAAAACATTACCAGAAAATATGATTAAACAGAATGATACTTTGTAATAGAATTTTCCTACCTCCCCACCTCAAAGAATCTGGAGACAGAACAGAGATTAAAGGTTCTTGAACTCAGTGGACGTAATCTCTGAATAGATTTGTAAGGATGGATTGTGTTGTAAAGATATTATAGAGAATCACATTATGTAAGAGATTATCTTCAAGAAGATCCGGCTAATCTTAAAGCAAGAAAAGAACCTGATTATCCTTTGAAGATAATACTATTTCTACAAAAGGCATAAAGAAAAAGGAGGGAGTGATACAGGATATCAAAACCAGTACAGATAACGTCTGTTGGAATAGGGCTTGCAATTTATCTTCTGGGAGCAGCAAGAAGCCTTCAGTGATATTATATTGCCAAAAGGGATGGGGCCAAACCTGGCAAATGTTCCTTTAATTTTGAATCTGGGATTAAAGGTAAGAATGGCAGCATGGAAGCCTTGTGTTCTCATTACCATACTTAAAACAGCTATGGACCACAATGCCATGTACAAAACATGGCATTCTGATAGGAATAAAGACAAACGTGTCCCAGGATAATGTTGCAGGATCCAATCTGGTTTGGTCATCTGGACCAGAAATTTCGTCTTTCAAGCTTTTGGACTTGTGCTGGAGCCCCATCCTCAGGGGCCTTCCTTCTACCAGAATGTTTTGTTGGCATACTCTTGAGAATGTTTCAGAGGTGCAGTTGTGGTGCTGAGAAACGTCATCTCTTGAGCCACAGGTTGCCATTCTGTGGTCTATTTAGTTTTTTCTTTAAAGACGTGGGATGGCATCTGCATGTTCACATGAAAATGATCACATGCTTAGCATGTTGCATGAATGTGAGAAGGCCAATGAGGAAAAAAAAGATAAGATTACACCCATAAGGGAAGGCTTGTGGTAGCACCCATCAATGATCTATATACTTCCTGTTCTTGTTCTTGTCAAATAAAAAAGATAAGGTGATTGCTGCATAAAAGCCTCATCAAGAAATTATACTGCTCTGATGATACATTAAAGAGATAACAAGGGCTAAAAGTGCCCTTATTTGGGAGAAGAATAGCTAACAATCAAATGTAATTACAAGAAATGGTGTCATACCAATCTGTAACTACTTATTGCTGCAGCTTTCATGAAGTTTTCATGAGCAGCTCCAAGTAAAAGGCACTGAAATAGTTGTGAATTTTGTGACCAAGAACTAAGTGACTATAAAAGGGCCTCCTGACTTAGAAAAAGGTAAAAAAGAAATTCACATAAGATGGAGCTGTATAAAAACCCTATGTCTCTAATTACAGCTACCTGAGATTATGTATTGGTTCAGCATGATAGTTATTCATGACTTTTCCTGAACATAAAATGGAGAATACTTATTTCACTTAGTTTCTGAACCTACAACCACTCAGTCAAGCTGGGGTTGATCCTGGGTCCATTGATTCCCATCTGGAATCTAACATTTTCCATGCATCAACACATAGGCTGACCCACATCTCCCAACTAGTCTAGAGTCAAATGCAAAACTGGATATTATTCACATATAGATGATACCTGAGTCCATACCAAAAATATTCTCCTCCAGAAGCTTCATGTAGATTTTATGAAGGATGAGTTCTGTGCTTCTTTGTAATGAAATCTCTCCACTGCCAACTGGAGTTACCCATGAAGAGGAAATCTACAATAGCCCTAAATCTTCAAATATGTTCTAATGGGTAGTTATTGAATGTAGTTGAAATGTTGAGGGTAGTTGACAGATCAAGCAAGAAGGTCACACCAGTCCTATCCCAGGCCCACCACAGCTCATCTGTAAGAACAATACCACTTCGGATTCATAGGCAGGTCTGAAACAAGATTGAATATAGTCTAAATCATCTCTAGTGTGTTCTACAACTACCGGATCACTACCTTCTCAACAATCTTCCTTCAATGTAGGTCAACATGGAACTATAATAGGTGGTTCAAGTGATGGGACTTTATGGAAGCATGTCCTGTTGCCTGTTTTAAGGCTGGAGGCACCATCCCTTATCCCAAGGATACATTAACCACCACTCTGATCCATCTTCCTGCTGAATTTCCCCTAGATGCTAAGAGCAAGAATCCAATTGACAGGTGATAAAATTAATATCATTAAGGAAGTTACTACATTACTGTACAAGAATGACCTTGGGAAACAGGGTGAAAAGCCACAAAGAGTCAAGAGAACAGTCAGACATGAGGCAGCTCAGCTTGCAAAGGGAATATGAACATTGTAAACATATAAGAAGGGACCCTCCCTAAGTTTCTTGGGCTGTAAAGGTGACAGGGGAGGAGACATTCAAATTAATGTAGCCTGATAATAAAGTAGCTCATCAGTCATGCTTCCTGTCTGGACTACCTCATAAGGCTGACAGCAGTCTAGTTCCTCAGGATCAACAAGCTGAAAGTCATCCCATATAATCTCAAAATGTGTAGTCTCCCTGGCGTCCAGTTCTGACTAAATGAATGATTTGATTCTCCAAATGCCAAATATACTTCTTACAGAACAAATTCTCTTCTGGTTCATCCCTACCTTAAAAGAGTCCTTTGAAAAGAAGCACCAAGTAGCAATTCACAAATGTAATAAAAACAGTTTTGATGCTCTTACTGCCACTGAGTTCCTGCTTGAGTTAGATATGATTTACTTATTATTGTTTTGCCTGGGTTGCTCTTTTTTCTGCTTCCATAGCTCTTCAGTAAACAAGGATCTTCCCTGAATCATGCTATTTTAGTAAGAGATTGTATTCCAGTGACAGACTAAAGCCTTGGTAGAGGTGCCCATCAGGACCTAGAGTATCAAATTGAGCTATTAGATTTCTTGGGCACATTGATTAAATAGACCCTCCTCCCGCTAAAGGCTACTGTGATTGCAAAGATCCATAGCAACCAGAGAGTAATCTGAATGAAGCATAGATATTAATTCCCACCACCCCGAGATAACATCTCATCTGTTCTGAGACAAAATCCAGATTCTTTCATCTTTGCCAACTAAAGTTTTTTGTTTTTGTTTTTTGCTTTGCTTGAGCTTCCTATAATATTCATTTGACTGGGTGTCATGTGATATTTTCAGAATTGACAGAATGAATCCTTTACTTTTCAAAGAATCACATGCCACTGTAAGCATGTTCGATATTTTTAAAATTAAAGGAAGGTGGAAGTTCTGAAGTGTGAGAAATGTTTATTTAAGAATTAAATCAGAATGAACTACAGAATTTATTTCAATAAAATAAACCAAACAAGGAATATTGTGGTAATTTGGTTATATGGTTAGTTTGTGAATCATTTTATTATTTTTTTACACAAAACATAAGATCTTATTTATAAGCACACTGGTGATATTATGGATGGAAATATGTGTATCAAAAGATGTAATTGACAGTGACATTGTTCATATCTTGTGATAATATAACTTACGTAGTTATAAAAAGCTTTTTCCCTGTGCTCTGATACATGTTAGGGCATTCACAGTTGAAATTTAGTCAAAATACAAATATGCAACTTTCTTCAGTCCAAATAATATTACATTATGTTCCGTTCCATCCTGTATTCTGACATAGAGAACTTGAGATTTATTAGAGTTATAACCACTTTTCCTCCAGAACTTCAAGACAACCTAACAAAACATTCCCTTCCCATATTCTCCTGTTGTAGGATGGGTTGTGAGATAATAATCCAAATCTACAGAGTCCATTTAATAAAGGAGTTCAATGGAACTCTTAAAAGATCAATGCAAATTAATACATTTAACACAAAATCAAGGCAATCAATATGCTGCCTTGCAATGCTTCTGTTCATTTCCAATTTTATAGTATACACGGAAAACTCTATACATTAATGTTGAAATGGGATTATTTTTTTCTGAAATATAAAATGGAATGATTTGCAACATCTAAGGATATCTGAAAGCTGACCCAATCCTTTAAAAATGCCCACTGTAATTTTTTGAAGAATAGAGTTGTAGAGGAAAAAATAAATGATTAACAGTACAAGTCCAAACAGCAAATAAGCACCACTGAAAGAATGAATGTATTTCCAAGTAAACACACTAAAGAATAAAAATGAATCATCTTTGTGAAGTTGTATATGGAGGAAAGCCAAGTCTTGGAACTATTTCTACACCCATTACTGATTCAATGTCATTTGAATAAAAACAGAGCAACCTGAAAAAACAAATGTATGGCACAACCCTTAAATACAAGCAACAGTCCTGGAATCAAGTACCTGTGCAGCTCACAGTTATTTGGTAGAAAGTATGAAATATATGAAATTAAGATTGGCAGCCCTACTAGGGTCCAAAATACCCAGAAGAGATGATGAAATTGGAGCAGCCAAGGTATCTTTGCCTGGGGATCCAAAATACCTGGCACTGCCTACAATGAGTAAGATTTGCTTTGGCAGGACAGTTTGAGGATCAGAGTATTAATTTCATGAGTTAATTTTTCAAACTTCAGGCAAATCCCAAGTGAATCATCCAGTAATTGATAATACTTGTTTATAAGTTGCTGAAAATCAAGGCTTGTTCATTCAGTAATGTTTTTACAAAATTGTGATTTATTATTTCATTACTTGCAGTCGGGAAGAGTGATTAGTCATAGAATCCACATGTCATCTCTTGAACGTTTTTGATTAGATCTATTAACTGTAGTTTTTAGCATGTACAATGTCGTACTATGCTTATTTAGAAGCATGGCCCACTAGGTTCATTGAGACTTAGATCTAGATAAGTATGTATAGAATATTTGCCTTAAAATAAGATAATTATAGTTAACTAAAATGGATCCGTATTACTGAACTTCTTGAATTGTACCCTGATTGAAATAGCCTATTTCAACCAAACAAATACTGGATCCTTCAAATACTGTTTATTGTATTACATAATACCAGATAAAGCTAAGAATCATTCCAGTTTGTTTAAAGCATAGGTTAGATGGATCATTCATTCCCATCTGTAAGCACATCTCATTATTGTTCGCTTACAAGGTAGTTTATGAAATACCCATTTTTCTACAGATTTCACAAAAGAAATGATGGATAGACATATCAAAAATATATGTATGCTTTAATAGAAAATTATAGAAAACATTATAAACAGTAACCATTACAAAACTAAATCTTTCTCTTTTAATTCAAGATATACTTTTCATAAAAAAAATGTGTGCATAGGTTAAAACATGACATTTTTGCTGGTTATAGTAAAATCAGTAAAATACTTACTATGGAGCTATAGAGCACAGAGCCAAGTCCACAATAGCATCCTTGTTGTATCATCTTTGCAAAACCAACTGGTCTTCAGGCGAGGATTTCATTTTTATTTACCCAAACTTTAGATCTTTCATACAAACAAAACACACTAAATTGTACTCTTACTAAGATTTCATTCCCAGTTAATTTTGTCTCTTCACAGAATGACTTTGATTGATTCAGTGAATATAAAATCAATTAAATCAAAGTTATAGATGGGACAACAGAAAGAGATAAATAAAAATTGTCTTAAAATGGATCTTTCATATCCCTTGCCCCATCGCATACTTCATTACAACTAGTAATGGACTATATTGGGGAATATTCATATTTTCATGACCTACAAGGACAGGAAAACAAGGATTAAATACCAGGAAGAAGCAAGTAAAACCAAAAGTTCACTTTTAGTAGACAACATATACAAAATTTATTGGCCAGGCATGATATATACACATGCATTTCCAACATAGAATTTCTCTTCCAAATTTAACTGAAAAGTTTATGTGAGAGAATAATATATTTTTAACATCCAGACTGCAAATGCCATCGACCTATAACTTTTAGACAAGGATTTAAAGGTGCTATGATCACAACTATTGACATAGTAAGCAGGTGCTGTGGGATTAGATACACTCTGTTTTGTGACTACCATCTTATTTGTGAAAGTGAAGTCCTACTGAACTCAACCCACAAAACTCAACTCAATCAAACATGCAGGATCAAATAATCTGGTTAGAAATGATAGCTCTCAGCCTCTTGCCATTAGGCAGAATGGTTTAGGCTCTGATCCCTTTTTGTTAGAGGTGAAATAAAAAGCATCTTCAATTATGAACCCCTCCTAATAGAGTTTCCATGGTACCAATGTCTAATTCTAGGCACCAGGGATAATTTCTTCCATTCCTCCCATGATTTAAGCATCCGGGAATGTGCTCTGCTTATCATTGCTGGCTACTAAATGCATATGCCTATATTTTTATCTTAATTGTAGTAAAAATAATCATTTTGTAAACCACCTGGAATAAAACTTTATGTCCAGAAAATATTACATCTTTCAAAGGAAGGTCAGTCATAATTGTTAGTTAGGACTGCTAACACCTGCTTTGAACATTGCTCTATACCTTTAAAAATTTAATGAAAGCAACATGTTTGTCTGGTTCTAGATATGCACCTGGTGAACATTTTCCTGAAATATGCCTATTAGAAGTACATAAACACTATTTAAGTCAGGAAATGACACGTGTAGTCAGTTAATAAATAAGTGGAATGCTTCTGTTTCACCCAAACTCAATGATGACTGATTTACATTTTTGCTTTGAATCAAAACTTGTTGCTGCTGTTTCATGCAGTACCATTCTAAATACTCATTTAAAAAGCAACATGGCTTCTATTTTTAAAAATAGGTTTTTTTCTGATTTGTTTAGTTTTGTTTTGTTCTGAGGAAGACTTGGTATTTGTAATGGAGTGAATAGAAAATAGTTATTTCAGAAACATTTTGCTACTTCTCTGAAGGTGATCATGGATATGATCACTTATAAAAATAGAAATAAAAAAGAAATTAATTCTATCCATGTTTGAAAATTGATAAGTACTACTGACAACATTCCATGTTTTAAAAGTTACTGATATCTCATAAATGAAGCAAGTCAACAAGCAGATGTGACACTTGCACCATATGAACACAGTATGAGCTCTTGTCAAGTTCACACAGAAACCAGAAAAAGATGTATCTGCTTTAAAGAGATGCTGCACTCACCACTGCACACATTGTGAAACAGCTCTTTTCCTTTCTATCCAGATTCCATTTTTACCTCCTACAATCAGCAATCCATTCATTATACTAACTCCTAATCTTCTATACTTGGGGTTTTTCTACCTTATAATTATATATTATTTTTTTTTAAATCTCTCATAAATCTTAGGCTTAACTATCATTTGAAGGGGGGTGATTTATTTCATGTACAAGAGTCCAATACTTGTTTGTGGACACTAGAAATGTGTTTCTACCTCTAACAGTTTATATATCTATCTATCTCTATCATCTATCAATCTATCTATTATCTATTTATGTATCTCTATTATCTGTCTCTCTCTCTCTCTCTCTCTCTCTCTCTCTCTCTCTCTCTCTCTCT
>BLBF01000022.1:33627224-33658622 GCA_015471245.1 Laticauda colubrina | reverse complement strand
TATCTATCTATCTATCTATCTATCTATCTATCTATCTATCTATCTATCTATCTCATTTAATCCTATGAAAACAAGATTAAAAGTACCCAACCCAAGAAAATAAATGATAAATAATCATATAACAATAACATGCTGATAGTCTTCTAGATGTTGTTTGAAAAATTACAGTGCATGAAACTGTCAGGAAGGCCCAGCCACTTTTTCCTACTGTATAACACAGTCCTTGAGAATTTTTTTTTTCTACTGACATTAGCAATGGAAAATCTGTGATCTCATATCCTCTAGTTGGTTAGTGGGAAAAATATGGTATTACATAAAAGTCCAAATCACTGAAGCTGGGAAAGATATTTCTGTGGTCACTATCTCAACTTCTCATAGTCCCCTCAGTCATTCTTCCAAGGAATGAAAAGGGGAAATGTGATTTAATGGGAAAGTATACTCTGCAATATTACTTAGCTTTAGAATAAAATTCATTCATAATTCTGCTAATTTAAGGACAAGCATTTTTTTTCTCTATTATGACCTCTTTGATTAATCTCGCATGCTGTGATATGCCACAAATTGCTTCCCCATACTTTTTTTTTAAATATACCACAATGATTGTGTTCACATGCATACTGAGACATAAACTTGAGTTTACACATCAATGACTTGCTTTACTTAAACAAACCACAGTGAAGCAAGCCACTGTGGTGTGTAAACTGAAATCATATTGCAATTAACAACCTATAGGAATTATATCTGAATCTTCTGCAATTTCACCTGAGCTTCCATTTTTTGTTCCCAGCCAATTTTCCCTTTTTCTGAATTCAGTGAAGCTCAACAGTTTGCTAATCAGGTTGGATTTTCAATAAGTTCATCTGGACAAGAGGAACATCACCTGAACTATGAGAGACAAAGTCAACCTTGGCTTAGAAGGGGGAAAGCAGCAGGGTCCGTCCACTGGTTAAGTTTGCCATGACCTCGCTGTGCATTTTCAGAGAAGTTATTTCCTGCCCACTGCGAGTCCTGAGTCTTTGCCAAGCTATGGGTGTTTCATTAGTGAAGTCAGAAAGAGCATTTAATTCGGGTCCCCCCCACCCACCCACTTCTTCCCTCCCCTCCCTTTGTTCTTGTTGTCATTCCCTTCTCCCTATCCTAAATGCCACCTTCCAGCTCGCAACTGGGCAGGGCTCCAAAAGAGCAGCAGCAACAACAAGCGGCAGGAGTTCAAAGTTAGCAACGGATTGCACAACTTCTGCGCCGGGTGACTATTAACAAGCTGGAACGGCGGCTGCGGTAGTAGCAGCGGCAACAGAAAGCGCGCAGGGGAAACGGACTTATCCACTGTCCCCGAGTTTGATGTTCTCCTGCTGCTTTTGGGGCTCACCATGTCTCCCTTTGGAAGGAATCTCTTAAAAACCCGCCACAAAAACAGGTAAGGCGAGGAGTGAAACTCAGCTCTGGGTCCAAGTGCGCCGGTTTGTTTTCGTCGGAGGACCTGCTCGTCTCTTTTTCAGCCAAATGTCAGTCTGTCCCAGTTTTATCCCAGATCTCCGCGTCCTCCAAAAGTTAACATACGTTTTTGGAAACAGATGCCTCTGAGGTGATTGTGATGGGAGGGGATGTATCCCTTCCGCTACCCACTTTACCTCTGCTCCGCCATTGCCAGGTAGAAGTGAGTCTTTCCCAAAGGACTTTAAAAACTTTCCAAAGTTTCTCTCCCACGCCTGCTCTTTTCAAAAGGGAAAGAAAAGAAAAGAAAAAAATAAAAAGAGCAGAATATAAAATCGGTCTGTGTACCTAGCAGCACAATCGCCTTATAAACCTTGCCTGCGAATTGAGCCTTGGAAGAGATGATTACTTCTAAAATGTCGTCCTGGATGAATGGATGATTGCAGAATATCCCAGGTTGGAACGAAAGTTCACAACAAGCGTCAAAGCGCTGTTGTTTTAAAATGGGGCGGGGAGGGGAATGGGGTGACTGTTGGTCCCGCTGCAAACGGCGAAGACGCGTGCCATTAGGATTTAAAAAAGAAAAACTTGCTGGCTACCAAACTTTTTTCAAAGTTTGCCTGAGCGCTCCCGGAAGGAGGAGTTGTTTTCCAAGGAGCAGTTCAAGTTTAAGATGTCTGGAGTGTATGACATTGGGATGATATATGGGAAAGGGGAACCAAAGAGATACTAGTCCCCTCATATTTCAGGGGGCTTCTGTTAGTTTTTCTCTGCCTCCCTCCCCCCGTCTTCCCATCGTGCTTCTTTCTACCCGGATCCCCCCCCCAAAAAACCCCAAAATTGCATGCTCTGGAATTTTGTTCCTATTTTTAGCTGCTGGTGTGGTTTATATCTTGTGGTGTGTTGGAAGGAATACCATTCTGTGCAATTGATGTGAGAGTGATTCAACCCTAACCTTGAAAAAAAGGGGAGGCAAAGTTAATGTGTTAACTTAGTTTGTCTTCTGGTTTTTGTAATCCTGATTAGAACTTTGTTTCTATTTTGATTCTGTTGAAAAGTATCCTTCATCATAAAAACTTCCCTGTTCTCCCTAATTAATGTATTCTGATCTTTCTCAGTCAGTACCTGTTTGTACCTTGACTTTTCTTCAGCATTGTGCTGGCATTCATAAATGATAAGAAGATATTACTAGATAGGTGTATTCCAATGTTACTAAGAGCTGTAGATTAAACAATATTTTGAGATGTGTTTTCTGTTTTATTTTGGACCTTATTCTGGCCATAATAATTGCTTTAGGTTATAATTATGTATAAATTTACACAAGCATGAATCCACATAATTGTTGTGCACATTGGAAATTACTTCTGAGTAGTAACTACAGGAGGGTCTAAAGACTTATACTTGGCTAGAATTATTTTGGGTTATTTGAAATGAGACTGGGACTAATCCTAACTTTGTTTTTTTTCTGGGAAAGAAATAGTTGTTAAAGCTCAAAGAATCTGGCCTGCATTTAACTTAGTCTCCTTGATCACATTTACTTCATTAAACCAGCACTGTAATGAATGGTGTGAAGTAGACAGAAGCATTCTTCAGTGAGCCACTATAATGTAACAAATTTGGCAAGAGTTTGCTCCTGCTCCAAATCTGTGCCTGGTCATTCAAGTGCTGCCAAGGGCGATAGAAAATTGATATTTTAATGCTGGAATGGTAATGAGATCATCATTATCTTGCTTTTGCCACACTGTAACTTAATTGGCTACGAGCAGGATTTACCTATTCATTGTTGTTGGAATGTGGAGAATCACCCTGAAATGGAGCTTTTGGATTTCCTGATGCATAGTTCTAGGGCTTAGACACAAGTGATGCATGGACAGTGGTACATCTGTAATATTACAGATGTTTTTTTGGAAACTGAGAGTCCTATGAGTCATGTATGTAAGAACAGGGAGCTCAGCAAACTTTCATGAATTCAGAATAACGTTCGTGAAACTGTCTTAAACATAAATTTGAAATACTATATCAATTATTGACATACCAATATATCAAATTTAAAAAACTATAGCAAGAAATGCATTAACCAAATCATTATGATTCTTGTTTATAAATCATGCTACAGGTTGGTATATAAATTCTTTTTTTACCAGATGCCTCAAGTGAAGTCTAAAACAATTGTAGTTTTTCACATTTTGACTACACAATTTATAGGATACCTTAGCATTCCTTAGATAGTTTGATAAGATATGAAGGCGTGAATGGAGATACTTTTGGAAAGCAACATTATCACTTACTTGTTGTCTGGTGAAATGATAATATGGCTTTCCAAAAAATCCCCAATCATACCGTCATATCTTCACAAACTATCTGAAGAATGTTAAGGTATTCCATAAATTGTGTAGTGAAAATATTGAAACAACCAATCATGATAGCTATGCATTGCATCAAACAGAATATGTTTTCACAGTTCACTTTCTCCAGAAGCATGTGGCATAGCCAGCATGATCAATCTATCATGTCTTTGTATAAATATCACTTAACTTGAATGTGATACTTACTGCCTGGCTCTCTCTATGGGACATGCCATAATTTAGAGTTATTAATAGTCTTCTTTCTACTGGACTAATTTATTAAGAGGGTTGAATTTTTGAGAAGGATGCCTTACATGAGAGACTTGAAGTTGAAAATTATCCTTATCTGACTCTCAATGCTACAACAGTAAAGCTTTTTTTCAGATAAAGGAAGCAAATCATGTAGGAGATGAAATGTAACACAAGCAATCAACTATAATTTGTTGTGTTTGTTTTCAACAGCACTTGAAAAAGAGATAAGTTGAAAACAAACATGAAATACATGACTTGTCTTAGCATGAATGCCATATTACTCCCTCTATTAGTATGCTCAGCCACTGAATTCTGACATACATGTAAATTATAGGAGGCAACATGCATTTCATGGAAACACATGATGTACAGAAGTAAATCAACTTCTCATTTCCTGCTAAAACCCAAAGGAACAATCCTTCTGATGCTGCCAAATGAATGGCTGTACTTGTTCATAGCTATTGAATACTGAATGCCTGTGGTGAAAAAGAATTAAAAAAATGCTGAAGTGGGGTGGGACCCAGAATGAAACAGGATCTCAGAATGGAGCATGACTGACTGACTAGAATAATGAATTGGAACAGTCCAATGGAGGCCAGGAATAAGTCTGCTTCTTGTTTATTAATATGCAAATCCAAGTATTAGAACTGGGCTGAGAGGTCCCAGGAAAAACCATCTCCAAGTAGAGAGGTAGAGCAGACAGAGAGTTTTGCTCTCTTCTCTTATACACTGTTATTTAATGTAAAAAGGGCACTCAAAGAAATGAGCAATTTAAAAAAAAACATTTCCCATTAGTTAAATCTTAGTATGACTGATTTCTGAGGATGAGACTGGCAAGCATTCTTAGTAATATATGGAAGTGAACTAATTTAACCTTCAGGAAGATATTTTGCTGTATTATCTACTATTTGAAGAAGATAGGAAATGATTTCATTCTAGTAGAGAAAATTACATGGATAAGCTTACATAATCCAGAGAAAGAGTAAGAATCATCTTAATGATTTGTGAATAAAATACTTATGTATAAATGAATTGAACTGTGAATTTATTTTCTCATATCTGTGGTACCAAAAATAGGCCCTAAATGAAAATGCTTATTAAAGAGAATAGATAGAAAAAGCAGGACATGAAAATGTTTACAGCTTTTACAGGCAATATAATCAGAAATAAATACTTAACAACAACAAAAAAGGCTGATCACAAATGGTATTGACTCATTTGAAAGTTTTAAATGAGGAAGCAGTAAACATGTCTTCTATAGAGAAACATGAATGTTTCTCTTAGAAGTGTAAGATAAGTCAATTATGGCTCTTTTGTTTCAAAATGCCATACTCTCTAAAATTGGAGATCACTGAAACCCTAGGCAGAATTCACTAGGTCCAATTGTTCATAAAACAAATTACATTAATTCATTTGTGAATAATGTAACCCAAATGAATGTATTTCCATAAAAAAGAGCAAATAGTGCATTTCTGGGGATACTTACAGAACAAAGATCCAAAGAGTATTGTTGTTTTTGTTATTAACTCTTTAAAGTTATGTATTGTGGAAACTACACAGATCAAGAAAGTTTCATTTTTAAAAGTTATGTGTTAGAAAGGGCTGTGAACAGTTAAACTACTGTATATTTTTTAAAAGAGTGATAAACTAACTGGAACACTATGTTATAAATGCAATTAGTAAAACAAGATACATTTTATTGAATCACACATTCTTTGTTTTTCATCAAAAGGAAGTCATATCTTTCTTTACAAATTATGTGCAAAAGAGCTCAAGAACAGCTACTAATATACTTCTGTCCTTCATATGTTCCCATCTGACCATTATCAGCACAATATATATTAAATTGTAGAAATCAGTGTAGATGCCTTAAATTGTCACAATGACCTGGAAAAATAGGTCAGAGTTTGTTGTGTAGACTCCAAATACCTTAAACTGATTGGCCAAAAAGGCCATTCTCGGATTGATTACTTAAGCGCCATTCCGATTGGCCTGCCTAATGGTGGAAACACTTAAACTGTCATTGGCCACAAGCTGCGAGCAAGCTGCTATAAGAAGGGCTGCCACGGCTTGGGCAAATGTTCCGTTACAAGTCACTTTACTGTTTGAATAAAGAGTTGTTTGTTGGAACCCGGTCTCACGCACCTTATTTCCAGACAGAACACTGGTGATGAAGGTGGGATCGTCCTAGAAGAGCGAGACCGAAGCACGTGGCAACCAGAACTGAGCGACAGAGACGGTCGGTAACAATGCGCCGCCTGAACCTTCAACCCAACCGAGGTAGATTGGGAGTCGTACATTGATCGCTTTCTGATGTTCTTAGAAAGCAACGAGCTACAGGAGATAACTGACCAGAGGAAGAGGGCTGTACTCCTCACACACTGTGGGCCAGCCGTTTTAAAATGGCCAAGGCACTAGCTAAACCGAGAGATGTTAAACAGATGGCATGGCCTGAACTGAACAGAATGCTTCAAGCCCATTACGTGCCTGTGGTCTCCAACCTGATCAAAAGGCACGAGTTTTACAAATGAGACCAACAGGAAGACGAGAGCATCGGAGACTTCGTAGCAGCCCTAAGACACATCGGAGGAGCCTGCGAGTTCCAGAACATGGATGAGGCCATGAGGGACCGCTTGGTCCTTGGATTGAAGGACACTACACTCCAAAGCAAGCTGCTAAACAGACCGAATATCACAGTGGCCGAGGCCATCTCAGAAGCCACTGCTGCTGAAGCAGCCAAGAAATCCACAGCCACTATGCGCCAGATGAACTCAATTCCAGATCTGCCGAATCAACCCAGAGAAAAGAGGGTGGAAGGAAGCAAGAAAAACCCCACAGAGACTGCCCACCATGAAGAACTCGACTCCCCGAGCAACACTGATGACAACAATGAAGATATACATAGGTTTCAGTCGGAAAGAAAATGGCGGGAAAAAAGAAGAAGCAGGCGAGAATTCCAGTGTGCTGGATGCGGAGGAAATCACCCGTGCTCAGAATGCAGGTTCCTAGATGCCATTTGCAGAGCTTGTGAAAAATGGGGGCACATCTTGAGGGTCTGCCGAAACAAAAAGAGCTATAGTCCAAAGAGACGTGACAGCACCCCCCCCCCCCCAAACGAAGAGAGACAAGCCGGAAGCAGATGGAGCTGAGAGAGCAGGAACCGGCGAACGAGCGACAGAGAAGAAACACACCAAACAATAACCATCGGAAATGCCAGGGCAGCAAACGCAAAAAAGGTCCGGATAAATGTAAAAATCAAAGGAAAGCCCAGTGAGATGGAAATAGACTCTGGATCATACTGGTCAATGGTATCTTGGAACACTATCAGAAGCCTGATACCAGACATCAAGCAAAGAGAACTGGAACAACAAAAATTGATACTAAAGGACTACCAGGGAAACCGAATCCTGGTAGTGGGCCTTGGACATTTCCTAGTAGAATTTAAAAACCACACTGAAATACTGCCTCTAACAATCGTCGACCGTGATCGCCCTAGCCTGCTGGGAATCGAATGGTTCGTGCCCCTGGGAATCTGAGTGACCGGGATCAACAGCATCATTGTGGCCAAATGGGAAGAGAGCCTGCTGCAAGAGTTCCGGGATGTATTTGATGGGACCCGAGGCAAGTACAAGGGCACCCCAATATCATTCAGCCTAGACCCAAAGATAGCTCCCATCAGGGTCAAAGCCAGACACGTTCCCTTTGTCTTAAAGCCAAAAATAGACAAACAACTTTACAAACTTATCGTACAAGGGGTGTTAGAGCCAATTGACCATGCCAGGTGGGAAACACCCACCATGACTCCTGTCAAACCAGATGGGTCAGTGCGCATCTGTGGAGACTATAAAGCAACCCTAAATCATATGCTCCAACAAAGCGCATACCCAGTACCGGTAGTGCAACACTTATTGCACTCACTAGGGGGAGGAAAAATTTTTGTGAAACTTGATCTCGCACAAGCATATCAACAGTTACCAGTTGACCCCGAAACTGCAGAGGCACAGACTATAGTCATGCACAGAGGGGCATTCAAGTGCAACCAACTTCAATTTAGCATTAGCGTTGCCCCAGACGTTTTCTAAAGCCTCATGGAGCGCCTTCTAAATGGAATCAAAGGAATTGTCCCCTATTTTGATGATGTATTAGTATCAGCAAAAAATGCAAACCAATTAGAACATAGACTAAAAGAGGCTTTGCGAAGATTCAGAGAAGCTGGGCTTAAAGTCAAGAGAGAAAAATGTAAACTAGCCACCGACCAGGTCAAATTTTTAGGCTACCTGATAGATGAGAAAGGGATACACTCCACTGAAAAGAAAACAAAGGCGATAAAAGATGCACCCAGGCCTAAGAACAAAACTGACTTACAAGCTTTCTTAGGTCTCATTAACTTCTTCAATGTCTTCCAAGGGGGGAGGGGTGTTTTGTATAGAACTTGGTAGACTCCAAATACCTTAAACTGATTGGCCGAAAAGGCCGTTCTTGGATTGGTTACTTAAGCGCCATTCCTATTGGCCCGCCTGATAGCGGGAACACTTAAACAACTGTCATTGTCCACAAGCCGTGAGCAAGCCGCTATAAGAAGGGCTGCCGCGGCTTGGGCGAATATTCTGTTACAAGTGACTTTACTGTTTGAATAAAGAGTTGTTTGTTGGAACCCGGTCTCGCGCACCTTATTTCCAGACGGAACAGAGTTCATTACTCCTGTTTTCTTCTGTGTGGTCTTAATGAACACATCAAGATCTACTTGCTTCATATTTTTTAGCATCTGATAAATGGACTGTAGGCCCTGACATATTTCATTCTGAATTTAAACTATAAACTTTCATCTATAAGAGCTACAAAATTTACGATCTAGTGCATTGGATCATAATAATAAGATTGTAAATTACATATAGTTGGATTGTAAATCCATTGTTAAAACAAACTAGACCAATTAAGAATCAAAATCCTTCCAGATGATATGCCAAAGAATGATTAACTCTACAGTACTTGAGTAGATCATCCATATAATAAAAATAGCCTAAACTTCTATATTAGGAGGAAATAATAGCTATCCTTGGCTAATGGCTGTAATTGATCCCAGAATTATGGTTGTAACTCATTCTGGTAGTTATACGGACTGCATACAAATTTACAAGTTATTTTGTGGTGGTTGTTAAGAGAACACAATGGTCATTCAGCCAACAAGGTGGTCATTAAGCAAATCTGTCTTGTCCAATTGATTTTTTTGTTTTTGTTGGAAACTGTAAGTAAATACTGAAAACCAGCAAAAATGTAAAAACTCATGGTCACATTACTGCAGGTAACTGTAAATGAATAAAGGTGAGCCAGGTGCCAAGTACCCAATATGCTATTGCATGACCATGGAGGGATGTGTGGCCATTGAAACTTTAAAATCAGGTTGTAAGCACCTTTGGAGAACTTTGAACAGTCATTAAGAGGCCATTTGCAAGGTATGTGAGAAACACCTGTTTGTGCATGTTTCACTGTACTATAGGGGGTGAATATTGAAAAACTGAATCAGTAGCAAAGTATACTTTTGCATGAGTCTGTTCTAGTTTTTAAATATGGGATCACAGGTTAAAAGACAGCAGCTCCTCTAGGCATTAAGTAGCTAAATATATTCAGAAAATTATTATTTACTTACATCAGGGGACAAAAGTTCCTCGAACACATAAGAATAATAAATACTTAAAGGTATATTTTACAGACATTATCTTAACCATCATAATATGCAAACACTGTAATTACAAACATAATGCAAACATCAATTCCCACTGCTTCCTTATGAATTAGAGAGGCAACCATCAATTAATCTTAGGTTACCTTTTAAGGCTGTTTCGTGTAGATAGAACACCAAGGGTGGAACTCTGTATTCATTGGCCATATATTACTTCACCAGATTTATGAAAATGTTTAAGAAATAGTTGGAAGCCAAAGTGTTGAACAAAGTTATGTACAGGGTGGGCTGCTGGGGGTTTGTAGGGGTTTGGAGAACCCCTAGCTAAGATTCTGGGCAGTTTGGAGAACCCCTGAATTCCATTCCTCGCTGGTCTCACCCACCCAGCTCTGCCTCTCCCAAGAGTCCCGACACAGTCCTTTTGGATGTAGGAAAGTGCAGGGTGTGCATGGAGTCTCGAGAGTGAAAAACAGGCCTCCCAGAAGTTCAGGAAGGCCAGAAATGGCTTTCAGAGAACCTCCAGAGCCCAGGGAAGCCATTTGTACCCTCCTGGAGGTTCAAGGAAAACCTCCGGAGCACAGGGAGGGCAAAAAATACTCTCCCCACCATGGTGCAGAGGCTGACTAGGCCATGCCTACCATGGCCACACCCACTCAGCAACTGGGCAGAGAACCCTTTGCTAAAATTTTTGAAGCCCACCCCTGATTATTTACCAGTGAACAACCACAAAAATGGGAATTATAAATAAGGACAAGTCACTACATTCTATTCAACTAAGATTCAAATTTAGATTCAGAGTTTCCTGGTTCACAGTGTTTTGTTGTTAGATAAATTATCTTAGATGCAGACTGCATTTCCAGTCTAAGAGTCTAATTATAGTATCAGAATAAATATTTAAGACATTACTCTTCATTCTTGAAAAAAAATTCATTAAATTTAATTGAATGTTTTATTGAGGATAACTGATGTGGTGCAGAGATATATCATGGAGGAGATATGTAAAGAGCTGGGTTTTTAAATCATCAAACAGCCATTTACAGCACTTGATAAATTGACATAGTAAAACTTCCAGAGTTTGCCATGTAGGGCAATTGTTTCCAGCTCATATATTATAAAGATTGGATACAGGGAGACAGACAAGATCTTCGGTGATGCAGTGGTTAGAATGCAGTTCTGTGGAATATTTCTGTTGCCTGCAATTTGGTAGTTCGAATTAAGGCTCAAGGTTGATTCAGCCTTCCATCCTTCCAAGGCTGGTAAAAAGAGGACTTAGATTGTTGAGGGCAATAGGCTGACTCTGTAAACCGCTTAAGCCCATGTCACACTGCCGAACGGATGCAAAAAGGACACAGCGGACGAGCAAAATGTTCCATCCGTTGTTATCCGCTCTCAAAAGGGGCAAAAATTTGCATAACCAGGGCGGATAACATGGACGCGGGGAGGACGCAGGGCGGATGCAAAGCGGATGCGGAACGGAAGCCCAGCGGATGAAAGCCGATGAGAGCGGATGGCGCATCCGCTAGGCTTCCGGGGGGGGGTCAGCAAAGCGGACGCGGAACGGATACATCGGATGCACAGCGGATGAAGCAGATGCACAACAGATGCACAGCGGAAGCCTAGCGGATGCCTGGCATTAATTGCGCATGCGGGGAGAATGCATTGCGTCAGCCCCGCGGATATAACGGAAGCAGCTCGGAAGCAGGTCGCCATTCAGAGGAAAGACCTGCTGCCGGAAGGATTGGCTGCCTTGCCTGCCCTGCCTGCATGTCTGCCTGCCAGCCTTGCTGCCACCCTCCCTGCCAGCCTCCCTGCCAGCCAGCAACCCCACAACCATGCTGAAGCACAGCAAACTTCAGCCATCTGCTTCCAGCCCTTGCAAGAGGGACAGGGCTACCATCCGGCCCCCTGGCCGTCACTCTGGTTCTGCTGGGGCTTCTGCAGCATGGGCTCGCTCTTCTGGGGCTTCTGCTGCTTCTGTTTCTGGAGGAGCTGATGACAAGCACTCCAGCACCAGCCACCTCCACAGCACCTGCACCCTTCACCCCTGAGACTGAGTGACCAAGAGGAGTGCCAGAGACTCAATTTTGTCTTATAGCTTGTTGTTAATAAAGTCTATTTTTGATTCACACACTTGCTTCATTTCTTTTTTTTAATAAAGTCTTGCTGGAAACTTTTAGAAATGGTTTAAGCCTTTGCATGCTTGTGGGATGGGCAGGGGTACCTGTGGGATGGGCAGGGATACCTTTGGGATGGGTAATAGCTGTGGGATAGATAAACCTCCAGTGCAAGCATAGTGGGACTGTATGGTCCACCCTCCCAGGTGCCACACCTATGGCCCTTTATTATCAATAACGATATAATCAATCATCCACACATGTCAACATAAACACAACTCTTTATTAAATGCCCTGTTCATTGTAGGCCCACCCAACATACATGTCCAATCTCATCCGTGTGATGAGACAGGCTGAAGGAAGCATCCATTAAGCATCTATCATCCTGTCTTGCCACTCCACTGCTCCAGCTGGGGAGTTGCACCAGTGTCTCAGGAGGTTGCGCTGCTTCTTCGCCTCACGTGAGGCTCTGTTGGGGCCTTGCACATTCTCAGTGTCGAACAGGTTTCGCCCTTGCCTCCATTCCCCAGGCTCCATGTCCCCATTGCCTTGTTGACGGTCCACAAGCCTGTTCTGCAAGACTGGGTAGCAGGTGCGCATGAGATTGTGCAGGATGCTGCAAGCTTCCACGATCCTCCTCATGGTCTCTGGGCTATGCTGCATGTTGGTGAGAAGTACCTGGAAACTGTTGGCCAGGATGCCAAAGGCGTCCACCGTCTTGCCCTGAACAGCTTGTAGTTGAAGATCCTCTCTTTACGGGTGAGGTATTTGGAGGTGTAGGGCTTCATGAGGTAGGTTGTGAGGGAGAAGGAGTCATCCCCCACGATGAAGTAGGGCACATCTTGCATGTCGTTGGGCAGCGGGTCTGGATCTGGGAAGCCCACCATGAGGTTGCTTTCCAGCCCCTCCTTGAGGTGACTGGCGTTTTATACCTGGGCATCTGAAGATGAGCCGTTGCCTGAAGCATCGATGTACATGAACTTGTAGTCAGCATCGACCATGGTGAAGAGGATGATGCTGAAGAAGCCCTTTTAGTTGTGATAAGTGGACCCCGACTTGGCTGGAGATTTGCAGGCCACGTGCTTGCCATCTATGGCTCCAACGGTGTGGGGGAAGTTCCACTTCTGATACCACTGCTCTGCAACTTTCTTCCATCCTTCTTCAGTGGAGGGGCACTGGAGGAGCTCCTCCTTGTATTCTTGATGATGGCCTGCACCACTTCTCTGACAACAAAGCTGATGGTGCTGGGTGGCACCCTCCAGCTGTACTGCATGCTCCTGTAGGTGGTCCCTGAGGCCAGGTGGAGCAGAGTGAGTGCCACCTTGAGCCCAGGTTCCAGGCTGGGCCGGAAGTTGGTGTTTGCCTTGGTCAACCTGGGTGTCAGGCGCTGCACAACTTCATCAAACATGGCTGGAGGCATCCTCATGAAGTTCTGGAACACCCGAGTGTCTTCACTCCTGAGCTCCACCATCAGCTTGTTGTACAGTCCTTCCTCTGCTCTTCTGGCGAACCATCTTTGGACCCAGACTTTTTTTGGGTGGCTCCTTTTCTTCCCGTAGTAGAGTTCACAGAGCCTGTAGATGGTTTCGCACTGTTGCAGAAGGATGGTGGCTGCCGAAAGGACTTTGTCACAATCCACGGTGGACATGACTGGATGCTGTGGAAGAGGAAGAGTCAGATGAAGGCTGCAGAGGTCTGCACAGCTAGGCTGCTTGTCTGAAAGTGAGATGTAGACGAGTTGCTCCCCCTTTTTATGGGCAGTATAGGTGTCCCTTTGCATCCTCTAGGCATTCTCTAGGCATCCTCTAGACATCCTTAATATCTGAGATAGGTCCCCTCTGCGAATGTTTTTTCTGCTTTAAACGCTTTGTTTCCGCTAGGCATCCATTCTGCATCCGTTCTGCATCCTTTCTGCATCTGTTCTGCTTCCTCCCTGCATCCGTTTACCGCTGGAGCGGATGGAGTTGCGTGGATGCGGAACGGATGCCTAGCGGATATAGCTTATGCGTAACGGATGCAGAATGGATGCGTAGTGGATGCATAGCGGATGCAGAACGGACGAACTGGATACATTTTCCGCGCAAAAGTTTTAGGCAGCCCAAAACTTTCGGAGCGGATGAAATGTCAATAAATGGATGCTGGACGGATAGAGAGGAAGCAAAATGGAGGCAGTGAGTACATCGCGTTTTCGAACAGGTGGCAAGGTTTTTTGTCTGTTTTACATCCTCTTTGCATCTGTTGGTTCAGTGTGACATGGGGTTTAAAGAGGGCTGTAAAGCACGGTGAAGTGGTATATATAAGTCTAAGCACTATTGTTATTGCAATTCCGTAAATATAGTTCACTCTGAAAAAAGTTACATCTTTAATTCAAAGAGATCCTCAGTAGATATTGGGGAGATACAAACACCTGACCACTTTTATACCTTGACAAAGAACTTTGATTTTGTTAATGCTTATGATTTTGTTCTCATGACCTTATAGCAAAGAAACAGGAATGGGCTCTTAATAGTTACAAGTTATGTAGGAGATGATCAGGCTGAGCCTGAGGGAAAGGTCAAGGATGTCATATCCACAAGAGATCTAAATCCAGCTCACCTTGAATTCCATTGATTCTTATCTACCTCCTATTT
Organism: Laticauda colubrina; assembly: GCA_015471245.1. Classification (NCBI taxonomy): domain Eukaryota; kingdom Metazoa; phylum Chordata; class Lepidosauria; order Squamata; family Elapidae; genus Laticauda; species Laticauda colubrina. The sequence continues at coordinate 33,644,167 of BLBF01000022.1, read as the reverse complement.
TCTTTGACCATCAGAAGTTCAAATTCTGGAAGAAAGCATATGCTTCCTGATTTTCCATGCTTGACATTATTATCAATAATATCAATTATTAATAATTATAATATCAAAGTATTATTATTTATATGCATCTGTGTGTCACACTTGGCCAATAAAGTATTTTATATTGATCATATATTAAAATGAGAGTCTTTATCTCTTCCTTTGGAATTTACTGTATTTCCTAAAAGAGTAAACAACTGAGCAGGGCAAGATAAAGGCTCATGTGTTCATTGTATGTACCAAGAGAACAACTAGGAAGAAATGATTCAGCTTCTTTCACATCAGGTATACAAGATACGAGAGAGGAGAATCAGAAGATTCCCAAGGAAGGGCTGCCTGCCCCCCGATTTATAGACACTTTGTGGGCTTAAAAGGAGTTGCTTGGAGAAGAGGAGTGGGACAGAACTACTTTTTGTTTTCATAGCCCATAACCTATTTTCCCTGAGAACTCAAAAGGAAAGGATGAGTCTCAAGAAGGTGATGTAATGGAATGTATGGGTGACTTTGAGGAATAGAAGAGGTGCTGACTAGGAAACAATCAGGGGCAGGAGCCTGCAGTCATTTCATGGTCAGATAAAGAAACCAAGGAAAGACCCATCCTAATGAAACAGCGGTCGCCAACCAGTGGGCCATGATAAAATTTTGGTGGGCTGCAGAGAAATCTCACCCCCAGAGCACCCCCAAAGCAATTAATCCAGTGTGCGCAGAAACATAAGGCTGCACTGCCCACATGGCCCGCAGGAACCCTCACCGCCTACTCATTCCTTCCCCGGCAAACTTGCCTGTTAAATTACGATTTTTCTTTTTTCTGACCATCATCTATTCCGCTGTGCTGGGAGATTTATATTAGCTAGAAAGTAGGAAATGGTTGGATTTCTTGCTTTCTAGCTAATCTTTAGACTTCAGCTCTGTTTTTAAAGACAGCCAAACCTCCCTTAGGACTGAAGGTTATTTAGTGGAGACTCACGGCAAGCAAATTTGAGAGACTGAGCTAGCTGATGGCAGATAGATAGATCACTGAGTGATTCTGTGAGCAACTCAATCTGCCTGCCTGCTTTGCCTGATTTTGGGTTAAAGTTGCTCTTTTTTAAATAAAAAAATCAATATTTACATACATGGTATGTTGTGAGTTAATTTTTTATGAATTTGCTTGCAAGCAAATTTTATGTGACATACTGAGCTAGCCAATGGCAGATAGATAGATCTCTGAATGAATCTGTGATTCTGTGAGCAACTCAATCTGCCTGCCTATTTTGCCTGATTTTGGGTAAAAGTTGCTCATTTTTAAATAAAAAATTCAATATTTATATAAATATTTATAATATTTACATACAAGCCATGCCCAGCCAGTCACATGACTACACCACAGAACCGGTTAGTGGTCCCTGGGATTTAAAATTATGAATTTGGTGGTCTCTGAGGTCCAAAAGGTTGGCGACCCCTGTAATGGAGCAAGCAGTTAAAGATGAAGAGTGGGAAATTTGTATTTTCAGTAGTGTATTTGGTTAAGCAGCTTTACAATAAAGTAGATTTAGCTCAACTAGTTGTGTTTTATACCAGATATAAAAGGAAGGCGACAAAGGGACAGCAGCTGGGTAATCCAGGGTAAAAAAGAAATCTCAGCTGAAGTGGGCATTGATCCAATTCTGTGCTCAACCAAAACTGGTCAGAGGAACTTCATGGGGATTTACTTTGTATTGACTTATGAGCCTTGGGTTTTCTCTTGCAGTATCCCAGTTATTTTGTAGTTTTCTTGCTTTGAATTTTGTATCTTTGTGAACTTGGGGACTTGATAGGTTCTTGTATCAGGCCTAATTGTTTGTGGTTCCTGGAAGAGCTAAGACACCTTTAGCACTGTTGCCTTAGAAGGGCCTAGGTTAAAGGATGGAGGACTCATCCAGAGTGTTATGATTAAGTTCAGGAACTATTGTTATATTGAGGAAAGTTTAAAAGTTAATAAACTTAGTAAATGGCATTTTCCTTTCAAGAACAGTACTGAGTCATTTTTGTTACTGTGATTTTGTAACTATACCTGTATAACCCAGAATTTTATGAACAATGTATAATTTCCTTAAAGCTTTCACATATTCACTGTAATAGCAGCAAACAATACTGTCAATGCTATTACCTTTTTTATTATTTCTACAACTTACTTCCACAATTTGCAGATTGTCCGACTCCCAGAGATTCCAAATAGTTTACAAACTATTCCAAAAAGTAAGAAAAAAATATGAAACACACAAACTGTAAAATCAAAGGTAAGTCAAACATTCATATAATAAGCAAAATGCTCACCTGACACAGGTTCAACCCCCACCCTGTCTCAAAGCCTGGGAATGTAGCCAGGCTTTTAATATCTTCCTAAACCTTATTAAGGTATGAGACATAGATGCCTTTATGTTATGTTATGTTGCTTTCAAATATTTTTCTTACTTGTACAAAGCTTAGAAGATGTATAAATGGGGTGGTTTGCAAATAAATAACAAAAAGCATGAAGGAATAGGTTTGTCATCAAGTTTATTAAGTGCATATAAAGTTTATTAAGCCATTATATGAGTTTTACATAAAGCAAAATGTAAAACAGACAAATTAAACTTCAAACTGTTAATACAGAAGATTTCCCATGTTAAATGACAGAATTGATCAATGCATGACTGAATGTCAGATATAAAGAGATCCGGGAAACATGACAAAAGGTAATATATAAATCTAATTAACAAATTTATCAAAAATGGTCTGGAAGCAAACATATCATTTTATCTGCATAAGAAAGATAGAAGGATCTTTTCCCACACACATGGATATAAGGAATAAGTAAATATTCAGAAAGCTCTTCTGTATGAGATTGTGTCTGTGTAGACAGTTTTGCACTACTGGAATTGGTTCACTTGATATGCTCATATCATTCATAATTTGTAGAATATTAGAGCTGTGCTTCACCTCTTGCTATCTTTGTTCCATTTTGCTGATATTGCCAAAGCCAAGAACTTTTCCAGTTATGTCAATCGTATGCAGTTACCCTGTGATAGTTCAAGTGAGATAAATTCAGATTTGCTTACCACAAATTAGACTGAATTATTTATTGCTTTACTGGTATTTGTGTCTGCTTAATTAGATGCCAACTATATTAAGTTGAACAGCAATCCCTTAACTGCCTTTGAGCACTAAGAAGTGATTTTTCCCCATAGTTGTAGAGAAGGTAAGTGATGTATATATTAAAAAGTACTTGGCTGCTGTCTGATTCACACTTACTTGCGCTGTCAGATGTTTCTTGTATACTTTAAAATTCATAGACAGGCTTTAAAGTTGTATATAAAAAAGAAGTTGTTGGCCTTGGACATTTTCCCACAAATCAACATGGTAGAAAGTTTTTTTTTTTTAAAGACAATTCATACAGCATTTCAAACAAGAGATTGTGAAAATAAATTTTCTGTTAATTATTGTTTATTATTACATTTCTTGGTGGCAACTTAACTAACGTACTTACCTTGATGGCAGGTAACCAACGTTACCTCTTTTTCTCCTATGCTTATGATAATTACACATTAGGAATTTTCTACAAGGATGGAAAACAGTTTCCCAACCAATTTGTTTTTTAATCATCACTATAAGACTGTTGGAAGGTAACACAATTTCTCTTTGACATCATTCCTGAAATGTTAAAAATGCATCTTCCAACTCAGTAGGATTTAATTTCAAGCAAATCTGAATGAAATACAGTAGCTACTCTGAGGTTATCTTGATGAAAAAAACTAAAAGTAGATTACAGGATAGTTGCCAAAAAAAACCCTAAGAAAGAATGTAAGATTTTTTTTGGGGGGGGGGGGGAGAGAAACTGAGTCAAAGTAGTAAGATGCCTTGAGATATGGAGAAAAAAAAAAAACATCCACAAAATAGTGTATGTTATAGTGCCTAAAATAATTTGAATTTTTGGAGACAGATTTTGGGAAAAGTTTTCATCTCAGCAGATCCCAGTCTGGTAGTCTTAACATAGTAACTGGGTAGGCCTAATTGCCAAGTGCTGCAACACAGATTTTACAGATGTAAAATAGCCATCCCCTGATGTTTTCATTGGGTGTGAAAAGAAGTTACACATGATTGCTGGTAATGATTTCAGCAGGACTGATAATTTAGGACCCAATCTAAAAACCTGTAATGCAAGTATGTCTTCATTACAATTGTTAGAAAGTGTATGTCAATGAATATCCAAATAACTCAGGGTGGCAAGCATATCTAATATTCCTTTCTCCTCCTATTTTTCTAACAACAATCCTGTGAGATGAGTTGGACTGGGAGAGAGTGACTAGTCCAAAGTCACCCAGCTGGCTTTTGTGCATAATCCGGTAATAGAAGAGTCTTCTGGCTTCTAGGACAGGACCTTAATTTCTTACACCAAACTGGCTGTCCAATTTGCTGGTTTTCCACCTTTTAAGGAGACTTGCTAAAAAGAAGTTTCATAAGACAGGATTTTGGGGTATGTGAGTGAGCTAAAACAGTTTCTGATTTCTTCACTAATCAGTAAATCAATAAAAAGAAAAGATATCTGTAGCTCTATATTGCTATTTGATGGGTAGCATTAGGAACTGCATAAAAGGAGGTACTTGTTTTCAGAAGGCTGCAAACAATCCTCAGGTCAACATTTCCTATGTTTCCAGCTGTGGTATTTTTGTCAGCTGTTCTATTATTATATTAATATTCTGGATTTTATTTCATTATTTATGCACATTGTATATGTTAATCAACTCTTCCACATAAAGTTTGTGTCATGTCTAACAACCATTTTTGTGATTAGAATCTGAAGCTGCAATTGCATTTGGTTGAATTAAGAGTTTCTGGTGGTTGCAAATTTACAGTTTACTCTAATTAAAACCAAAGAGCAATCATATTAAGTACTTAACAAGGTCTGCATACCTAACCATTCTGCATAGCAGGTATGTAACTAAAGAACATAATGGCATAAAAAAAATAAGAGTGTAGGTGTAAGAGCTCCAGTAGCAAGAATGGACTCTTTGTGCTTTATTACAGCATAAACTTAATCTGGCGCTAAATCTGATTCATGAGATGCATGGAATATTATCTTAAGAGAACAACAGATATATCCATTTGTAGGAAAAGTGGAAATCAAATGAAATGTAGGAGGTGGGTCAAAATGAATATACAGACAATTATATTCAAAAAATGGCTGTGAGCTTTGATACCAATAGTTTTGTACTGATGAATTGATGAATGTATATAGTGAACATATAACGTGAAATAAAATGAAGCTTTTCCTTCAAATACTGTACTGTCACTTTTTAATTTTGTAGGTACTATCACCTTTAAGTCTTTAATCCATAGACAAAGACTTGCAATGGGATCAGTGTAGGAAACTGCACAGAAATGGAGGAAAGCTGCTGTTTTCAAGTAAACAGCAGATCAGTCCAAATAGTGTTTCAGATATTCCTATTTGTGATGTTCCATAAGCCCTTTTAAGATCTCATCAGATTCTTTTAAAGTGAACATTGCCCCAGCCATATTCAGTTTTATAAATATTAGTGTTTGCATCAATTGGTGGCATAAAGACTTGGCTGTTCTCTCAGGAAGCTACGATAGTTGATGCCCCCTCTACCACATATCAGTTGTTGGTAGGATGCCAACTTGTTTTTTTTTTCTTTATCCAATTATTTGTTCTTTATTATATTGTTTTTATATTGTTTACTGTATTGTAAGCCATGTAGAGCAATTGGACTGATGCAACATCAATTCAATATTTTTTTAAGTATCAGTTTGAATACATATTGAAAGAAAACTTCAGTATTCATATATGTGCCAAAATGAAAATATGTCACATTAACCAAAAATATTTTGTTGTATCTTGGAAACAATACAGACTCTTGTGGCATCTCAAAAATGGCACAGTTAAAAATTAATAACAGAGTATTGAAGTCCTTTGAGTTAGTGTTTTAAATAATTTTAAAGATATTCTCAATTGTTTTATGTGCTGTGAAATCAGTTCAGAAAACTAAGTCTAACTTCCACCAAATGTTGTCTTCTTCACAACCTGGATTTTTAAGATTCCTTACTTAAGTCTAAGCTAATAATTCAGTAACACACTAAAGATGGATTACAACCAGTACATTTCAAAAACTTAAGTTGAATGTGTTAACATGTGAATTTCTATGCTGATCTTTCTTCCCAATTTAAAATTGATATGGAAAATGGACAAAATTAATCAATAAAGTTAAAATATGGGATGTAGCAAAAGTGAAATGGCACTAATATCCACAAACAAATATTGATATTTGCTTTCTGGATACTATTGCCATTTGTAATGGAATGGCTTATTCAATTTCTTATCAATAGCTATAGAAAGAAAAATGATGATTGCAAAAGCTAGAAGTAGTAGGTATCATAGAATAACACAGTTGGAAGGGACTTTGGATGTCATTTTGTCCAACCCCCTGCTCAAGCAGGAGAGTCTATTCCATATATTAGCCTCTACCTAGGATCGAACTCACAGCCTCCTGATTGTGAGGTGAGAGCTCTAACTCTAGGCCAGTCTTCTGCTAGAGGAAGGGTTTTTTATTGTAAATTGGAGGTTTCTTTTTTAAAAAAAAATCCTGCACTTTTGAAAGACATCAGAGTGTCTTTCAGAGTGGGTATGGTTGTTGGAGGAACAAACAGAGGTAGGAAGATGGTGAAAGGCACTTTGAAATTATAACTGTGGAGTCCTTCGTGTTCTCTGAGCTAGGTAACATCCTAGTTGAATAATGGAACATCTGTAAATAAACAAAAATCTCCCCCTTGAGATTTTTAACAAAGAGGGATCCAATGATGAAATTTTATGTTATGGCCCTCTTCCTCTGGAGTAGTTTTCTTCCTGTCAGACTTTGGAGCTATGTAAATTGAAAGTGATTTCTCCCATGCAAATTATGCAGTATTGTCACTGCTTAGTTATCCCAAATATGATTTAAACCTGAGATTTATTAACTTTATCTTGCTTGTTCACAGGGATCCATGATGCATTTCTAGGATTCCCTAGAAATGGTTATGGCTTCTAGGTTATGGATTCCCTTTCTCTTGCTTGCAACTCAATTTCTAAACTGCACTTTGGAATCCTATTCCATGTTATCAGGTGGCTCAGGTATTTTAGACCAGTGCTGGCAAACGTCCAGCCTGTAGGCTGGATGCATCATACACTGGCTATGCCCAAACCCAGTTTAGTGAAGGGGAAAAACGTCCAGATACATCACGTGACACCACTGTGACGTTTGACACCTCTGCTTTATACCAACTCCATTGATACATACTCTGTGTGTGTGTGTGTGTGTTCTTCTAAATGAACCTGGTTCAAGACAAGACATACTGAAATTATAAAATACAAGCATGTCAGATTCCTAAGTTGACTATCCAGATGATGAAACTAAAATGAAACATACCTCATTTAAATGTCAGCTTTTTTTCAAACTTGCTGTTTCCAGAAGGGCTATTTATTCAGGCTTTATTCCAAGTTCATTGTAAATTGACTATAACTGCATCTTGTGAGCTCAGGTGACAGGAACCTGATTCTGTTTTGCACTGTCTTCTTATTTGTTCATTACTTGGTTGTCATAGAGTTCCAATAGATAATGATAAATAAGGCCACTTTATACCACAGATTCAGTTGCTTGTTTTTGCTGTCTTTTGGTTATGTGATGACAATAGATGGTTCACTAGCAACAATGAACAGATGAGACCTGTGAAATAAATCAAAAGTACAAAGAAATAACAGAGATGCAGAGTTAATTTAAAGAAAGCAATTTAATTCAGAGAAAAGCTAAGTTGTAAAAAATATTAATAATGAAGTTAGAGTGTGCTGATGAAAAGTGTCAGGGCTAAGTCACTAAGAATGCTTTTATTTCTTGGTTTAAGAAAACTCATTTCTATGAGGTGAACTGGATAACTGTCATCTAGGATAAATTATAATAAAGGTGGATTGACTTACCATTTATTTATTATTTTTATTATTGTTGTCCCCCAATTCAGATTTGGTTCAATTATACCATGTTATTTCTGTGGATAGGCTGATATTGAATAGCGCCAGTTTGATCTCGTGGTTAAGGCACAGGCTAGAAAGCAGGAGACCCTGAGTTCCAGTCCCCCCTTAGCCACGAAAGCCAGCTGTGTAATTTTGGGCCAGTCACTCTCACTCGGTCCAACTCACCTCACAGGATTGTTGTTGTGGGGGCAATAGAAGAAGGAAGGAGTACTAAGTATGTCCAATGTCTGGAGTTATTTGCAAACATAACAAAGGCAGAATACAAACAAAGAAACAGTTTCATTTGCAAGTACAAAATTGTAGACACAACTGCAAAATTCCCATCTGACCTTTTGGTTATGGTAGTAGGGTTGCTGACAGTCAATGTGAAGCATTCTGGACTAGATGGATAAATGATTATACTAAGGATATCAGTTTCCTGTGTTTTAGTTTAGTCAGGTGAGCTTCCTTCTTAATTTTTTCGCTGAGTTGAACATTCATCATGGCTTAGTGAAACATAGGTGAAAAGTATGTGAAACATACAAGTTATGTGCCTTGTGCTTGATCCATATCGCCATAGATGTACTGATTCATTTAGCCAGCATTTCCACATAAGGAATCTTGAAAGGTGTTTGTGTGTGTGTGTGTGTGTGTGTGTGTGTGAGAGAGAGAGAGAGAGAGAGAGAGATCATATCCTTTTAATCAATATCTCAACAGGATTTAATGATTGAAGGCTATAAGCCAAAAAGAAGGCATATGTACAATAAATACAGTATGTACATTTATATACAGTTTCATTAGATCTATCAGTTGTGCTATTTTACTTCTACCATGAAAGAGTCTTTGAAAAATTACAAAAGAAATAACCAGCATACCTAGGATCCAGTGTTCCATGAGCACAGAGCGTGGAATGCTTTCAATTTCAAATGAAATGCAGTTGTAACTTGAATACTCCTACCATGAAAGCATTAACAAATACTTATTTGTTTACTGCTTAAAATATAATAAAAATGGGAAAACTCAAATTAAAGCCTGGCATGAATACCATTTTGATTTTTGCAGAAATGATAGAAATCTGTTCTTGGGCGTTTGGTTTTAAATAGTCGCAAGTGCAATGTCTGATTAAGGATTACAGTAGGAAAGCATTGAAGCTTGATTATCTGTGGCTCCTTAGCAAAGATGGCTCCTTTTTTCATTTCTCTCTCTCTCTCTCCTTCCCTCCCTCCCTCTCCCTTTCTCCCTTTCTCCCTTTCTCTCTCTCTCTATGCCAGAATGAAAGTTTTAACAGATTAATAGAGTTTGAAGCAGAGGTGGTATTCAGCAGGTTCTGACCAGTTCTGGAGAACCAGTAGTGGAAATTTTGAGTAGTTCAGAGAACTGGCAAACACAACCTCTGACTGGAGATTTTACAGTATTCTTCCCTTGCCACATCCATCGAGCCCACAGAACCGGTAGTAAAAAAAAATTGAATCCCACCACTGGTTGGAAGGGATCTGGTAGATCATCTATTCCAATCCTCTGTCCATGCAAGAGACCCTACACCATTTCTGACAAATGACAGTCCAATCCCCTCTTGAAAGCTTCAAGTGATAAAGTACCCACAACCTCTAAAGGCAAGCTATTCTTCTCACTGATTGCTCTCACTGTCAGAAAATTTCTCCTTATTTCCAGGTTGAATCTCTCCTTGTTCAGTTTCCATCCATTATTCTTTGTCTGCCTTCAGGTGCTTTGGAAAATAGATTGACCCCTTCCTCTCTGTGGCAGCCCTTCAAATATTGGAACACTGCTATCATGTCTCCCTGGTTCCTCTCTTCACTAGACTAGCCATGTCCAGTCCCTTATTTAACTTTGCTGCTCTTCTCTGCAAATTTCAAAATTGAATTCCATACTTGTCATAAAAATAAACCAAGCATATTTTTCCCCTTCTAGGTAAGAGGAAACAAAAGGAGAAGGAAAGATCAGAAAGAAAAAATACCAGAAAAGTAAACCATACTGGAAAGAGGGATCAGAAAACCCAGAAACTTGGGAATATAGAGCATTCTAGAGTGCATTTGGTTCTTGACCAGTATGTCCCAGATCTGCAGCTGTTCAACTGAATTCTACTTCTCATTTGGCCTCTCTTCCTAATAATACATTTTTCTGCATGTAAACCCTGGAGGAAAAAATATTTTATTTGGTGATATACATCAACTTTCTAGCTATAAGAATATTATATAGACATGTACAATGCAGGAAAAATATAAATTGCACTGTATTTTCAGAAGACACTTTATTTATTTATTTGCAAGATAATGGCAAAATAAAGCAATAGAATAAATAAATAAATTTTACAATATGGTTAGCCTGCCTTAAATGTAGAAAACTCTCAGTGGGATAAAGTCTAAAAACGGAAATATGATATATGATACACAGCACCCTCAATAAGTTCGTAAAACTAAAGCAATACAATTAATAAAACTAAGAACAAATGGACATTGGAACAGCTTTTGTCTCTGAAATATCAATAGGGCTGGGACAGTAGTCTGCACATTGAAGATGTTAATGTGAAGAGTTGTTTCTATGGTTAGGCTAGAGACAGAGAGCTGTCATAAGCCCTTTCTTGATAAAATAATCAGTAGAACAGTGTCAGATGGTAATGGACGCAGTTTATTTCTTCATAACCAGTATGCCATGAAGTATTTCCTTGACAATAAATATTAATTATATCAACTTCTATTTGAGTGGTAGAACAAAAATATTTATGATGTGAAATTGTTACTGACAAGCAAAAGCAGAAGTCAGAGTATCTTTGCTGAATATTGCCAGGATTATCTATAATTAAAGAATTGTGATATAATTTGCCAGAGAGGACCATATGATATTAAATATTATTGATTTAACCTTATGAAATATGAGTTGACAAAGAACAGATGGTTTAGATTTTGCAGTTTTATGATGCTGCTTGATACATTTGGTATTAATAACTGCCTAGAGATGAAGGAAATAGTAAATTTAGCTAAAAGGTTGAAAGTACATACTGATTAGCACCATAACCTATAACTCAGTGGTTGAATAAAATAATTTCTAAATCCCCTTTTACTTTCTCTGAATTATGACTCAGTGCAGGACTCTTGGTTCTAATACATATTTGGGTCATATTAGGATAGGCAGAGGCGATCACTTGATAATCTATATAAATACAGACTCCCATCATGCAGTTTGTGTATGTTTGCTTCTAAGATTAGTTATTCAACAGAGGCATCTACATTTTATAAACTGAGAGTTCAGTGTTGTCCCGCTTTTCAGCACGTCTCCCCTGTTTCTGTTGCTCTTCCCAGTATGAATAATCTAGTGGACTGAATTAGATGGATTTATTCTAAGCTGTATGTCATGCAGGATTGCATAGTCTCTCACTCAGCTATAAAGATGAAGGGGTTTTCAATAGGTATGAATATCTGCAATTTTATCACTTTCATGCCAAATGGCTATGCTATTGACTATTGCTGGTTAGCATAGCAATTCCATTGCATTAATATCCTGCTTACCCACTAAACTAGTGCAGAGAGATTGTGCTTCAAAGTTTACAAGATAAAATGAGGACAATTACCATGATTAACCAACCATTCAGAATTAATGTTTGAACTCAAGCTAAATTGATACATCCTTTATTCTCTACAAATTAAAATTTGAAATTAATAACAGAATAACAGAGATGAAAGGGACCTTGGAGGTCTTCTAGTCCAACCACTTCAGACAAATAGTCCAATCTCTTCATAAAAACATCCTGCGTTGGAGCACCCACAGCTTCTGGAAGCAAGTTGTTCCACTAATTAACTGTTTTGTCAGATAATTTCTCCTTAGTTCTGGGTTGCTTCTCTCTTCGATTATTGTTATAAATCTTAAAACATTGGTGCATATATTATCAATGTTGTAAAGCAGTTCAAAATATGTATAACCATCAAGATAAAAGCCAAGTTTACCTCTTATTCTTTTCCTTCTATCTCTTCAAAACCTGTTAATGGATATTGCTTTTGATCATTAGGCTTCTATTCAAATTAGTTAATTCTATCTTCTTATAGATAATACACATATACACAGGCTCTGTATGAAATATTAAGTAGTGTATAAAATGGCTGACTCATTCTTATTTCTGGTCATATCATTTCCCCATTCTTTATCTCTCAGCCCATTATCAATTAATTAGTATTTCTTTTCAACAAGAAAAAAATATCCTGCCTACATAGTCATTAAGGTAAAGATCTAATAATTCCATATTAGAATTCTTAAAGACCAAATCTGAAATATCCAAAAGGTTGCTCTCTCTTCTCCAAATAGTTAACCATTTCTTCCATCATGCTGCTATACTTGTTTACTTTGACAAGCTCAGTGATTAAAACAATCAATCTCCTTCTTAGAATATCAGACTTTATTAACTAAATATATTTATCCCTAGTTTCCTCCAGTTTGCATGATTCAATTTATAATTGAAAAACACAATCATTTTAATATTGCCTCAGTATTGCCTCTATTTCAAAGATAGCCTCAGATAGTGAGAAGTTTAGAACTAGCCAGAATATCTGCAAAATGGCACAAAGAACTTAAATTTGTATAATTTATATTTTAAAATTATGTTTCAATGGAAGCACCAGCAGCGTATTATCCAGATTTATGAAATGGGTAATGTTGTTACTTCTTAAAATTCTAGAGAGCCTGAGGGATGTTGAAATGACAACTGAAGGTAAAAAAAAGTAAATCCTGTTTTATTTAGGACAGGGCAATTTGTGATACCATAGAATTGTAAGGATAGAAGATGACCACGTGAATTGTCTAGCCAATAAAAATTATCATGTACAGTAATGAACAGAGAGTGGGAACAGAGAGTCAAAAAAGTAGTTGAAAATGAACAAGTTAATATATTGTGGAATTTCCAAATACAGCCTGATAAAGTCAAATAATAAAATAACAGAGTTGGGTGGGACCTTGGAGGTCTTCTAGTCCAGGGGTCGCCAACCTTTTGGACCTCAAGGACCACTAAAATCATGATTTTAAATCCCAGGGGCCATTAATATGAATTTTGTCTGATGGTGGCTTGCTGACGTTGGTGTGTATGTGTGTGAGAGAGAGAGAGACAGGGAGAGAGGGAGAGATCTGATCTAACCTCTCTCTCTGACACGCTCAGAGAAACACACAGAGGCAGGAGTGGTATTCAAATTTCTTAACAACTGGTTCTGTGGGCATAGCCTAATTTATGGGTGTGGCTTGGTGGTCATGTGACTGGCTGGGCATGGCTTGTATGTAAATATTATAAATATTTATGTAAATATTGATTTTTTTTATAAAAAAGAGCAACTTTTACCCAAAAGTAGGCAGGCAAATTGAGTTCCTCACAGAATCATCCAGAGAACTATCTATCTGCAATCAGCTACCTGAGTCTGTCACATAAAATTTACTTGCCGTGAATCTGCATTGAATAATAGAAGTTTCAGTCCTAAGGAAGACTTGACTCTGCTTAAAAGAAGAGCTGAAGGTCTAAAGATTAGCTAGAAAGCAAGAAATCCAATGATTTCCTGCTTTCTAGCTAATCTAAATCTCCCGGCACATCAAAACAATTGATAGTTGGGGGGAAAAAAAAAAAAGGAAAAATAGCAACTTAGCAGGCAAGTTTGCCAGGTAAAGAGTAAGTGGGTGGGGAAGGTTCCCGTGGGCCATGTGGGTGGTGCAGCCTTGTGTTCCTGCACAGCCTGGATTAATTGTTTTAAGGGGTGCTCTGGGGGTGACATTTTTCTATGGACCACCAAAATTTTCTTGCAGCCCACCAGTGGGCCATGGCCCACCAGTTGGCAACTGTTGTTCTAGTCCAATCCCTTGCTCAAGTAGGAAACCTTATACCATTTCAGACAAATTGTTGTCCAATCTCTTCTTTAAAACCTCCCATTTTTGAGCACCCACAACTTCTGGAGACAAGTAGTTCTACTGGTTTATTGTTCTGTTAGGAAATTTATTAGGTTGGTTCTCTCCTTGATTAGTTTCCATCCTTTGCTTCTTGTCCTGCCTTCAGGTGCTTTGGAGAATAGGTTGACTCCCTCTTCTTTGTGGTAGCTCCTTAAATATTGGGACACTGCTATCAAGTCTTGGCTTACACACCTGATGCAACAGTGGTTAAAAATAAGATAGTGTGGACAATTGATATGTCAATACTAGGAGATAGTAGAATAGAAGACAGAATATTGGGGAAGATTTGTAAATCAAAGTGGAGAGATAATGGCATAAATTGGCTATAGTGGTGCTAATGGTTATCAACATGCTGGTTTCTATACCAAAAACTCTTGGACAGCACTTAGAAAATATGCCTTTGACAAACTTTCCATCTGTCAGTTGCAAAAGAGCCCATTGCTTGGAGCCACACATAAACTAATACTGATACATTACAATAACCTAGGCTATTAGGAAGAATCTGATGCACATGAAAGCAACACCAGGTAAAGAACTGAGAGTTATAACTTCACATTGTTGTGAACAGAGAATAATAATAATAATAATCTGTCTGCCACCTGCCTTCCAACAACTATGGATGGCTCACTGTAATCAAACAATATACTACAATAAAGTTGATAAAAGATGGCAAGTGCAGCAGATCAAATGGAATGAAGTGTGAAGTCTCACTTCCCACATCAGTGAAAAACAGTCTCTTCATAGCTCTTCTGAATACCAGCAGAGTGAGGACATCTGGATCACTGGGAGAACCTCAGTCCAGAAAGCAGGCACTGTTACAGAGGAAGCACTCTTTTGAAGTCTCATAGATGACATTGCTTAATCAAAGAACCTGGAACATGCCAATCTTGTAAGATTGATTTGTCCAGGCAAATGCAATGGGAGAAGGCAGTCCCTCAAGATGACGTATATTATAATCTTTAAATGTTGCTTTCCATGCTGGTGGAGAAAGGACAAAAAGAAAGCAAAACCATACTTCCGCACTACAAGCTTCACACAACCTTCCTGTTACACATATACTTTGACTTGAAAAGAGATCCCATGCCAGTAATTTTAATTAAGATTCAAACATTCATTGTAGGCTGGGAAGTCCCTCTTCAAATTTGCAGTCTGGAACATTCCTGTTGAACATTAGATGTGTTTGATCATGCTATTTTTCAAGAAACTGTATTCCATTCCAACCCCCCTCAGTTTTCTATTTTTTTCCTCCAGGAGCCAGCATATCAGTATATACTCTGAAGATGTTCAGTTCTCACTGAGGTGGCTTCTTTATAGATTTGTAAATGCTCACCTCTCACATATATTTTATTTATTCAGTGAAAAATTGCTACTGATGGCAAGGTATCTTTGGCAAATGCAGTTACTGGGTAAAACCTAGACAGAAGTGCCTGTGCAAGAGCCAATGTTAACATGACATATGGCTCAAATACTGCAACCAATTCAAGCAGACTGTTTGATCCCATATCCTTGTTTAATTAATGTAGCATGCAGAAGGGGAAGTAGGTAGCTGAAATAAGCCTTCCTAATGATTTTAGGTGGTTTCTATGCTGTACTATACTCAAGATTACAGACCTTAATGAGTTTGCTTTTTACTATATAATTACTCATTTCTCACAAATGCATTTCCTTGCTTTTCCTGACTTCCCTGTTTTGCTTTTCATCTCTAAGTAGACATCTGTCAAACAACCATGTCTAATATTTGTCTGTACATAATGTATTATCTGTCTATCCATAATGTCTTATGAATGCCCTTCATTTCTGTACATTTCAGCAAACATATTTTCTATATATGATCAGTGTTTCCATAAGGGAGTCCACACAGGTATGTAAATAGAAAAAAGGAAGCCTATTTCAGAACAAGCAACCAAAAAGATAGCGTGTGCATAAAAGAAAACACGCAATTTAGGGAAATCATAGTGCAAAAAATAACAAATGAAATGCAACTCAAAAGTATAGATTTATTGCATTTTCTCATTCTGATTAATTTATGTAAAGTATTTATAGTTCACCCGATGGAAAACAGCACAGAATTGTTTGCTTGCTTGCTTCATTAGTGTACTGATTCATAAATACATTAATTGACTGATTTCATTTCATTTATATCTTGTATTTTTTCAATCAGTTCAATGCTGATTGAATATTATAGGTTGGTGCTCTTCCAGCCCTCATTTTCTTTCACAAAACACTGTGAGGTGGGTTGGGGGGAAGGAGGGGAAAGTCACCCAGTAAATTGAACCTTGAACCTAGGTTTATTCAGGCCAACTCCAATAATTATAATCAATTCCTTAAACTGCCTCTGTGTTATATTCTATGTAATTGGTATAGGGTAACATTCAGTCTTTAGTGAAACTAAATTAAATTTGCAATACAGTCTTGTACAAGTATATGCAAAAACTAAGTATATACAAAAACTATCCCACTAAGTTCCATGAGAATTACTGTAATGCATATAAGGTGTATGATTAAAGACTGAAAATTAATAGTTTTTGTAACACTATGTGTGCATGTGTGTGTGTATGTCAGAGATGGTATTCAGCTGGTTCAGACTGGTTCTGGCATACCTATGACGGAAATTTTGACTGGTTTGTAGAATTGGCAAACAGCACCTCTGGCATGCCCCGCCCCACTTCCAGGAGTCCCCACATGCCCCGTTTTTGTTCCCAGAGAGCAACAGGGAGGCTTAATAGACCCAAAATAGGGCACAGAGTGGGAGGATACGGCGCGGCCCTCCATGGCCCATTTTTGCTCCAGGGAGGCTGCAGGGAGGCTAAGTAGGCTCAAAATGGAGTGCAGGGGGGCTTTCAAGGGGGAAGATAAGCCTTCAAGGGAGGGAGGGAGGGAGGGAGGGAGGGAGGGAGGGAGGGAGGGAAGGAAGGAAGGAAGGAAGGAAGGAAAGAAAGAAAGAAAGAAAGAAAGAAAGAAAGAAAGAAAGAAAGAA
>BLBF01000022.1:33587179-33627214 GCA_015471245.1 Laticauda colubrina | reverse complement strand
GAAAGAAAGAAAGAAAGAAAGAAAGAAAGAAAGAAAGAAAGAAAGAAAGAAAGAAAGAGTAAGGGTAAGGGTAAGGGTAAGTGAATGAGATATGGGGGGAGGGAACATGGGAGAGAAAAAGGAGAGGAAGGAAGGACCACAAGTCCTGGCATTAGATGTAGCTTCAGAGGATGCTTTGAAACAGGACAGGAATCCAGGGCTGGAAGGGACCTTGGATATCATATAGTCCAACCCCCTGCTCCAGCAGGAGACCTTCTATAATCTTGGTTATTTTGGTGCAAAAACTTCATGCAGTATGAAAAAGAATAAAAAAGGGGACTGCTGTGTATTGTTTAATGGACTGCTAAATTGGCAAAATGGACTTCTAAATTGGCCATGCCCATCCAATCACATGACCCCCCAGCCATGCCACTCAGTCACATGACCACCTAGCCATGCCCACAGAACCCGTAGTAAAGAAATTTGAATCCCACCACTGGTGTGTGTATATGCATATGAGTGTGTATGTGCATGCACGCACACATACAGACACAGACACATGCACAAATGCAAAATTAATTTCTCCTGAGATTCTTGGCTAACTTTTCTGCATAATCTTCCAAGTTATTTTAAGATTCCATGGTTTGGGGGGTTTGCAGGGGACATATTTTATAATTGAAGAGAAAAGAACAAAAAATATTTTTTTAAAGGAAGAAGAAAGGCAAAGGAGCAAACACACAAACACTTCTTGTGTTTGTGAAACACTTCTCAAACATGTGTGTGAATGTGTATAAATATTTACATGATAGTTCCAATGCATGATGATATTTTATTATAATCTAGAATTTACCAAAGCTACAATTTGGCTTATAAAATATTTTATTTCTTTAACTACAGATCGTCTGTGAAAGAAATGGGCTCCAGTGAACAAGAAATCATAGTCTGGGTTTGCCAGGAAGAGAAGATTGTCAGTGGACTGACTAAACACACAACTTGCATGGAAGTAGTTGAAGCTTTGCTGGAAGAACATCAGACAACATTGGCAGAGAAGAGATTTCTCTTTGGGGAATGTAAAGATTATTGCATTATAGAAAAATGGAGAGGTTCTGAGCGGGTTCTTCCACCTCTCACAAAAATGCTCAGACTCTGGAAAGCCTGGGGGGAAGAGCAACCTAATTTGCACTTTGTCTTGGTCAAGGCAGATGCTTTCCTTCCCTTGCCTTTGTGGAGGACATCTGAAGCCAAGATAGTTCCAAACCTAGAAATGCACATGGATCTGAGTCCAGCAAATTATATGAAGATGTTGTCACTGGACAAGCAAAAGAGAATTCTTAGAAAAACCTTTAAGAAACTGGCAAAAATTAAACAGGAAGGAGTTCTGCAGGAGAGGGACAATATAGAAACACTAATCCATCTCATCCTTTCTCAAGACCATACTATTCACCAACAGATTAATAGAATGAAGGAACTAGATATGGAAATTGAAGAGTGTGAAGCCAAATTCCATCTAAATCAGCTTGAAAGTGATGGAGAAAATTATGTCCAAGAGTCTTACTTAATGTCTTCTTGTAGAAGCTCTGAACAGCTAATGGAAATGCCTTACAACCATCAGCAGGAAAGTTCAAATAAATATGATGGGATTTTACAAGTGGAAGAAGGACTAAGGCACTACAAGTTAATGATTGAAAAGCTCTCTGCTGAAATTGAACAAGAGGTTAAGGAAAGTGAAAAAAATGGAAACATACACAGAGAAGAAGCATCTAAAGGTGAAGTGGAAAACACTGATCTAGAAAGTGTTAAGAATGAGCTGGAGAGAAGTTTGAAAGATGCTCTGAGGATTCATTCTCAGTTGAATTGCATAGAGCAAGAACTAAAATATCGGGACTTGATGCTTCAAAGGAAGGAAAAAGAATATGAACTACTTGTAGAAGAACTTAGTGGTTTACATGCTAAAGATAAAAATGTATTCAGATATCCAACCAGTGAAGAGGAAATGAAGGACAATGAAACTGGAACTTGTACAAAAAACTTTCCAGGACCAGACCTTCTTCAAAAAATGACAAATTTAGATCTAAATGATACAGACTCTGACACTGGGATCAGTTCTACTCACAGCCAAGACTCAGAGACTGCTATAGGAGACTCATTGCTTTGTCCACATAGTTGAAAACAATTATTTTAACTAAGGCAAATGTAATATTTGCACCCTTTAAAAATCATATAGGAAATGTGACACTTTTTAAAATTGAATCTAGTTCTCATGGGATACATTTCCCTGATTTTTTTTCATAGAAATAAATCAGGCAAATCATAGAGCCAAATCTTCTAAACAGAAAGGAATATACAGTAAAATTATATTCCCTTTTTTCAGATAAAAAAGCAAATTCAACTGTTAATCGATTGTGTAGATACAGACTAATTAACCAGACTTGGGAGAGATGGACAGAAGTATAAGTCCATATAGCAATACAAGTTCTCCTTTGAATGCATTTATCAATCCATAGAATTCCATGGGGAATATTGTCTTTTGTTTTTATATACTGATTCACTACCAATTCAGTGCAGTGACAATGTGGATATTTTGCACTGCAAAGTCTAATCTTTGAATGTCTATGATATTTGTGGAAAATGCACTGCATTAGAGCTAGCAGTACAGCAGATTTCTTCTGCTGTCTTTTATTAAATCGTAAAACAAAGTTTAACAAAATTGCTATTCCAGTCAAAGTTCAAGAGTTGCGTATAAGCATTGTTTTATCAAATTTTCAGTATATCATTTACTACTGTTGCATTAGGTGCAGATTTTAAAAATCAGTTGTTTTCCTAAATATAAATGTAAGAGAATGAAGTGAATAAATTTTACAGTGCTATAATATAAATAAGAATCTGATAACTCTTTAACAAGTGAGAACAGTGCTTAATGTATTATAGATGAGGCCTACAAAACTAGGAATCCCAGATTACAGCATTATGTATGCTATTTACCTTGGAGTAATGTAGAGCAATACAGTGAGAAAGGCCACTTTCTAAAATGGACAACAAAAGCATTATTTCTATGTTTATTTTTTTTTCTTTTACATTCTGACTTGATGTTTCACTTTTTGCAAACATCAGCTACCCTATTGTTATTTTTAATGACTGAGGCAATTCTCTTCTTTGTGTCCCCCCCCCCCCCCCAACCTCTGGACATCATGAAGAGATTTTCCCTAAATATTTTTTTGTTATTTAAAAAAAAAAGTGGTTAAATCATTTGGTATTGTGCTGAATGCCTTCATGGGAATATTTTTGAGTTCTGTTAACTGTTTTGTTCCTACGGGAAATGTAGACAAATAGCAGTTACATTATAGTTTTATAATAACTTATTAATATTATAAATATATACAGATAGCCCTTGACTGACAGCCATTCATTTAGTAATGAAAGTTAAAATGGCACAGAAAAAGTGACTTATGACTGGTCCTCGCACTTCCAAAACATCCCCATAGTCACGTGATCAAAATTTAGGCATTTGGCAACCAACATGCATTTTGGCACCATGGGATCACTGTTTTACCATCCCAACTGGTATCTAAGAAGCAAAATCAATAGGGGAAAACAGATTCACTAAATGACTGCATGATTCAGTTAACAATTGTAGTGATTTGCTTAACAAATATTACAGAAAAATAGTAAAATTGGGCATGATTCACTTAAAAACTGCCTTAGCAACAAAAATTCTGGTCCCAATTGTGATAATAAGTCGAGGATATCTGTAGATATACATATGTATACAAACGCACAAACACTGTAATTTTCAAATCTCTGTTATTGAAAATATGCTAACCTATATATTTGAAAACTTTCTGCAATTCATGTCATATAAAAAAGATAATTATTCATATCTTTGGCAATGTTACAAAACAGAGTGCTTGATTCTTTTAAATGCCATTATGTTGTTAATTAGGATTAAATTTATGTTGAATGGGGTTCAGTATTCACTTCAAATTCAATTAACTTCTACCTTTTGTCTTCCATTCATCACTTCAACTTGTATATTCAAGTGTCTTTATATAAAAAGTGTCTGTTTATTGTATATTCAACGTTTACTAATTTATGGGATGCAAGCAGTTAGGATTTCTTCCAGACACACTCCTTCTAAAGATGTAGGATTGACTCAGGTGTACCTCCACAGCTTCTATTCATGTATTAATTTATTTTTCTTGCATAGTCCCATAGTTGAGTTAATTCTAATGTGCAATATTTCCTTTTCTTATGAATTTTTTTTACAAAACAAGTAGCTGCATTACATTCTATAGCCCATATGGATATTCATATGTTCTTTTTATATTAAGTTATATATGTTGGGTGAAAGATAATTTATAGAAGATCAAGACCTACCTACCTTACAGTACTTATCTGAAAATCAGTAATCATTACATTTGCTTTGAAATTTTCCTGGAAATAACAATAGTGGAATTATGATGGTGGTGGTGTGTATGTGTATCTGTGTGTTTGTGTTGTCCTTTGCCCATTATTGCATCTACGTTTTTTTTCAAAGTGGGAGTGGGAGAAGCATAAAATTCAGTGTACCTAATAGATATCAAAAATCTACAGGTTGAGGAAGATATTGTGTAGGAAATAGGTGTGATTCAAGTTTCCTTACTTTTGCATGAAGTGGCTTCAGTTATAACCAGGGCCCATTAATATAAGCAAAAGCTTAGCTCAATCCTATACCTATTTATTTTAAATTAAGTACTGTGAAATGTATTCAAGATTTACTCCTAATGTAACTGTATTTTCAAGTGAGTGGACCTTGTAACCATTGACTTCCCACATAGATTCATGTTGCACTAAATGGTTTGCTTTAATCACTTGAAAGTATCTCTACCCCAGCATCCCTTTCACAACACTACAGTTTCAAAATGGTTGTACTTTGGTTTTGATATTTTAAAGAGAAAAATTGTGCCTTACAAGACCTAGGACATCCATTTCACTTGTAGCTTCTCAGGGATGGCTGAAAAATTGTTCCACCCTCTCATTTGATGTTATATTATTGGCATCTTTGTGTAGCTATGGAGGCCATGTTTTTTTAAATGTAATTCTTGGTCAGAAGAAAAGTATACAATGATGTTCCAAACAAAGCATGACAAGAAGATATATATCAGAATTAGACCTAACTATGGTGGAAATCCAAGCTGCATTGCACCCTTCTAAAACATGAGAAAAATCAACTGAAATTTTAGATATACTTCTATATTATTCTATTCCATTTTCTTGAATATATTTTAATATTTTAAATCATAATGGTTGGATATAAATTTCAAACTGTTTAGGATTAGGTGTACAATTCATTTGAAAGTTTTCAAACAAATTCATTTTGGTTTGCAAAAATTAGTTTGGAAGATCTTGCTCTGAGAGGCAAAATTACAAAAACTATTTATTGTACTATTTCATTAAACTTCAGCTTTAATTATCTAATTCTAACTGTTATTATGTCCCACTGAACTCTGTAGGGGTTTACTCATTAATAAATTTCTTATTAGTTTAGAGTGATAATTAACAAGTAATTTTCAAGCCAATGGCTGAAACTGAGTCATAAATCATTTATTTGGTATTGTATTGTAGTATTTGTAAAAAACATTCCTTATTGAGGATCATATTTTTCCAATTAAAAAGTAATGTTCAAATTAAAATATTTATATCTTGACAGATTAACTAACAACCACTGTTACTTCTATCAAGAAACTATTGAAGAATTTAATTAGTATTAATTAAATTAATTAATTTGTATAGAAATGACCATGGGCAATAGTTATAATTGTTCTCTGTGTGTTCCAAATAAAACAACTCTACCAAATTAAGGTTTCTTCTGACTTACCTTATTCTGACAAGTGAATTGTGCAAACCCATGCAACTGTGTGACTACACCTCTTCATCATTTAGCCATACATTCATTGAGATATTCCACTCCATTTCTCTTGCTCCAAGATTTTTTTGTCCCATCAAAGAATGAAATCTTTGGGGCAACAAATATGTTCCATTCAAAAATGAGAGATTTGCTTTTTTTTGTCTTTGTTTTATTTGTTTGCTTGTTTACTTTGTTCCTTTCCTCAATTTACTTATGAAGGAATATCAATAGTATCATTATCAAATGCCAGAATGCTTCATAGCTTCCTCTGGTTGTATCATCTTGACCTAGAAATGTACTTGTAGAAATCTGACATGTTAGCCAGTAGAATACTTTTCTATCTGGTAATCTCCAGTACCTAAACTCATTGCAATATATGAAAATGGAGGGGGTTTTTTGTGTGTGTGTGTGTGTGGTTATGGTCTAATACAAGAATTCAATCAATTGGGAGTTTAACAAATGAATTTATTTTAAGTGATAAATTCTATAAATTATGACAACTGCAATTCTTTGGTATTTTTTGCTTAAGTACAGCATTTGCCTTGAACTTGAATCAAATGTTCAGAACCAGACCCAATGCAACCAGCATAGTAGCATTAGCAAAGGACTTATTACACCCACATATATACATCTCAATTAGATATTTAAAAGGACCTTTACATCTCAATTGTACATTTAAAATGACACAAAAGGAACCTAGCTAATGTTTAATTGTAACATGGGACAATATTTGTTTGGTACTTGTCAGAAAGGTTAATTTCAGTATACTTAGAACAAATGTCAAAAGCCCCAGAAAAGGATGCCATGGAGGTTAATATTGATACAGACCTTTTTAGCTTGTAAGGTATTGATTGTTTTGCTGGTCCTAGTGCTAAAAAGAAATCAAATGACAGCAGGGATGGAGATTCTTAATTCTTTTCAAGAACATGTTTCCTTATTCAACCCACAAACTCACCCATCTTGTATGATGAAAGCACCAGATGTGTTCCCCACTCCTTCCTTGTTTAAACTCTGGATTTAAACTCATGCCAGGTGAAAAGTATCATGAATACAAATTAAGCTTTTATTGTCGTTCTCAATATAAGCTGCAGTTGAGAAAGTTCCTTTTAGCAAGAATTCTTAGATCTCAAACATATCTCTCTGCATCAATGACACAAATGCATGAGATTTCATGAAGTTCTGTGAGATTTTGCTAGGTCTTGATTTTCAGAGCTTCAGTTCTCTTTTTTATGTATATATAATATTACATATTTTATATTATTAATCTTAAAACCTTATGGCATACCAAATTCTTTTAATATTCCTGTTAATATTTATATTCCCTTTAGTATATCTTCCAAAACCAACAAACATCGTCAACAAGAGCCCCAAACTTTAAATTTCCCTTTTGATCTCTATTCCTACAATTCTCCTTTCCTGCCTTTTTATTCAATATTTCAAGAACTAAAATAAACAGCTAAGGAGAGAGCAAATATCCTTGTGTTCCTTTCAGTATCTCACAAAATTATGTTAGTTCTCTATTATTAATTACTTTTGCTTTCTATGAGATACAATTGATCTCACCCATTTCATAAAAATTATCACCAAATTTCATTTCTTCCAAAACTTTAAACAAGATAGTTCAGTTCAAATCATGAAAGGCCTTGGTTGCATGTAAGAAAATTAGTGCCACTTATTTTTCATCATGTTGCTCCAAATATTTCAAAATATCCAGGAAAATTCTACTACTATCCCTAATTATCTTTTAGATAAAATTCAGATTGACCATCAAGTTCTTGCAAAATTATTTTAAACCCTTTTAACAACTTTTAATCATTACTAGCTGATAACTGGGTGTTGCACAGGTATTTATTTATCCCACTCATGTATTATTATACACACACACACACACACACACACACACACACACACAGAGAGGATCCTTTGTTTAAAGAGCTGGATGAAAGATCAAAGGCATATCTTACATCAGAAGCTCAGGGGAAAAAAATCTGGGCCACACAAGAGTTTATCACAGCAATAATATTCAATAGTTGGAACTGCACAGGGGCACACCATTTTTTGCAAGATACATGAGGGAACAAAGCAATGTTCTCATAAAAATAATTAAAACCCACACAGAGAGAGGGAGAGTAACCATCTTCCACGTGCTGTTGGTTTGCATTTTGAAGTAAACATAAAATTCGGGTTTCTTCTCATCATTGCTTCAGTTAAGACTATCCATCAGGAGGAAATCATATAGTGTGCAAAAAAAAAAAAAAGAATAGATCAGTCGGATCCAAGTCCTTACCGACATTACAAAGAAATACAGAGATTTCATTTCCGACAAAAAAGCCATCTCTCAATTTCTCAAGAACCACCTCAAAATTTAAGAAAGAAAAAACTCGACTATGAAGCCCATCCTTCCTGTGCTCCAATTGTCTTCTCCGAATGATGCAGTGATGAAATTTTGATCCTCACGGAAGCCTCCTACCTTTCCATTCTCTTTCAACGGTTTCATTTTAAGTAGCTCACATGGGGTTTTATCCCCTGCTTTTCAATTTTGTGAGGTCTTGGTGAAGACAGGGAGTTCTTCAACCAGGGCTTGGTGGTTCATTTTGACAATGGCGATCAGGCCATCTTCGTTACCATTGGAGCCCGTGTAAGTGATCTCCCCAGCTAAGGTGATCATGTATCCACTGAAGGCATTGGGCATGGATGCAAAAAATGAAATCACAAAAATGAAACACCAAGGAAGAATATATCTACAGTGTCAAATCAAAGTAACTTTATTTACAGGGTGTTAAAAGTATAAGTAGAGTATACAAATTATAAAGGAAGCTGTAAATGTAACAGCTTTATCTCTCTTATCCTGTAGTCGGTACTCATGCTGTTGTACTGTCCCTGAAGCTCTAAATGTAGTAGCTCTATTTCTCTTATCTTTTAGTTGGGCCTCACACTGTTGTACTGTCTATGAAGTTCTTCTCTTGTGCAGCGTTGCAAGTTTTCTACTCCTCTTCTTGGGAGTTTCTCATCTATCCTGGTGTTTCATTTTTGTAGCCTTTGATTGCACTTGGCCAATCATTTGATGTTTCCTTGAAGGTATCTTGGGCTTGAGCCGGTTACCTCAACCACTGTGGTGAGAATTAGAGATCTAATTGCTGTGGCCAACAGCCTTGGAAAATTTCTACAGGGAACAGCCTTTAAGGTGATTGTCTGCATTAACAGGTACCTCCCCCAACAACTTGCTTTCTTTGCTTGAAGCTGAGGGCCCCTTACCAAAGGGAACTGCCTTGTTTTTTGTAAGAACCAATCCCCCTTACCAGAAGGAGCCCCCTTGTGGAGTACTGTGAAGCCATTACTATGGCAACTCCACTGCGCTGTACAGTAAAAGCCATTTTAAGGCATACACACATACCCTGAAGGGTATTAGGAGTGTCTTACTCCCACAGTATTTGTTTCCAGAAGGTAAGTCATCTGTTTACCATGTTTGGTTGAAATTGTTTGAGGTGTTTCTGGGTCATGCTGGAACACCCACACATCCATTTTTATATATAGAATATATATATTAGATTCAGTAATGATATTGTTGGTAATTTCTTGCTAAAATCAAATTCTGTACTTCTTTAGTATTAATGTAACATTAAGCCTCTTTCCAACTGTCCAACATCTCTCCCCCACCCACCTACCCCCATAAAATAGATTCATTATATTTTGTATGGGCTGTAAGAGATCTTTAAAACAAGAAGCCAATAAAACAACTCTGATCCCAGAGTTCTCAAGCTCACATAGTTATCATCTATATCTTCTTCTAATTTCTTCTGTTAGCCAAATTAACAGTTAAACTTCCCACAAGAGAATATTATTCAAATGAGCACAAATACACTGCAGCAAACCAGACACTAGAAAAAGGAAAAAGATTGCCTATACAACATCTTCCAACAAAATGGAAACACACACAATTTTATCAAAAAGTGCCTGATCACTCAACAACCAATAGATAATACTACAAAATAGCCTAAACTTCTCAGAAACAATCAACAGATATTATAACCACATCACTGTAGCACAAAAACTAACTAAAAGCCTCTAAGACATCTTAAATAAACAAAAAAAAAACCCCAAATAGGCCAAGAAAAATAAATGTCATCTATAATATACAGTGTAATTATTGTAACAGTCCTTAAGTAGGACAGATGGATGGAAGAGTATCAGAGTGCATCCATGAACACCAGTTAGCAGTCAGAAGTTAATTTCACCACACTTGGACAGACTCAACTATAAGGTAATCCTGGAAAGTAGAGATTCAGACAAACCAATTATCCACAATGACATAGAGAAAAATCATATTAACATATCATTCAAAAGAGATAATACAACACAAAAGTTAAACAGAAACACCCAAGTACATCCTTTACAGCAGCCAACACCCAGATAAGCAGGGATTAACAACAGACAAACAAACCATGTTTGTTGGTTTCATGCAGACAATCATGCAGACAATAATAATCAAGGGACTACTAAGGAGAAAACCACACCCCCAACAATACTGACAGGGCAAGCCACTGTATGTAAACAGGGAGCAAACTTGACACTCAACACCACTAAGATGTTACAACATCTAGTGAGGTAATGAGATATCTGCTAGCAATAACCAAGCTCAAGAGAGTACTAGGAATACCACAGGATCTCCATTATCCTGTAAAAAGAGTATCTTTTGCTATCTGCTAGGAGCACAATTCAAATCACTGAAATAAAATTAGTCACTATAATTCATGAATTTTGAAAGCCTTTCTGTTAGGTAGACAAGTCATTTAGGACTTTAAAGATTTAACACTTATATTTTAATTGTGTCTGCAGGAATTGCAGATATATCCATTCAGGCAACAAGTGATTTCTATAGTTTATACCAGACATGACTTGTTTGCTTGAATTGCAATTTTGGGACAGTTCAGCTATGTAAGTGTACTACAATAATTAAGATGAATTGGACAAGACATGGATAACTGTTTTCAAGTCTGATCAGTTTGGGAAGGTTCACGCATGCCTTAGCTGTACCAATTAGTTATCACTGTGCAAGTGTGCCAACAGTACCAGATGACAATACCATAATTAATGATTCTGAAAGATGTAAAGAGCCCAGGAGAATTAGCAGGGTGACATTCCTGCATATCATTTTTACATAGGCTCCACCAAAGTAACCCAAACAGCCTCAGTGGCTATTCTGGATGAAACTCTGGTTGAAACAGGTCCAAATAATGCGTTTCTTCCAAATGCACCCGAAGTTCTGAGACTTTAAAAAAAATACCTGACCCAGCAATGAAATAGTTGAGATTGAACAGTAATTAGAAAAATCTTCAAGATAAATAAAGGCTTTTTCAATAAAGATCTTATATCTCTATCCTTTAGGTCTAACTGGAATATATTCTATCCATAAAAAAGCACTGTCCATCAGCCCTGGAAAAGGTAATAGCAAATCACTTCTCAAATGCTGCCAAATGAACTGTAGGTACTAAGCAGACTGACTCATGGGTTCTCCTGTCTTTTTCTGTCCATTTTTATGTTAAATGTGATTCTCCTTCCCGCTCATTTACTGAGTAGTGCAACCTAATTTTCTGTAAATATGTTTAAGCTAATTAAGTATGTATATCCCTCTTTATTTCTAAATGCTCTGAATACTAAGTAGAATGAAGAAAAAACAAAGTTACGAGCTGGCAATTTCTGTCAGTTATAGATGTACATGGAGTTGCACCTGGGACTGAATTCTACTTAACTGTACTATACTCAAGATAAAGTACTCCTGCAGGTGCCAGGTTGTTGCTAACATGAGAGACATGTGCTTGTCGTGACTAGTGAAAGAGGAAAAAAATTATTGAAAGTCAATTACCAACTGCTGAACTGTAGATAGAAAACTTCCTGAAACACATAAAATTGACTAGATGCTTAAAACAATGCAAATTATTTTTCCTATTTTTTGTATGTGATCCACCTATACAAGCATGCTTGGCCATGTGAATTTGGTGTTGCCCACACAAACATGGGCAAAATGTTTTACTATCTCTCACTAGTAAAATTTCTTATCTACCATTGTGCTGGGTATCTGAGGGATGAGACTTCTCTCATCCCAACTCCTCCCCCTATTCTTCAACACATTTTTCTAGATCGTATTCCAACACTTTCCACCATTTCCCCCACTTAAAAAAAATCCTCAAAGCTTCAGCAATATAACATTATATTGACCATTCTAATCCTATCCTAATCTTTAAGACTATCTGTGGTACCAGAACAATAGCCTTATGAGAACTTTGTCCTATAGTAAAGCAAACTACCAGATAATCTCGGCTTCTGTTATCAACTAACTAGCACAAAGAGTTTGCTTGAGTGTCTGTGTAGTACACAGCAGACTGTCATGAACCGCTATAGAGAAGAACTGGCCATTCACGAAAAAAGCTGTGATAGTGAATGTAACATGCCAACTGAAGAAACTAAAAGAAAAATAATTTGCCAGTGAATCCATACGCAATATATGGCAAAAGTAGAATTTGATATATTGAAATAGAAAACCAGTACTTTAAACTTTTTTTTTGCTCCAAATCCATTTCAAAGAAATGGTAAATAAATATGGTTCTAAAGCCCATGTCACACTGAACCAACGGATGCAAAGAGGATGTAAAACGGACAAAAAACCTTGCCATCCGTTCGAAAACGCGATGTACTCACTGCCTCCGTTTTGCTTCCTCTCTATCCGTCCAGCATCCGTTTATTGACATTTCATCCGCTCAGAAAGTTTTGGGCTGCCCAAAACTTTTGCGTGGAAAATGTATCCAGTTCGTCCGTTCTGCATCCGCCACACATCCGCTATGCATCCATTACGCATCTGTTACGCATCCGCTATATCCGCTGGGCATCCGCTGCGCATCCGCACAACTCCCATCCGCCCGGATGCAGGGAGGAAGCAGAACGGACGCGGAACAGATGCAGAATGGATGCAGCATGGAAACAAAGCATTTAAAGTGTTCACAGAGAGGACCTATCTTGGATATTAAGGATGTCTAGAGGATGCCAAGAGGATGCCTAGAGGATGCAAAGGGACACATATACTGCCGTTAAAAAGGGGGAGCAACTCGTCTGCATCTCACTTTCAGACCAGCAGCCCACCTGTGCAGACCTCTGCAGCCTTCATCTGACTCTTCCTCTTCCACAGCATCCAGTCATGTCCACCGTGGATCGTACCACAGTCCTTTTGGCAGCCACCATCCATCTGCAACAGTACGAAGCCATCTACAGGCTCTGTGAACTCTACTACAGGAAGAAAAAGAGGCGGCCAAGAAGCGTCTGGGTCCGAAAATGGATCGGGAGAAGAGCAGAGTACGGACTGTACAACAAGATGATGGTGGAGCTCAGGAATGAAGACACTCGGGTGTTCCAGAACTTCATGAGGATGCCTCCAGCCATGTTTGACGAAGTTATGCAGCGCCTGACACCCAGGTTGACCAAGGCAAACACCAACTTCCGGCCCAGCCTGGAACCTGGGCTCAAGGTGGCACTCACTCTGCGCCACCTGGCCTCAGGGACCACTTACAAAAGCATGCAGTACGGCTGGAGGGTGCCACACAACACCATCAGCATTGTGGTCAGAGAAGTGGTGCAGGCCATCATCAAAGAATACAAGGAGGAGCTCCTCCAGTGCCCCTCCACTGAAGAAGGATGGAGGAAAGTTGCAGAGCAGTGATATCAGAGGTGGAACTTCCCACACACCGTTGGAGCCATCAATGGCAAGCACGTGGCCTTCAAAGCTCCAGCCAAGTCGGGGTCCACTTATTTCAAGTACAAGGGCTTCTTCAGCATCGTCCTCTTCACCATGGTCGATGCTGACTACAAATTCATGTACATCGATGCTTCAGGCTACGGCTCATCATCAGATGCCCAGGTATACAACGCCAGTCACCTCAAGGAGGGGCTGGAAGGCTACCTCATTGTGGGCTTCCCAGATCCAGACCCCCTGCCCAACGACATGCAAGATGTGCCCTACTTCATTGTGGGGGATGACGCCTTCTCCCTCAGAACCTACCTCATGAAGCCATACACTTCCAGACTCCTGAACCATGAAGAGAGGATCTTCAACTACAGACTGTCCAGGGCAAGGTGGGTGGTGGAGAACGCCTTTGGCATCCTGGCCAATAGGTCCAGGTACTTCTCACCACCATGCAGCATCCGTGAGGAGGATTGTGCATCTTGCACAATCCTGCACTTCTCACCACCAGAGACCGTGAGGAGGATTGTGCATCCTGCACAATCTCATGCACACCCGCTACCCAGTCTTGCAGAACAGGCTTGTGGACTGTCAACAAGGTAATGGGGACATGGAGCCTGGGGAATGGAGGCAAGGGCGAAACCTGATCAACCCTCAGGATGTGCAAGGCCACAACAGAGCCTCACGGGAAGGGAAGAAGCAGCGCAACCTCCTGAAACACTGGTGCAACTCCCCAGCTGGAGTGGTGGAGTGGCAAGACAGGATGGTAGATGCTTAATGGATGCTTCCTTCAGCCTGTCTCATCACACGGATGAGATTGGGGCATGTATGTTGGGTGGGCCTACAATGAACAGGGCGTTTAATAAAGAGTTGTGTTTGTGTTCAAATGTGTGGATCAATGCTTACATTGTTATTGATAAAAAAGGGCCATAGGTGTGGCACCTGGGAGGGTGGACCATACAGTCCCACTATGCTTGCACTGGAGGTTTATCTATCCCACAGCTATTCGCCATCCCAAAGGTATACCTGCTCATTCCACAGGTATCCCTGCCCACCCCACTGCTATCTTAACCCATCCCACAAGCATGCAAAGGCTTAAGCCAATTCTAAAAGTTTCCACCAAGACTTTAAAAAAAAAAATGAAGCAAGTTTGTGAATCAAAGATAAACTTTATTGAACAACAAGCTGTAAAAAAAAAATGACCTAAGTCAAGTGTCCAAATAAAGTCCACAGGTAGCCAGCTACCCAGTCTCTGGCACTCTTCTTGGTCACTCGGAGGTGTGCCCAGTCTCAGGGGTGAAGGGTCCAGGTGCTGTGGTGGTGGGTGGTGCTGGAGTGCCTGGCTCCGAGAAGACAACAGGGGACGGTGTGTTGAGAAAGCTCTCGGACAGCTGGCTCAGCCCCGTGATGCTGAGAGGTCCTTCCTCCATGCCATGGGGTATCAGCCCCAGTACTGATGATAGATGTACTGAGGCCGGGCTTGGATGTGGGGTGGAGGAAGGAGCAGTGTAGTGGGGCTGTCTGCTCTGCAGCTGGGTGAGGACTGGTGTGGGTGGCATCATTGGCGTGGGTGGCATCGCTGTCATCGGTGGCATCATTGGCGTGGGTGGCATCGCTGTCATCGGTGGCATCATTGGCGTGGGTGGCATCGGTGGCATCAGTGGAACCGGTGGCAATGGTGTCGCCCGATGACTCTGTGCCTGGACTGGGAAGAGCTGCTGCCCGTGCTGCTGAACCTCCTGGTAGCCGTAGCCCTGGTAGGTGAGGGCCTGTGGGAAGCCTTGGAATGGGAGGGACATCACCTGGGGTGGAGGAGCAGACCTGGACTGGGTGGGAGCAGGTTCCTCTGGGTCTGGAGGGTTGTGAAGCAGCTTGGTGATCCGGTCCTTTACCAGCTGATACTGTGGATCCGCCATTTCCTTGAGGGTCTGGTTGACATAGGTGAGGAAGGGCTTGCGGTTGGAGGATGAGGAGTCAGTGTGGACCAGCTGACAGAGGAGATCTATGCTGGTGCAGATGGTGTTCCTGATCTCCAGCAGGACAGTGTGGTTCTGCCCCTCCTGCTTTCCGGCTCTCTGCCTTTCTGCGGAGGCGGAGCTGGGGGGGTGGATGCGGCTAGGACTGTGGTGGACTCAATGTCTCCTTTCTCCCATCACACCAGGGAGTCCTCTATGCACTCCACCACGCTTACCACATGTGTCCGTGGGTTCTCCGCCGTGGCACGCTCCACAGAAACCTGCCTGGAGACAGGGACTGACTCTCGGCCGGAAGAGGACTGGCTCTCAGCAGGCTGCCAGAGAGAGAGGGTCGTGAGAGGGGCTGCTGGTACTCCTCGGTGGTGGACCTCACCCTCCAGGAAGCTGCACCTGGCCATGATGTAGGTCTCTCTGTCTGTCAGCTTCACAGTGGCCTGGCCAGATTTCTTGAGGTACAGCTTCCCGTACCAGGTGTGCATATGTTTCCACCAGCTGAGGAACACCTCCGAAGTGTAACCCATACTCTCTGCCCTCTCTCTCCAAGCAGCCTGCTTCCTTTTGGTGTCCCTGTACAGCCGGTGTCCCTTCCGCCACAGATAGTCGTTCTCTCTCAGCCACTCCAGCACCTCATCCTCGTGCGCCTCCTCAATATAGTATTGCTTCCTCTCCCGTTGTCGCATACGCCTCTTCCTCCCTTTGGCTGGACCAGATGGGGCCTCATCAGAGGGGCTCCCAGGTAGTAGGGGCTGCTCTTCCACACCACCACCACCAGCAGCAGCAGCAGCAGAATCATCATTATCATCATCATCATCATCATCCTCACCAGCAGGATCATAATCATCATCATCAACAACAGCAGCAGCAGCAGCAGCAGGATCATCATCATCAGCAGCAGCAGCGGCAGCAGGATCAGCAGCAGCAGGACCAGCAGGACCAGGATCACCAGCAGCAGAGGAAGCACCAGCAGCGCCAGCAAGGCCAGGAGCATGAGCAGGACCAGGAGCACAAGCAGGATGAGCAGGACAAGCAAAACCAGGATCACGAGCAGGACGAGCAGGACGAGCAAGACCAGGAGCACGAGCAGGACGAGCAAGTCCAGGAGAACAAGCAGGACGAGCAGGACCAGCAGGACCAGGAGCAGCTTCAACAGAGTAAGCACCAGCAGAAGCCCTAGCACCAGCAGAAGCACCACCGCCAGGAGCAGCTTCAGCAGAAGCCCCAGCAGAAGCAGAGTCAGGGGCAGGGGGCGGGAGGTTGGCCCTGTCCCTCTTGCCAGGGATGGAGGCAGGTTGCTGAGGCTTTCGCTTCCTCCCCATGGTTGTGGGATTGCTGGCTGGCAGGGAGGCTGGCAGGCACCAAGGCTGGCAGGAAGGCTGGCAGAAGGCTGGCAGGAAGCCAGGCACCAAGGCTGGCAGGCAGGCACCAAGGCTGGCAGGAAGCCTGGCAGGTAGGCTGGCAGGTAGGCTGGCAGGAAGCCAGGCAGGAAGCCTGGCGGGTAGGCTGGCAGGAAGCCTGGCAGGAAGCCTGGCAGGTAGGCTGGCAGGAAGGCTGGCAGAAAGCCTGGCAGGAAGGCAGTTAGGCAGGCAGGGCAGGCAAGGAACTTGAAGTGTCCAGCAGCAGGTCTTTCCTCGGAATGCTGGCCACATGCGAGCTGCTTCCCTTTATATCCGGGGGGCATACGTAATGCTTCCCCCCCGCATGCACAATTAACACTCGGCATCCATTCCGCTTCCGCTGTGCATCCGCTTTATCCACTGTGCATCCGCTGTGCATCTGCTTCATCCGTTTGGCATCCGTTCTGCATACCCTGTATCCATTCCGCATCCGCTTCACTGAGCCCCCCCGGAATCCCTGCGGTTGCGCCATCCGCTCCCATCCACTTCCATCCGCTGGGCTTCCGTTCCGCATCCGCTTTACATCTGCCCTGCGTCCTCCCGCGTCCGTGTTATCCGCTCCGGTTATGCAAATTTTTGCCCCTTTTAAGAGCGGATAACAACGGATGGAACATTTTGCTCGTCCGCTGTGTCCTTTTTGCATCCGTTGGCCAGTGTGACATGGGCTTAAACTCTCATTTTTTCTCACTGAATTCCATTTAGGATGAGGAATCAATAGAAATATTACTATCTTTGAACATATAGAAAGCATTTTTATTCTCCTTTGCATTTGATGCTATGTGATGACAATGATCCAATACTCACCAATATCTGTTTGCATGCTGAAGTTTATTTATATATTCATGGCAATGTCTAATAGTACCTGTATTATAGAAATAAAGAATTAAAGAATATACAATATCTCTACAGATAAAGCTTTGCATTCAAAGCCACAATATAATTTACCTCAATATAGTACATGCTGATATATTATATTCATTATACATATTCAGAAGCTTTGAATAAATGCTAAGTGGAATAATATATCTTAGTATCTTCTATAATCTTAAATTCTAATATTATGTAGTATTTGAGAAGATTTGGGCATCCTCTAGCCCAATGATCTGTTTTGTCTTTTTTTTTAAAAGAACATTTTTGTTACTGCTGTTTTCTCAATCCCCTTTTCCATGTTGTTGTTCTGCTTGCATGTTGGAATCTTTGGACTGAATACCTAAACTACAACTATAACAGAGATATTTTAGCACATGGAATCTCCAGATGAAAAGAGAATTTCAACTCCAAATAAGACATTTGAACTGGAACTAGTTGTGTTCAAATGTCCAACGAGGACATATGAACTCATCTCCAAATAAAACATTTGAACAATGTCAATTCCAAATAAGTCACTTGAACTACTAGAGTTTTTTTTCCTTGTAATGTTCATCACAGAGCTTTCTTTACCAAAGGATAATATTACAATAAGTGCAAATATTCTTCCCTTTTTCTCTAAGAAATTTTTTTACATCTTTTATGCTTGTCATTTGGCTTGCTTTTTCAATTTATTATGGCAATGTTTTGGATTACTTTAATCTAAATTAGAGATGATTCAGTAGCATTGTGTCAAACTAAAGAAATGATTAGGCAGGAAGCAGTGCTAAAAACAGCAGCATTAGTCTCTAGCCAGTGTAGTGAGCAGTATAAAAGACAACATAGTTGTGGCACTGTGATATCTGGACATAGAAGATAAGCCAGAAGCTTATAAACCTGCATTCTTCACAGTGTAGCAGCAGGCCCAGCTCTTGCTGATACCAATGTTACACAAAGGGACAAAGCAACTATCATAGTGTCTACAGATTGAATCCAACAAGCTTTATCAAAGCATTACTTGGAGTTGTCAGAACCAAAATGCTTACATCTGCTTCATAATAATAAAGAGCTTTGGTAACTTGCAAAGACCATTTTTAGCTCTCAGAGACAGCTAATATCTGGCCTTTTTGATATTTCAGAATAGATACAATGAAAGGTTTATCTTTTTTCCTTTGCTAGAGAAAACATACTGTATTTGTACAATATACAGGTCTTCAACTTGACCTTAGAGAAAGAAATGAAGCGTGAAGACCTAACAAGCTTAGCAAGTGATGATACCATATCCCAAAACAGTATTTTCAAAAAGCAGAGTTTTCAAAGAATAAAATACAAAAAATTTATCCTCCCTAATTTTGGGAAATCATGTGAGAAGAAGCCATTGAAAACAGCTGCAATTAATTATGGTTAGGAGTCTATATAAGTTGTCAGAAACTCCTTTGTGATGGGATTTTGATGTAAAGCAAGCCTGGAAAATGTTGCATATTTGCCAGTTTTGATGCGGTCTGCTCACTGTCATCTTTGGAATTCCTAACAGTTCCCACAAAGGCTGTAAATTCTGTTTTTTCACTATTCAGTCTTATTATGTTCCCTTCTAAATACTGGCAAGTTATTTTCTTATACTGACTTGGAATAAAGTTTTAAATACTCATGCTGTGTGGTCATTGCTTCCAAATACAGAAATATTTGTAACCAGGGGTGGGATTCAATTTTTTTAACAACTGGTTCTGTGGGCGTGGCTTAATTGGTGGGTGTGGCTTGGTGGTCATGTGACTGGGTGGACATGGCTTGGTGATCGTGTTATTGGCTGGGTGTGGCCAACTCAATATAACTCACATTAAGGCATGCATCTCCTCACCTGGCCTCTCATGACTATGGGGATGCTGCAACAGTCATAAGTGTGAAAAACAGTCATAAGTCATTTTTTTCAGGGTCATTGTAACTTTGAATGGTCACTCCACACAAGCAAAGTACCAACAAAGGAGGGGAAAAAAACTCCAGAGAAGTTCCAGAGACAAGAAGTCCAGTCCTGCCAAGAATGGAGAGGTAGTTTCTGTAAACAACACCAGAATGTTTCCTTCCTGCCTTCCTAACAGGATTAGGCCAGTAATTTCTTCTAACAACCAGTTCTCTGAACTGCTTAGAATGTTAATAACTGGTTCTTGTGAACAGGTGCAAACTGGTAGAATCCCATCCCTGTTTGTAACCCTGTTGGTCTAGAGGACACCGCAATATAGAGGTGATTATATAAATTTGATTTGTATAACTTCAATTCAGGGATATGTTTGTTGTGTTTAATATTCTAAGAGAAAGTGTAAAGGGATTTATTTTAGCAAACATAATTGTAATAAAATGCACATATTATTGAAATGGAAGGATTCATTTTATCCATTAACTGGGCATTTAGGAAGCAAGAAATCCTCAGTATTATGTATTTATTAAAATTAGCAAATAATTCCACATTTTTCCTGAAGTGTCATAAAGTATTGAACAAAATTTATTCCATTGTCAATACTACTGTATAACAAGATTTTATCTAAATGATTTTATTCAGAGCTTCTCTGTTTGAGATTTAAGCTTAATTTTGCTTTAAGGTAATTCTTAAAGGCAGTAGCATAGCTAACTGCCAGTTGACATGCAGAGATTATATCCTGCAATTGAAGAGTTACAGATTTCTTTGATATAGTAGCAATGGAATAAGATATTACTTAGCATATGGAACATGAATATTGATCAGCCCTGAGTAAATTCTTCACTAGAATCAATTCATTATTGGTGAATAAATAAATTTATGTATCTTGGTTGAATTGCTACAGTTGGATGTGCAATAATGTTTATTTATTTATTTATTTGTCAATCACTTACAAGATAATAGATATAAGTATAAACATGAGTATGAATACAGGAAATAGGTACAAATAAATGGGAACAATAGGACAGGGATGGGAGGCACGAAGGTGCACTTATGCACACCCCTTACAGACCTCTTAGGAATGGGGTGAGGTTAATAGTGATTAGTTTGAGGTTAAAGGAATGGGAGTTAGAGGATGTAACAACAGAGTCAGGTAGTGGATTCCAGGCATTGACCACTCTGTCGTACTTTCTGCTATGAAGTCTGAAGCAGTTTACATTGAGTTTGTATCTGTTGTTGCTCTTGTATTGTTGTGGTTTAAGCTGAAGTAATCATTGACTGATAGGACATTGTAGCATATAATTTTGTGTGCTATGCTTAAGTCTAACTGTAGGCTGAGTAGTTCAAGGTTGTCCAAGCCCAAAATCTCAAGCCTGGTGATATAGGGTATTATGTTGCGAGCAGTGGAGTGTAGTACTCTTCTCGTGAAATACTTCTGGACTCGCTCAATTGTATTAATGTCTGATATGCAGTGCAGATTCCAGACTGATGAGCTTTACTCGAGTATTGGTCTGGCAAAAGTTTTGTATGCTCTAGTTAGCAATTCAATATTTCCGGAGGAGAAGCTTCGTAAGATAAGATTTACAACTCTTAATGCCTTTTTGGCAATGCTGTTACAGTGAGCTCTGGTGCTCAGGTCATTTGATATGAGAATTCCAAGGTCCTTGACAGAGTGAGGATCATCAGCGAGGTCATATCCACCTAGTTTGTATTTGATATACTGATTTTTTTTACCAATGTATAGGACAGAGCATTTGTAGGTCAAGATTTGGAGTTGCCAGATGTTTGCCCATTCAGATACATAATCTAGATCGCTTTGAAGGATAGTAGCATTGTCAGTGGTGTTGAATAGTTTTATGTCATCTGCAAAGAGGACGCAGTTGCTTATAAGGTGATCGCAAAGGTCATATATAGAGAGTATAAAAAGTGTGGGTCCTAGAACACTGCCTTGGAGGACACCACTGTTAACTGGACCAGAGTTTGATACAGCACTCCCTATGTTTACTATTTGTAGCCTGTTTGACAGGAATGCAGTAATCCATTTATGGAGGGATCTGGAAATGCCGTAAGAGTTTAGTTTTAACAATAGTTTGTCATGTACCACTGAGTCAAAGGCTTTGCAGAAATGTAAATTGCGTCTATAGCTTTACCCTGGTCAAGTAGAGTAGTCCATATCAATGGTGGGATTCAAATTTTTTACTACCGGTTTTGTGAGCATGGCTTGGTGTGCATGGCAGTGGAAGGATACTGTAAAATCTCCAATCAGAGGTGGGATTTGCTGGTTCTCTGAACTGCTCAAAATTTCCACTACCAGTTCTCCAGAACTGGTCAAAACCTGCTGAATACCACCTCTGGTCCATTTGTTTTTGCAGTGTAGGAATTGTGGATTGCAGGACAATTTTTTTCCTAAAACCAAAATGTTTTTGGAGAGTAGGTTGTTTGACTCTAAGTGGAGATTGATGAATTGGTTAATGATTGCTTCCATGACTTTGTATGTGACACAACACAGTGAGACTGATCTTCAGTTTTCAACCAGGCCGGGGTCACCTTTTTTGAAGATGGGGATGACCATAGCTAAGGAACATAGGTTTGGTAAGGAGCTGGTTCTGAATAATATCTCATGTTAATATCTCATATTAATATCTCATATAATGCCTTGGGATTCCACTATTGCAGAGGAGAGCTTTTTTAAGAAGTATTTATTGGATGAAGACTCTATCAATATTCAACTTATTTAAACATCAAAGACTGCCAATATATTGAATAGTAATGAAGGGCTCATTTTAGAAATTGGATGTGCTACTAAATGTAATAAGTGCCATGTAGTGCCATTTTTGGTATTCCAAATAATGAATCACAAGAACATAGGAGCACAGACAGAGGACTACTTTCATTTATCTTCATTTATAAAAAAAAATTCACAACATTTTCCCCTTCTATGGCCAATTTCTATCATAAAACTGAAAACTAAACAATACCATCCAATAAGTGCATTGCCACTTCATTGTTCAAACATCTTTCATGCTATAAATATTTAAACCACTCATTTATATGAGCTTCTATTGAAATATTTCTAACCCATTCTATTCATTTGCTGTTTTACTGTTGCCTGTTCCCAAATGGGGCTATTTGGTAGCTAGCTGACAGTTTATCAGCCAGATAAAAAGGAATAAAGTATGGCATGCCATGGAAATTTTCCAATAAATCAAATAATACTTTTATTTCAGAATCCGAGAAATAGTATCTATGTTCATCTTGGATAATAATATTGCTTTGAGAAATAATTTCTAATACAAGATTGTAGCTACTTTTAATTTGATTAGGTTAAAATATTTCTGTCTTAGTGTCAACCACTTTTCCCTTTTTCTTTTTAATCATGACAGGAACTAAACATGAAGTCATAATTTCCCCCATTCCTCACAGATGTATAAATGGTTTATCTCTTGGATATTTGTTCCAAGGTAAAAAGCTTGTGTTGTTCATATTTTATTCTTTTTATGCATTTTTTCTAGTAGTATTTAATAACTTGTTTTAATGTTGTGAATTGACTGAAAATTTATTGTTCTGCTTGGTTCTTTTACTTGGTGATATATCCCTTCAACACTCTGTGGTCTGCCTCAATGCCCATGATTCCACATCTAAAAATATGTCATGGGATCATTTCCCTTTGCAATTTATTTAGAGAATGTGAATACTGGGGGATAACAAATATTGGAGAGTGAATTGTATAGGAAAGATAGGCCATTTACACATATTCAACCCTTTTGTCACATCTATAATTAAGATAATGCATCCACCATTGAGAATATCCCCACTTTTTTACCAACTTGGGAGAAAGGAAAATAATCCATCTTGGTATTGATATAAAACTCTTCTGTACATGGCAGACAGTATATCACCATCAAACTCAAGTATCAAAGTCTGGGGGAAATAAAAGGATATTCTAGTGCTAAAAGTATCCCAAATAACAAATGCAAACAACAGCAGAGCATGGATCCATGAAAGGCCATCCCAGAGTGGCAGATCCATGATAGAAAAGTTTCTCCTTCATAATCATTAACTACACATCATTAGGGCAAAATACATGGAGCAGATTCTTTTGTACAAACCTCAGCTTCTCATTCCTGAGAAAATAACTGGAAGAGATTCTGGAATAACTGTGCAAAGTTATTAAGGGAATTATTCTTGCCCCTGCATTTATTTTCTGTCTGTCTGTACCAACGCTATAAAGAAATGTGCAAATCTCAGGTAAGGCTAAATGTTAGTATTTCATCACAGATTGTCTTTGCTCTACCCAGCAATCTGTACATCATAGTTATCTTAAGAAATAAGCCAAATTATATCATTTACTTGAATGTTAGAAAGCTTTTATACCTTAGAAAGGAGAAAAATTATATAATGGTTTCACTTTCCCAATGGTTCGCATCACTGTGAACTTAATTAGCTATTCTATTGAAATTATCAGTGAAAAGGAATTCAAGGTGGTGAATGAGATATTATCATTATCCTATGGATGAAGATCTCAAAAATATAAATTTCAAAATTGCTATTATACTATATAAATGTAGTCATTTTACTTTGCAAGAGAGAATTCAGGTGGGGAAAGTACCTGATAATGGATAACTTGTAGTTAATGGGCTGAAAAGGAAAGTTCAATGAAGTAAACCCTTAAAAATATCTAGAACTAGATCATACAAAGACATTTTTCAATCATATATGGTAGAAACAATCAGGCAGAAGGAGGAACAGGTGTGAAATACAAAAATCTACTGTAATTTAAGTAAACTATTAAGATTGCATTGTGTATGGTGATCAAAAATGCAAGTGCTATGTATATGAGCAATAAAAATGCATTATATCTATCTTTACTGCATTTATGTCTCCTGTTTATGTTTTTATGGTTGTTCCACCTTGCCCTAATTTTATCTTCATAAAAACTTTAGGAAAGAGGCTGTACTGACCATAACCAGCCAAAATCCACCAAGCAAACCTCACTGCTGATACTTTAAACTACCTCAGTTACTTC
The DNA here is from genome assembly GCA_015471245.1 of Laticauda colubrina. Lineage (NCBI taxonomy): Eukaryota > Metazoa > Chordata > Lepidosauria > Squamata > Elapidae > Laticauda > Laticauda colubrina. The sequence goes on along the minus strand of BLBF01000022.1, from coordinate 33,602,471 downwards.
TAGTACTTAGGCACTCCTTTTTGATTGTATAAGGACTGTTATTCATGCCTTTCCCACATTATGGAACATCCATTATGCTGCTATTTGCTACTTCATTGGAATAGTATCACATAAGCTAATATAAGTGTCTTCATTGAATAAATTGATAAAGAGGAGGCTAATAGGGGAGAAAGAATTTTCCCAATTAGATATTTCATAACAATTTGCACGTAACATTTTGCTGTTTTTGACGATATAAAAAACAAGTTTCCTTCAAAAGGAGTTTGACTTGAGTTAACTCTTGATGATTTCATAGATATGTCTATGTAATTTTCTTGGGAAAAAATACAGACATGCTTCACAATTGCCTGCTTTTGCAAAATTTTCTTTGTCTAGCAGTGTTGAACTTATCAGTAATAGTTCCTTAAAATGACAAGTACAAATAATAACAGCCACTGTTAAGTTTTCTTTTTCTTCTTCTTTTTTTTTTTGCACAATTTAGAATAATATGCCAGTTTCAGGTAGTGTTTAAGACCCAAGGATAGAAACGGGAAAGCTATAAGCTCTATTCCTACCCTAGGACAAAGTCAGCTGGATGGCACTGGACAAGTTTCTCTCTCTCAGTCCTAGGAAGGAGGCCATGGCAAATCACATCCAAAATCTTGCCAAGAAAGCTTCAGGAGCTAATCAAGGTAGCCTCCGGCAGTCAACACTAACTTTAAGTTGCGGGCACACGCACAAACAAAAAAAATAGATCCAAGGTATAAACAATCTATTTAAGTGTAGTGGGCCAGCTACCTGGAAATGTGCAAGTTTCCAAAAAAAAAAAAAAAAAAAATCCATGTTTTGTTTGGTAGGACTTCAAAAACATTGTGATGTCTAAATAACTCAATAAACATTGCCCTTCTAACAGGAAAATTGTAGCTACCTGGAGTTAGCATTAAAAGATTCTATATTCTTCATGTTGTTCAAAAGATTCAGTTCTGTAGACCAGTAAAAACCATCTCAGGCCAGTTGAGAGACAATATGAAAACCAGTAGGTGAATGAACAGTTGGAGGTCCTTTTTTATGATTGGAGAAAGAGTTACTAACCTTAGTGGAGCCATCATATGTCATTTGACTTTCAGCTGAGAAGAAAAAATTACAGCATTTCCTCTCTTGTGCAAGTATACACTTTTAGCATGTGCTAAAAAGGTATTGGAGATTCTGCTATTGCATGCATGCTATACTTGTGGCACTAAAAGATGATGTTCCTTTCTTCTGAGAAGTCTTTCAATACATATATGATCATTCTTGTTCTAAATTAAATGGAGTGGGAATTAATTGGTAGACAAGGAAGTAGAAAGAAGAGAGAGAGAATAGGTAGAAAGACCAGAAAGGTGAATTTTATGAGGTCTCCCCAAATAACATCTGATTTGGTACTCTCCTTTTCTGTTAGCATTTTATGTATTTATTTAGAAAATTACAGATGGAAAATTAGCTTTCCATCTTATACCAACATATCCTATAAAATCACCAGAAATAATGATTCAATTACCTAAAACCCTCATATATCATTAATATTTATTTGTTTTATCTGATTTATTTAGCCACCTTTTCATCAAATGTTTATTTTATTTTATTTTTTCATTTATCTGTCAAAAGCTTACAATATAACAGAAACAAGAATAAACATAAGTTTAAATACAAGAAATAGGAACTAATAATTGGGGACAATAGGACAGGGACAGTAGGCACGATTGTGCGCTAATGTGACTATGTGACTATGGACAGCATACAACAAAGCTAAAAAAGTGAATAAATACATAAAAGCACTTATCATTATTAGTTATAAAAATTTAAAAGCTATAAAATATATCTAACAAGAAAATAATAAAGGAATGTTAATAAAGGAGGTGCCTATAAATTCACATGTTCCCTGGAGTCCTCAGGCTTGCTGACATAACCAGGATTTAAAGGATTGTTGGAAGTTCAGAAGTGATAAGGCCAATTGTCAGCCTTCAAAATCTTCCACTATTGCTTTGCATCTTTCGGCTGTCATAAGAAACAGGGGGTGGGGGAGGAGGGGAAAGTCTGGGAAGTGTGCTGGAGGTGTGCTGGAGGTGTTTGTTGTTGTGTAAATGAGGGGGGGAGCATACATCAGAGTTAGGTTTCTATTTCTCGCTTAGCTTTCTTTTCTCTGCGCAACTGCAACCGTTATCAAAGTATGCCAAGGTCAACGGACAGAGGACTCATCATCACCTGAAAATGCCCACATGATCATATTCACAATTTCTAATTGGAAGTTTCATCTGAACTATTGGAGTTGGAACACTTCCATCACTTTGTATATGTGAATTGTGCGCCTAATTTCTCAGATTCAGAATTCTTTGGTTGCTACCACTTCACTTTCAGTAAAAGATAACTTTTCTCTAACCTAAAGAGTCTAAATATTTCTTTCTTGAATTTTGAATGGAGCACCGACTGACATTATTCTGAATCTCACTTCTACCAGCCCACCCGGAGAAAATACCTAATCTTTCTTCCAAGGGGGTCTGAACATCATGTCATCTTCAACTAGTGACCAGGAAGATCTGGGAGCCATTGGAGGGCAAGATTCTTTGCTGGTACAGGAAGCCCAATCGTTAGCCGAGCTGAATCTGGAAGAGGATCCAGCTGTGAAGCCCAGATGGTCAGCAGGGGTTGGCTGGAAAGATCCGGAGAAGGACACCCCCCCCCCCCCGGGATCACAACTACCCGCCAGCGTGGAAAAGAGGAGCCATGGCAAGAGAGGGAAAAGAGAGAACTCTCAATGGATCAAGCCAGGAGATTCCTTAATGAAGCCTTTGAACAACTTCAAGCTGTACAAAGGTATGAAGGGGAAGGGGGAGTAGTGCCAGCTAGAAGAAGCAGAGCAGCCCTTTCTCCCATAAATCAACCTGATCCAGCAGCATCCCCGGGGCCCTCAGCAGGAAGGGTAATTCCCAGAAGGTGGAGAGCTCCTAGGCTGCCTCCTCTAGAAGTAAAATATGGGGGAGATCCCAAAACCTTGGAATTTTTCCTAGCCCAAGTTTGGAGCTATATGGAAGAATACGGGGAGGATTTTCCCTCAGAAACAGCCAAAGTGAGATGTGTTACCAGGGCTCTGGAGGGAATAGCTGCCCATTATGGTGACCTTCCATAATGATAATGCTCCCCAGTTGATGAATTATAAACTGTTCATGACTGCGCTGCGGGCTAGGTTTGAGGACCCACTGGCAGAGTGCAAGGCCCAGATCAGGTTGAAGACCATAAATCAGGGGCGGAGGTCAGTGGCTGACTACACCCAAGAATTTAGACAGTTAGCAAGTTATATCCAAGGCTGGTCCCAGGAAGCCCTGATAGAAGCGTTTAAAGATGGATTAAATGAAGATGTGTACCAGAGATGCATTGCTAGAAGAGACCCGAATGACTTGCAGATGTGGTACTTGCTGGCAGAAGCCACTTAAAGGTGGCAAAGTTAAAGAAACATCATTGGCTACAAGCCGGCAGGCAAGCCTGTATAAAAAGGGCTGCCACGGCTTTAGCCAGCTGTTCCGTTACTGTTGCTTGTTTGAAATAAAGACTTGTTTACTGGAACCCGGTCGACCGTGCGTTTTTCTGGATGGAACACTGGCGACAAAGGTGGGATTGTCCTGAAGTGGAGACCGAGCACGCGGCAGGAAAACCACGCTAGAAGTGATGGCTGGTAATAACGTGCCACCCGCACCTTTCAACCCCAACGAAGAAGATTGGAAATCATACATCAATTGTTTCCTGCTATTTTTAAAGAGCAACAAAATGGAGGGAATTTCGGATCAGTGGAAGAGGGCTGTCTTCCTAACTCATTGTAGGCCAATCGTGTTCAAAATGGCCAAAGCATTGGCGAAGCCCAGAGACGTGAAACAGATGACCTGGTCTGAGCTTAACCGAATGCTTAAGGCTCACTACGCACCTGTGGTGTCAAATCTCATTAAAAGACACGAGTTCTACAAAAAAGACCAAAGGGAAGATGAGACCATCACTGATTTTGTGGCGGCCCTCCGACATCTGGGTGGAGCTTGCGAATTCCAGAATATGGATGAAGCCATGCAAGATCGTGTCGTCTTAGGCCTAAAAGACTCTAACTTACAAAGTAAATTATTGAATAAGCCTAATATAACTGTGGCTGAAGCGATCGCGGAAGCCACCACAGCAGAAGCCACGAAAAAATCAGCGGCGACAATGAAGCTGATGGTTGCCAATACTGATGCGATGACCAGACCCAGGGGAAAGAAGCAAGATCCCTCTACCACACACCACGAAGACCTCGGCACATCATCAGAAACAGAAGAAGATGATGATGAGGTCCACCGCCTATACGCGAACAAAAAAAGGCGTGAAAAAAGAAATTGGTGAGAATGCGCTGGCTGCAGAGGGAACCACCCCTGAGCCAAGTGTAGGTTACTTGATGCCATGTGTCAGGCTTGCAAGAAAAGGGGGCACATCGAGAGAGTCTGCAGAAATCATAAAAACAACAGTCATAGCAGGCACAGTAATTCCCCACTAAGAACTGAATCGAGGCAAGCCAACAGAAAATGGGAGCGCAGCAAAGCAACCAGCAACTGAGAAAAAACCCACCAGACTGTCACTATCGGAAGCGCTCAGACGGAAAGCGGGAGAAGGGTCAAAATCATAGTGAAAATTGAAGGAAGCCCTTGAGAAATGGAGGTCGACTCAGGATCCTTCCTGTCAATGGTGTCTTGGAACACAATCAGACGGCTAGTTCCAAACATAAGACTAAAAGAACTTCAGAAAGAAGAATTAATTCTAAAGGACTACCAAGGAAACAGGATCCGTATGGTAGGTCTAGGACACTTCAAAGTCACTTACAAACAGCACGCCGAAGTCCTGCCGCTAACCATAGTCGACCGAGACCATCCCAGTCTCCTGGGCATCGAATGGTTCGCACCATTGGGCATCGGAATGACCAGAGTGAGCCGAATAGTCGCAACTGATTGGGAAGAGAACCTGATACACAAGTTCCAGAACGTCTTTGACGGCACTCTAGGCAGGTACCGGGGGACCCCAATTTCCTTTAGTTTAGATCCCCAGATAGCACCAAGAAGGCTAAAGGCCAGATGAGTATCCTTTGCATTAAAAGCCAAAACAGATGAACAATTAAACAAATTAATCGCGCAAGGGGTCATAGAACCGATTGACCACGCTAGGTGGGAAACACCAATAGTAACACCAGTAAAACCTGATGGGTCTGTGCGCATCTGCGGAGACTACAAAGCTACCCTGAACCATGCGTTTCAGCAAAGCGCATACCCGGTACTGCACTCACTTGGGGGAGGAAAATTTTTTGCCAAGCTCGATTTATCCCAAGCATATCAACAACTTCCAGTAGACCCAATAACGGCTGAGGCACAGACAATAGTAACTCACAGAGGGGCATTCAAATGTAACAGATTTCAATTTGGAGTAAGCGTTGCCCCAGGCATTTTCCAAAGCCTCATGGAATGCCTATTAAATGGAATTAAAGGGGTAATTCCATACTTTGATGATGTCCTAATTTCAGCAAAAAACACGACCCAATTTGAAGCAAGACTAAGAGAAGTGCTAACAAAATATAGAGAATCTGGCCTGAAAGTTAAAAAGGAAAAATGCTGTCTAGTTACTGATCGCGTCGAATTTTTAGGGTATTTAATTGATGGAGAGGGTGTACACCCTACAGAAAAAAAAGTCAAAGCAATTAAAGACGTACCCAGACCTAGAAACAAAACAGACTTACAAGCATTTTTGGGTCTAATAAACTTTTATAACATATTCCTCCCCCACAAAGCAACGATAGCAGAACCATTGCATTGTTTACTCGATAAAAAAACTAATTGGACTTGGGATCACAAGGAACAAAAAGCTTTCCAAAGCATAAAAGACTTATTATCCTCAGACACTGTTCTTATTCAGTTTAGTAACACATTCCCATTGATGGTCACCTGTGACGCCTCACCATTTGGAGTTGGTGCCATCCTGAGCCACCAATTGCCTGACAAGAGAGAGGCACCCATCGCCTTTTACTCAAAAACGCTCTCCAAAGTAGAACGTAACTATAGCCAACTTGATAGAGATGCCCTGGCAATCGTCGCCGGAGTTAAACGTTTTCATGAATACCTCTATGGGAAGACATTTTCCATTGTAACTGACCATGAACCGTTACTAGGAATTTTGGCGGGAAACAAACCCACACCGAACATTTTATCCCCCCAAATAACTAGATGGTCAGAACTCCTAGCTGCATACTCATATACATTGCTGCATTGACCCGGAAAACAAATCACCCATGCAGAGGCATTAAGTTGAACACCATTGCCAATAACAGAAGACGACCCAGCTCCGACTACCCCGCACTACAAATAGAGGCCTGCCCTGAACTGCCATTGTCTGCCAATGATGTCGCCAGAGCTACTGCAAAAGACCCAATGACTGCCCGCATTTTGAATTGGGTAGGTAAAGGCTGGCCGTAAAACCAAAAAACTTAAAATTTTAAACCTTTTCAGACCAGACAGACTGAACTGTCAATTCAAAAGGGGTGTTTGTTATGGGGTGATCAGGTGGTAATTCCTTCCAAACTGCAGAAGGAAGTGTTGGGTATGCTCCATGAAGGCCACCCAGGCATACTAAAAATGGAAAGCCTGGCTAGGAGCTATGTCTGGTGGCCTGGTTTAGACAAAGATATTGAATACTGGGTAGCTACATGTAATAAGTGCCAGAGAACTAGACTCTCTCCACCGCAAGCACCCATACGAGACTGGGAGATCCCACGAGGCCCCTGGTCTTGAATCCATATTGATTTTGCAGGACCTACTCGGGGGCATGTTTTTGTTTGTTGTAGATGCATATTCAAATTGGTTGGAAGTTATAGTAATGTCATCCACGATAACCGACGCTGTTATCAAGCAGTTAAACAAATTATTTGCAACTCATGGTTTGCCTGATGTACTAGTATCTGACAATGGACCACAACTAACCGCTATACAATTTGAACAGTATTTAGCTTCCTTAGGTATACGCCATGCACTAACCGCACCCGGAGGCAAATGGTAAGGCCGAGAGAATGGTCAGATTTACGAAAGAAGGCCTAGAAAAAATGGACCATGAGGATGTCCAAGACAAGCTAAACCGTTTACTCACACTACAACATATCACCCCCAGTAGTATAACGAACAAAAGCCCGGCAGAATTATTAATGGGGAGGAAACCCAGATCCCATTTAGATAGATTGCACCCAAATTACACCTGTGAAAAAAACCCCGACTCATCCAGCTGATACCGCACATTTGAAATTGGCGACCTAGTCTATGCAAAAAATTTCACTTGGGAACCTCTCTGGCTTCCAGCCACAATCACACAAATAACAGGCCCCCAGTCCTACCATCTAACCATGGACGATGGAAGAGAGTGGAAGCGGAACATAGACCAGCTTCATTCCCGAAACATCAAGTGAAATACAACTGCGCAACCTCAAACAATAAAAATTGATGAAAACACAACTAAGGGGGGGGGGAATACAAAGAAATAAAAAAGAGGGTGAAAATGAACTATTAAAAATAAATCCAGAACATCTAACCAATCAAAAAGAGCAAAAAGAACACTTACGGTTAGATGAGACCAGCAGAAATAATCCAAGTGAAGAGGAATCCGTCCTGGAAGGGGCCAGTCAAGCCAGCTCGACCTGCCTGGGAAAACCAGGAGGGAGCAGCAAAGCCACAGGCCTGAGCAACTCAAGCAGTAGCAACAATGCTGACTCACCCTTCCAGGTGGTTCCATGGAGAAGATCCAGAGAGACAGCAATCCCAACTGAACCGCTTGAAGTCTCCAGCAAAAATGAACTGCGCAGGTCAAATAGAACTAGAAGAAGCCCCACCTACCTGCATGACTATGTCGCTCATGTAGGACTAAACTAATGGGGGAGGGGTGTTCTGTATAACTTGGAAGAGTCCAAGTTGAACATTCTGATTGGCCAGAAAGGCCGAAAGCGGATTGGTTCGCTAGGAACCACTCCAGGGAGCCGCTTAAAGGTGGCAAAGTTAAAGAAACATCATTGGCTATAAGCCGGCAGGCAAGCCTGTATAAAAAGGGCTGCCGCGGCTTTAGCCAGCCATTCCATTACTGTTGTTTGTTTGAAATAAAGACTTGTTTACTGGAACCTAGTCTATCGCGTGTTTCTCCAGACGGAACACTTCCCATCAAAGTGGTCCTTATTTTTCTATTTGCATTTTTACATGCTTTCGCACTGCTAGGTTGGCAGAAATTTATAATTTAACCTATATACAAATAGCATTTTGTGCAAGTGTAAGAATAATTTTGCCTCTCAATTGAACACGCCCATTAATGTCTCCATACAAGAGGTAAATTAATCCTGCTATGAATTGAATATGCATTTCACAAACACAAAAGTGCCTTTGAATGCATCCTTTTGTATTGCAGAGAATTGTAAGCATTATAAGCATAGAAAAGAAAAGAAGAAAGGAAAGTAGCTTCTGTTCTACTATATCTAAATAGAACTGAAATCTGAAAAGTTAATGAAATATAGCACTGGGTCTTTTATTTGTGACTATAAATTAAATTCTACTTTATGAGATCTTCTGTTTAATATTATTCCAAAGAAGAAGCTCCTTTAGAGCAATGACTTCAAAGTGGTATTGTAAGCTGAAGAAAACAATTTCATTTTAATGAAGTAATCAGGTGTCACATCTTTATTTTAGGTGGAGCTTTATCATGAACACTAAGGGAAAGGGGTTTGAAATGGCAATGTACTATGATTCAGAGGTTTAAAAGTGTATATAACAGATCATTGTATTTCTCAAAATGGATCTTTAACTGTTAAGCAAAGTGAAACATTTGGTCATAAAAAAGGAAAAACAAATAAACGTGGCTCTAATTCAGGAAATGCCTTTATTTATTCATTAAAAGATGCAATTATAACATACTTAACCCAGAACTTATCAAACCCTATATGTGACTATCATTTTTGTGCAAAGTTTCATTAACTTGCATAGACATATGTATAGTGGTTTGCCATATATTATATGGTTTTAGCCTCAGAAAGTTTGTATTACAGATTTTTTTAAAAAATAACATTAAATATATTTGCAAACTTCTCCTTGAAAAGCACTTAAGCACTTATTTCTCATACTATTTCTAGTAACAGAGTATTAAATATAAGTTCCTCAGTGACTATACAAAGATAAATATAAGGATTAAAGATTAGGCTTTTAATAACTTCAGCAGAATTAAGACAGTAGAGTAAGTACCTATTATAAGATTATATGGCAGAATTTCTGCTGAACTGCAAAGCAAACCATGGGCCTCCAGCAGCAATGTCTTTCTTTCATTAATTTTTTCTAAGTCTCAGAAAGGCCTTCATATAACAGTCACTTGTTCTCAAAATTGCAGTGATGTCAGGTAGTCTAAAATACATTTTGCTTGATATTCCAATAGTTTTAGTATACTATATCAGGACCACAAGCTCACTGCTGCCATTAGAAATAAGTCTCTGTTTTTTTTTTCCTGGTTGATTGATTGTATCCTGGGTTTTACTATGTTATTATTTAAAATGTTTTACAATAAAACTGCTTTGCAATAAGGAATTATGTAAAATATTTGTTTTAATAAATAGTAGATAGACAGATTATTGTTTTGGTTCCAATTGGCACTGGATCTGATTTTAACTATGACAGCCACCTCTCGCAATATTTGCAGCCTCAGTTCTACCAAATATTTGCATACTCCTGAATTAGTATCCTGGGTAGCTATTTGTCTTATCTTATTGCCTTCTTCCTTTCTATTTCAAAAAGACCTCGACCTCAAGCAGCCAAAAAAAAACCCAAAACCCAAGCATGCACTTCATCATACATTACTTTGCTTACATGAGGCACATTTGTGCCACTGTTCTAGCATGTAAGCAGGGCGGAATTCAACATTTTTAACAACTGATTCTGTGGGTGTGGCTTAGGTGGTGGGCGTGGCTTGGTGGTCATGTGACTGGGTGGACATGGCTTGGTGGTCATGTTATTGGCTGGGTGTGGCCAATTCAATATCACTCACATTGAGGCATGCATCTCCTCGCCTGGCCTCTCATGACTGTGGGAATGCTGCAACAGTCGTAAGTGTGAAAAATGGTCATAAGTCACTTTTTTCAGTGCCATTGTAACTTTGAATAGTCACTCCACACAAGCAAAGTACCAACAAAGGAGGGGAAAAAAACTCCAGAGAAGTTCCTGAGACAGGAAGTCTAGTCCTGGTAAAAATGTAATAAGGGTTAATGGAGAAGCAGTTTCTGTAATCAACACCAGAATGTTTCCTTTCTGCCTTCCTTACAGGATTAGGCCAGTAATATCTTCTAACAACTGGTTCTCCGAACTGCTTAGAATGTTAACAACCGGTTCTAGCGAATAGGTGCGAAGTGGTAGAATCCCACTCCTGCATTTAAGCATTTGTTTGAACAGGCAAGCAGACAACAGACAGGTGAGAAACTGGAGGGCATAATGGCTATAAAATCTTTCTAACAACTGTAAAATAGACTACTTTTATAAAATACAACAAAAGACCATCAAATCTCCAGAACTGAAGTAAAATCCAACCTACATACTGGCCGGCTTCTGCACATGGAATAGGGCACCTAGCTTATTTCATAATGAGTGCATCATATATAATGTAATTTAAATACTCGGCACTATTGTGATTAAGAATCACAGACAAGATTCCATCACAGATATGCAAGTCAGATCTCTCCATTCCTTTCATAGTTTATTGGCATAATTGAAAAATGTTCCATTAGATACAAATTCCCTTCAATCATAGCCTGAATCCATGAACCCATATCTTCACGTCACTTATATTTTCAAATGCTAAGCCTGTCTCTGGAATTTAATCTGTCCATCAAGTTCCAACATGAAATTTTCTGCATAAAGATTGGAAAGATTTTGAGTGGAAAGCACAAGACAAGCCTTAGCTATAGCTTGGACATGCCCAGAATATGTCTTCTGTTATATTTATGTGGTATAATGTTTATGTGGTATAAAGCGTTTGTAACTACTTATTTACAAATTTATGGTCGCAGTTATACCTCCTGTCCCATTTAATCTCTAGGATGATACACTAAAATACTTGATGATATAGGAGTCATAGAATGTAATCAGTTAGACTAAATTTAGAGTTAGACAGCTGGGAAGAAAAAACTGGAAAGCTAATTATGAACCAAGTTCAAACATTGCTAAAGGTTAAACTAAGCTTAGTTCTGTCCTAAACTAAACATCATCCCCTTTTTGCTTCCACAATCAGACCATTCCTTTTTTATTGAGATTTGCTGAATATGAATAAGATTTTATTCATTACTTCAACAGCTAATAGTTGTTAAGATTCTAGAAAATGTAATTGTCTCTGACTTCTGAGTAGTGTACTTAAAGTGACTTTCCTTGCTACAATGAAACCACTTTCAAGAACAGAAAGGAGACTATATATATATACCTGTAATGAATGTGTTAGGACAGGGAGAATTGAGAGGGGGCATCTTACCTTCTTTATCTTGATATCGGAAGTATGAAGAGATATCTTCATACTAGATAAACTAATATATATTATTATTAATATATAACTAATAAATATTATATATTTATGTTAGATAAACTAATATAACATTAGTTTAAATTAAATCTTAATTAAATATAAACTCCATTTCGTTGGCTTGTTTTAACTGACTCCATTCCCAGTGTTTATATCAAAACACTAAACAAAACATTGTTTATATCTGAATAGTTCATTGTCTCAGAAACATAATTTCCCTGATATAAGTAGCTATAGTGGCACAGTGGTTAGAATGCAGTACTGCATTCTATCCACAACTTGATTCAGCTTTCTATCCAACCAAGGTTCAATAAAATGAGGACTTAGATTATTGGTGGGTAACATGCCGACTTTCTAAACCACTCAGAGAATGCTGTAAGGCACTGTGAAGTGGTATATAAATCTAAGTGCTATTGCTATAAGTAATGTTCACAAATATCTATTGAGATACAGTATGTATTTGTTTGATCAGTATGGTTGGCATATAGAAACTTCAATCTTAAAAAGACACACTGTTTGATTAGTTTAACTTGACTAATTTTGTACAAAAGAAAAACCTCAAGCTGTTTTTATGGCTATTAATTGATAAAGTTTCATTTTAATGGATTCATCCATCACACTTATTCACATGTGACATCCTTTAATGCTGCCTTGCCATTTTCTCATTAAATATGTTCATTTTTTTTAGATTGTTTTAGTAACTAGTGTGGGTTTGGCAAGAATGAAAATGAGAAATTTAAATATAAAACAGATTTGGCTTTATTTATATTACCCAAAATTGGAGTGAGGGAGGGAGAAAGAGTTTTCTAGTCAGTTGTCCCTTTATTTTTTTATAAAATAAGTGATACATTTCTGATTACACTACTGTGGAATTATTCATAGAATATATGGGAGGCAAGCCAAACAACAGTGAAATTGGGTGCTGGTTAAAATGAAGGAATAGGGATGAAAAATACAAAAATTTCAAGAGATCTTGAAAACATGACCTATTCTATTGTATAGAGAAGCACAACATTATATGTCACTATCTGGGAATGTACTGCAGAATAAAACTGATGCTTGATAAAACCATTTACCTAATGCTTACAAAACCAGGTGAAGTTATTTTGGAATCTAATGAAATCAACCACAAAGCACTGTTTGCCACACAGGCAGAAAAAAACTTTTTTGTTTTATCCAAAACATGGTACCTGAAAAAAGTTCAAATTCAGCAGAACAATTATGCTTGGGAGAAGCCTTCCTGTATGCTGACAGGGAGAAAACTGACTTACTGAATCACATTAATTCAACATCTATTCATATCATTTTCAAGTTAATCTGGAACTGATAAAATGTGTTTCGTCTTACATATGAAATTGCAGAAACATACAGTATCTTCAAAATGATATACATAAAAATCCCCAAGTGCAATTGGATCTATTGTTTCCTTAATAAATTTTCAACGGCAGCAACATCACTTGGAAATTCTCAATAGAAATCTGTATAAACCTGACTCTGTTGTTACATCTTCAAACCCCCAAAACTTTAACCTTAAACTGTCCACTGTGGACCCCACTCCATTCCTAAGAGGGGACATGCATATGCTACCAGTGTGCCTACCGTACTTGTCCTATTGTTCCCATTTATTCATACTCATTTATTATGTATATACTTATACCTGTTTATACTTATAAGTTTATATGTTATGTTTATACTTATACTTGTTTTCTCATACATGCTTGACAAAATAAATAAAATCTATTTCTATTTTGAGATGTTATTGTTTTAATAAAGTAATACTTGGAGCCAAGGTAAGTTCTACTTAACTCCCACTGAACTCAGTGAAATTTAAGGCCTATTAACATCATATTGCAAATTAATGTTTGCTGTAGCAAAACTAGTGTTTTGCTGTATTACAATAAATGTAGTAAGTTGCCAGTAGTCGGAATTCAAACTTGATCAATAATAAGATGTCATTTTTACTATAAGGAGCTTTATCCACTGTTAAAGTGAGACATGAATAATAAATCAACTGTTAATGTTTGTTTTGAAATGCTCAAAGTATTGTTGTCTGTTTTTCAGTTAATAGAACATAATCCGCAAGATACAACAGAAACAAGCTGTTCTTTGTCCTCTGGGAGGGGGACAGAGAGTCTACTTTAGGAGTAGTTTATACAGTATAACCTGATTGTATTTCTCCCTGGTGTTTATAGGAAGAGATTCTAGTTGCCAAAATATTGGATACTAGAAAAAAAAAACATTCAGATGATTAGACATAAAAACAAATCTGAAAGTCAGTATTTAGATTTATCCTATAAATAACATTATTGACAGCTGGCTTCTTTTTTTTTTTGGTGATAATCAAAACTAACCATTGCAGACTTTTAAGGCGTTGAAAATGTTCATGTTATGAAATGATCTGTTCTACCACTGGGGTAGGTAAATCTGTTCTCTGAGGACACTATTTCACAATAACTCAAAGAATCTTGTTCACAGCTAAGAACATCTTTCAACCTCAAGAAGTTGCTGAGAGTGGCAAAGCAATTTTTTTTTTCTGAAAAAATAATCCAGAATAGATCTCATTCTCAATTCTGTCATCCAGCCAACTGAAAAAATCTATGGAGGGGTCAGATCCTATTTGTTCCCTTTGATATACTGATCAGTTAACCTTACCTGATTGCACAAGGAAAAAAAAAACACTAAGAAGAGTGAAATGTGAAAACTTTTTTATGGTTATAGATAAAAGAAAAGAATGAACAGAGAGTTTATATTATTGTAATAAAAACATAAATCAAAATCTACCAATGATATTACGAATGACAGAATAATTATTTACTTGCCTTTGACATAGCTATTGACCCAAAAATATTTTAAACAGCTTGCAGGGAAATGCAAATTATTTTATTGAAATATAATGTATATATTATAATGTAATATAATTCCTCCTATCTTGAAAAAAAATCAGATGGCTAAAGGCTAGGTCACATCGGCCGACAGATGCAAAACGTATGTAAAAAGGACACAGCGGATGAGCAAATTTTCCATCCGTTGTTATCCGCTCTCAAAAGTGCCCCAAATCTGCATAAACAGAGCGGACAACAACGGAAAGGAATGGACGTGGGGAGGACGTAGTGAGGATGTTAAGTGGATGCGCAACAGAAGCCTAGCGGATGGAAGCGGATGACACATCCGCAGGGCTTCCGTGGGAGAACAGTAAAGCGGACGTGCAGCAGAAGGAGCGGATGCTGAGCGGATACAGTGGATTCATCACGGACGCCTAGAGGATGCCTAGCGGATGCCTAGCGGATGCAAAGCGTTCACTGCGCATGCCGGGGAGGATGCATTGCATCAGCCCTGCAGATATAAAGGGAAGCAGCTCGCAAGCAGGTCACCATTCAGAGGAAAGACCTGCTGCCAGACACATCTTAAGCCAACAACCATGGGGAAGAAGAGGAAGCCTGTGCTTACTCCTGCCAGCCCTGGCAAGAAGGACAGGACTACCATCCCACCCCCTGGCGCTGACTCTGCTTATGCTGGGGCTTCTGCTGCTGGGGCTGACTCTGCTGGTGCTGGTGCTTCTACTGGTGCTGCTCCTAGTGCTGGTTCTTCTGCTGGTGCTGCTCCTGGTGCTGGTGCTGGTGCTTCTGCTGGTGCTGACTCTGCTGGTGTTGCTGGTGTTGCTGGTGTTGCTGGTGTTGCTGGTGTTGCTGGTGTTGCTGGTGTTGCT
>BLBF01000022.1:33549483-33587169 GCA_015471245.1 Laticauda colubrina | reverse complement strand
CTGGTGTTGCTGGTGTTGCTGGTGTTGCTGGTGTTGCTGGTGTTGCTTCTGGTGCTGCTGGTGCTGCTGGTGCTGCTGGTGCTGCTGGTGCTGCTGGTGGTGGTGGTGGTGGTGTGGTGGACCAGTCCCTAGAACCTCAAAGCCCTGCTGATGAGGGACTAGAAGGCCTTGCCAGAGGGAGGAAGAGGCATTCGCAAGAAAAGGGGGAGAGGAGACAGTACTCCATTGCAGAGGAACATGAGGAGGAGGTGCTCGAATGGCTGAGGGAGAACGAGTACCTCTGGAGGAAGGGACACAGGCTCTATCAAGACACCAAGCAGAAGCAGGCGGCTTGGAGAGAGAAGGCGGAGAGCCTGGGCTACACTTCGAATGTCCTCCTGGGGTGGTGGAAGCACATGCACACCTGGTACGGGAAGCTGCACCTGAAGAAGTCTGGCCAGGCCACGGTCAAGCTCACCGACTGGGAGACCTACCTGATGGCCAAGTGCAGCTTCTTGGAGAGTGAGATCCGCCACCGAGCAGCCCCTCTGTCAACCCTCTCTCTCTCTCTGTCAACCCTCTCTCTCTCTCCCACAGAGAGCCAGTCCTCTTCTGGCCAAGAGTCAGCTCCTGTGTCCAGGCAGGTGTCTGTGGAGCGCCCCATGATGGAGACCCCCCCGACAGCTACACTCCCCATGCCGGAGCACATGGAGGACCCCCTGACGCAGTTGGAGCAAGAAGAAGCCACTGCCACCAGAGACCAACCCAAACCCACCCCCAGCTCCACCTCCACAGAAAGCAGGCAGAGAGCCAGACCGGAGAGAGCCACACTGTCCTCTTGGAGATCAGGGACACCATCAAGAGCAGCGTAGATCTCCTCTCTCAGCTGGTACACTCCGACATATCATACTCTAACAGAAAGCCCTTCCTCACCTACGTGAACCAGACCCTCATGAAAATGCCCAAATCCCAGTACCAGGTGATCAAGGAGAGGATCACAGGTCTTCTACACCACCTTCCAGGCCCAGCTGAACCTGCTCTGACCCAGTCCAGGTCTGCTCCTCCACCCCAGGTGGTGTCACAGCCCTTCCAAGGCTTTCAACAGCCCCTCACCTACCAAGGCTACAGCTACCAGGAATTCCAGCAGCACAGGCAGCCCTTCCCAGTACAGGCACAGGTACACCACACACCACAGGTGCCACTGATGCCACTGATACCACCTATGCCACAGACACCACAGATGCCACTGATGCCACAGATGCCACCAATGCCACAGATGCCACCGACGCCTCACCTCGCTCACCTGCAGACCAGACAGCACCACTACACCCCTCCTTCCTCCATCCTACAGCCAAGCCCGGCCTCAGAACATCTGTCATCGGTCTTGGGACTGACATCCCATGTCATGGAGGAAGGGCCTCTCAGCATCATGGGACTGAGCCAGCTCTCTGAGGGCTTCCTCCACACACCATCCCCTGTTGTCCTCTCGGGGCCAGGCACCCCAATGGCACCTCAAACCAGCACTCCAGCCACTGCCACCTCCACAGTACCTGGACCCTTCACCCCTGAGACCATGGGCACGCCTCAGAGTGACTGAGAAGAGTGCCAGAGACTGGGTTGCTACCTGTTGACTTTATCTTTTCTTGGGACACTTTACTTGGGTCATTTTGCTTTTACAATTTGTTATTAATAAAGGTTATCTTTGCTTCACACACTTGGTTCAGTTCTTTTAGTAAATAAAGTCTTGGTGGAAACTTTTAGAAATGATTTAAGCCTTTGCATGCTTGTGGGATGGGTAAGGATAGCAGTGGGATGGGCAGGGATACCTTTGGTATGGGTAATAGCTGTGGGATTGGTAAGGATAGTTGTGGGATGGGTAAGGATAGTTGTGGGATGGGTAAGGATAGTTGTGGGATGGGTAAGGATAGTAGTGGGATAGATAAGCCTCCAGTGCAAGCATAGTGGGACTGTAAGGTCCACCCTCCCAGGTGCCACACCTATGGACCTTTATTATCAATAACAATTTAATCATTGATCAACACATTTCAACATAAACACAATTCTTTATTAAACGCCCTGTTATTGTAGGCCCACCCAACATACATGGCACAATCTCATCAGTGTGATGAGACAGGCTCAAGGAAGCATCCATTAAGCATCTACCATCCTGTCTTGCCACTCCACTGCTCCAGCTGGGGAGTTGCACCAGTGTTTCAGGAGGTTGCGCTGCTTCTTCCTTTCATGTGAAGTTCTGTTGGGGCCTGGCACATCCACATTGTCTATCAGGTTTATTCCTTGCCTCCATTCACCAGGCTCCATGTCCCCATTGCCTTGTTGGTGGTCCACAAGCCTGTTTTGCAACACTGGGTAGCGGGTGCGCATGAGATTGTGCAGGATGCAGCAAGCTTCCACGATGCTCCTCACAGTCCCTGGGTGATGCTGCATGGTGATGAGAAGTACCTGGAACCTGTTGGCCAGGATGCCAAAGGCATTCTCCATCACCAGTCTTGCCCTGGACAGCCTGTAGTTGAAGATCCTCTCTTCACAGGTGAGGTATCTGGAAGTGTAGGGCTTCATGAGGTAGGTTCTGAGGGAGAAGGCGTCATCACCCACGATGAAGTAGGGCACATCTTGTGTGTCGTTGGGTAGGGGGTCTGGATCTGGAAAACCCATGATGAGGTTGCATTCCAGCCCCTCCTTGAGGTCACTGGCGTTGTATACCTGGGCATCTGAAGCTGACCCATTGCCTGAATCATCAATGTACATGAACTTGTAGTCAGCATCAACCATGGCAAAGAGGATGATGCTGAAGAAGCCCTTGTAGTTGAAATAATTGGACCCTGAGTTGGCTGGAGCTTTGCAGGTCACGTGCGTGCCATCTATGGCTCCAACGGTGTGGGGGAAATTCCACTTCTGATACCACTGCTCTGCAACTTTCCTCCAGCCTTGTTCAGTGGAGGGGCACTGGAGGAGCTCCTCCAGGTATTCTTCGATGATGGCCTGCACCACTTCTCTGACCACAATGCTGATGGTGTTGTGTGGCACCCTCCAGCCATACTGCATGTTTCTGTATGTGGTTCCAGAGGCCAGGTGGCGCAGAGTCAGTGCCACCTTCAGTCCAGGGTCCAGGCTGGGCCGGAAGTTGGCGTTTGCCTTGGTCAACCTGGGTCTCAGCCGCTCCACAACTTCGTCAAACATGGCTGGTGGCATCCTCATGAAGTTCTGGAATGCACGAGTGTCTTCGTTCCTCAGCTCCACCATCAGCTTGTCATACAACCCATACTTGGCTCTTCTTGCGATCCATCTTTAGAGCCACACACTTCTTGGGCGCCTCCTTTTCCTTGTGTAGAACAGGTGAAAGAGCCTGTAAAGGGCTTTGCACTGTTGTAGAATGATGGTGGCTACCAAAAGGAGTGTGCGACGATCCATGGTGGAGATGACTGGATTCTGTGGAAGAGCAAGAGAAAGATCAAGGCTGAAGAGGTCTGCACAGGGGGGCTGCTGGACTGAATGTGAGATCCAGGTGATTTCCTTCCCCTTTTTATAGGAAATATCAGTTTTCCACTAGGTGTCCTTCTGCATCCTCTAGACATCCTCCAGACATCCTAAATATCCAAGATACATCCCCTATATGAACGTTTTTTCCGTTTTAATGCTTTATATGCGAGCTGCATCCACTTACATCCTTTCTATGTCCGTGCTACTCATACTGTGTGGACGTTCCGTGTCTGTTTCGCTTCCTCCCTCTTTCCGTTTTCCACTGGAGCGGATGCGAGTTGCGTGGATGCGCAGCAGATGCCGAGCAGATACAGCGGACGTGTAACAGATGTAGTACGTTTGTTCCCCGTATGTGTCGCGGATGTAGAACGGATGCTGCAGAAAGTTCATCTGCTCAAAAAGTTTTGTGCAGCTCAACTTTTTGAGCGGATGAAATCTCAGTAGACAGATGCTGGATGGATAGAACGTATGAATCACACACGCAGTGTGTACAGAACGGATGCTTCGCGTTAAACAATGGATGGCAAGTGTTTTTCTCCGTTTTACATCCTCTTTCCATTCGTTGGTGCAGTGTGACATGGGCTTAAGTAATTGGTGTAAACCAGGATTATGTTCCTCTGCTGGTAGGCCATACTGTAGATACAATCAAGATACATTTAACTGCTTGAAGATTTTATGATTTGGAATAGCCATTTCCAAAATAACAATGCTAGTTTTCTGGGATAGCTAAATTAGATAAGTATGTGAAGAAAAGGATGATTATACGACTGCTGAGTTCTTCTTGGAAGCAGGAAAAAAAAACACTGCACATTGTCTGTATAGCGAAGCAGTGTTTTTCAAATTTGGCAACTTTAAGATAGATGGATCTTAGACTCTTAGAATTCACCTGGCAGCCAAAAATAAAGCTCCCCATAGGAAAGTGTCTGGGTCCCCCAATTCATTCCTGCCTGCCACCACTGACTAGATTCATGAATGAATGGAAATGCAATAGCTCAACTCCCATTCTTTATATTGAGGATCATTGAAAGGTCACCAAAACCTGATCAATAGAATAAAATTTTATAGGGTGGGATACCTCAGTGTGTAGGTTGTCAGTCAACCATATCTTCTTTCATGATACTTTATTTTTCCCTCACTGAGTTGTCTCTTTTCACTATCTGAAGCAACTGATCAAAAATGATCACTGAGGATATTTACACCATTCCACTTACTCTGGAACTGTTTAAGACTTACTCCTTAGTTGTATTGTTCTATGTAATTGTCTATATAAAGCAGATGGCCTAAAGATGGTCTAGATGCTTTGTCTATACAAAGCAGATGGCCTGTTTTGGCTTGGACATTAGAACTGGAGGGAATACATTTTATGGAGAGATTACATTTTAGACATTTTATTAGTCAGGCAGGCTCGGGGTGGAATTGCCTTATGCTGTGTCAGAACATTATATGGTATTATTTTCTGAGCCTTATGTGGTAACATCAGGAAATGAATTTGTATAAATCACATGCTTTACCATGTTAGATTTTCAACTTGTCCCATAATTATGAGGACAAACAAAGGCAAGATCATAATCAGAATGCTTGTGGATGTTGAACCACCTGGTTTTTAAATGTATTATTCATTTTACTATGAGTTTCTTAAGAATCCATAGCAAAGAACCTTAATTCTAAGTAATAGCATATAAAATCATGAGTAACAGTTAGTGAAATAAAAATCATGCTTATGCTGGTGGGAATCTTCCTAATATGTGTCATTTGCATTTTCATGGTACAGAATACAGAATATAGAATGTGTCATTTGCATTTTCATGGTACAGAATACACTGATGTGCACACAAAGTCATCTGAACTAAGAAATGTTCAGCTAATTCAGATTGGATAATTTATCAGTGATAAGTTATCCAATCCAGAGCAGTGTCAGCAGACATAGGCACATGCCAGAGCTGTTCTACCTTCCCTAAATAGCTGTTACTTTTATGATTAACTGTAATGTTAAACAAAGAAATGGGATTCATACCTATTAGAGGCACTCTTCAAACTCACATGTGACAGCAAGGAAATGACATCAATAAGAGAATGTTATGTAAAATAAAAAAGTATTTTTCATACAGTTGATGGGACATAATCCAGCCATAATTAAATGCTGTGAACTTCCAATCATTTCAGCACTTCTATAATTAGTTGATAATTAAAGCACTCAAAAAGTCTTATATTTTGACTGACTTCCCACCCTTTTTTCCTGTTAGTCAAAACAAAACAATAAATGATTGCAAGGGCAGGAGGGCTTCTTTGGAAGTTCTTGAGATTTAAGAATAGGAAATGATGCATTTCATGAAATATATGCTTATTGGAACATTTTTAAAAATCTTTAAAATATCTCAGCAGTTGGTGAAGGAGTTGTTTCAGGTTGGTAGTGATTTTAATTTTGGTTATGCTTTGTATCCATTGGACAGAAAGAATGGGCAGAAAGGTTGGAAATGCTTGTTGGATCAGCCTCCTTCTGTGCTCTGACTGCTTTGCTTTCAGGAAACTTAAATTATAAGATAATTATAACTTAACTTAAGTTAATACAGGTAGTCCTTGACTTACAGTTCATTTAGTGACTGTTTAAAGTTACAACAGCACTGAAAAGAGTGATGTATGATCGTTTTTCACACTTACAACTGTTGCAGCATTGCTGAAGTTATGTGATCAAAATTCAGGTGTGTGGCAACTGACTCATATTTATAATAGTTGCAGTGTCCCGGGGCCATGTAATCACCCTTTACAACCTTCAGGCAAGCAAAGTCAATGGAGAAGCCTTATTCACTTAACAACATTATTACTAACTTAATAACTGCAGTGATTCACTAAACAATTGTAGGGAGAAAAGTCATAAAATGGGGCAAATTAACTTAACAAATGTTGGCAACATAATTTTTGGGCTCAATTGTCATAAGTCAAGGACTATCTGTAATTACTATTTGTAATTGTTTGACTTGCCTTTCCATAAACTTTAATTATTATTTTAATTTCAAGACTGCCGAACTTAATAGCAACTCCTAGATAATAGTAAATAAAGATGGTCATTTCTTTTGATAAGAATTTATTCTGCTTCACCCAGGAGCTTTTTTCATCTTGGAAAGAACTATAATACATGCTCAAAACAATGAATAGAATTTGGTGAAAATTTGATCATTGTGTTTTATTTATTTATTTTAATAATACTTTATCAATACATGCAATCATTTTTATATATCAAATGTATGAAAAAGTGCTAAAATGTATTTTCAAAAGGCAGTATAAATTCTGCCAGATGATTGGCTATAGAAAAAAAATTACTGTGGTTCAAATGTTCTTTAGTAGGCACACCTACAAACCTAGAAACTGGGATTTTATCTAAGATCCCTTGAAGTAGGAAACAGCAGATGTTTCTAGAAGGGCTATAATTAGTCTGTATAGTTCAAGACTGCATGTATTTTTCTTTTAATCAGCATGTACAAAATATGAGGATATACAGTAAAAGCATCCACACAGCAATTTACATACCAAATTGTATGGGCTAGGAGATACTGTGTTTACAGATTTCTTATCTAACCTCTGCTTTATAGAAATAGTACGTTTAGCTTTACCTATCAAAGACTTGAGCAGGATAACCCTGCTATTTAAAAAAAAAATAGAATAAGTTAAAATGTAATGTGAACTAACGTTGCAAAATGTTGCAGTCTTGGTTCCTGGCGTTCAGAATGTTCTAAATAGGAATGGATTCGTTATTTTCTCACTGGAAAAATAGTTGGTGTTTAAGAGTTTCAATACCCTATATTATAAACTTTTCAAGCAAAGATTTGGGACATTGAATTGTATCTGGAATGTTGCAAGTTTATGGTCTTATGTGATGTTTCATTATCAAACAATTGGATGATATTACTATTCAAATAAAAGATCTTTTTGCCATTGCATTTTGTGTTAACATTTCCTAAATATCATTAGTCCAATAGCAATCATTTAGAGATCAATTCCAAAATAGAAATGAGTTAGAATAATCAATTATTAGTCGGATAGATAATTGGAAAGTACTTCTTGTTCTTTTTAAATTCAAGGAACCTAGAATATTGCTAATATTGATGAAGCATTAATTAGTATTATTATTAATAATACTATTTTTTCTTTTACTCTATTTACAGTAAGCATATTTAACTGGGGAGCCACTATTTTTTCAACATGGAGATATAGTAAGAAGAGATTTCATCACTTAGAGTTTTCTTTATACAACGTCCCAGTGTCATGTTATTTCTCTATGATTTAATTTCTGATTATACTTCACATAGTTTATGTAAGGAAAAATAAATAACATGAACCCTAAAATGAGTTCTTGGAAAATTGGTCTATAGATGTCAACATTCATAATGATAGATAATTGGAGAATCATGTCTGTGAAATTTGATTTGGGTAAATATAAGGAGATGGGCAAGAGATGAAAAACACTTGTTGAACCACAAGTATTAATTAGTTGTACCTTTTGCACAGCAGATATCCTGAGAATTATGAGTCAGGCATCTGATAATAAAAGGCATTATTATGAGTAAGTATTTAATTCGGAATTTTCTAAGTAACATTTACTTCTGCTCTCAAGTTATGACATGAAAGGGTGTGTGCAAATTTGAAAGAACTGAAGACACAGGGGAAAAGAGTATGATCACTATCAGGACTTTAGTTCCATGCAATCTCCTTTAAAGCTTACAGAATGGGATTTATTGTCCTTTATTTTAGTTGTATTTCTAATTGTAATGCATTTTTTCCCACTTCCTACAGGTCCCTGAAATTTTTGTCCAGCCACTCATAAAGAAAAGTACAAAACTTTGTCAGGGTCTGCTTAAAAAGCAAAAAAATAGCTATATTTTATTGAATGCATCGCGCATCTTATGTTGAAATAGTGTAGGTTCTGAATGTCACCAGAAAAAAAATGCTACATTTCCCATTGTCTCTTTCTTTTACTTGCAAAGCTTTCAAAAAGGAGGATAAAAGAATTCAATGCTTTTAGTCAGTATATAATAACTAAACATTTGAAAGGCTTTTGGAAATTATCCCAAATGTATAAAGCACTATACATTTTAAATAAATTTTATTTGCTTAGCAGGGATTATGCAGATCATGTTTTTCCTTCAATTGTGCCATCGTCATGTGCAAAATAGAGATGGAATCCAAAAAGCCAGGAAAATTGAGAAAATCAGGCAATTTAAATGAGTATAAAGATTTATTGCAAGCTTAAGCACTAAAAAAATCTGAGCTACCAATGGTCAATGGAAATTAGTGAGATAAGAAAGTCATTCAAGGTGAGCTGGACTTAGGTCTCTTGTGGGTGTACACTGCACTGATGACACACCTGACCCCTACCTTGGGCTCAGCCTGGTCATCTCCTACATCTGGCCATGAATTAGAATAAAGTTTTCACCATAGCAATTTATTTCAAATCAGAATTAATATGGAATCATGCCTTACAATAATTTGTTTGCTTAAATTGTGCCTGCTACAGTTTTTAACTGTACTTGACTCCTGTCGTACAACTTATGTTCTTTTTGTTTTGTTGTCTTTTTAATGTAGACCTGTGTTCATTCATTCATTCTTCAGTTAGATAATATTTTTCCTTAATTTCTTTAAAAAGTGCTATCATTTTATAGATTTCTTATCCTCCATCTATCTATCCTCCATCTATTTATCATCTATGATTTTTCTATCCATCCACCAAACTACTGGTCCCAAGTTTTAAATCTTGAATCATTTCCTGCCACTTTTTTAAATCAACATTTTTTTCTTTGTTCGTTCCTTTTATCACCTGGAAGTTGCTATCTGTCCTTTGTTTATATAGTTTTTCCTGGTATAAGAATCAGAGAACCATGTTTCATCCTCACAGCCACAAACCACTTTATATGCTGGAGTTGTTCTTTAAACTTTTCATCTCTTTTCTCATTATCTCCATTCAATCACAACTTCCTAAACCTTTTTTCCTCTCTATCAATTCATCCTTCCCGCCTATATTTGTTTTGCAATTTAATTCTCATTCATTTCAATACACCCATACTTCTTGTGCTCTTCCTCACCTATCTAGCCTCATCTATCTAGCATTCTGCCACAACAAAGCACTGTATCTAACCCCCACACCTCTAATATCTCCAAAACATTTGTTTATACAGGTGACTCTGGATACAGGAAGCTTCATTTACAATTCCAAAACATAAAAGTACTAAAAAAATAGTTAGTATTCTGTGGTACATGAGTAAACATTTTCATGTATCTATTGGCAAGGACATGAGTTATTTTAGAAATGTGTAAATTAGCAGACTGATTTGTGGGTGTTCATAAAGATTTGTTTGTTTGTAATAAAGTTAGGACATCTGAACAAAGTATTTGCTCTGCCTTCTAACTTGGCTAAGATGGATCTTTTTTTGATCCACACAATTATTTAGAACAGCTACCTTTTTCTTGTTTGGATTGGCTTGCTTTATTGGTAATGGATGGTGTTGTCCCACTCATGCCACATGATTCATACTGGCTTTTCTATTCAGCCTTTTTCACACTTTCTAGGGTCTTTTTTGACCTTGTTGTGTTGGAGAGAGACTGCCTGACCCAGGGAGAGAATGGCTGAGCCAAATGGGAATTTAGCCTGCAATCCCTACATGGGCACAGAGAGTAAAGGTTAGGTCACACTGGCCGATGGATGCAAAACATATGCAAAAAGGACACAGCAGACGAGCAAAATTTCAGGGGTGGCTCCATACGTTGCTATCCGCTCTCAAAAGTGCCCCAAATTTGCATAAACAAAATGGAAAACAATGGAAAGGAACAGACGTGGGAAGGATGTAGCGGGGATGGAAAGCGGATGTTCGTAGGAAGCCTAACGGATGAAAGCGGATGGAAGCAGGGCTTCCGGGGGAGAATAGCGAAGCGGACGCATAGCGGAAGGAGTGGATGCATAGTGGATGACGCGGATGCATCACGGACGCCTATAGGATGCATAGCGGATGCGTAGCGGATGTATAGCGGATGCAAAGTGTTCACTGTGCATGCGGGGAGGATGAATTGTGTAAGCTCCATGGATATTAAAGGATGCAGCTCGCAAGCAATCACCATTCAGAGGAAAGACCGGCTGCCAGAGATATCTTGAGAGAACACCATGGGGAAGAAGAGGAAGCCCGTGCCTACTCCTGCCAGCCCTGGCAAGGAGGACAGAACCACCATCCCACCCCCTGGCACTGACTCTGAAGCTGCTGGTGCTTCTGCTGCTGGTGCTGGTGCTCCTGGTGTTGCTGCTGATGATGCTTCTCCTGCTGGTGCTGCTGGTGCTTCTTCTGCTGGTGCTGCTGGTGCTGCTGGTGCTTCTCCTGCTAGTGCTGCTGGTGCTGCTGGTGCTTCTCCTGCTGCTGCTTCTTCTTCTGCTGCTGGTGCTTCTCCTGCTGCTGCTGCTGTGGTGGACCAGCCCCAAGGCCCTCAAAGCCCTGCTGCTGAAGGCCCTGAAGCCCCTGCCAGAGGAAGGAAGAGGCAAGGCAAGGAGAAGGGAGAGAGGAAACAGTACTCCATTTCCAAAGATCATGAGGAGGAGGTGCTGGAATGGCTGAGGGAGAACGAGTACCTATGGAAGAAGGGCCACAGGCCCTATCGCAACACCAAGAGGAAGCAGGTAGCTTGGAGAGAGAAGGCGGAGAGCCTGGGCTACACTTCAGATGAACTCCTTGGATGGTGGAAGCACATGCACACCTGGTATGGCAAGCTGCACCTGAAGAAATTCGGGCAAGCCGCTGTCAAGCTCACTGACCGGGAGACCTATGTCATGGCCAGGTGCAGCTTCCTGGAGGGTGAGATCCATCACTGAGGAGCAGCCCCTCCCTCTGTCAACCCTCTCCCGCAGACAGCCCACAGAGAGCCACTCCTCTTCCAGCCAGGAGACAGCTACCATGTCCAGGCAGGTGTCTTTGGAGGGCCCCAAAACAGAGACCCCCCCAACAGTTGCACTCCCCATGCCAGAGGACATGGAGGATCCCCTGTCTCAGATGGAGCAAGAAGAAGCAGCCACCAGAGACCAACCCACACCCAGCTCCACCTCCACAGAAAGCAGGCAGAGAGGCAGACCGGAGGGACAGAGCCACACTGTCCTCTTGGAGATCAGGGACACAATCAAAGCCAGCACAGATCTCCTCTCCCAGCTGGTCCACTTCGACATACCATCCTCAAATCACAAGCCCTTCATCACGTATGTGAGCCAGACCCTCATGGACATTCCTGAGGCCCAGTACCAGGTGATGAAGGAGAGGATCACAGGTGATGAAGGAGAGGATCTTCTGCACCACCCTCCAGGCCCAGCTGAACCTGCTGCTACCCACTCCAGGTCTGCTCCTCCACCCCAGGAGATGTCACAGCCCTTCCACGGATTTCAACAGCCCCCCGCCTACCAAGCCTACCACTACCAGGACGTCCCACAGCAGAGGCAGCCCTTCCCGGTCCAGGCACAGGTTCCTCAGACACGACAGATGCCACAGACACCTCACCTGACCCAACTGCAGACCAGACAGCCCCACTACACTCCTCCTTCCTCCACCCCACAGCCAAGCCCTTCGTCAGAACATGTGTCATCAGTCTTGGGCCTCACATCCCAGGTACTTGATGAAGGGCCTCTCAACCTCACGGGACTGAGTCAGTTCTCTGAGAGCTTCCTGCACACACCATCTCCTGTTGTACTCTCGGGGCCAGGCACTCCAATGGCGCCTCATACCAGCACTCCAGCAACATCCACCTCCACAGTCCCTGGCCCCTTTACATCTGAGACCATGGGCACTCCTCAGAGTGACTGAGAAGAGTGCCAGAGACTGAGTTGTTACTTTACTGTTCACTTTATCTTTGCTTAAGACACTTTACTTGGGTCATTTTGCTTTTTAATAAAGTCATACAGTTTGTTATTAATAAAGGTTATCTTTGCTTCAAACACTTGGTTCATTTTTTTTTTACTTAATAAAGTGTTGGTGAAAACTTTGAAAAAAGGGTTAAGTCTTTGCATGCTTTGCATGTGGGATTGGTAAGGATAGCTGTGGGATGGATAGCTGTGGGATGGGTAAAGATAGCTGTGGAATTGGTAAGGATAACTGTGGGATGGGTAAGGATAGTTGTGGGATGGGTAAGGATAGTTGTGGGATAGATAAACCTCCAGTGCAAGCATAGTGGGACTGTAAGGTCCACCCTCCCAGGTGCCACACATATGGCCCTTTATTATCAATAACAATTTAATCATCGATCAACACATTTCAAAATATACAAAACTCTTTATTAATGATCTATTCATTGTAGGGCCACTCAACATAAATGGCACAATCTCATCAGTGTGATGAGACAGGCTCAAGGAAGCATCCATTAAGCATCTACCATCCTGTCTTGCAACTCCACTGCTCCAGCTGGGGAGTTGCACCAGTGTTTCAGGAGGTTCCGCTGCTTCTTCCCTTCACGTGAAGCTCTGTTGGGGCCTTGCACATCCACAGTGTCTATCAGGTTTCACCCTTGCCTCCATTCACCAGGCTCTATGTCCCCATTGCCTTGTTGGAGGTCCACAAGCCTGTTCTGCAACACTGGGTAGCGGGTGCGCATGAGATTGTGCAGGATGCAGCAAGCTTCCACGATGCTCCTCACAGTCCCTGGGTGATGCTGCATGGTGATGAGAAGTACCTGGAACCTGTTGGCCAGGATGCCAAAGACATTCTCCACCACCCGTCTTGCCCTGGACAGCCTGTAGTTGAAGATCCTCTCTTCATAGGTGAGGTATCTTGAATTGTAAGGTTTCATGAGGTAGGTTCTGAGGGAGAAGGCGTCATCACCCCACGATAAAGTAGGGCACATCTTGTGTGTCGTTGGGTAGGGGGTCTGGATCTGGAAAACCCATGATGAGGTTGCATTCCAGCCCATCCTTGAGGTCACTGACATTGTATATCTGGGCATCTGAAGCTGACCCATTGCCTGAAGCATCGATGTACATGAACTTGTAGTCAGCATCAACCATGGCAAAGAGGATGATACTGAAGAAGCCCTTGTAGTTGAAATAAGTGGACCCTGAGTTGGCTGGAGCTTTGCAGGTCACATGCTTGCCGTCTATGGCTCCAACGGTGTGGGGGAAGTTCCATTTCTGATTCCACTGCTCCGCAACTTTCCTCCAGCCTTCTTTAGTGGAGGGACACTGGAGGAGCTCCTCCATGTATTCTTCGATGATGGCCTGCACCACTTCTCTGACCACAATGCTGATGGTGTTGTGTGGCACCCTCCAGGCATACTGCGTGTTTCTGTATGTGGTTCCAGAGGCCAGGTGGCGCAGAGTCAGTGCCACCTTCAGTCCAGGGTCCAGGCTGGGCCGGAAGTTGGTGTTTGCCTTGGTCAACCTGGGTCTCAGACGCTCCACAACTTTGTCAAACATGGCTGGTGGCATCCTCATAAAGTGCTGGAATGCACGAGGGTCTTCATTCCTCAGCTCCACCATCAGCTTGTCATAGAGTCCAAACTCTGTTCTTCTCCTGATCCATCTTCGGACCCAGACAGCTCTTGGACGTCTCCTACTTCTCCTTGCGTAGAAAAGGTGAAACAGTCTGAACAGGGCTTTGTTCTGGTGTTGAATGATGGCGGTTACCAAAAGGAGTATGCAATGATCCATGGTGGACATCAATGGATGATGTGGAAGAGCAAAAGCAAGGCTGAAGAGGTCGGCACCGCAGGGCTGCTGGACTGAAAGTGAGATCCAGGTGATTTCCTCCCCCTTTTTATAGGAAATGTCGGTTTTCCGCTATGTGTCATTCCACATACTCTAGACATCCTCCAGACATCCTAAATATCTGAGATACATCCCATATACGAACGTTTTGTCCATTTTAATGCTTTCTATACGAGATGCATCCGCTTTCATCCTTTCTATGTCCATGCTACTAATGCTGTGTGGAGTTCCATGTTCCTTTCGCTTCCTCCCTCTTTCCGCTTTCCGCTGGAGCGGATGTGAGTTGCGCGGATGCCCAGAGGATGCCGAGAGGATACAGAAGACGTGTAATGGATGACAATGGACGTAGAACATTTGTTCCCCATATGTGTCGCGGATGTAGATCGTACGCGGCAGAAAGTTCATCTGCTCAAAAAGTTTTGTGCAGCTCAAAACTTTTTGAGCGGATGAAATAGCAGTAGATGGATGTTTCACGGATAGAGCGTATGAAACACGTATGCAGTGACTACACAACAGATATATCACATTTTCCAATGGATGGCAAGTGTTTTTCTCCATTTTACATCCTCTTTGCATCCATTGGTGCAGTGTGACATGGGCTTAAAGTTTGGCTCTCACCTCCTTCAATGCCTTTGAACCTTATTTAGTCCCACCCAGCTGAAAACTGTCAGTCCAAGAAGATTCCTATGTATTGACTTGAGCAATAAAACAAACTAATTTAACTCTTCACATGTGGATCTGCTTGTTCACACCTAACATGCTTTTGGATGCTAGTGTTGCCCGAAGATAACACTTGCCTAAGCGCACCAATGGTGCCTACTGTCCCTGTCCTATTGTTTTTTTATTTTTCTTATAAGTATCTATCTCATGTATTCAAAACTATATTTATTCTTATACCTGCATCTTGTAAGCGATTGACAAATCAAATAAATACCAAATACTAAGATTGCTCTAGACTCATTCCAATAACTTCTTGTTATTTGTAGTTGGGATAATCTTTCCTCTGAATCTTTGATCCAAATGCTAGCAATAGCAGGAAAAGGAAAGTGTTTATGAGAAGACGATGAAAAAGTGCTAGTATAAGAAAAGGATAGCTACTGTTTTATGAGTAGTGATAAATGCACACATTGCTGAAGATAAGCACTCATCAGTATGCATTAGCTCTAGAGTTTATTTAATGAGTTTAAAATCCATTATGTAATATTTATGAAATATTTTATTTGTTAAAATGTTTTATTCACTTGTAACTGCTTTTGGGTCTTCTGGCCATAAGTAAAATACAAAAAAAAATAACCGGAGGCTTCAGGACATAACTTTCCAGTTTCCAGTTTTCCTATAGTCAGGTCTAATTGTTATCTCATTTTTCATGAGAAAATGAATTTCCAATTTAGTATATAGTTTTATCCATCCATACATTACTTTCTTACAGTACTTTCTTTCTCAGCTTACTCCCAGCTCAAAATTGAGCCATCTTTTAAGTATTCTCTGTTTTTCAACAAATTCCTTTTGTTGAATTAAACAACTATCCATCATGATTTCATAATTGTGTGGAATGTTCAAAATCCAAGCATATATACTGCAATACATACATTTCTCTACCTATATAAATATTGAATAAACTGTCTCATACCCACATTTTTCAATGGCTCATTGAAAAACAAATATTTTGTTTGCATTGTGCCCTTTTTGCTCAGTGTCACTTTTGTACTTTTTTTCATGAGAATTCTGCCAAATGCCTTCCCAGGTATGCTTAACAAATTATTCCTCTTGTAACTTTCATGCACCCCTTTGCTACCTTTCCTTTTGTATAGGGCATTCTTCTGTCAGGCACAAATAGTCTTTACACATTTGTTTAAAAAGTCATACAGTTACTGCATAAACAAACTACAGGGGGGCGAGGAGGAGGAAATATATAAATTTTCTTACTTTGTCTATAATAAATAACTTTTAATAACTCCTGATAAGGAATAGCTGAAATTGAAAGTATGTTGCTTACTTTGGTATACAGGTAGTACTTAAAAGTGAATATATGTAGTATAGGGTTGGAATGTGAAGTCCTTGGTGCATTTCGAGCTTGGTTATTTGCTTTCAGACTTTTTGTTAACTGACTAGGTTATCTTCACTGGAACTAGGAACAGACTAGGAACATCTTCATTGTTAAAAGGAAGTGAGGTTCATTCTCTATGTACACACAATACCTTGCCCTGTCAGTACTGGTGGGGTGTGGTTTTCTCCTTGATAGTTCCTTGATTAGGTTGTTTGTTTGAGTTGATAGTTCCTTAACTGGGGTATAAACTCAATTTGTGACATATTCCATAATGCATTGCTTTGGATACTACATTGCTCAAAAAAATAAACAACACAATGTAACTCCAAGGCAACACATTAAATAACACAATGTAACTCCAAGGGAATCACACTTCTGTGAAATCAAACTGTCCACTTAGGTAGCAACATTGATTGACAATCAATTTCACATGCTGTTGTGCAAATGGAATAGACAACAGGTGGAAAGTATCGGCAGTTAGTAAGACATCCCCAGTAAAGGAGTTGTTCTGCAGGTGGTGACGACAGACCACTTCTCAGTTCCTATGCTTTCTGGCTGATGGTTTGGTCACTTTTGAATGCTGGCGGTACTTTCACTCTAGTGGTAGCATGAAATGGAGTCTACAACCCACACAAGTGTCTCAGGTAGTGCAGCTCATTCAGGATGTCACATCAATGCAAGCTGTGGCAAGAAGGTTTGCTGTATCTTTTAGCGAAGTGTTCAGAGCATGGAGGTGCTACCAGGAGACAGGCCTGTACATCAGGAGATGTGGAGGAGGCCAACAACCCAGCATCAGGACCACTACCTCCGCCTTTGTGCAAGGAGGGACATGAGGAGCACTGCCAGAGCCCTACAAAATGATCTCCAGCGGGCCACAAATGTGCATGTTGCTGCTCAAATGGTCAGAAACAGACTCCATGAGGGTGGTATGAGGTCCCAACATGCACAGGTGGGGGTTGTGCTTACAGCCCAACACCGTGCAGGACATTTGGCATTTACCAGAGAACACCAAGATTGGCAAATTCGCCACTGGCGCTCTGTGCTCTTCACAGATGAAAGCAGGTTCACACTGAACACATGTGACAGACATGACAGAGTCTGGAGACGCTGTGGAGAACGTTCTGATGCCTGCAACATCCTCCAGCATGACCAGTTTGGCAGTGGGTCAGTAATATGTATGGGACAGCATTTATTTAAGGGGCCACACAGCCCTCTATGTGCTTGCCAGAGGTAGCCTGACTGCCATTAGGTACTGAGATGAGATCCTCAGAACCTTTGTGAGACCATATGCTGGTGCAGTTGGTCCTGGGTTCCTCCTAATGCATGGCAATGTTCAACCTCATGTGGCTGAAATGTGTCAGCAGTTCCTGCAAGATGAAGGCATTGATACTATGGACTGGCCCACTCATTCCCCAAACCTGAATCCAATTGAGCACATCTGAGACATCATGTCTGGCTCCATCCACCAATGCCGCGTTGCACCACAGACTGTCCAGGAGTTGGGGGCTTTAGTCCAGGTGTGGGAGGAGATCTCCCAGGAGACCATCCACCACCTCATCAAGAGCATGCCCAGGTATCATAGGGAGGACATACAGGCATGTGGAGGCCACACATACTACTGAGCCTCATTTTGAGTTGTTTTAAGGACATTGCATCAAAGTTGGATCAGCCTGTAGTGTTTTTTTTTCCACTTTAATTTTGAGTGTAACTCCAAATCCAGACCTCCATGGGTTGCTAAATTTGATTTCCATTGATAATTTTTGTGTGATTTTGTTGTCAGCACATTCAGCTATGTAATGAACAAAGTATTTAACAAGAATATTTCATTCATTCAGACCTAGGATGTCTAATTTTTGTGTTCCCTTTGTTTTTTGAGCAGTGTATTTTCCAGTGCAAACATAGGAAGCACATGTTGCCTAGTTACATCTAATTTTAACATCCAAACTTGCTAATTTATTCTAAACTGTTAAGAAATAAAATCCAACAAAGTAAAGCATCAACACACCTAAAATAGTTCCTGACAGATGTTCACAAGAAGAGGCAAGTTATTAAAGGCATGATGTAATAACGAAAAAAGTGACTTAATCCTTGCATCAAATGTCAGAATATAAACATGTTAGGATGCTGATTTAGGGAAGAGATTGTAATCTTTTCATGGCAAAAGGTCATTTTCAACATCTTAATGAATTATCTAATTATGCTATAGTTCTAGATACAATGCACAATGAAATGTATGCTATTGCAAAAAGATACATCTGGGAAACATTTTGTCAGAAACAAGAAATCAGGACCCAGGATCTAGTTCAAAAGTACTGCAAATTTATTTCATGCCATCTATACACAAGAATCTGATCTACTAATGATCAAGGCAAACTGATGTTAGATAAGAGTCAATGGAATTCAAGATGGGCTGGACTTAGATCTCTTGTGGGAACAGAGCAATTCCAAACCAATGACATTTGATTTCACCCATGGGCTCAGCCTGATTATTTACACTTTTTAATTATTTTTTACAGAAAGCAATGCTAAAATCAGAATGAAATCATAAAAGCATAAATATTCTCCACAATGGCATGAAGAAAATGATATCCCGTTATTCTGTTCAAAGATTATGGCTATATAATCTCAAAAACATTCCACAAGTTTGAACACCAATGGACTCATAAACTGACACAAGTACAAAAATTGTTTTAAAATTTATTTAAATGTATTTATTTCTTGTTTGTTTAAAGTATAAACCTCTTCTCCTATTGCTAAGAACTGCATCAATTGCATGCTTTGATTTTCATCTAAAGTTCATTGTAACCGTTTAGCCTTATGCTGTTTGCTCACAAATTTAAATGCTTTGGCAATTGAATAAAAGAATGCTATTGTATGATATAAATTTGCCTGCTTATTTATAAAAAATAGCAATCTCTTCACATGGCATTTGAATATTTCATGTAGGGGAGGCACTCAAGAGGGTTGAGTCAAGGGCAGACCAGACAACAAAAAATGGATGGAAACTAACCAAGGAGAAATGTGACCTAGAACTGAGAAATTTCCTAACTGTGAGAGCTTGCCTTCCGAAGATGTGCTCATGATACTCAGTGATACATATTGGCCATGACTGGTCAAGTGATCTTACTGAGGTGCTTTCCCAGTCACTGGAGGTGATACAGATCTGGATGGGGGAAAACTACATTCAGCTCAATCTTGACAAGTCTTAGTTTCTGTAGGTTTTAATGTTCCTTGGATTTTATGACTTTCCATTGTTAACCCTGAATAAGCTTATATCCCCTACTCAAGAGTTGGTGCACAATGTGAGGGTTGTCTTGGACTCATGGCTCCTGAATAAAAATCAAGAAAGAGGCCAGTGGGAATCATGGCCATGAGAGTTTTTACAGAAATATATTTTGTACGTCAGTTGCTTGCCTTCTCTGAATGGAAAAGCAATACTCAGGATGACTCAGGGCCAAGTCACTTCACTATTGGACTATTGCCACACACACTCTACACAGAATTGCCCTTGGACAGCATTCTAGAAGCTTGGTGCAGAATGCAGCAACACATGAATAAACTTTATTCTTTAGATATGTAAAACCACTCCTGCATAAACTGTTCTGGCTTCAGTAGGCTTCTGAATTCAATTCAAGTTGCTGAGTCACCTCTAAAACCCAACATAGTGTGGGACCAGGTTCACGTTAGAGTTCACCACCAATCATATTTAGATAGTTGAGCAGCCATATAAATTGGGTAAATAAATAAATCTCCATCTATACAATATAGTTGTTACAACCCTGTCCTTATATGTACACTATTTCCTTTAGTTGATAAGTGGTTCATTAAAGAAATAATACTATAAGGAACTTATAGTCATGTCAGTATGTAAGTATTTTTGCTTGTGCCAGACAAGAGGTGGGGCAGGAGGCTATTGGTGCTTTGAATTAAGTGAAGCTGGAGATCTCTCCCTTTAAGGCTGCAAAGCAATTTGAGACAAGACATATTATTCACAATGTATAATTTCAGCCTTAATAAGATTATCTTGAATTCAAGCAATTTTGGCAAGTTATGATCCAGGAGGTTGCTATGGTAATAACTATCTCTTGAAGTTAGGAATCAAAATGTTCACATATTATAATACTGCACGTAGCAAGTTTTAATTGGGCATTTTTATTTATACTATGTACTGTGCTTTAATAAAACTGAAGCTTAACAGAAATCCACTTAAATTTCTGTACCAAGTTTTGAAGAATGAGTAACTAATGAATTTGATAAAGACACTTTACTAAATTGCAAATTTTACAGGTGAAACTCGAAAATTAGAATATTGTGCAAAAGTTCATTTATTTCAATAATGCAACTTAAAAGATGAAACTAATATATGAGATAGACACATTACATGCAAAGCAAGATAGTTCAAGATGTGATTTGTCATAATTGTGATGATTATGGTTTACAGCTCATGAAAATCCCAAATCTACAATCTCAGAAAATTAGAATATTACATGCAATCAATAAAACAAGGATTGTACATAGAACAATATCGGACCTCTGAAAAGTATAAGCATGCATATGTACTCAGTATTTGGTTTGGGCCCCTTTTGCAGCAATTACTGCCTCAGTGTGGCATGGCATGGAAGCTATCAGCCTGTGGCACTGCTGAGGTGTTATGGAAAACCAGGATGCTTCAGTAGCAGCCTTCAGCTCGTCTGCATTGTTTGGTCTCATGTCTCTCATCTTTCTCTTGGCAATGCCCCATAGATTCTCTATGGGGTTCAGGTCAGGCAAGTTTGCTGGCCAATCAAGTTTTTGGTGCTTGTGGCAGTGTGGGCAGGTGCCAAGTCCTGCTGGAAAATGAAGTCAGCATCCCCATAA
This sequence comes from Laticauda colubrina, assembly GCA_015471245.1. Lineage (NCBI taxonomy): Eukaryota > Metazoa > Chordata > Lepidosauria > Squamata > Elapidae > Laticauda > Laticauda colubrina. The sequence continues at coordinate 33,566,077 of BLBF01000022.1, read as the reverse complement.
AGCTCGTCTGTGGAAGGAAACATGAACTGTTCCAAAATCTCCTGGTAGATGGCTGTGTTTACCCTAGACTTCATGAAGCACAGTGGACCAACACCAGCAGATGACATGTCTCCCCAAATCAACACAGACTGTGGAAACTTCACGCTGGAACTTCAAGCAACTTGCAATGTGTGCCTCTCCATTCTTCCTCCAGACTCTGGGTCCCTAGTTTCCAAATGAGATGCAAAAGTTGCTCTCTTCAGAAAACAGGACTTTGGACCATTGAGCAACAGACCAGGTCTGTTTTCTTTAGCCCAGGTAAGATGCTTCTGATGTTGTTTGTTGACAATTTGAAGCCTATGTCCAGGATCCATCTGTGTGTGGTGACTCTTGATGCACTGACTCCACCCTCAGTCCAGTCCTTATGAAAGTCCCCAACTTTCCCCTTTTCCTGACAATCCTCTCCAGGCTGTGGTCATTCCTGCTTGTTGTGCACCTATTTCTTCCACACTTTCCCCTTCCACATAGCTTTCTATTAATACCATATAACTTTCCAGATAACTTTCTATTGATACAGCACTTTGGGAACATCCAACTTCTTTTGCAAGTAGCTTTTGAGGTTTTCCCTCCTTATGGAGGGTGTCAATGATGGTTTTGTCAGGTCAGCAGTCTTTCTCAAGATTGTGATTCCTACTGAACCAGACTGAGAGACCATTTAAAGGCCCAGGAACCCTTTGCAGGTGTTATGGCTTAATTAGCTGATTAGAGTGGAAGACTTTGAGCCTAGAATATTGAATCTTTTCACAATATTCTAAGTTTCTGAGATTGTGGATTTGGGGTTTTCATGAGCTGTAAGCCATCATCATCATCATAATTATGACAAATCACGGCTTGAACTATCTTGGTTTGCATGTAATGAGTCTATGTCATCTATTGGATTCACCTTTTAAGTTGCATTCCTGAAATAAATGAACTTTTGTACCATATTCTAATTTTTTGAGTTTCACCTGTATCTATGATTAACGGGGTTCATATATTTTATTTTATACACTTATGAAGAATATTCTATATTCCAATTGGGAGCATTTTGCCTACAGGGATTATGCTGCTCTGATATTAATATAGTGATAACTTGATCAGTCAAATAAGAGTGTACAGGAAGTCTATATCCAGTATGTTTGAATTTGCTTAGACACAGATTCATAATTAGTAACATACTTTTTGTATTCATTAAAGAAAAAATATTTGCAAACAAATCATTTTTTTCTCATATGAACATTTTAGGCTGACCTCTCCTAAGACTAGACAGATTTTTTATGTAACTTTATATTCATACAACACACACCTACACACTATGGGTGATATGTATATTCTGCAATCTTGGGTCTTCTACCAGATGCCTGCAAGTTTCAGGTTTCTATGCAGTATATTAAGCCCATGTCACACTGGCCAACGGATGCAAAAAGGACACAGCGGACGAGCAAAATGTTCCATCCGTTGTTATCCGCTCTTAAAAGGGGCAAAAATTTGCATAACCGGAAAGGATAACACGGATGCGGGGAGGACGCAGGGCGGATGCAAAGTGGATGTGGAACGGAAGCCCAGTGGATGGAAGCGGATGGGAGCAGATTGCGCAAGCGCAGGGCTTCCGGGGGGCCTCAGCAAAGCGGATGCGGAACGGATACAGCGGATGCACAGTGGATGCACAGCGGATGCACAGTGGATGCACAGCGGATGCACAGCGGAAGCCTAGCGGATGCCTGGTGTTAATTTAGCACGCAGGGAGGATGCATTGCTCAGCCCCGCGGATATAACGGAAGCAGCTCAGAAGAAGGTCACCATTCAGAGGAAAGACCTGCTGCCGGAAGGATTGGCTGCCTTGCCTGCCCTCCCTGCATGTCTGCCTGCAAGCCTTCCTGCCAGCCTTGCTGCCACCCTCCCTGCCAGCCTCCCTGCCAGCCAGCAACCCCACAACCATGCTGAAGCACAGCAAGCCTCAGCCATCTGCTGCCAGCCCTGGCAAGAGGGACAGGGCTACCATCCCGCCCCCTGGCCCTCACTCTGGTTCTGCTGGGGCTTCTGCAGCACGGGCTCGCTCTTCTGGGGCTGGGGCTTCTGCTGCTTCTGCTTTTGGAGGAGCTGATGACAAGCACTCCAGCACCAGCCACCTCCACAACACCTGCACCCTTCACCCCTGAGACTGAGTGACCAAGAGGAGTGCCAGAGACTCTTTTTTGTTTTATAGCTTGTTGTTAAAAAAGTCTATTTATGATTCACACACTTGCTTCATTTCTTTTTTTATATAAAGTCTTGGGGGAAACTTTTAGAAATGATTTAAGCCTTTGCATGCTTGTGGGATGGGTAAGGATAGCTTTGGGATGGGTTAGGAAACCTGTGGGATGGGTAATAGCTGTGGGATGGGTTAGGATAGCAGTGGGATAGATAAACCTCCAGTGCAAGCATAGTGGGACTGTATGGTCCACCCTCCCAGGTGCCACACCTATGGCCCTTTATTATCAATAACGATATAATCAATCATCCACACATGTCAACATAAACACAACTCTTTATTAAACGCCCTGTTCATTGTAGCCCAACCAAACATACATGGCCCAATCTCATCTGTGTGATGAGACAGGCTGAAGGAAGCATCCATTAATCATCTATCATCCTGTCTTGCCACTCCACTGCTCCAGCTGGGGAGTTGCACCGGTGTTTCAGGAGATTGCGCTGCTTCTTTGCCTCATGTGAGGCTTTGTTGGGACCTTGCACATCCTCAGTGTCAATCAGGTTTTTGCCCTTGCCTCCATTCCCCAGGCTCCATGTCCCCATTGCCTTGTTGACGGTCCACAAGCCTGTTCTGCAAGACTGGGTAGTGGGTGCGTATGAGATTGTGCAGGATGCAGCAAGCTTCCACGATCCTCTTCATGGTCTCTGGGCTATGCTGCATGTTGGTGAGAAGTACCTGGAACCTGTTAGACAGGATGCCAAAGGTGTTCTCCACCACCCGTCTTGCCCTGAATAGCCTGTAGTTGAAGATCTCTCTTCATGGGTGAAGTATTTGGAGGTGTAGGGCTTCATGAGGTAGGTTGTGAGGGAGAAGGCGTCATCCCCCACGATGAAGTAGGGCACATCTTGCGTGTCGTTGGGCAGCAGGTCTGGATCTGGGAAGCCCACCATGAGGTTGCTTTCCAGCCCCTCCTTGAGGTGACTGGAGTTGTATACCTGGGCATCTGAAGATGAGCCATTGCCTGAAGCATCGATGTACATGAACTTGTAGTCAGCATCGACCATGGCGAAGAGGATGATGCTGAAGAAGCCCTTGTAGTTGAAATAAGTGGACCCTGACTTGGCTGGAGCTTTGCAGGCCACGTGCTTCCCATCTATGGCTCCAACTGTGTGGGGGAAGTTCCACTTCTGATACCACTGCTCTGCAACTTTCTTCCATCCTTCTTCAGTGGAGGGGCACTGGAGGAGCTCCTCCTTGTATTCTTCGATGATGGCCTGCACTACTTCTCTGACAACAAAGCTGATGGTGCTGGGTGACACCCTCCAGCCGTACTGCATGCTCCTGTAGGTGGTCCCTGAGGCCAGGTGGCGCAGAGTGAGTGCCACATTGAGCCCAGGTTCCAGGCTGGGCCGGAAGTTGGTCTTTGTCTTGGTCAACCTGGGTGTCAGGCACTGCACAACTTCGTCAAACATGGCTGGAGGCATCCTCATGAAGTTCTGGAACGCCCGAGTGTCTTCGCTCCTGAGCTCCACCATCAGCTTGTTGTACATTCCGTCCTCTGCTCTTCTGGCGAACCATCTTTGGACCCAGACTTTTTTTGGGTGCCTCCTTTTCTTCCCGTAGTAGAGTTCACAGAGCCTGTAGATGGTTTCGCACTGTTGCAGAAGGATGGTGGCTGCCGAAAGGACTTTGTCACCATCCACGGTGGACATGACTGGATGCTGTGGAAGAGGAAGAGTCAGATGAAGGCTGCAGAGGTCTGCACAGCTAGGCTGCTGGTCTGAAAGTGAGATGTAGAGAAGTTGCTCCCCCTTTTTATGGGCAGTATAGGGTTCCCTTTGCATCCTCTAGGCATCCTCTAGGCATCCTCTAGACATCCTTAATATCCGAGATAGGTCCCCTCTGAGAACGTTTTTTCCACTTTAAATGCTTTGTTTCCACCAGGCATCCGTTCTGCATCCGTTCTGCATCCGTTCTGCGTCCGTTCCGCTTCCTCCCTGCATCCAAGCGGATGCGAGTTACGCGGATGCACAGGGGATGCTTAGCGGATATAGCGGATGTGTAACAGATGCAGAACGGATGTGTAGCGGATGCGTAGCGGATGCAGAATGGACGAACTGGATACATTTTCCACGCAAAAGTTTTAGGCAGCCCAAAACCTTCGGAGCGGATGAAATGTCAATAAACGAATGCTGGACGGATAGAGAGGAAGCCAAACGGAGGCAGTGAGTACATCACGTTTTCGAACGGATGGCAAGGCTTTTTGTCCATTTTACATCCTCTTTGCATCCGTTGGTTCAGTGTGACATGGGCTTTAGCTATTCCTAGTACTGCACTCTTCTGGACAGAAAGCTCTGATGTTCCTCAGATCTGCTGAAGCCACTTTCCCAGCTTAGGAGTCACAGTTCCAAGTGCTCCTACAGTGATTAGGACACTTTGGTTTTTAGTTTCCATCTCTAGGGCCTCTTTCAGGCCCTCTCCTTCTCAAAGTTCACATACTTCTTCCTGTTATTGCTGTCACTTGAGACTTCTATATCTAGAACCACCACTGTCTACTGGTCTGTATCTATTACCAAGATATTTGGTTGGCCAATATCCATCTGTCTGGATATGGAAAGCCACTGGCTCTTGGCACAATTTATTACCCAGACACAGGAGAATCTTAGAACAGTATGCATATCAAGGACAGTGAGAACCATGACAAGACAAGATCCTGCATTGGATATATTGACAGATAGCTGGGATGGTAAATATTGGAAAATCCTACCAGTGGCTGGACTAAAAGACATAACTGAGACACTTATCACAGCAGTACAAAAACAGACAGTAAGCATCAGATCCATAGAAGCAGGGATCTTGCACACAAGCAAGAACTGAAGGTGCAGACTATATTCAAGGGGTTTCAGAGCTAGTCCAACACATAGTGGTATGGTGTAAAATGCAGGCAGGAATACATTCACTGAAGGGACAATCATGTAGCTGGCACTGTGTACAGGAACATCAGACAGTGTATGGGCTACATTCTCCCAAGCCCAAATGGGAGATTCCACGAAAGCTCATAAAGAATAACAGGGCTAAGGGATTTCCAGATTGAAATAGATCAGACAGTTATTAGCCAATCAGCCAGACATTGTGGTAATCAACAAACAAAATAAGATTACAGAATAACAGAAGGAACCTTGGAAGTCTTCTAGTCCAACCACCAGTTTAAGCAGGAGACCCTATGTCAGCCTTCAAGATCTTCTACTATCGCTTTGCATCTTTTGGCTGCCATAAGTAATGGGGGAAGGGGAGGTAGAGAAAAGTCTGGGAAGTGAGCTGGAGGTGTTACATTTTTCTGTTGTGTAAATGGGGGGGAGCATACAATAGAGTTAGGTTTCTATTTCTTGCTTAGCTTTCTTTTCTCTGCGCAACTGCAACCTGTTATCAAAGTATGCCAAGGTCAACGGACAGAGGCCTCATCATCACCTGAAGATGCCCACATGATCATATTCACAACTTCTAATTGGAAGTTTCATCTGAACTATTGGGGGTGGGAACGCTTCCATCACTTTGTATATGTGAATTGCGCGCCTAATTTCTCAGATTCAGAATTCTTTGGTTGCTACTACTTCACTTTCAGTAAAAGATATCTTTTCTCTAAACTAAAGAGTCTAAATATTTTTTTCCTGGATTTTGAATGGAGCTCCGCCTGACATCCTATTTCCAGGAATGATTCTAGTCCTCACAGACAAACTTCCATAATAAAACTATAGGATTGCAAACTGCCATTTGGAAATCTGTTTCTCTGCCCTGAAGTAGACCAAAATAACAATGATTGACCCAAAATGACAATATACAAAATCTTTATTTAATTATCATGGTGTTCAAAGCAAAATTAAAATTATATTTTTATTAAATCTCATTCTACTTGGTAGGCCTGACTCTGTATACGAATTTATTTATATGAATCTAAATAACTGTTGCTAAAACTGTCAAACTCCTGTGAAAGGTACCATGGCATTTTTTATAAAACAGACTTAAGTGAGCAGTTCACCTTCACTCTTTGTGAACAACAAAGATCTGTAGGTGTTTTTTTTTTTAATCATGAAAGAAAAATCACACTCAGAACAGTGGTTTTTCAGCATTGGGAAAATAATGTATAATATAAATGTTGAAGAATGTGTGTGTGTTGAATAATTTAGAGGACTAGCTCAAACTTCTGGCTGTCCTTCTATGATGATAATTTCTACATCCATTTGAAGGCAGCAAATTTAGAATAAAGCATTCTGGAGATGTTCAGGGATTATGGGATGAAAAGGATGTTAGGGATGAATCTATTAGCATCAAGTATATTTGTGTCATGGAACAATCCTGCTCCACCATAAGAGGAATATGATGGGTTGCTGAGAGCAACTTATCTACCCTTTGAAGCAATGGTGGAGAAGCTTTAATGTGTTCATTAGGGAAGGACAAGATTTCACATTCTTCATGCTGAAATAATGCAATGCAATCCTACACAGTTCTAGCCAGAATATCATCTGATTCAAGTAAGTGATTATCTGTCTCTGGCTTAAATCTTCAGACAGTTCCTTTGATTTCTGGCATTCATGTACTGAAGGATAAAATGTGAAAATAGGAGGAGCAGGACACATAAACCTTAACCTTCATACCCATGAAAGGCGTTTGTACCATCCTCTCAGATGTCTGACATTCTAGCATTGAACAGAAACATCTGAAGGAGACTTGTGCTCATTATTGGCTGAAAACAAGTATAGATCTCCCTGGCATTGTCAGTAGCACTTTAAAAACCTCCTCATTTGGGTGAATACTTGGCCGCATTTTCATTGTCTGTTGAAATCTCACAAGGCATGTTTTTGCACTACGGATATTTGGAGAATAGTACATAAGCATAAGAAAAATAATCCAGGAGAGAGAGCTAATGTTTCCTTCAATATGACTTTCATATTTTCTTCTTTGTTTTAAGATAAGGAACATTTACTGTCTTAGCTTGATTAAGACAATTTTATTTATTTGATTTGATTTTGTTTGATTTGTCAATCGCTTACAAGATAATAGGTATAAGAATAAATATAATTTTGAATACATGAGATAGATACTTATAAGAAAAGTAAAAACAATAGGACAGGGATGGTAGGCACGTTGGTGCACTTATGCATGCCTCCTGCAGACCTCTTAGGAAAGGGGTGAGGTCAATAGTAGACAGTCTTAGGGTAAAGTTTTTGGGGTTTGGGGAAGAAACCACAGAGTCAGGTAGAGTGTTCCAGACATTGACTATTGCTGAAGTCGTATTTCCTGCAATCAAGTTTGGTGCAGTTAACCTTGAATTTGTATCTATTGTGTGCTCTTGTATTGTTATGGTTGAAGCTCAGGTATTCACTGACAGGTAGGACATTGCAATGTATGATTTTATATACTATACTTAGATCTGACCAAAGACGGCGTAGTTCTAGTTTTCTTGGTCTAGAATTTCAAGTCTGGTGGCATAACATATTCTGCAACAAGTAGAGGAGTGGAGAACTCTTCTTGTAATATTTCTGGACTTTCTCAACTGTGTTAATATCAGATACATAATGTGGATTCCAGACTGATGAGCTGTATTCGAGTATTGGTCTAGCAAATGTTTTGTATGCTCTTTTTAGTAATGTGATATTACCAAAGAAAAGGCTACGTAGGATGAGGTGAACAACTCTTAACACCTTTTTGGCTAAGTAGTTACAGGGAGTGGAGATGGTTGATGCTTGATAGTCACTGATGATGTTGTGGACAATTGTGATGTCATCATTATCATTGATACAATCTAGACAAAATAAGTTGGCATTTGGATGCTTCCATTCGTGTTCAACAGTTTCTCTGACGAGGATTGGGATACCATTATTTGTTGGATTTATGTTTTTTTATGGATTGGGTTGCAGTTGTTTGGTAGAGATGTGGTTTGTTGCTATTGGATGTTCAGGTTTTTGAGTTACGTCTTTTTTTTTTTCAAGGTTTGTTAATCTTTCTTTTATAGTGTCCAGGGATGCTACTGTGGTGTCAAGGGATGTTATTCATGTTTCTGTGGTATCAGTTCTTTCAACCTGGGCTATATATTTGTCCAGTTTGGATCTGCATGATTGGCAGAAATATGGAAAATGGTTGGATGATTGTAGGAATTGAATCATTTGCTTGTTTAATCCCAAGCAGCCATGATGAGTGTAGTTGTCACATAGAGAACATTTGATGGAATTTTCATTATCTTTTAGAGTTTAATGACATATAAGGCATGTGCAAGGGTCTTGTGGTTCATTGGTGGGGATTTTTTTCAAGAAGAGATTAGGCATCCACTTATCTGGAGTGATATAAGATCTCCTGCTTCAGCAGGTGGTAGAAGACCTCCAAGGTCCCTTCCAACTTTGTTATTCTGTATTTGTCAAATAATAGGGACTTATACAAAAGAAGCAAGATCTGAAAAACCTAATCACTGTTCTTCTGTGGTTAACATTAAAGTTTATGCTGTATGCTACCAAATTAACTGTGTCACCTCAATATCTGTTTAAAATATCAGCTTGGTACTATTTGTATTTGTGGTAGGCTTTGTAGGGAATATGGCTTTCTTGTTTTCAAAATGATGAGGAATGATTATAAGGATTCTTAACATTCTGAGCATTAAATAAAACCATTATGTTTCAAGTGTTCAGTTTTGTGTTTTCAAAACTTGTTCATTTTGAAAAGTCAGATTAAAAATAATAATAATGAAAGTCATTTTAACCTCAATTCTGAAACAAAATGTTTCATTCCAAAAATTTTATTTATTTATTTGTTTGTTTGTTTGTTTGTTTGTTTGTTTATTTATTTATTTATTCATTTATTTATTTATTTATTTCATGCTAAAACAAAATCCTTCAGAAGTTTTAGCCAACTTGATGTTTTGCATAATATATTTTAAATGAGGCTTCCCACCCTGTCAATACCTGCTAGGCCTTATTATTAGAACAAAGTTTATTTATTTCTTTTACACCATTTTCCCATTGAAATGTGCTTCCTCTTCTTTTTGTCATAATAAAAACACAGAGCAACAGGCTTTTCCCCTTTCCTTTTTTTATTATCTGAACAAATAGTAGCTTTAGAAGTTAAGCCAATATAGTCTTTTCCCATAGCGTGGTCACAATCATAAAAGCATCATTATGAAGCCCTGCACCTTTTGGGAATGTATGTCTGATATGGTGATAAACATAGAAAAGGACAGTGTTGTGCACTGCTGTGCTTGAAGTCTTGCTTGCATTACTCTACACCACTGCTTCTCAAGGTCGGCAACTTAAGCTTGCTGGGAAATTCTGGAATTTGAAGTCCAGATCTTAAAATTGCCAGATTTGAGAAGACTGCTTTACTTCCCTTTCCTTCTCCTTAAGGATGATACTGTGCCAATCAGAATCTTTCTGATTCAGGAGGTTTCAGGAGGTTGCGCTGCTTCTTCCCTTCAAGTGAGGCTCTGTTGGGACCTTGCACATCCTCAGTGTCTATCAGGTTTCACCCTTGCCTCCATTCCCCAGGCTCTATGTCCCCATTGCCTTGCTTGAGGTCCATGAACGTGTTCTGCAACATTGGGTAGCGGGTGCGCATGAGATTGTGCAGGATGCAGCAAGCTTCCACGATCCTCCTCATGGTCTCTGGGCAATGCTTCATGGTGGTGAGAAGTACCTGGAACCTGTTGGCCAGGATGCCAAAGTCGTTCTCCACCACCCGCCTTGCCCTGGACAGCCTGTAGTTGAAGATCCTCTCTTCAAGGGTGAGGCATTTCGAGGTGTAGGGCTTCATGAGGTAGGTTGTGAGGGAGAAGGTGTCATCCCCCACAATGAAGTAGGGCACATCTTGCGTGTCGTTGGGCAGTGGGTCTGGATCTGGGAAGCCCACTATGAGGTTGCGTTCCAGCCCCTCCTTGAGGTGACTGGCGTTGTATACCTGGGGATCTGAAGATGAGCCGTTGCCTGAAGCATCGATGTACATGAACTTGTCAGCATCGACCATGGCAAAGAGGATGATGCTGAAGAAGCCCTTGGAGTTGAAATAAGTGGACCCCGACTTGGCTGGAGATTTGCAGGCCACGTGCTTGCCATCGATGGCTCCAACGGTGTGGAGAAAGTTCCACCTCTGATACCACTGCTCTGCAACTTTCTTCCATCCTTCTTCAGTGGAGGGGCACTGGAGGAGCTCCTCCATGTATTCTTCGATGATGGGCTGCACCACTTCTCTGACCACAATGCTGATGGTGTTGTGTGGCACCCTTCAGCCGTACTGCATGCTCCTGTAGGTGGTCCCTGAGGCCAGAGTCAGTGCCACCTTGAACCCAGGGTCCAGGCTGGGCCAGAAGTTGGTGCTTGCCTTGGTCAACCTGGGTCTCAGACGCTCCACAACTTCGTCAAACATGGCTGGAGGCATCCTCATGAAGTTCTGGAATGCACGCGTGTCTTCGTTCCTGAGCTCCACCATCAGCTTGTTATACAGTCTGTACTCTGCTCTTCTCCCAATCCATCTTCGGACCCAGACGCTTCTTGTCCGCCTCTTTTTCTTCCCGTAGTAGAGTTCACAGAGCCTGTAGATGGCTTCGCACTGTTGCAGAAGGATGGTGGCTGCCAAAAGGACTTTGTTACAATCCACGGTGGACATGACTGGATGCTGTTGAAGAGGAAGAGTCAGATGAAGGCTGCAGAGGTCTGCACCACAGGGCTGCTGTTCTGAAAGTGATATCCAAATGAGTTGCTCCCCCTTTTTATAGGCAGTAAAAGTTTTCCTCTATGTGTCCCTTTGCATCCTCTAAGCATCCTCTAGACATCCTTAATATCTGAGATAGGTCCCCTCTGCAAATGTTTTTTCCGTTTTACATGCTTTGTTTCCGTGCTGCCTCCGCTAGGAATCTGTTCTGCATCCATTCCACGTCTGTTCCGCTTCCTCCCTGCGTCCATTTACCGCTGGAGTGGATGGAGTTGCGCGGATGTGCAGCAGATGCCTAGAGGATATAGCGGATGTGTAACGGATGCAGAACGGATGCCTAGTGGATGCGTAACAGATGCAGAACGGACGAATTGGATACATTTTCCGCTCAAAAGTTTTGAGCAGCTCAAAACTTTCTGAGCGGATGAAACGTCAATAAACAGATGCTGGATGGATAGAGAGGAAGCAAAACGTATGCAGTGAGTACAGAACGGATGCATCGCATTAATCAACGGATGGCAAGTGTTTCTCTCCGTTTTACATCCTCTTTTCATCCGTTGGTGCAGTGTGACAGGGGCTTAAGGAATTAATCATAAGTGTATTTTGGAAACTTATCTTTCACACTGAGGCAATAAGAACAAGGAAATATCCACACCTAATAGTTGTTGGGAATTGGGTGGCATATAAATTTAATCATCATCATCATCATCGCCTTGGGCACAATCCCAAAACAACTGAAGCACCACTTGAACAGCAATGGCATTCATAAATTCACCATTAGTCAATTGCAGAAGGTAGATTTACTTGGAACACAATCCTGGGACAACATCTGGAACACTATCAAACATCCCAATTTGCCTATTCCAGGACCTTGATAAGGACTCGATAGGTAGACAAAAATGCCAAACCCAGTTTGAACATCTGACTGATTGTGCGATGATCAATAATAATAATAATGTGTTATATATCCTTTCTTCAATAGTCCCTATAAATCAGATAACATAAGAACATATGGTACACTGCATTTGAATATTCAATTAAAAGAAAACCTAAAGCGGATTGTTAGGCTACACTTTGCACTTATTCATGCTAATTGTCAGGTGTCTTCTGCCCTGCTGATTTGAACTACATTTGCCAGATTAGATGTTTGCAAAGCATGCTTCATTTTCCACTTTCTGCACACACCCCATCTGGAGAAAGCAAAGCTATAATTTTTTTTTAAAGGGTATACTTAATAAATATAACACATGTGTTCATATTATTGTTTTATACAACAACAGGCTTTTTTTTTGCTTACGGTATCAGTACAGACAGTAGCATCTGCATGTTTGTGAATGTGTTTGTAAAACTCAGCCCAAAGCACAGCTGGTATCAGTTGGGTAGATAGGGTTTAAGATGGGATGTTAATAATAGCATGTCGGCTAAATAAAGCATTTCCATTCAAAATATTAATGTATTGAAAAAATTGCAAAAACATTAAAAATGCCTTGGAAAAAGTTGTTTTCAGTAAAGAAAATAAAATGGAAGCATTCAACCATGTCAACTTGTGTTAACAGTACATTAATGATCACACAACTGTTCTTACTTTAACAATGTATTTTTGTTTTAATAAATAGCAGTTGAATGTATTTATTCCTCAGAGTATCAGTTAGCATGAATTGTATTTAATAATTGTTTTAATGGTACTAATAACTTTTTTTTCAATTTAGTTAAGTTCAGATAACAGTAGAGGAGGAGAAACAGACCTTTCTTTATTTTGCACTGAAAGCATACTCTGTCTTTTCATTCTACATACTCCATGAAAGATGGTTTCTCATTATTTAAATGTCTATAGAAATTCTCATTCGGGCAAATCATGGTTGTTCCAAAGGTGCTTTTCAAAATGCAACTGAACTTTCTTAGTTTTTTTTTTCCTTGAGGACATTTCACTTCTTATCCAGGAAGCTTCTTCAGTTTTGACTCCAGTTCTGACTTCTGACTTCAGTTCTGCCAGAGCTAAGATATTCCAGTTGCCTCTTAAAAAGCACCTTTGGGACACCATTTAAATGAAAATGCTTCCAGTAAAAGTAGAAGCAGAAGAAATACAACTGGAAAATTATATTTTGGGATTTAAAAATAAAAAATAAAGTATATGGGACTTTTAATTCTTAGCATGAGAAACTTGGCTGCTAAATGATATATTAGTGAAAATATAAGCAGAATCCATTATAGATTTTATTTGAGTGAGGTGCCCACCAGACAAGTCAACAGAGTCTGATACTGTAATGGAATCCCAACTACAAATATGAATTCATTGTGGGAACCAAAGTCAAGACCAATTAATACACATTTTGGGGTACCAATTAGTCCTTCACCTTTGCTCCCTATTGATAATAATCATTAAGTCTCTTCTTTTGCTGTCTGTTCTAAAAATCCTTGACAAGAATAGAAATTTATTTTAAATTTATTTTAAATTACCATTAAAATGTGCTTTATTCTATGACAAATATCTTCCAGTTTTGTGACATTGCCACCGGGTTTGAAAAAAAATGATCTGACCTCATTGTGTTGTCAGTAGTTTTTTTGAAGACGCATTATCTATTTTGGTAATGGATAATGGCATACTGTATTAATGAAAAAACAACTTATAATAGTTTTCTTATTATCGACTCTTAAAATAGATGCAGCTTTCTTATTTTATTAATGTTCCATGCATAGACTTCAGACCATATGTTTTTAATCTTAGTCTTTTTTATCATAACCTGTACAGATATTGAAAGTGAATTTGCTTTGAAATGTTGCATGACAAATGCACACACATAAACCAACTTTTAGAACTTTTTTTTTACAATGAAGTCCATCTATCAAACATACATTTAGAGAAAAATTATGAAAGAAGTAAGATTTCCTTGGCAGCATACCATTTTCAATGAAACATTTCAAAATTCATGTTCAAAATATCAGAGGATATTTGAATGACCAGGCTTTTGGTCTTTCTACAGTATTTTATACCATCTATGTCTCCCTTAATAGTCAAACTGCAATTAGCTACTATTGTAAGCAACTTTGAAATGGAAGCTAACATAAGCTTTCACAATTTTTTACCTACACCTAATTTTCCATTTATGTAATACATAATTAATTTGGGGGATTTATTATCACAGGACTCTTGTTACTTATAGGATTTACATGGGATCTCAAGATATGTAAAAATGTGTGTGTGTGTGCCCGCATTCGTGCATTTTTGTACAACACATGTATCTATATATGGATTGGCCTTTGGTGATATAGTTTACATTCTGATTAAGGAAGTTTTTTTTAATTATTTTAATTTATCCATTTCAAAATAAATAAAATTGGTGGAATATGGCAAAGTTCATATTCACTTTTTTATTTCATTAAACATGAAAATTCATAAAACATTCAACAACACTATTAGAAATTAGAATTCAACAGCAGAAATGAACTGTATCACACTCTTAATTTCAGGCCAGAGCTAAGACTGTAGAAATTAAGAATAAAGAATGGACATCCAGTGTAAAGTAATGTAGACCTTCATGCTAAATTGCCTATTGGTGCCTTTTTAATAAATAACACAATTTAATTTGTTTAAAATCTTTGCTGCATATTTCGAAAAGAAAATCTTAAACTGCACTGTTTGTTGCCAATTTTGTAACATAATCTTTTAGGCTGCTAACCATTAATTTTTATAGATATAAGGTTTCCATTGCTACTTTGTCAATTGTGAGACCATCCCTTTAAAATCAACATGTTTCGAGTGCAATCATATTGAACAGGAAGGCTTTGTGAAATAATATTTGCCTTTAAAATGCAGTAAAGGTTCCCCATTGGCACTACCACTACCAACAGTCCTAGATAGCTATGCATGAATTTTGCAGCTCAGTGAGATGCCCTCATGTTTCCCTACTGGTGAAACATCATTGCCATATACTCAATTGGTGTTTTCTGTTAGCACAATATCATGTAGTCTGTGAGGCTTCCCCATCCTCCACTGCCCTCGTGAAAATGTTGTTTTACTCCCCAATCTAAAAAAAGGATTTCATTGAACATAGAGCAATAAAAGAAAACTGAAATCCCACCCTAATAAATTAACCAGTCTATTATACTGTGTCCCATATTACTTTAATGCAAGTTTCTAAATCAATGTGAGCCAGAATAAGAGAAAATCTAGATAATTTTATTAAGGCAAGAAAATCTAGCAGTTTGATTTGCAATTGTAATTTCTCCATTTTTTATTACCATTTATACTGATAGTCTATAAGAATAAAAGAAAACTATATTGCACTATAGCTTTTCAAATAAAAATATTGATTAGCAACAATATTTTTGAGATGCTAAGAAACTTTTTATTTGTAGGCAAAAAAAAAAATAAAGGAGAACTGTGCAACTGATAACATTTTGCAAATTCCATTCTCTTTCCCAGGGTCTGTGAAGACCTTTTCAAGGGGAAAATCTGAAGGAAGAGCTTTTATCATTCTGTTATCACCTCTTCCACGGGTGTTGCTCTCTTGTGAGCAATCACAACAACAGCAGCATAACTCCTTGAAAAAGAGATTTGCAGGGCCTGGAAGCCTTCATGGTGATCTTTCATGATGGCCATTCTCTTTTTTTGGCTTGTTTTTTTCCCTCCTTCTTTCTTATGAAGGAAGAGGGGGGGGAAAATGAGCATATCAAGTCTGGACTGCAAAAAGCAGCAACTAGAAAGTCAAGAAATTCAACTGTCTGCAATTTTGCAGCCCAGGTTGGGATATGCAGAGCTATTCTTCACAGTCATATTAGCATCCTTTCCCCCCAACTTTGTAATGGCAGAAAAGTATGCCAATATAATTTGTAAAATAAAAAGAAGAAGATGATGACCAGTAAGGTGGAGAGACCCATTTACAATGGCAGTGAGTGAACTATTGCAAATACTGAAAGACAAGATTAGGGACAGTGTGATGTGGGGAAAAAATCTATGTGGAATCAAAAATGACTTGATGATATATAGATAATCAAAAAGCAGAGTTTTAATTTGTCTCAGTGATGAGGTGCCAAACTTCAACAGACCTTTTAATTGATATTAAATGGACATAAGCATAAGATCATATGGAGAAAATGTTTCAGGCAGCCAACTTGAAAGTGGTGGGAGAGACTTTTGGGAAGGAACATGAGTGCAGAAGGTTGAGGAAGAGAAAATCTTACTTTGGATATAGGGAAACCTTGCAGAGTTCAGACCTACTATAGATACTATCCTGGGAATAGTATGTATGTACTCTATTATGCCCCATAAAAATACAGTCAGACACACAGGTGAAATGATGTAGCTATTGTACCCATTTAACATCAGACTGTGTGTTTGTTTAAAGTATAGATATCCACATTCAGTGACATCTGTCTGTTTTAATCCCAGGAGACCACTGTAGTTAAGCATTGCTGATTGCTGAAATTTAGAGATCCTTAGAGACAGATGCTGCTAATAAAATCAAAATAGGTAATTACATTCTTTGCATTTGACCACAATAGCCACCTAAACAGAAAGTTGTCTGAGTTTTGGATAAAATTAGCAAATATATGCTTTGCAGGAAATGAATTTCATGCCATGGCAACAAAGTGCATTTAATGTACTTTTCCACCCATCTTTCTAATTACAACTGAATTCTATGCAGTTACTATAGAATAGAATAGAATAGAATAGAATAGAATAGAATAGAATAGAAT
>BLBF01000022.1:33532739-33549473 GCA_015471245.1 Laticauda colubrina | reverse complement strand
ATAGAATAGAATAGAATAGAATAGAATAGAATAGAATAGAATAGAATAGAATAGAATAGAATAGAATAGAATAGAATATTTATTGGCCAAGTGTGATTGGACACACAAGGAATTTGTCTTGGTGTAAATACTCTCAGTATACATAAAGAAAAGGTACATTCATTAAGAATCAAGAATCATACTAAGAATAAGCAGTTTTCTGAAACACTAACACTGCTATGTAAAAAAAATATGTAAAACTGAAATCTGAATTTCTCTGTTGTTATTTATTTTTACAGTATTTATATAGCATTCATACCTACTCAGAACACATTGTAGAAATGCCACAAAATGGAAATAACCTATGTACCACTAAAACTCCCATTGTTATTACCATTAACTGGGTAAAATGGTATGTCATTTTGTGTGGATTTTCTCCTAAAATGTACTTGTTTAACAGACTGAATTTTCATAAAATTTAGAAATAATGGAATTAACACAGATTTGAGAAGTATCTATTTAGCAAGTTTTCCTAATATGAGAAATATTTAATTCCTTTTCTATTTTTATATCCAACCTGAATCATTGAAGTGTGTATTTGAATTTTTATTTCTGGTCTGTAGTATGTGTCTGCTCTTCTAACATCATTAGGATAGGTGATAGTAAATAAGAAGTTATGCTGACACTTTTTAATCTAATGGAGAAGAAAATCATTTTCCAATTTCCATGACATCCAAGAATATCATTTTTACCAAAATAAACTGATATACATGATTTAGTTTTATTTGCTCTAAGAAGCATCTTTATATCAGAGTTGCAGAAAATTAGAATATTTTGAATATCTTTAGAATTAGAATATTTTATTCTCAGCACAAAAGCATAATCTACAAGAAACAATTGTAAAAAAAGAAACAATTGTAAGCAACCAATTGACATCTTCAACTTTAAAAACTATCATGAAATTTTGATGGTTGTTTTCATAGAGAAAACATATCATTTTACAATTTGTAGCATTTTCATCTTATGTGCAAGAAATTCTGGCCAAAGTATAACTGTCTTTTTTATAGAATTTAAATGAATTGGAGAAATATTCACTTTCTTTCTCTCCCTCCCCCCCCCCCCCCATGTTTACTTATTGGTAACATGACTGAGATGTTTAGATTCTGAAAAGTAAGAACATTTAGCAAACTTTTCATTTTATAAACACATGCTAATTTTTTTAATTGAATTTACAAGAAAGTTTGAAAAGCAGGGTCTTATGTTTTGTTACAAATATTTTAAACTCTGTGTCGTAAATAATTGCAATTATATTTGTCGGTGTGGTGATATCTTTATATTTATTCATTGAATCATCTGAACTTTCAAACTTACTTGTACCTAAAGTTTCAGATCAAATCTTCACAGCAGCAGTTTCATGCTATAAATCAACATCTTACTCAACCCGATCATTTACTGCTTTTCAGAAAAGGGACAGCATAAAGTTTCAGTCTAAATTGCAGATATGTTCTACACTTTTTTTCCCCATGAGGCATCTTTTTAACAACTATTTGTCCAAAAGAACAAAGTTCTAAGACTAACAAAGCCCTCTTTGTACCTGGTGTTACATTTCCCTGAGAAAAGAAACTGAATCTAAAAATAATGCTTTCTCCTTTGAACGAATTCTCCATAGTTAGATGAGTAGGAACTAAAACTGGAGAGAACAGTACATAGGGGAGAGACAGAATTTTGTGTATGTAGTAAACTAGTAAGTGAGAGAGTTGCTTTCTAAATAATGACAAAAAGAAAGAATAATTCCCCAATCACATTTAGTGTGTTCATTATGAGCAAGCTTTTTAAAAAGATTTTTCACTATCTGAATCTTAGTGATAATTTAAAAACTTGTGTATGCAAATTAGGTCTATTGGGTATTCCTGCTTGCCATAGTTAGATAAATATTCTGTTACTACATGTTCTTTTTTCATATTCAATAAATTGTCAAACCATCAACACTTTGGATTATTGGGGCCTTTCTTTTGAAAACTAAAAAGGAGTCAGCATTTGAATATTAACACCACCACAAAACTTGTGCTTTTGCTATATGTCAGCAGAATATTTAATTGGATTTGGCTAGGATGTTTAAGAAATTTAGTGTTTAAATTTAGTTGTTGTTTTCCGCAATCAGTAAAGCACCAGTAATATTAGAGATATATATTGGGAAATGTGAAGAAAATTAAGCAATAAAGTTACTGCTTAGATTTAAGTACAATATAGATTTTCTTTGTATATTATATCAATGCTGTAGATTAGGATTGAAAACATTATGCCTTTAGTACTGTAAAGATAGTCCTTGACTTTCAACCACAACTGCGCCCAAAATGTTGTTTGCTAAGTGAGACAATTATTAAGTGATTTTGTCCCACTTTACAACCTTTCTTCATAGAGTTGTTAGTGAATCACCTCAATTAAGTTAATAACATGGCTGTTAAGTAAATCTGCTTCCCTATTGTCTTTGCATCTCAGAAGGACGCAAAAGGTGAGACACTGTAACTGTCATAAATATGAGTCAGTTATGCAGCATTTGAATTTTGATCACATGACCATGGGGATGTTGCCACAGTAAGTATACAACTGTTTGCAGTACACAACCATTTGTAAGAAAAAGGATCATAAGTCCCTTTTTTCAGTGCTGTTGTAACTTCAAACAGTCACTAAATTAACCATTGATTGTTGAGGACTATCTGTGTCTGTATTGTACATTTCCTTGATTACCTTTTATATCAACTGGTAAGTGACACTTAAGAATAATTAAGTTCCTACCAGTTTTTATCCTTTGCTCTGCACTGGTAATTCAATAGCTCACTCTTTTCTTGCTACTTGTAAGAGCTTATTTGATAGCTTTTGGGTGTAACAATAAAATTCTGAATTGTATTGCTTGGTAGCTTGTTGAAAAAAAAACTATGTACATTAAGTGTGGGATGATTGAATTCCTTTACATTTATTTGATTATTACTCATTTATGAAATCTCTGTAGTTAATCAAAAATTTCACTAAGAGGTTAGTTTATCATGTAAAGTTTTTAAAGTATTGTAATATTTTAGTAACTTAGTAGGTCAGTTCCTCAGAGGTGGTATTCAGCAGGTTCTGATCAGTTCTGGAGAACTAGTAGCAGAAATTTTGAGTAGTTTGGAGAACTGGCAAATACCACCTCTGACTGGAGATTTTACGATATCCTTCCCCTGCCATGCCCATCAAGCCATGCCCACAGAACCAGTAGTTAAAAAAATTTGAATCCCACCACTGCAGTTACTACTTCTTCTCCTATTCTATTCTCCTACTATTCCTTCTCTTTCTGCTGAAAGATTGTTCATGAGACAATAGAGAAACAGAATCATCACGAAAGCAAAGAAAATATGATAAATATGATATGAAATGAAATATGATAAATATAAATAAAGATTTTTCTTTAATTTCTAAACAATAATGTTGTGATATTTAGACAGTGCAATCATGTTGAAATATTACAGTTATATTGTAGGAATGGAAGAATTTTAGATGGACTTCACTTTAACCCAGCACTCCCAAACAATATTGTTTCTGGAGTACTCCAGATTCTTCATCAATAATATGAACCAGTCTGAGGTTTCATCTTAATAAATATCAAATACAACTTTTCCAATTGGACATTTTAGAAACTAGCAAGGAGATCATAGTCCCCTCCCAAAAAAATAGTGTACACATTTAGTGGTTTTGCAAGAATATGTAGAAGCTGCAGAAGAGAAGTGCAAAGTTTGTCATAAGCCTACATGAACTGAGTTATACAAGATTTCATATTAAAATGTAGGTATTTACTCTGGGATTGTTTTTTCCCCCTAAAAATGTCATCTGCAATAAAATCCTTATAATTGGATAATTGGGGCTATAATGAATGGAAGCCTCCTGAGAAGAAGGCGAAAGATGTAATGGTAAAATTAAAATTATCCTTAACTTGGTAATTTAATAATTAATAAAATTTATCTAAGAACAGTTGTGAGAATTTTAAAATATGACATATAGAACAAACATACCCAGTGTCTCTGTTACAGAGGAAATTATTTTTGGGAGGTATATGATCAAACAATGGTTATTATTTGTAGTTGCCTTAATTTTATAAGAACAATGAGACAGTATTCCATTAAAAGTGTTAAAAGAAAAAATGTGGAAAAGAAAAGTTTCACATGCTTCCTACAGAACATTAAATGATAAATAAATAACTTCAGTTCTATGCATCTCTACTTTTAGATGAAAAGTTCCTTAGAAAATAAAAAATGGTATATTGACACAATGGAGGTTGTTATCCACTGCAGCTTCCATGTGAACAATATCGAGTAGGACAAAAATGAAACAGAATATAAAATTAGAGGATCAGCCAGATGTTTAACAACAACAAAAAACATGATCTAATAATCAATGCTTGGTCTGGAATAGTGTGGTGTGATGTTTTTATTGCATTGCATTAGAATAAAATAAAAAATAGCAGTAGTTAATGTCTATGTTTTTAATGTATATATACCATCTGGCCTCTGAAGGAAAGAAAAGTTTGAAATACTTAGGTATGATCCAGAAAAATTCAGTTTTTATGTTTTTTTTTTTAAGGTAAAGAAATACCTATGCTGTTTTGCAAAGCAGAATTTGACTCAGTATATAGGAGATACTATATGGATGTGAATCCTATATACAGGTGAAACTCAAAAAATTAGAATATCATGCAAAAGTTTATTTATTTCAGGAATGCAACTTAAAAGGTGAATCCAATACATGCAAACCAAGATAGTTCAAGCCGTGATTTGTCATAATTATGATGATGATGATGGCTTACAGCTCATGAAAACCCCAAATCCACAATCTCAGAAACTTAGAATATTGTGAAAAGATTCAATATTCTAGGCTCAAAGTGTCCCACTCTAATCAGCTAATTAAGCCATAACACCTGCAAAGGGTTCCTGGGCCTTTAAATGGTCTCTCAGTCTGGTTCAGTAGGAATCACAATCTTGAGAAAGACTGCTGACCTGACAAAACCATCATTGACACCCTCCATAAGGAGGGAAAGCCTCAAAAGGTAATTGCAAAAGAAGTTGGATGTTCCCAAAGTGCTGTATCAAAGCACATTAATAGAAAGTTATGTGGAAGGGAAAAGTGTGGAAGAAAATGGTGCACAAGCAGCAGCGATGACCTCAGCCTGGAGAGGATTGTCAGGAAAAGGCCATTCAAAAGTGTTGGGGACTTTCATAAGGACTGGACTGAGGGTGGAGTCAGTGCATCAAGAGCCACCACACACAGACGGATCCTGGACATGAGTTTCAAATTGTCAAGCCACTCCTGAACAACAAACAATGTCAGAAGCGTCTTACCTGGGCTAAAGAAAACAGACCTGGTCTGTTACTCAATGGTCCAAAGTCCTCTTTTCTGATGAGAGCAACTTTTGCATCTCATTTGGAAACTAAGGACCCAGAGTCTGGAAGAAGAATGGAGAGGTACACACTGCAAGATGCTTGAAGTCCAGTGTGAAGTTTCCACAGTCTGTGTTGATTTGGGGAGACATGTCATCTACTGGTGTTGGTCCACTGTGCTTCATGAAGTCTAGGGTCAATGCAGCTATCTTCCAGGAGATTTTGGAGCACCTCATGCTTCCTTCCACAGATGAGCTTTATAGGGATGCTGACTTCATTTTCCAGCAGGACTTGGCACCTACCCACACTTCCAAAAGCACCAAAAACTGGTTCAATGACCATGGGATTACTGTGCTTGTTTGGCCAGCAAACTGGCCTGACCTGAACCCATAGAGAATCTATGGGGCATTGCCATGAGAAAGATGAGAGACATGAGACCAAACAATGCAGAAGAGCTGAAGGCCACTTTTGAAGCATCCTGGTCTTCCATAACATCTCAGCAGTGCCACAGGTTGATAGATTCCATGCCACGCCGCATTGAGGCAGTAATTGTTGCAAAAGGGACCCAAACCAAGTCCTGAGTACATATGCATACTTATATTTTTCAGAGGTCTGATATTGTTGCATGTACAATCCTTGTTTTATTGATTGCATGTAATATTCTAATTTTCTGAGATTGTGGATTTGGGGTTTTCATGAGCTGTAAACTAAAATCATCTCAATTATGACAAATCACAGCTTGAACTATCTTGCCTTGTATATAATGAGTCTATCTCATATATTAGTTTTACCTTTTAAGTTGCATGACTGAAATAAATGAACTTTTGCATGGAATTCTAATTTTTTGAGTTTCACCTGTACTCAGTGCTAAGGTGTAAGACCAATTACAAAGTACAAATCAGAGGAGAATTTGCATCAGATCTCTTAACATTAGGATGCATACCAATTCTCAGTACAATAAACCTATGAAAATTTTGTGCTACTGTAATAACAAAGAAACTCATG
Source organism: Laticauda colubrina (assembly GCA_015471245.1). NCBI lineage: Eukaryota > Metazoa > Chordata > Lepidosauria > Squamata > Elapidae > Laticauda > Laticauda colubrina. The sequence continues at coordinate 33,543,084 of BLBF01000022.1, read as the reverse complement.
AAAACTTCCTCACTGTTGTCGGGAAATCACAAAATACATTTTGAAGTGGTCTATGGAGGAAAACATGGGAAATCACAGATTTATTTGTTTAATTTCTCTCAAGGTAAAATGGTCAGAGTAGGTTTTGTACAGCTTTAAAGTATGTTTTGATTCAATTACATTTGGAAACTGGAATATATAACCTAGTTTCTCGCTAAAGCAAGGAATTTCTTTGAAGCAATCATAGAACCAAATAGCTGCAATGTGCTTTGCAGCTTTTGGAGTTATTCCAGATAATATATAATCCTGCAGTTTTAATTATAAAACAAAGGGGACTGAGCAAATTCAAAGGTCCAATTGGTTTTCTGGCATGGCTGACTGCTCAGATCAATCAATTTACAACTCTTTTGGGTGCAAAATTATGTTAGATCTGATTAATTTTGTTTAAAGTGGCCAGTTGCAAGTATTTAAACTTTGCTTTCTCTTGTGCTAATCGAAGGTTCCACTTTTATACTGATCTTGCCAACATAAATGCTATTCAGTTCATCTGTTAGCCTTCTGATTCTAGGTTCAAGGCTTGTCAGTACAGCACATAATATTAGGTTAACTGTATTTTAAAATTCAGCATGACTTTGAGCTAGTTTATATCTCTTTGGAACTATTGCATGGGTATCCAGCTAAACTTCCTGATACAATCCCAAACATTGATTATTTTAAGAACACAGGATACCACCTTCTCTGTCATCATTTACTGGTGATAATCACAGACCTAGGTTCCCAACTAGTTAGGCAGCAAGATTATATTAGTGGTCCATACACAATATGATCATTCTTCTTTGTCATTCTACAATAATCAGTGATCATTCTTCTTAGTCCTTCTCAGAAATGGCCATGTTTTCCCAGTGAAACTTTCCAAAAGGGATAAAACTTTCCATTCACATCACCCCAAATGCACTAATTAAAGACAGCAGAATTATATCCTTCCACAAGGTCAGTCAAGGAATTCAGTGTCATTCCAAAGAAATAAATAAGCAAAAATTTATAAACCGTTTTTGAGAATTTTTTATTTTGATGCTGCACTTTTTCACTGAAGAACATTCAAGTGTCTTAAATACTACCTAGCATGAAGCCACTACCATTTCTATATCTCAGATTTTGGAATAGAAGTGGTTAGCTATTGTATGACAGAAAATTGTACTGTATGGTTCATTGATCTCTTCTAGCAGATTTCTTATGTTTTGATTCAGAAATATATAAAACTGTATTAATTTTTGGGTGAATTAACAAGAATCAATATATTATGGCAAAATGCTAATGGAGAGGCAATGATCTAGGTAAAAATGGTATATTTTAACCGCTGTATTCTTTCTAATTTTATTATGTTAGCAGTTAACTATTTTATTTGTCAACACAGACAAATAGAATAAGATAGTTTTACAACACTTAAAGAGTAGAAATGTGGGGAAGAATACAGATGTAATGCTCACCTGATAAATTATTTTAAAGATTACAATAGTTTGTTAATGCAATCCCTGTAATGCCTGTTAATGATTGTTAATGCAAACAATAAGACTGCAAATTGCACAGTGGAAAACAACTGTCCTGACAATTGTTTGTCTTGGAGCACTTGTTATATAGATACCACATATTGAGCTCTAACACCAATGCTCAGAAATGTCCAAGAGCAGTAAAACAAACAAACAAACATGACTCTTCTAATATAGCTGAACATTCATTTTAGGAAAAAGTTGGACATCAACAATATTCAAGGTATCACTGTTTTCATGATGATTTCTTGGGGCTTGTTTACCACTGTAAGATTATATTCAAAGAGCTATACAATCACATAAAATGAGCCTGATGAGAAGTTAATTTTTTTATGTTTATGTAAGAATGACGCTGTTAAAGTAATTGTGCAGATTTCCATGGAAAATGCATTGCATTGCCAATATTTAAAAAAAATCAGGGAACTTGGATGCATAGCTTTATTTAATGTTCTAACCACCCAGCTGATTTATAACCTCCTATTATAGCAGATTCTCTTCCTTTTCTTTTAAATTCATGAATTAGCTGCACTGAATCTCACATTGAAATGTCAGTGTATTGTTTGGATAAAAACAAATGAGTTTCAAAGGTATCTACAACCAACTGGGCCATGCAGAACAACTCCAAGTTTATTTTCCCCCTGGAGAGCGTATTGTTCAGAAGATGGTAATAACTCCATGTTAAATGGATAATGGGATATGTTACCAAAACTCAAGTGTTTACAAAGATATTATGACTACCATGTATTTATTTTCTGGGTTCATGCCTACTAATATTTCTCTCCATAAAATATTTCTTCTCTGCTCAAATTTGTTTTTTTAATTTCAGAGTTAGACATGACTGTAAATTACATATGCCAGAATTGACTTCATAGAAGGCAGTGCCAGTATGTTGCCTCTAATGAATCCTTGAAGTTTTTTGAAGTTTGGTTCGAGAATCATGCTTTAAATAGAGTGATTGCTGGAATCCTGACAGGAAGGCAACTGTGGCATATATAATTTACAGTCATCTGTGATCCTGTTTCTCCATTCCCCCCTGCATGTCTCATAAACCAGATTCTCTAACTGAGCATGTTCAGAGGCTGGGTGTCACCATTCACATTATTCAATTAAATATATTTGCGGACAAAAACTCTGGTATTTTAGTTACAATCTTTTAAAGATAAGAGTTGGAATGTATTTTCACTTTCCCCCCCCCTTTTTATGGCAACTACTAAAACAGGCATAGGAATGTTTTATGAGTTGTCAGTAGTAATTTAGCCATCTTTGTCCTGGATTTATATATTTTGCTAATCCATTGCATTGACTTCAAAACATAGGCGAGAGATAGTACTGAGATTTTTTCTGTGTATACTCTGAATCCTCTGTACAGTTAAAAGGTCCAGAGCACTGGCAAGTTGCTCAATGCTGGCATTTGGAAATGGGTTGAGCACTGACACATGTAGAAGAGAGATGGAGTTTCAGTAAAGGGGTTAACACACAGGTCCAAGGTTCATTATCAACCCTAACTATTTTAAAGTAAAGCTGTAAAACAACAGAAATTGGACCTCCTTACCAAATCTATCATCATCACCATACACCTATGGCATTAGGCTTTCCTTTCCTGCTTTTTCTAGTAAAATGGAAAGACTTATTTACCAGTCTTACTTACACCCATGGCCAATACAGAATTTTCTGCTGAAGCATTTCCCAATTAATTTTAGCAAGGCCCCAGCTGGGTAAATATCCAGGATCTGGATATTTAAATATTAGATATTTAGCAGTAAATATTTAGCAGGATCACAATCTCAGCACAAATCAAGGCCAAGTCTACTTTTGGATTTTTTGCAATCTACAATCATTCAATAATGCATAATCAGATACTGGGAGGAAAAAGTCAATGAAGAAACTATGGTTTTTCTGCATTCTGTAACCTAGTTGATACAAGGGTAAAAATATCAGCTTTGCTAAGGAGTTTGTTTTGTTTCCTGATTGTTTTGGGTTGTTGGGGTTTTTTGCACCTGTATGGAAGGGAGTTTTAATGTTTTTCTTGCTGTGTTAGCTGGAATATCTCTACTCCTTATAATTACAAGATTATAGAGATATGCATACAATCTGCCACACCTTGAGGTTACCAAGAGCTATATGAGACCATAGGAAGATTGCTGAATGTGCACTGTCAAGTGACAAGAGCACTTCAGAATTAACATACTTTTTCTTGTTTCTCCAAGTCATATAAAGGTATCATTTATTTAAGTACATTGTTTAGTAAATATAAATATGATATTCATCAGAGACCTTTGAACTGATCTATATTTCCATAAAACTGTAATGTCTTCTTTTCTTCTCTGCCTATGTCATTCCAACTTAAAACCATAAATTAATTTAGCTACTTCATGAATTTGGTGAAGTAAGCTGTAGTTCATGGAAGTGTACATCTTTAAATAAAATTTGTTTGTCTGAAAAGGTGCTAACATACTCTTTTGATTTTGGGCTACCATAGACCTACTACAATGTTTTTTTACAACAGAATCAAGCTTGAAGATCTACTCCCACAGAAATCTGTGGTAGATTTATTTTCATTCCTGTCAAAGCAATTATCCTTAGTCATTATACTTATCTTCCTATGGGTGTTTTAAAGAACAAACTAGCAAGCAAACAACCAACACTAATTTTTCCATGCCTACTCTCTTATACCTATGGTCCATTTGATTTTTCTCCCATCTAAACCTCTAACATCAGAACTAAGGTGGATTACAGAAAAGAAAATGGAAGGGGTTGGGGAGTTGCAGAGAAGGAAATTCCTTCTTTTATGTACAACCAACTTAGACAATACTGTCTTATGTTCTTCTTCTGGATATTTATGGATTTATACCACCATATTTAGTTATTATACAATGCACATATTTAGTTATTATACAATAACTACCATATTTAGTTATTATACAATAACTACCATATTTAGTTATTATACAATACACATTATACAATGCACATTGTCAAGCTACTCTTTCATGGCTGATTTAATCCAAATGCTTCAGTTTTAGGATCTGACTACTTTGTAAACATTGTGCAATTTAACATTGTTGTTTAATGAAGATTAAAGAGATCCAAATAAATTATGCATGATAGAAATTCTATAATTTGTAGAGCTATAAATATATCTTCTATAAAGCACAGGGACTTTAATTAGCTATGTTTCTGTTTATATAAACACTGTGTTTGGGACTGCACTTAAAAGAGAGTTTAATTTGGCTTTCATCTTTCATCCTATTTTTAACTTGAAAAAGTTTGTTTTTTAATGGAGTGAGAGGGGGGTAAAATTTCACGAAGTTAAAACTTTTTAAAACCCCAGTATTACTCTAATTTTATGGTTAGTTCATAGTAAAACAATAACAATAAAACAAAAAGATCATCCATAATATACCTTTAATGAAATATCATGAAAGGAATTCAATATGAGAAGCATTCACAAGTACTATTAGGCTAATAAAGTACTTAAGATTGACAAAGACTTGGGGTTTCTTTTTCCTTTTACACCATTTGGGCATTAATTTTGTTCTTAAAAGATACAAAATAAAAAATGATTTAATCAGAGCTAATTACAGTCCTTATCTTTATAGCACATTATTTTTTTTCTTGAAGTTAATAAGTGATCGGTATTTTAACACAATTTCTCTGTTATTTATTTCATTCTCTTCTTAATTCCATTCTCCTGAGTAGCATTTCTAATTATTATTTAACAGATTTAACAGTTGGAAGGAACCTTGTAAGTCATCTAGTCCAACCCCCTGCCCAAGCGGGAGACCCTACACCATGTCTGACAAATGGCAGTCCAATCTCTCCTTGAAAGTCTCAAGTGATGGCGCTCCCACAACTTCCAAGGGCAAGCTGTTCCATTGGTTGATTGTTCTCACTGTTAGAAAGTTTCTCCTTATTTCCAGGTTAAATCTCTCTTTGTTCAGTTTCCATCCATTATTCCTTGTTTGGCCTACAGGCACTTTAGAAAATAGCTTGACCCCCTCCTCTCTGTGGCAGCCCCTCAAATATTGGAAGACTGCTATCATGTCTCCCCTGGTCCTTCTCTTTACTAGACGAGCCAAGCCCAGTTCCTGCAATCGTTATTTTTTTATCTCTTCCAAAGCTTCTGGGTAGTACTTGTCGTATTTTGTAATAATACTCCTAACACGTGAGTTCTCTGCACACAAACTGCTTTATTTTTTTTAACTCCTCCCTTCCGGTTCCTTCATATTGTGTCACCTCAAAATATATCCCTCACTACTCTCTGTCTAACATTGGTGCCTCTTCACAGTTAAACATCAACAGGTTCCATTTACCCTTCACCACATCTCCCTTTTCTAGAGAACAAAGGGTAGACTACCTTTGTCTCACCAGACCTGAGAGGATTATTCTGCCTCTTTTGTTGAAGGTCTGTTCCTATCTAAATCCTATAGGGAAGAAAATTTTATCATATAACTATTTACTAATCCAATACACCTAACTGTGTTTAAACTATTCTGCATATCAGATTTCTTACTGAACTACACATCAACATTAACTCTTTTTCACTTTCTCAGTTCACAGATTCAGTCTCTCTGGTTTAACTATAGCTCTCCCAGACCTTGTCCTTGGGATAGCTGTCACAATGGAAAGTTTTAAAGTATTTTCCCAGGTGATGGAGAAACTTGTTCACTGTTTGTCTCTGGCAACTCCTGCTGCTCCACTGCTCATCCTTCACTTGCATCTATGTGTAAGGGTATCAAATGCTGATGATTGCATCTCACCACACCTTTAAGTACATCAACCAGATATGACCTTGGACTCATGTGATTCTGCAGCACAGTCCCAGATTCTTTTGTATCAGTGACCCATACATGCTCTCCTGGTACCAAATCACTAAGAAGTTTTGCATGATGTCTCCTGTTGTAGTATTCAGTATTCAATTTCTTCTTCTCTCTCTCTTTACAAGCAAAATGGTCAACATCTGGCAATGCTGGGTCTAGCTGAGAGGAAAGAGTTGGCAAAGTGATACGAAGATGTCACCCCATAAGCAGCTGAGCTGACTGAACCAACACTGGAGAGGGGTAGGTCTATAGGCGAGCAGGAACAGATAAGGGTCGCTAGCCTTTTTCAAGAGACTTTTCACTGTCTGAACTGCACATTCAATTTCTCTATTACTTTGTGGAAACTTTGGACTGCTGGTAACGTGTTTGAACCCATATGTGGATGCAAAATGAGAGAAATCTTGGCCAGAAAACTGTGGTCCATTGTCTGACATCAACTCCTCTAGGATCCCATGCCGGGCAAAGATTGACTTCAGATGGACAATGACATCAGTTGACTTCAGTGTTCGATAGCAGTGCAATCTCAACATATCTGGAGAAATAGTCTATCACAACTAAGTATGTTTTCCTTCCAAGTACAAACATGTCAGTCCCTAACTTTTGCCATGGTCTTTCCGGGCACTCAGATGTCATGAGTGGCTCTTTAGGATTCTGACGCTCTTGAATACATGTCCTGCATTTGAGCACCATTTCATTCACCTGCTGACTGAATCCTGGCCACCACACAGACTGACGAGCATGTTCTTTACATTTCACCATTCCTTGGTGTCTTTCATGCAGCCTCTCCAACACATCATTCCTCAGAGTGGATGGGATCACAAGCCTAGTGTCTTTCAGTAGTAATCCATCTTGTACAGTGAGTGTAGCTCGTTCTGGCCAGTATCCTCTCAGTGCAGGTTCCTGTTTTGCATGCACTGGCCATCCATCTGCACCCAATTTCATGACTCGAGAGCAAATACTATCAGCTTGCAACTGCTCTTTTACAATTTCCATATACATGTGGCTAACAGACAAGGTGTCTACTACACAGTCTACATATATGTTAGTGCTTTCCATCAGCTCCAGTTCTGCTTTGGACATGTGAGAGTCCATAGGCGAACGTGACAATGTGTCTGCTGTCCAAAGTGACATGCACTTTGTAGTAAGAATAACGCATTCTTAGAATTAGCCTCATCCTGAATCGCTGAATTCTCAAGGGTAGAAGATCTAGTGCTTGGTCTCCAAACAAACTGACAAGTGGTTTATGGTCAGTCTCCAGGCAGAAATGCTTTCCTACGAAGAAATCCCGAAATCTTTCACATGTCCAGGTTAGAGCCAGGCCTTCTTTTTCCACCTGTGCATAGTGTTGTTCAGTTGGAGTGAGTGAACGTGACGCGTAAGCAATAGGCTTCCATTTATCTCCCCACTCTTGAAGAAGAATGGTGTCTAAGCCATATAATGATGCATCCGCTGACACTTTTGTCACTTTGTTCAGATCATACATGGCCAGCACCAGAGGTGAAGACAAAGCATATTTCAATGTCTTAAATGCCCTGACCTGTTCCACATCCCAAACCCAACAGTTTTTCTTAGAAAGGAGATCACGAAGTGGCTTGTCTTTTTCTGCCAACTGAGGGATGAACTTCCCCAGCTGGTTTACCATGCCAAGAAAACTCCTCAGTTCTTTCACACTAGAGGGCTCCTTAATAGCTCGGATAGCCTCTGTTTTCCTTGGGTCAGGTCGTATCCCTGCATCAGAGATGATGTGACCCAAAAAGACCACCTCACTCCTGGAGTTCACACTTATCCTGGAGTTCACACTTATCCACATTCAGAGTGATTCCCTCCTCACTCCTGGAGAGTTCACACTTATCCACGTTCAGAGTGATTCCCGCCTTTTCCAGTTTTTTTAGCACTGCATGGAGTCAATTGTCATGTTCTTCTTGGTCCCGTCTCCACACCAGTAGATCATCAATGTGGCAAACTATACCCTCCAGCCCCTGTGTAATTTCCGCCATCATACATTGGAAATGTTTGGGTGTTGAGGCAATGCCAAATGGAAGACGGTTAAAGTGGAACTGCCCGAAGGGTGTAATGAATGTGGTATATTTTGCTGAATCCTCGGTGAGGGGTATCTGCCAAAACCCCATGTTGGCATCTAATTTACTGAACATTTTAGCACCAGCCAGTGTTCCAAGACTCTGTTCTACTGATGGTAAAATGAATTTTTCACAACACACACACACTTGTTCAAGCCAGTCAGGTCCACACACAAATGAACCTTTTTGCTACCCTTCTGAGGCACCACTACCATGCCTGCGCACCAGTCCATAGGCTCTTCCACATGAGTGATTACTCCCAAGTTTTCCATGCGTTGAAGTCATCTTTGACTTTCCCCATCAATGGTAGGGGAATCCTTCTTTCGGGTTTTCAAAGAGAAAGGCACAGCATCGGGTTTGAGCTTAATACAATAAGGTTGTTGAACCTCCCCTAGGCCGCTGCATAACTTAGGGTAGCTTGACTTCAGGTTTTCCATGTCAATAGTGTCCACATGAACCAACAGACCAAGAGCTACAATAGCTGGCAGTCCCAGCAAAGGCATACTCAGGTTTTTGACCACGTATACCTTATTTGTAATTTGTTTTGCTCCTTTCTTTAGCTGTAATTTGGCAAATCCCATCATTTCCAGTGGAATTCTCCCTGGACCCAGTAGAGGTCTCTCTGTTTTCTGCAGCACCAGCACCTGTGTGTTGTGCAAAATGTTGGCAAAATTTCTCTTTGAAGCAACAGTAACATCTGCTCCAGTATCCAACTTGAATGTGATGTCTTTATCCATCATTCTGATTTCCACAGTCCATGGATCAGCATGTGATATCACAGAGACAAGAAAGAAGCTTCTCTCCTCTTCCTCAATGCCATGCACAGCCTTGCTTGCAAAACATACATGTTGATAGTGACCCTTTTTCCCATATGTATGGCATTTAGCATCCTTAGCAGGACATTCCTGTCTAGGGTGAAGCATGCCACCGCGTTTGTGACACTGGGGGTCTTTAGTGTTTTTGTTCTGCCTGCTTAGAGGCTTTGCTCCATCATTCTTTGATCTGCTGAATTTTTGCTTTTCTTTCTGATACCTGCCTTTAAACAGTCTGTCCAGAGTTCACATCCTTTAGATTTACAGCACTAGCATCACTTCTCAATGTGGTATGCTATTTTACACACACACATATACAGTATACATACATTTATGCACACACACACATATACATACACACAAACACACATTTCATTTGCATATGTATATAAGCAAATGAAAGAGTGAGAATAAATTATGAAGGTTTGATATTGCATTTTCAGCTTTTAACTTGATATATATAAAACCTCATTCATAGATAGTAAAAATCCTTTATCATTTGAAAACTGCTGGAAGAACTTTTTTACCTAATTTAACCAGTAATTCCTTTATGGCATTGATTGGAATTCATGAATGTATAATCAGCTCTTGGTGACATACAAGTCTCACAGATTATAATAGATGGTTGATTATGCAATTTCAGTAAGATTGCTTTAAGTATTGAAAGCTCAAATGGAGCATGTATGGACTTGTTCACTTCTTCACTTATAAAGGGACACATCACCAATATGTGTGTTTTTTTAAGAAAAGCCAAGGTCATGCCTTAATTGTTCAAAAGATTTTATTTTAAACTGAGACAAAGGAGACAAATTTAAACCTGAAGCAGCTTCTAGAGTTACTCATATTAAAAGTAAGTTCCTTATGCATATTTTAGCTTAAATAAAGTTATTAAGAGAAACTGTTGAATTCTATTAATGGCAAGAGTATATCAGTTGGCTCCCTGATGGTGGTTGGCTGGGATGATAAATATGTAGCTATAAACAATCTCTACTATGCATTAAGTATTTTATTATCTTTTTATTTTACTAATATTTCTCCTCCTTCTAATTTTATTCTGTAATTTGCCTACAGTCACTCTGCAATTGAGGGAGCATAGGATGATGATGGAT
>BLBF01000022.1:33474827-33524955 GCA_015471245.1 Laticauda colubrina | reverse complement strand
CTTCCTTCCTTCCTTCCTTCCTTCCTTCCTTCCTTCCTTCCTTCCTTTTCCAGAGCAGTTTTGAAGGGTCCCCATGGTAAACATCACAGAATAGAATGAAAAACTCATGTACTAGAGGTGACCAACCAAAATCTTTTTAAGATAGTAAAAAGCCCAAGGGCAAAATGTTTGAACTTACACACACACACACACACACACACACACACACACACACACACACTGTTCTCATTGCATCATATGTTAAAATAATTCTTGTCATTTTTCCAGGCAAGTCAAGACATGTGAAAACCAAAAATACTAAAATAGCTCATGGAACTACATTTTAACTAATTAGTTTAAGTGCTTGACTACAAAGCACAGACCCATCAGAAGATCTTAAATACTGAGCCATACTTTGAATGAGCCTTACCCTACACTAGTAAAGCCTTTAGTCCACTTTATGTCAGTATTCCAACCAGAGGTACTATTCAGCAGGTTCTGACCAATTCTGGAGAACTGGTAGCTCCAGAAAATGTTGGAGTAGTTCGGAGAACTGGCAAATACCACTTCTGACTGGAGATTTTACAGTATCTTTCCCCTGCCATGCCCACCAAGCCATGCCCACGGAACAGGTAGTTTAAAAAAAAAAAATGAATCCCACCACTAGTTCCAACCAAGCTCTCCATCTCATTTCAGCATTCAGAGACAAAATCTATCCAAGTAAAAATTAATTAGAGAAGTCATATTGGCTCATCTGGAAAAATCCGAATCTGAAATCTCATGTTTTCCCCCACTACACTAAAACTCACACCCAGCCCCTTACTGATGACCCTCAAGTCGCACTCTCCAATCCACCTCCATTCTGAACTCCTGCCAAGTCCAGTCACTCCCCTCCAAACTCCAGTGACTCGAACCTGAGCTCTGGCGAAAGAATGTTGTGGCTATCTTTCCTTCTCACTTCACTCTCATTCCCACAGTTCCCCATCCTCCCTTGTGGCAGCCCCAAATCTGAATCAAGATGGATGAGGGCTGATATCTTACTAACCTCTAGCCACAAATAAAAAGTTGTTGCTTCTGCATTTCTAGATTTTTTTTCAAATGTTTTTCCATTACTTGGAAAATAATATCAAAAATTATCCAAGCTCATTCCAAGCTAGGATGTACACATTACAATAGCAAATTCATGTTCAATATCTTTAAATATGGACTTCTTCCAATTTCACACAAAACAGCAAGAATATTATACCTATCACACATACTACAGCTCTTTCCCATACTTCCTAGTCGACTGAAAATCTGCCTCGAGTATGTGTACCTCCTTGCAGTACACATTTGAAAAATCTCTTCTTGAGTTCCCAGCTGGAAAATACACTTTAAAAACACTTTCAGCACCAAAATACAATCTCATTCTTTCCCCCAAACTTTCAACATATGGGGTTTTTTATGCCACTATTGATTATTTTTTGTTTCCTTTAATGTATATTCTGTTGTATCTATTTACAACTATAACTTTATTTTTCCTATAGCCTGTAAAACAGAGGTTTTATAGATTATTAGGCAGAACAATAGATCATGCTGAAGAACAGTGTGTACCAACAAATAAATAAATACACAGTCACAGAGGAGGGCTCCAAAATACTTTCCAAGTTATCAAAGCAGAAGCAGAAACAAAGCAGACCTTTCTTGAAGTCATTTTGCAAAACAAAGACATGCCTAACATCTACTGGAGCTTAAGGCACTTTGTACATTTATAAAACAATTGGCAAATGTGTGCTTTGATTCAAGGCAGGATCAAGAATAATTGTCATGTAGTTCTTGGAGTTATAAGAGTATCTCAAAGTGAACAGCTGCAATGACTGGACAGAAAGTGGGCTCATAAAGTGAACCAGCATTTCTGGGCACAGGGTAGATAGTTCAGTGGTTCTTCAGGAATAGCTTACTTTTCTCCATTTGCCTAAAAATATCTTTCTTTTTAAAAGGAATATTTCTGGAGTCTCTCTATTCCAATTGATAGAAAAGAGAGCCTCTTTTTCTTATTTATCCACTTTCATCAAAACATGATCCATTGTTATTTTTTTACACGTTTTCTTCTTCAAGTGTCATCTCTTCCAGGTAAACCACATTGGAAATATGACTAGATAAACTGATTCTACTTTATTGTAAGGCTATGTTAACATGCAAGTCTGAAGGGACAAACTTCCTGCTGCCACTTTTAACTGCTTGATCCATTAGGGTGAATCTTTCCTAAGTTTCTTTCTCAGACTGCTAAGCCATCGAGGATGCCTGCTTCTCTTGTCCAATTGTCTCCTAGGCAGCCCCTCTCCCCCTTGTTCCTCAAGGTCATCCACATATTCCATCCATTCCATTCCAGGTCATACAATTACCTTCCTTTTAAAAGACTCTTGTGTGACTTCTTGTTCTTTAGTTTTTACTTAATCTCACCCTTCTATGTACTCCACTATACAATTACAGCAATACTCTATAGTTAATATTGTGTTTTTTCGTGACTTTTTGTCATGAACAGCACCATATTTACAGAGTATATGTCACAATTACCTCTCATTATACTCTGGATATTTGCCCTCAAGCAAACTCATTCCGAATCAGTAGGAAAGCTTCTCTTTAACTATACTTTTATAACTTTGAATTACTCCTTTCTTGTAAAAGTATTGAAGATTTAAGACAGAGGTCTCCAAACTTGGTGACTTTAAGACTTGTGGACTTCAACTCCCAGGAGTTGAAGTCCACAAGTCTTAAAGTCACCAAGTTTGAGGACCCCTGATTTAAGAACTGACCAGCTGTTGTAAGGCTGCTGTAAATGCTAATGCAATGAGAATGAGTCAGCAGGGTATTGCCACTTTAAGACTGAGGATGGGTCAGCAGGGAATTACTACTTTAAGAAGCGGTCTATATAAGACCTGCATGAAAGGGCATCTCTCTCTCCTCATATTGTATCTCCATTGTAGTACTCCATGCGGAGTAATGAAGATTGATTACTTATCAGGTATTTGCCTATCACATATATTTATATATATAGCAGTCTTGTATATAAACCACTGTTAAAAAACAAAGCCTCTGTGTGCTGTTTTGTGCTCCTGGATTGTCTCACAATAGTAGTTACGCTCTGACATTACTTCTCATTTTTGTCATTTGAAGATCATACTCTAAGCTTGCTTCCACCAGCTAAACTTTCAACAATTCCTGAAAGGTTTACTCTTATAAGAATTCCTAAGGCTTGTTCTCATCAATTCTCAGCTCTCTTATGTTCTTTACACCTCTGTTTTACCATATATCAGTAATGCCTGCCACTTTCTTGACACTTTATCTCTGTTGCTATAACCTTTTGATTTCTTTTGGATTTATTTGCATTCATTTTATCCTTCAGATTTACTTTGGATATTTTCACATTTCCATATTTCCCACTTTATCAGTTCCATTCTAGTCTCTATCACTTTCTAAAGAAGTCATTTCAATGCAAGTGTATTATAACTAGATTTTGCATTTTTATCCATCTATTGAGTCCTTTCCACAGATCTGAATTAGATTGATGTCATCATTTGGTGGTGTTAAATGAATTGCTGCAAGATATAACAAAACTTTGTGACTAACTATGGATTGCAACCAGGATCTCCCAAATCTACCCAGCCATTTAATCATTTTATCACTGTCACACCATTATCTCCTCTCTATACCAGAAAGTGATCACTATGGCTTCTAAAGATGATTTGTCTACACTTGTTCCTCTGTTTGATGAATTTTGTAGGTGAATGTGTTTTATTAAAACAAATGAATTGACTCCTTAAAGCAGCATTTTTTTCTTTCAGGAACATATATTGTTATGACCAGTAGAACTGTGTTGTGCCCGTACTGTTTCTCTGAATCATTTATGAAGCAAGCAGCCTTACTTTCTTGAAAGTTTATTTTAAAGAATACCAAGGGGACCCTTGTGAGATTCAGGGCACTCTTATAATTAAAGAATTTGGAAGTTAGCTTTCTCAACAGCGTGCCAGTTTCTCCTCTTTTTAATCATAATTTTAAAAGTAGCCTGCAAAAGTCTAATTGGGTGGGACTGACAAGGGAGTTTCCAGAAGCAAATGGTGCCGAGAATACTTTAAACTGCTTCATTGTAAAGTTAAGAAAGCCAACAAAGAATAGTGTATATATTTATCAAAAGCCATACACTTTTAATTTTAACTGACTTGTAACTAACTGGTAATTCTGTCATGGACAATCTGTTACCATATATTTATAAATTTTGCTTCCATCTTATTCCTTGATGGCTTTGTGAATGACTTTACACTTGTTTAAATGTTACATATCCTCAATAAAATGGCCTCAGTAATGAGAGTTATTTTCCTGCATATAATAAACTTTTAACTGGCCTTTAATAGTGTAGAAACCATGTGATAATATTTACTTAACTTCCCCTTTCTGGGCAATCATTATTTTACAGCATTATGTTCTATGAAAATAAGCATTTAGCAAATATAGAAGTCCTATTTTAAATAACATTTGAGAATGTTTACTTGAACTAACTCAGGTGGCAGAAGAATGATAAGATTAAGTCATTTACCCGATTACTTATTCAACTGACCTGACATATGGATGTACAGTGATATGGTACTCTACATGGAAATTAGCAAGACTGAATTTAGTTTGATTTTTTCCTATAGCATAGCTTGTCTTTGACTTGTGAAGTCTTTCTGATGCCATTAAAAACTGCTGCTTTCTTGTATATTTATTTATGTTTAGCTTTTATCTTTATGGAAAGATTATCTTTATGGATTTTTATAAAGCCAAGCACAAATAAATGTATAAGAAAAGAGAAAAAAGTACTGAGAACAAAGTAGGAAAGATATAAAGATAAAAGTGATAAGAGAGAGTGAGAAAGAAACAGAGACAGAGAGGCAGAGATTTAAAGAAACAATTTCTGCTCTTTATACAATAGATACAAACAACAATACTGTTTTCCTTCTCCAAAATTATAACATATTTCCCTTCTTCCCATGTAGAGCCCTTTTTTAATCAGTAAATCTATAAATCAGAAGTTCATTTTTATCCATTTTCAGCAAAAAGCTCACAAAGGGTTTCCACTGTCTTTTCTTAAAGTAGTTGTACTTTTAGAACCCTAATCAAATAAGTCAGTTTAGTCAGTTTGCAGGTTCTGCCACCTTCACAATTCTCTGGGTATCTCTGTATTTTTCCATACATAATCTCACTGTGGCTACCACATATAAAACCAGTCATCCCTGAGTCTTTTCTACTGGCTGTCCATAAGTCCTAGTAAAAAAAAATTTTTTTCACTTTTCACAAGTACACTATGAATGGTAAAATGTCCCTTCATACTTTTCACATTTCCAACAACAATAAGGGACAGCTTTATACATCTTAGATAATTGCTCTGATGACATATACCAATGGCACATCATTTTATGAAAAAGTATCTCTTAAATCAGGGATCTGCAATCATTGATCCCTGTACCAGCAATGGTCCATGGTATAACCCTAACCCTTACCAAATCTATGGTCACTAGCCACGGTCATTCACTTCTTCAAAAAGGGAGACCCCAGCCTAGTTGAAAATTACAGACCAATCTCTTCATACTGCATCACCTGTAAAGTCATGGAATCAATCATTAACCAATCCATTATCCTCCACTTAGAGACAAACAACCTACTCTCTAATAAACAATTTGATTTCAGAAAAAGACTATCCTGTAATCTGCAACTCTTACACTGCAAAAACATGGACTACACAACTCGATCAGGGCAAAGCAATAGATGCAATTTACATAGACTTCTGTAAAGCCTTTGATTCAGTGGTACACGACAAACAACTCCTAAAACAAAAATCTTATGGTATCTCTGGACACCTGCATAACTGGATAGAAACATTCCTGTCAATCAGACAACAAATGGTCAAAACTGGGAATGTCCTATCAAATCCTGTACCTGTCAATAGTGGTGTCCCCCAAGGCAGTGTTCTAGGACCAACTCTTTTCATAGTCTACATAAATGACCTCTGTGATCATATTAAGAGCAACTGCATTCTTTTCACTGATGATGTAAAGCTATTCAGCACCACAGACAATGCTGCTACCCTTCAAAAAGATCTCAACTATGTATCAGAATGGTCAAACAAATGGCAACTTCAAATCTCAACAAATAAATGCTCTGTCTTATGTATTGGCAAAAAAAACAACAACCCAGAAAATAAAATACAAGCTGAATAGTCAAGACCTTGTTGATGATCCAAACTCTTTCAAGGTTCTTGAAGTGCTCATCTCTAATGATCTAAGTGCTAGAGCCCACTGTAACTACATAGCCAAAAAGGCATTAAGAGTTGTTAACTTAATCCTGCATAGCTTTTTCTCTGATAATATCACACTACTAACTAGAGCATATAAAATATTTGCTAGGCCAATACTTGAATACAGCTCATCAGTCTGGAACCCGCATTACGTATCTGATATGAATACAGTGGAGAAAGTCCAGAAATATTTCATAAAAAGAGTTCTCCACTCCTCTATTCATTGCAGAATACCTTATGCCATCAGACTTGAAATTCTAGACCTAGAACTATGCCGCCTTCGGTCTGATCTAAGTATAGTATATAAATCATACATTGCAATGTCCTACCTGTCAATGAATACTTCAGCTTCAACCATAACAATACAAGAGCACACAATAGATACAAACTCAAGGTAAAGTGCACCAAACTTGATTGAAGGAAATACGACTTCAGCAGCAGAGTGGTCAATGTCTGGAATACTCTACCTGACTCTGTGGTTTCTCCCCAAACCCCAAAAACTTTAATCTTAGACTGTCTACTACTGACCTCACCCCTTTCCTAAGAGGTCTGTAGGGGGCATTCATAAGCACACCAATGTGCTTACCGTCCCTGTCCTATTGTTTCTTTTTTTCTTATATGTATCCATTTCATGTATTCATAACCATGTTTATACTTGTACCTGTTAGCTAATAATCGCTTGACAAAACAAAATAAATAAAAATAAATGCGAGAAAACAGTCTGCGCAAGCAAGTGAAGCCCCATCCACAGGTTGCAAGAAGCATGTGAAACCATGATCCCTCCGGTCCACAGAAAAACCTCTCTCAATGAAAACAGTGTCTGGTGCCCAAAAGGTTGGGGGCCACTGTCTTCAATTATGAGAAAATTAAACTTATAAGGATTTAACTTAAAAGGATTGCAAATTTCAGTCCTTTTAAGAACTTTATTTCCAATTGATCATCTATATATTAAAATCAAAATTCTTAGCCTATTTTAACTTGTTCGAATATCAACAATAATGTATTTATTTCAGCAATTGCATGTTTATCATTTGTATTATATGGTCATCATCATTTTCTTTCTATATATATAAAACTTTGCTCTTAGTTGAGCTTGTGAATACCATTTAAAATATGTTTTTAGATGTGAAATAAACCAGCTTTTCTGGTTTATTTTCTTTTTGATCACACAAAAATATGATATTATTCATTACCCTGAAATCAAGCAACATTTTGGGGAAGGTAGTTATGACGGGCAATCACATTATCAAAGGGCACTTAGCAACTGGTCATAAATAAGAGCAGATTGCCAAGTGCCCAGATTCAGTCACAGCCATAACCACCAAACCATTCATAACTTTGAACAATTGTTGAACAAATAGTCATAAGTCAAGACACATCTGTATTCTGTTGCCCTTTTAGTTGTTTTTAAAATAGGGCAGAATAATAAAGTAGGCAATGTTGGGATTTTGTCAAATTACCCTGTTGGCATTTCCTTTCACAGAAAAAGAGTGAGAGACAGAGATCATTCTCCCCCATTCACATCTAAGGTGAGGATATTTATCCCACACTTTTGGACAATGATGAAGATGATGATGAACAACAGATGTTCCTTATCACACTGCAACAATATATCTGATCTGAATTTAATAAAATCATTAATTCTATTGGATTAGGAAGCATAGAAAAAGTATACAATTTTAAAGATCCATACTTCTGTAAGCACACTTTTTTATACATGTGCACCTAGAGAAAAAAATTACCCATATTTTTTCTGATGTCCCAAGCAAAACTGATAAGGCATATTATATTTTATATTAAGATAGTTCATTCTGATTTTGTAACATCTAAGGCCTTTTTACTTTCCTCTTTAGTTATATTTGTTACAGTTTTCTATATGCTCTTTGAAATAATAAAATCTGGCAGAAAATCTATTAATATCATTAAATATATTATAGAAATGAAGAAAAAAAGCATCAACTGTCCTGTCCAAAGATATAAATACAGAGTCACCAGTAGGGTGGAAGTCATTCAGATTTGGGGTGGGGGGGAAGAGGGAGGGAGAGACATAATTCCGGAAGATTAATCTAGAATATCTTTCACTAGTATTTTCTAAGTATTGCTATGGTTGTTCAATTCCTCTTATTCAAATCTGAATTAATAGAATTATTTTTTCCATGTTGTTCTTTCTCTATTTCCTATATTTTATTCTTAATTTGTTACTGTACTGAACCCAGCTTCTTCAGATGAAACTTGAAAAAGTTTGAAACTCTGGAAAGCTGTTGCAGGTAGTATAAACATACCAAAGAATGTGGACTAATGGTCTGACTTGTATAAACAATTGCTATGTACTTCTTATTGCTATAACTCATCAAAACAATAGAAATCTATTATGTGCACTGCTGTACCATCTTTGCTTGCAGGTGATAACTGCTGCTCATTTAAATGCACTCTAAAAAGCAGAAGGAGCATTGGTCTCTAGACTTCTAGCTCTGCAGACGGAGTCAAAAAACTGAGGACACACCCCCTGGTAATGGTCCCCAGTTTGGAACGTCATCGAAGCAAATTCAGCTGCTCCTTCTTAAACAGATAACTCAGTTGATACTGCAAAAAAAGGGACATTTCCCTCCCTATTCCGACCTGACAGAATACAAGGTGGGACTGGATTCTCCCTTCGGCTCCCTGAGAAGGAGTGTTCAGGTAGGACCAACACCACTTCTCCACTGAGCCGAAGAGAGAATCCAGGATGGGACATACCAAAGCTGGCTGATGACTGTCCTACGGGTGAGATCTGGATTGGTCGGAGGTCCACACCTCTCCATGTGCACCCTGCAGGACTTGTCTTCCAAAAGACACCTCTGCTGAGGCAAAGGAGTCAATTTTGTAATGTCTTATGAATGGGGTCACCGATGACCAGGTCACAGCTCTACAAATGTCCAGAATTAATGCCTGCATTGCCCAGGCTGCAATGGTTACTGCACTTCTGGTTGTGTGTGCTGTGATCCTCCAGGGAACAGGAAGGCTCTGTAACTCATAGGCCTTTGCAATGAGCCAGTGACTTACTGTGGAAGGTGTCACCCCACGATTCAAAGTTAATGGCTGAAAGGAAACAAACAGGGCTTCTGTCCTCCTAAGAGAAGAAGTTTTTTTTTTATGTAAATACGGAGGGCCCTCCTCACATCCAAGTTGTACCATTTTCTCTCCCATGCATGGGTAGACTCAGGATAGAAGTTCAGCAAAATCAGCTCCTGTGAATGATGCAATAAGGAATTCACCTTGGACAGAAAGGTAGGGTCCAACTGCGGAACCACCCTGTCTGCATGGAATACTCACAGATCTTTCCTGATGGATAAGGACGCCAACTCCAAAATACACCTGGCCGAGGTAATGGCCATCAAGAATGACACCTTGCACATGAGAAGGTGAAGGCAGACTTTACACAAGGGTTCAAATGGAGGAGAAGTCAGTGCCTGCAGGACCTTAGGCAAATCCCAGGTGGGATAGCAGTGGACCACCAGTGGCCTCAAATTCATGGCTCCCCTAAGGAAGGCTTTCACCTTGGGTGTTGGGCCAGAGTAGTAGAGCCCTTGACCGAAATCATGGAGGCCAAGGCAGCCACCTGTCTCTTCAAGTTATTGGGGGAGAGACCTCTATCCAACCCATCCTACAGGAACTCTAATACTTTTGCAACAGAAACACAGTGGGTTCCAATTGGTGACTAGAGCACCAACTGCAGAAAATGTTCCACGTTGCATTATATATCCTGGTTGTGGGAGGTCTTCTGGCCATCTGGGTGGCCTGAATGACCTTTGTGGAAACTTCTCCCATTTCAGGATCAAGCGCCAGATGGTCAACTGAAACCAGGCTAGATCTGGGTGCTCGATTGGGCCCTGGCTGAGGGAGATCTTGTGCAGGGGAATTCTCCAGGGTCTGGTGACTGACAGGCCAACCAGATCGGAGAACCAAGGACACCTGGGCCAGTAAGGGGCTACCAACAGAACTTCCACCCTTTCTATCAGTACTTTCCTGATAGCTCCCTTTAAAAGAGACAGGCTTTTGGGGAAGCCCTGGATCCCTTTTTGATGGAAATCAGGGGCAAGTAAAATATCCAGCCCTCCCATGGGAAGCACTTTGATTACAGGTCTCATCCCTACTACAGGAAGCCCTCCTTTAAACAGGTAGAAGCTGGGGCAGGCTTTCCCCGTCAAAGTAGGACCTTCTTTTAAAGATCCTCAACTCAGTCTGATAGACAGGCCTTTGCCACCAGAGGGCATCAGAGGGAAGAGGACAGAAAGTCCTTTAGAGGTTCCAACAGATCCTTCAGGCACAACAAATGATGCCCAAGCCTCATGTCCCCGAGGGAGCCATCTGGAACTGTTCCAGCAGAGTCTTGAAAAGAGCCGGCTGGAAAAGGCCCTGAGAGGAGTGGGGACCTGCTACTTCCAACTCCTCATCCAAAAAATCCCTTTCTGGAAGGAGGTCCCTCTCAGAGCCATAAAATTGGCTGCTTTCAGAAGGGGAGGCCAAGCATTCTCTGAAGTGGATCGGCTGTTCTGCAGAAGCCTGCCCCTGCAGGACTCCTCTGTTAGTGTCCAAATAAGACAGCTGGCACAGCTGGTTGACCTCTGCCTGCAAATCCTGTCTAATTGTTTGGGAGATCCAGGCTCTCATGAAAGTGGCATTTCTTGCATTTGAGTCTCCTCAGGCTATAAGCCAGCTGCTGTCTGTGTAAAGATGGCTGCAGGCACAGGTCTGGCTCCGCTAGAGACTTGGTCTGCAAGTGCCATCATCAAGATCCCCTGAGGTGGCTCAGAAAAATTGTAAGAGGCCTCAACCCTGATTTGGAAGTTTTCCTGCAAATCCTGAGTACTGGAGCCCCCCGGAGACCAGGCAGTCATATACTGCCTATCTGCCAGTTGTTCTGGCTGCCTGTCATCTTGAGGAGGCAAAGTTTGAGAGGTGGCTCTATTTTCAGCCATCCTGGAATCTCTCACTGTCCTGTCAAACTGTTTGTCTATGACTTTTGGGCTATGCTTGACCTGTGTATTCTCAGGCCTAGAGGGTCTCTTAGGTGCTAGAGTCCTGGCTCTAATCTGAGCTACTGCCTCTAGACCAGCAGACCTGGGCTTAGAAGATCCCTTTACAGCCTAAGCTGTCAGCTACAGCCACAGTAGCTGTCCACCATTTCAGGAGGCTAGTGAGACCCAAAGTGGTGAGCTCAGCCCAGCTCCGCAATTCAAAAACTGAGTCAGGCAAAAAAAGGTGAAAAACAGCTGACTCTTTGAATTGCAGCAAGCCTTGACAGGTCAGAGGCTTACAAGCCTGGCACTGGCTGTACCGCAATTATCAGGCATGTTGAGGTAATTCCCCATTAGGAATTATACTACAAATCTGACAAAGAATTTTGAAATACACGTTTTGAGACTGTAGAACATGGTGTATCAGATCAGTCAAAACCGATAAAAAAGGAATCCTCATACCAAATACCCAACTTGTTTATTTTTCTAACATGTTGAGTCTATAGTGGAAATATCTAAATAATCCACATTCTAATATATAGTTTTATTGCTTTATTGCTCTTCTGGAGCCTGTGGTTCTAGTGGTTAAAGCACTGGGCTAGAAAGCAAGAGATCAAGGGAGTTCTAGTCCCGTCTTAGCTGTGAAAGCCAGGAAGGGGACCTGGGCCAGTCACTCTCTCTCAGCCCAACCCATGTCATGGGGTTGTGTTGTGGGGAAAATAGGAGAAAGATGTGTTAGATATATTTACTACCTTGAGTTATTTGTAAGAATAATAAAGGGGGATATAAATAAATAAACATTTTTTTTAATAAACAACAGTAAACACTTATTTAATATTCATTATCACAGAGTATTTCAGCAAATTTATTAGAATTGAAATGATTGGTCTTCAATTCCAATAAGCTTTTATAGACTACCTAAAGGAAAAAGAATTAATGAGAATTAATATTATGCCTTCAACCAGAACTTCCTGTTATTACAAAAGTCCCAGTGGATAACTAAGAAATCTGTTGTGGCATCTTGCTTTAGACATAACTCTTTCAAAGTACTATTGCTCCAGATTTCCTCAGTTCCAATATAGTGAACATAATTTTTCTGCAAAGATATTCCCTGTCTCTATAGTTTTTATTTATTTTTATTTATTAAATTCATATACTGCCTCTTCCTCTTATGTTTATGTTTTCAACATTCAAATAAAGATGTTAACTTGTATAAGTACACAGATAAATTTTTGAGTAAATGTGAATTCAATACTTCCTCTTGCCCTTTGTTTGAAAGACCAATAGTAGCCAATCAAATGTCTGAGTGAATAGTTAACACTTTATTTACATTCACATATAATTTTAATAACTATGCATATCCTCCACCATGCATCATACACAAACACACACAGAGAGAGAGAGAGAGTTCAATCAGTATGAATATGACTACTTGTAGAAAAGTTGAGTGTAATATTTAATATATCTTGCTTATATATACAAATATTTTGACTGCCTACAGTTTAGATAGTGAAGTAGATGCTATCTGCTTCCAACAAACTTTTCATTGTACACATTAGGTATAGCTAGCAGTAAATTGCTTCATTTTGCACAATAGTTTCTCATTAGCTGTATAGTAGCAGCCCAAGAAGGATTTTGTATAAACTTAAATTTAATAACCTAACTCGCTAAGGATACAATTATTTTGCAATTCTTACCATTAGAATCTGAGAAGCAAAATTAGAAAACTTATCAAATGGTTCAAACTCTGGCAATTTCAAACAATAAGACAAAAATCAAGAAATATCTCTCATGATATATTTGAAATAAAATAACAACATCTTATAAAATTTCAATAATAGTTGCTTGGTAACAATAGGGGCTACATCTTATAGGGTTTTTGGGACACGTGACAACAGGGACAGTCACTTAAGCAGAGAAAAAGTCTCCTTTTTCAAAATCAGAATGCCTGCATTAAAACAATGCTGCAAATAAAACTAGAAATCATCCAACTATTTCATTTGTAGCTCCACAGAACAGACTTATCAAGATTCATAAGAAGAAAATACAAAACCAAATTCATTACCAAATAAAAAAGTCATTTCTGAAAACTTTAACTTGAATAGACACTATCCATTCTGCATTATTACTTTGCTTCCTCTCTTACCCACCCTCAAATCATTAAGTGCAGCTGCAGTTAGTTGAAAATTGGCCAGTCTCTGAGTAGTGACTTTGAAACTTTCTTCTACTAAGATACCATATTTCCAAATTATAATTACTATTATAATTCCCATCATATGGAAATTCTGGTTACCTCCATTATTTCCATTATTAGTTTAACTTCTTGATATATATTAATGAAAGAAAGCTGGACCTGAACGTTATATTTGTTTCCTTTTATGGACAAGTTGAACTCAAGAGTAAATCAGGAGGCCTTTCAATGAAATCTATATGTTTTGTAACATTTGCTTTTGCATTATTTGGAACGTTTTATCATTATTTGTTTTTTTCTCATCTCAATACTTGTGAAAAGTCCATTGGTGGTTGTATAGGTAACATAGTGAAAACCGTTAAAATTATTATCTAAAAATTATACTGATTTTAAGAATACTTTTATATTTCATGACTTGTTTCCCATCAAATCATTGTACATAAGAACTTGAAGCTGAATGTTCATGCAATTTTCCTTTTAATAATTTACTAGGCAAATTCCAAACATATTTCTCACACTGCCAGGTACCTATGATAAAAAACAGAGCTACTTCAGATAGTAGGTTTTATCAATGCTACCTTACTTGAATGGCATGGAGGACAAATAAAGAACATTACATGAAGTATATCTGCTGTTCAAAAGTTTGCTACAATGAAATATTGTATTAGAGATCCCTTAGGTCATTGCAAAGGAATAGAATCAAAAACCATTTTGAAGTCTGGGATTAAAATAGAAAGCAAGATAAAATAACTCTAAACAGAAGCCACCAAACCATGCTTGATTCTGCAGCTGTCCATAATTGATTATAATGATATATAATTCATAAGCTCTGGGTCCATGATGATGGCCAGTCTGTAGATTGATTCAACCTTCCATTCTTCCAAGCTCAGTAAAATGAGGATCCATATTGTTGGGAGCAATAGGCTGATTCTGAAATCCATTTAGAGACAGCTAAGAGGGAGTAAAGCACTGTGAAATGGTATATAAATCTAAGCGCCATTGCTATTGCTATTGATCAGTTTATTTTTAAAAGAATTGGGGAGAGAAACCAAACTGATAAAGTTCTCAAAGATAGATTTGTTTACTTTTGTAGTTTTCCAGTTAGTATTGTTTCCCAGTAAAAATAATTACATAATTACAAATCATTGGTAGGGAACAATTATTACCAGGTTAAGGAAGATTGTGTAAGATACTTCGTATGGTTTTGTTTCTGAATGGTTTTTAGTTTCACATTCTAGTTTCACATTCTTCATCCTCGTATATATTACTGGCAATTTTATTTTGATCTAAAGCCTAAATTTTCATGTGTAGTTTATTATCTTTTGGCAACTCTAAATAGTGTATTATCAAATAGTGTATTATCAAAAGGCCATTTTTGTGCTTGAGGCAAAGGACAAATGCTGTCTCTTCCAATTCTATATTCCAAGTTTAACTATATATTTCTAGCTGAATCTTACTTCAAAGTTATGTCTTCCACTGAAGCAAAGGACACTCTACCAGCTTAAGGTGACAAGATGCTGTTACATGGCACACAAACCTTGGTATTTCAGCTTTTCATTGCTCTCTCCAACATATGTTGTCTGAGGAAACGCTAACACATAGCCAATTCTGCTCCATATTTTTTTCTGATTTATTTTTTTCATGAGAAAATGGCTTTTGATTTGGCCAATTCTGCATTTTAAAATGCTGTTAATGTGTGAAGGACTGAAAACATAAGGACTGTCAGAATATATTCATGAACTGGAATAGAGCTTCGTAATAAAGTCAGCTGAATTGAGGGCTAAAACTTTTAAAGAGAGAATCTGAGCAAATTAACTTGCTTGGTTGCCTGCTGAACAACTGATGTGACTAAAGTGAAACTGATCTCTGTTTCTGAGCTCCTGAGTTGCAGTTCTGCTCTGAACCTGTAACGTGTCTGCTTCTATTTGAGTTCTCCATGTTGGAGAAATCTACAACTGATATTGTAAAAATTTACTTGTGTTTATAAAGAAGTTAAATGAAGCTTCAGTCATCTGTGTTTACTTTTCTGGTGCTGAATTTAGGCTGCAATACTCTGAACAAGGACTTCATCATGGGCTCAATCTAGATAAAGGCCTCGTCATGTAGTAAGCAATTCTCAATGAAGTCACCAATTTATCTTTGTGATCCCTGAAATGTGAACATATTCCTTGTGGCATTTAACATATGAGCATTTTCTTTACTGTTGTTACTTTTGCTTCTTTTGTCCAACTTTCTGTTTGATTTAAAAAAAAAAAATCTGTTCCTTGTTAGCCAGTTTCAACCAACTGAAACAAAAAAAAATATTAATTCTAAATACCAAAATTCATTCAGTGAAACAACAGCAATGGGGATTTAATTTCTTTACCTTTAATGACTTCTGTATAAAGAAACAAAATACTTGGAGAATAACAAAGAATGAAGTCTTGATGTTTGCTACAGTGTACTCACTGGGTTGTCAAAAGCTGAACCAGTATTCATTTCCAATGTAAGCTGATCACCAGACAGACTAAATTTAACCAATAACTCACTCATCAGTCTTCATACAAAGTACTGTAAGTAGCCTCATTCTGACTTTTCTTTCTTTAATATGCTACAAAAACAGAAAAGAAAAACAAGTATCCTTTGACCACTCAGTTTAATTACAAAAGTTAAAGATGTAGGGAACTATCATGTTTCTATAAATAACATAAAAATAGCTCATCCATCATGCTTCCTCATTATCTATTTTCACTTATACTTATTCTATAAATGTAATATTACATATTTTGTATTATTTACAAAACAAGCATAGTTAAAGCATCTTTTTGTTTCTGATGAGAATATTAGATAATTTCCAATTTTGAGCCATGCTTTAAAAATAAGGAAACTCGCATTCAACATCAGATTGACTTAGAGTAAACTTCTCTGTATTCATACTTGGCATTGATCTTTAAGTGCAGTTTGGAATGGGGAAGCATGTAAAAAGGCAGACAATCAAGTGGTGCAAGTTTCTATTCCATTAATAGACACACCTCTGATGAAATTTTTCCGAATGAAACTGCACAAGGCTTACTGCATCTCCAAAACTCTATAGCCTACTCACAATTTCTTTCAGAATCTAATAGGCTTTCTGAATTGGATGAATAATGTAATCCAAATCATTGATTGAATAAACATTAACAGATAAAATCATGGACACAAGATGGCAAAGAAGGGAATCAGACACATTAGGGGAGGAAGGTGGGAAGGAAGTACATTTTAGTCAACCACCTCCACTATGGTGGTTGGTTGGAAGGCCTCGCCATTGGGTCCCCAAGACATCTGGTAAAGCCAAGTCTTAAGGCATTTGTGAAATATCAGAAGGATTAGAACCAATCTCACCTCAGGGGATAAGAGCTATGACAGAGAAGGCTCTTCTCCTGAACTCTGCTCGCCCAAACTCCTTGGCTGATAGAATCCACAGTATCACCCCTCTGCCATCATTGGTGGGAATGGGCCAGTCTTATTGGGATGAGACAGTTCCTCAAGTAGACTGGATCCATGCCATGTAAGACTTTAAAGCTGATGGCCAACACCTTGAATTGCAGCCAGAAGCTGACCAACAACCAGTGTAGCTTGCGGAGTAGCACTATTACATGGGCCACCCTTGGGGCCCCAAGAATGCCTGCACTGCTACATTCTGTGCCAGTTGTAGCTTCCAGATGCTCTTCAAGGGTGGCCATGTAGAGTGCATTGCAATAGTCCAAACAGGAGATGACTAGGAATTGAGTGACTGAGTGCAGAAACTCTTGATCCAGGAAAGGTTGCAACTGGCTCATAAAAGAAAGTTTTGCAAAGGGTCTCCTCGCTGCAACTGCCATTTGCTCTATATTAATAATGGAGAATTTACTGGTTGGATGAATAATTGTGCTACTGAGATTATATAAATGACAAGTGGCTGTTTAAAGTACATAAGCATAATTAGTATGAGTAGTAATTAAATTTAAATGAATGCTGAATATGATCTTGCATTATATCTCAACATAAATATGGAAGTTGGCATTACATTTTAAAAATCTACATTTGCATAGTTACCTAATCTGGTTTAATTTATGCCTTTTTCAAGGAATGCAGATTATACCATTAATAATTATTTAACAATTTATATTTTTGCTGTAATCATCACTAATAGAATCATCAAAGATATGCCAGTAAGTTTGGGTAAATATTTGTATCTAATACAAACAGAAAGGTGAGTTTAATTAAAATATACTTAAGATCTCTAACTACTCCAAAAAAATGAAATGGCATAAGGAAAGTATTCTGGGTAGGTAGTTTTTGCTACACAACCACTTCTTTAATGACCATCCAAAGTTACATTCTCATCGGAAAAAGTGAATTATGACTGATTTTCACACCTATGATCATTGCAGCACCCCATAGTCACATCATCAAAATTCAGGTATTTGGCAATTGGCATGTAGTTACAACAATTGTAGCATCCCAGGGTCATATGATTGCTATTTGTGACCTTATAACTTGCTTCCAACAAGCAAAGCCAATGGGGGAAACTTGATTCTCTTAATGACTGCATGATTTACTTAACAACTGCAATAGTTCACTTAACAACCATGGCAAAAAAGATCATAAAATCTTTTTTATGAATCATGAATCACTTAATAGCTGCTTTATTTAGCAACAAGAATTCTGGTCCCAATTGTGGTCATAAGTCAAGGAGTAATGTGATTCATCAGATTGCATCCTTCCAACATACTTTACCAGCCAGTAGAAGGAGTGTGGAAGAGTGTATTCATATGTAAAATTCATTTCTATAATTTCTATAATTTCAGAATTATATTAAGAGCCATGGTGGTGCGATGGTTAGAATGCTACTTCTGCTGACTGCTGGCTACCAGCAGTTTGGCAGTTCGAATCTCACCAGTTCAAGCTTGACTCAGCCTTCCATCCTTCCAGGGTTAGTAAAATAAGGACCCAGGTTGCTTGGGGAAATATGTTGCCTCTGTAAACCACCTAGAGAGGGCTGTGAAGCACTGTGAAGTGATATATAAGTCTAAGTGCTATTACTATTATGTCACTGTGGGAGTGTTCTTCTTAAAATTATTTGAGGATTTTAAATTTTAATAGGTATAGGTTATATTAAAATAGTTTAGATTTCTGCTTAACTGTTTTCCAAACCTTCCTATATATCTTGAATACTTAACTCTGATATCAAGCTGTGCTTTTTAAATTTGAACAAAGTGATAAGGAGAAGAAAGTTTAAAGACTTGCATAATCTTTGAGAGGGTTTGGAAATGCCTTTGTGATCAATACTTTGATAAGCCTTTTTAAAAAGAAAACAAAATGGGCATACAAGCACAGCTTCTGAGCAACGTTGGATAAGCAAGCACACAAAGTGACCTCATAGAACAACATAATGTGTTAACATAAAGGCTTCAAATCTTACATTTTCTAACCATATTCAGGAGAGAAAGAAAGCAGTTCCAACATTATATTTTAACATGAACAGATTCTTTTTTGAACAGTTATTTCCAGCTGTACAGATTCAGAACTACATGGTGCTTTTTAAAATTGGCAAAAAATGCTTAAGAAATCCAAGTTTAATGCAATAAAACTATCTTAAAGGCACATCTACTTCTAGCCTGCCCATATAGTTGGCTGACTTTATTTAATGTGGTGTTTCTAAGACCAGAAAGTAACTCATGTAGTTTTGCTTCTTCTCACCACAACTTGGCAAGGGAAATACTTTTGTTTCCACTGAGCCCTTGTTTGGATAGTTCTGACTGATGAGAGAACAAACACAGTGTTAAACCTGAACATAAGGCTTTGGTAGGCTAAGATGAAAAAAAGAATCTATTAATCATTTTTTCCTGATGTGCAGAGTAAGAAGGTTCCTTCTTTCTTAGTATTGGGGGCGGGGTGAGGAGGAAATTAGAGATTGATAACAAAATGAAATAATCAAATAAAATCCCATAAGTTAATAAAACAAAATCTATTAAAAACTATTAATATCTTAGAATATTTGTATATATGTGTCTATAATACTTTGGCTTATCACTTTGAAAGCATTGTTTAATCTGAAAGGCTACCATTCACAATTTAGCTCAAAAAATGTAGAGCGAAGATGCCCATATTACCTGAAACCATTCAACAAATTTTAAACACATGGAAAGTAAAATTAACAAATCAAAATTTATCATAGCTTTCCATGCTATTTGTATTTCCATTTAAATTAAAGCAATAATTTAAAATTTTTGTATATAAAATTATAACAGAATCTTTAATATAAATTTGTATCCTTTTTTGCCCTTTCTATTCTTTTTTTGGGGGGTAAGAGATGGTTATCTCATTCCCTGCTTTAGTCAATGTTTACATAGATACATAATTCCTGGACACTTTTTTGTGGAAAAAAGGTTTTTAAGGAAGACAAACTGGACAAAATAAAACAAAACAATAATTGTGTTATTAGTTATCAGAGCTTTGAATAAATCTCACTTGATTTTGCCATGGGCAATTTTCGGAATCAGTCTTCAATCTATGTACTATGAAATAAAACTAAGATAAAACATTAAGCAAACACATAATGATAATTGAGCTATTTAGACGGTAATTATTAAACTGGTGGAGAAAAAGGGAAAAGTCCTGAATGGAATGCCTGGAATGTAAGTTTTAGAAAAAAAATCACTGTTCTCTTGATATCAGTGTAAGATAGTCAGTGGGCTCATACAAATATTTAAGTAAGTACTGGAGTTTAACCAGCAATGTCAAAAAAAAAAAAATCACAGACCTACACATAGAAAAATTCTGCTACAAAAGGTAGGACAGTCATTAAATATTTTTCTACTGTCTAGATAAGCTGGGATTTTAGCTCCTTGGCTTCTTAGCCAGGTTTTCCATACAATACAGAAATGGCTTATTTAAGAAGGGAACTATTGATAATTTAAAGAAAAGGAGCAAATGTAATGATACCAGGAATCTATCACTAGTGAAGCTGCACATTTCAATTCCACAATTTTGGGTTTTTTTTTTTAGCTTCTCAGAAGTTATAGAGCTCATCTCAGCAGCCACCAACTGAGAACCAATTTTCCTCCTGAAAGGTTCAGATATTACATTATTGTGAGGTGGTAAATGGCTCTTTGTGTAATTGTCAGTGAAAGCAGCCATGTCTCTACAAACTACAGTTTTTCCTAGTTGGGACTGGGGAGAAGGGGGAGGACGGAAGTTAAAAACTGAAATATAAGGCCGAAAAAGAAAGAACCACTGACATCATATTGCCCCTTAAACCTTGGTTCTTAAATTTGTGTGATGTCACCATTTAGTTGAAAGATGCCACCATTTAATTGAAAGATGAGTGTCTTCTCATGATAATTTTTAACTCAAAAGGTAAATGCCAATTGCATGTCTCCTCTGAGCCAAAATTTCTCACATGAAAACTTATGATCAATATCATTTAAACTATAGTTAGAAATATTGATTACAACATTGTTCAGCAATGTTCTGTGCTATGCATAATTTTAGATTCTGGAGATTTGTGTGTTTACCCATAATCTTAATTTATAGCAGATTCTAGAAACCTATATCTGACCTGAGTAGAATAAATTTAAGATTTCTACAGTAATTTTGATATTCTATTCTTTTTGAACTAATGTAGATTTAGATTTATTAAATTAGATTTATTGCAAAGTGCCTTTCCATGTGGCTGGCTGTATGGAGGACAGCAAAGATACCTTATGTCAGAAGCAATGACATCATACGAATAAGTTGGCATACTGCACACTGTCTCCTTTTCTCCCCCTTTAATCTTATAAATTGAGATTGGAAAATGATAATATCAAGATTGGAAAACAATGATTATATCAGATCTTAGCAACTGATAGTCCATTGCTGACCTTGCTTGTGGTCAAAACTGCAAGATGACAATGACAAGCCTCTTCTGTTGTGGAGCGGCAGATAAGGACTGAGGCAGACTCGGCACAACAAGGTAGGAACCTTTATTTAAAAACAAAGGGGTTGCCGCGACTGCCGAACTAGCGAGCAGTCAGCAAGCGGCAACAGCTGACGCTGTTTGACAGCACTATATATAGCCGGCTGTCAAACGGCATCAGCCAATCAGGGTGGTCCACGCTCCCACCAGGAATGTGGACCAGAGGGGAAACCGAACGTCAACACAACACTCCTTTCCCCTGGTAAGGAGCATGAGTAGTCCTTTAGGTAGGCCGGCCGCCTTCTCTGGCAGTCAGAACGTCGAGGAATAGGAGTCTTTGTTGGAAGATCGGAGTCCTCCATGCCCTGGGCCTCTTCGGAGCTGGTTGTCGCGGGAGCCTCGATATCCAGAACTGCTGAAGGGTCATCAGGCGTTGGAGAAGGTAGGTCCCTCCATCCGCAGTTCCCCAGGGTGTCCTCGGTTGGCGGCGGCAGGCTATCATTGGTCGATGGTAGGCTTGGGTCAGTGGGTGGTAGACCGGGTCCATCAGTGGCCACTTCCCAGCGTCTCCTTAGCTGGTCAATGTGTCTGCGCCAAGTGCGACCATCCTCCAGCAGCACCCTATATGACCTAGGCCCTGTCATAGCTATGACTTGTCCTGGCAGCCATAAGGGGTGGCCTGCATAATTGCAGGCATAGACTAGGTCTTTTAAGTTAAATTTCCTAGGCTGGCTGTCAGATCCTAGAGGAGTCACTGGGGCATAGTGGGGGTGCAGCCTGTCCAGGGAAGTCCTCAAGCGTCTTCCCATAAGGAGTTCGGCTGGGGGACCTATTGGTAGTGGCACAAGGGGTTGTGTGCTGATATAGTAAAAATCTAGACAACTTGGAGTGCCAGTCACTTTGGCCGAATCTCCCTAGGGCTTCCTTTACTGACCTAACTGCCCTCTCGGCCATCCCGTTGCTAGCAGGGTGAAAAGGAGCTGTGAGGGCAGGCCTGACCCCCAGGTTGGCCAGGTATAGCTCAAATTCACAGGAGGTAAATTGGGGCCCATTATCTGACACCATTGTGTCTGGGATGCCATGAGTCATAAATAGTCTGGTTAGGGCCCTGGTAACAGCAAGGGTGGTTGTTATGGGCAGTAAGGCCACATCGATCCATTTTGAGAAGGAGTCTACTACCATTAGAAATGTATGCCCCTGCATTTGGCCAGCCAGCTCAAAATGCAACCTGGACCAAGGGGCTCCAGCGTCCTCCCACTTTCCAGGGGATGCAGTTGGTGGGGCAGGTCTTGTTGCCTGGCAAGGCTGACAAGCACCTACCCAGCTGGAGATCCAGGCATCCATGCCAGGCCACCAGATGTAACCACGGGACAAGGCCTTCATTCTAACGATGCCTGGGTGGCCTTCATGTAGGAGCTTCAGAACTGAAGCTTGCAATGAGGAAGGAATGACCACCCTTGTTCCCCATAACAAACAGCCCTGAAGGGATGACAGTTCCAGCTGGCGTGCCTTGAAGGGCAGGAACTCAGGGGAATAAGGGATGTCTGACCACCCCCTTCCCACCCAGTCAAGGACTTGGGCAATTACCTTGTCCTTTGAGGAATGGTAAGCAATATCAGAAGCAGTAATGGGCAGCTTGAGTTCGTTGAATTTGAAAACAGCATGGATTGGTGCAGGGTCTTCAACTGGAATCGGCAATGGGCAGCGGCTGAGAGCATCAGCATGTGCAAGGTTTTTTCTAGGTCTATGGATCAGTTTGTATGAATAAGCAGCCAAAAACAAAGTCCATCTGGTCATCCTTGGAGATAGAATCTGAGGTGTTTGTTTATCAGCAGAGAAAAGGCCTAGCAGAGGCTTATGGTCTGTGATTAGTTCAAAGTGATGGCCATAGAGGAATTTGTGAATTTTTTTTACAGAGGCAACTGCAACTAAGGCTTCTTTATCTATCTGGCTGTAGTTGCACTCAGCTGAAGAAAAAGTTCTGGACAAGAAGGCAATGGGTGCCTCAGAGCCATTTGGCAGTCTTTGACTAAGAACAGCCCCTATACCGAAAGGGGAAGCATCTGCAGCAAGAACTAATGGAAGATGTTGGTTGAACTGAATTAAACTGCATTAGAGGTGATCAAGGATTTAACAGAGTGGAAGGCATGGGCTTCCCTAGGTCCCCAATGCCAGGGGGAATTTTGTCCAAAAGTCTATGTGAAGGTTCTGTGATTGAAGCTTTGTGAGGTAGGAATGCAGCATAGAAATTGAGAAGTCCTAAAAAGGCCTGGAGTTTGGTTTTGTTGGTAGGAGTAGGTGCCTTGTGGATGGCTCTGACTTTAGACTCTATAGGGTGTATGCCGGAGGCATCAATCCTGTAGCCCAGGAAATCAACTTGCGTAGTGGCAATGGTGCATTTTTCTTTCTTTAGTTTGAGGCCATTTTGCTTGAATCTATCTAGAACTGATCTTACTCTCTGTAACAACTGAGGTTTATCTGTGGCTGAAATTAAGATATCATCGAAATAAGGAACTACCCCTGGGAGATCTTGAAGTAGCCTCTCCATCAGGGACTGAAATATCCCAGGGGCTACACTCATGCCAAACTGGAGGCGTCTGCACTTAAAAAATCCCCTGTGAGTTACTATTGTCTGTAATTCTGCTGTGTGATCATCTACTAGGAATTGCTGGTATGCCTGGGACATATCTAGCTTTGCAAAACTAGACCCAGGTTCAAAAAAATGTAAAAGGTGCTGGATGATGGGAACTGGATAAGCACTGATTTGGAGGTATCTATTCAGGGAAATTTTGTAATCAGCGCATATCCTAATGTTACCGTCTTTTTTAAGAGGGGTTACTATGGGGGTCTCCCATTTAGCGAAATCTACATGTTCTAATACTCCTTGTTTGATTAGTTTGTCAAGTTCCTTATCTAACTTAGGAAGGATTGCAAAAGGCACCCGGCGAGGTTTTAAGCATACAGGAGTTGCTTGAGGGTCTACACTAAATGATATGGGGGTGCCTGAGTAACATCCCAAACCCTTGCTGAATACATCAGCATAGTCTTTGAATAGGGAGCCTATTTCAGTGTTAAAAACTGAGTGGATGCCTGTTATATTTAGGCCAAAGGCAGGGAACCAATCTAAACCTAATAAACTGGGGAGAGCACCATTCACCACAACAAGAGGTAGATGGCCTTGAAAAGTTTGGAATTGAATGAGGAACTTGCCTTTCCCAAGGACAGGAATATTCTTGCCTTGGTAATCTCGCAGAGTCAGGTGGCAGTCAAGGAGCTTCTTCATTGAAAATCTGGGTAGCAGCTTCTTAAGGGTGTTCCAAGAAATAATGGATAGAGCAGAACCTGTATCCACCTCCATCTTGCAAGGTTTACCATCTAAGGAGACAAAAAATACTGATTTTGTGAGAGCTTTTGTTGAACTGATTGAAGTGGTAACAGGTAAAGCAGTCTTCCACTTTCCTTTGAAAGATGGGGTTTGGTTGAGGTTTCTGAGTAAAGGTTTTCCCAGCTTGGCAGACCCTTACTAGGTGGCCCTTCCTCTGGCAATTTAAACAGATGGCATTCCTGAACCTACAGGATGCTCTTAAGTGATTTCCCCCACAGCTTAAGCAGATGGGTTGCTGCTGGGGAGAAAAACTAGCTTTTGATTTTGAGTCTATTGGAAGAGGGTCTCTGTTGTCTAAGATGGTTTATAACAGCTGAATCCTCAGAGACTTCACCAGGAGAAACCTCATCAAATTGGGCTGATGAGCTAATTTATTTGATTGGGCTTCCCTGGATTTCAGCTGCATATTGAGCAGAAAGCTCAGCAGCTTGAGACTCCTTAATGGCTGTTGCTAAGGTTAGGTCCCTTTTAGCTAATAGCCGCCTTTGTAGCTTTAGGTCTTTAACCCCACACACTATTTGGTCTAAGAGCATATCCTCTAAATAATCCCTGAATCCACAATGTAAAGGCCCTGTCACACTGGCCGACGGATGTAAAACATTTGTAAAAAGGACACAGCGGACGGGAAAAATGTTCCATCTGCTGTTATCCGCTCTCAAAAGGGGCAAAAATTTACATAACCAGAGCGGACAACATGAAAAGAAACGGACGGGGGGAGGACGCAGGGCGGATGGAAAGCGGATGCTCCATGGAAGCCTAGCGGATGGAAGCGGATGGGAGAAGATGGCACATCCGCAAGGCTTCCGGGGGACCTCAGCAAAGCGGACGCGGAACAGATGAAGCGGATGCAGAGCGGACGCAGAACGCATGAAGCGGATGCACAGTGGATGCAGAGCGGATGAAGCGGATGCACAACGGAAGCCTAGCGGATGCCTAGTGTTCACTGTGCATGTGGGGAGGATGCACTGCATCAGCCCCGCGGATATAAAGGGAAGCAGCTCCCAAGCATGTCACCATACAGAGGAAAGACCTGCTTCCAGACACATCGACTGCCTTGCCAGCCTGCCTTGCCAGCCTGCCTGCCAGCCAGCCTGCCTGCCTGCCTGCCTGCCTGCCTGCCAGCCAGCCTTGCTGGCTGCCTGCCTGCCAGCCTGCCTGCCAGCCTCCCTGCCAGCCTCCCTGCCAGCCAGCAACCCCACAACCTTGGGGAAGAAGAGAAAGCCTCAACCATCTGCTGCCAGCCCTGGCAAGAGGGACAGGGCCACCCTCCAACCCCTTGGCCCTCACTCTGCTTCTGCTGGGGCTTCTGCAGCACGGACTCGCTCTTCTGGGGCTGGGGCTTCTGCTGCTTCTGCTTATGGAGGAGCTGATGATGATGCTTCTGGCGGTGGTGCTTCTGCTGGTGCTTACTCTTCTGATGCTGCATCTGGCGGTAGTGCTTCTGCTGGTGCTTACTCTGCTGATGCTGCTTCTGGCGGTGGTGCTTCTGCTGGTGCTTACTCTGCTGAAGCTGCTCCTGGTCCTGCTGGTCCTGCTCGTGCTCCTGGTCCTTCTCGTGCTCCTGGTCCTGCTGGTCTTGCTCATGCTCCTGGTCCTGCTGGCACTGCTGGTGCTTACTTTGCTGCTGATGATCCTGGTGCTGCTAGTGCTGGTGCTGGTGCTGCTGGTCCTGCTGGTGCTGCTGCTGCTGGTGGTGTGGAGGAGAAACCCCTACAACCTGGAAGCCCTTCTGATGAGGGCCCATGTGGTCCTGCCAAAGGGAGAAAGAGGCATATGTGAGAACGGGAGATGAGGCAATACAACATCGAGGAGGAACATGAGGATGAGGTGCTGGAGTGGCTGAGAGAGAATGAGTATCTATGGTGGAAGGGACACAAGCTCTATAGGGACACCAAAAGGAAGCAGGCTGCTTGGAGAGAGAAGGCGGAGAGTCTGGGCTACACTTCGGAGGTGCTCCTAGGCTGGTGGAAGCATATGCACACCTGGTACGGGAAGCTGCACCTCAAGAAATCTGGCCAGGCCGCGGTCAAGCTGACGTACAGAGAGACCTATGTCATGGCAAAGTGCAGCTTCCTGGAGGGTGAGATTCACCACCGAGGAGCAGCCCCTCTCACAACCCTCTCTTTCAGGCAGCCTGCTGAGAGCCAGTCCTCTTCTGGCCGAAAGTCAGCTCCTGTCTCCAGGCAGGTGTCTGTGGAGCGTGCCACGATGGAGAACCCCCCGACAGCTGTTCTAACTGTGGCAGAGCGCACGGAGGACCCCCTGGTGCAGTGGGAGAAAGGAGACGGCACTTCCACCACAGTCCAACCCACATCCACCCCCAGCTCCACCTCCATAGAAAGGCAGAGAGCCAGACAGGAGGGACAGAGCCACACTGTCCTGCTGGAGATAAGAGACACCATCAGGAGCAGCATAGATATCCTCTCTTAGCTGGTACACACTGGCTCCTCATTCTCCAACCGCAAGCCCTTCTTCATCTATGTGAACCAGACCCTCGTGGACATGGCAGAACCCCAGTACCAGGTGGTGAAGGACAGGATCAACGATCTGCTTCACAACCCTCCAGATCCAGATGAACCTGCTACCACCCAGTCCAGGTCTGCTCCTCCACCCCAGGTGATGTCCCTCCCATTCCAAGGCTTTCCACAGGCCCTCACCTACCAGGGCTACGGCTACCAGGAGGTCCAGCAGCACAGGCAGCAGCCCTTCCCAGTCCAGGCAGAGGTTCATCGGAGGCCACCGTTGCCACTGGTTCCATTGATGCCACTGATGCCACCCACGCCACTGATGCCACCAACGCCACCGATGCCACCCATGTCACCGATGCCACCCATGCCAGTCCTCACCCAGCTGCAGACCAGACAGCCCCACTACACTGCTCCTTCCTCCACCCCACAGCCAAGCCTGGCCTCAGTACATCTGTGGCCAGTACTGGAGCTGACACCCCATGGCATGGAGGAAGGAGCTCTCAACATCACGGGCTGAGCCAGCTGTCTAAGAGCTTCCTCAACACACTGTCCCCTGTTGTCCTCTCAGGGCCAGGCACCCCAGTGGCGCTTCAGACCAGCACTCCAGCAGCAGCCACCTCCACAGCACCTGGATCCTTCACCCCTGAGACTGGGCACACCTCTGAGTGACAGAGAAGAGTGACAGAGACTGGGTGGCTACCTTGAGACTTTATTTGGACACTTGACTTGGGTCATTTTTCTTTTACAGCTTGTTACTAACAAAGACTATCTTTGCTTCACACACTTGCTTCATTTATTTTTTTAAATAAAGTCTTGGTGGAAACTTTTAGAAATGGTTTAAGCCTTTGCATGCTTGTGGGATGGGTAAGGATAGCAGTGGGATGGGCAGGGATACCTGTGGGATGGGTAATAGCTGTGGGATGGACAGGGATACCTGTTGGATGGGTTGGGATACCTGTGGGATGGGTTAAGATAACTGTGGGATAGATAAACCTCCAGTGCAAGCATAGTGGGACTCTATGGTACACCCTCCCAGGTGCCACACTTATGGCCCTTCATTATCAATAACAATGTAAGCATTGATCCACACATTTGAACATAAACACAACTCTTTATTAAATGCCCTGTTCATTGTAGGCCCACCCAACATACATGGCCCAATCTCATCCGTGTGATGAGACAGGCTGAAGGAAGCATCCATTAAGCATCTACCATCCTGTCTTGCCACTCCACTGCTCCAGCTGGGGAGTTGCACCAGTGTTTCAGGAAGTTCCGCTGCTTCTTCCCTTCACGTGAAGCTCTGTTGGGGCCTGGCACATCCTCAGTGTCCATCAGGTTTCGCCCTTGTCTCCATTCCCCAGGCTTCATGTCCCCATTGCCTTGTTGGAGGTCCACGAGCCTGTTCTGCAAGACTGGGTAGCAGGTGCGCATGAGATTGTGCAGGATGCAGCAAGCTTCCACGATGTTCCTCACGGTCTCTGGGCGATACTGCATGGTGGTGAGAAGTACCTGGAACCTGTTGGCCAGGATGCCAAAGGCGTTCTCCACCACCCGCCTTGCCCTGGACAGCCTGTAGTTGAAGTTCCTCTCTTCACGGGTGAGGAGTCTGGAGGTGTAGGGCTTCATGAGGTAGGTTCTGAGGGAGAAGGCGTCATCCCCTACGATGAAGTAGGGCACATTTTGCATGTCGTTGGGCAGGGGGTCTGGATCTGGGAAGCCCATGATGAGGTTGCCTTCTAGCCCCTCCTTGAGGTCACCGGAGTTGTATACCTGGGCATCTGAAGCTGACCCGTTGCCTGAAGCATTGATGTTCATGAATTTGTAGTCAGCATCGACCATGGCGAAGAGGACGATGCTGAAGAAGCCCTTGTAGTTGAAATAAGTGGACCCTGACTTGGCTGGAGCTTTGCAGGCCACGTGCTTGCCATCTATGGCTCCAACGGTCTTGGGAAGTTCCACTTCTGATACCACTGCTCTGCAACTTTCTTCCATCCTTCTTCAGTGGAGGGGCACTAGAGGAGCTCCTCCTTGTATTCTTCAATGATGGCCTGCACCACTTCTCTGACCACAATACTGATGGTGTTGTGTGGCACCCTCCAGCCATACTGCATGCTCCTATAGGTGGTCCCTGAGGCCAGGTGGCGCAGAGTCAATGCCACCTTGAGCCCAGGGTCCAGGCTGGGCCGGAAGTTGGTGCTCTGCTTGGTCAACCTTAATGTCAGCCACTGCACAACTTCATCAAACATGGCTGGAGGCATCCTCATGCAGTTCTGGAATGCACAAGGGTCTTCGTTCCTCAGCTCCACCATCAGCTTGTTGTACAGTCCGTACTCTGCTCTTCTCCCGATCCATCTTCGGACCCAGACGCTTCTTGGCTGCCTCCTTTTCTTCCTGTAGAACAGTTGAAAGATCCTATAGATGGCTTCGCACTGTTGCAGAACGATGGTGGCTACAAAAAGGACTATGTTACGATCCATGGTGGACATGACTGGATGCTGCGGAAGAGCAAGAGGCAGATGAAAGTCTGCACAGCAGGGCTGCTGGTCTGAGAGTGAGATCCAGGTGAGTTGCTCCCCCTGTTTATAGGCAATATAGGTTTTCCCCTATGTGTCCTTTTGCATCCTCTAGGCATCCTCTAGGCATCCTTAATATCCGAGATCGGTCCCCTCTGCTAACGGTTTTTCCATTTTAAATGCTTTCTATGCGAGCTGCATCCACTTTCATCCTTTCTCCGTCCGTGCTACTAATGCTGTGTGTCCGTTCCGCATCCGTTCCACTTCCTCCCTGTGTCCATTTACCGCTGGAACAGATTTGATTTGTGCAGATGCACAGCAGATGCCTAGCGGATATCGCGGACGTGTAACGGATGACGACAGATGTTCCCCGTATGCGTTGCGGATACAGAATGGACGCGTTGGATACATTTTCCGCTCAAAAAGTTTTGAGCAGCTCAAAACTTTTTGAGTGGATGGAACCTCAGTCGACAGATGCTGGACGGATAAAGAGGAAGCAAAACAGGCACAGTGAGTACAGAATGGATGCATCGCATTAATCAATGGATGGCTAGTGTTTTTCTCCATTTTACATCCTCTTTCCATCTGTTGGTACAGTGTGACATGGGCTTAAGGCAGCAGACCTCAAAGCAGCCATGTGTTCACTGAAGGTCTCTCCCTCACCCTGAACTCGCCTCCGAAAGCCATGTCTCCTTGCGATTTGTGAGGGCTTGGGTGAGTAGTGGTCAGAGAGGATTTCCTGCAGCTCCCCCCAAGGGACTTCTTTGACAGGTTGTGGGGCTAGGAATGCTGTGGCAGTGTCAAAAACCACAGCCCCACAAAAGCTCAGGAAATAGGACTTTTTTCTATGGGCTGAAGCTTCAGTGAGGTCTATAGAATCCAGGAAGCAGTCGAAACAGCTCCTATATGATTCCCAAGTGTCTGCCGACAGTCCAAATGGCAGGAACACAGGGGGTGAAGACATCTCTTCAGCGATGACAGTCTATTCAGTTAGAAGGTTGGATTTCGCACTCGCGAAATGGCGTCAGCGGTCATGACAGACAGCTCGTAGTGGCTCTTTTTGCTTAGTGACTCTGGCTCTTTAACAGTGACTGCCCTCAGCTGTGTTGTCCGGTCGCCTCTATTTGTATCCCATCCTCATCGCCAGTGTTGTGGAGTGGTGGATAAAGACTGAGGCAGACTTGGACCAAGGTAGGAACCTTTATTTAAAAACAAAGGGGTTGCCGCGACTGCCGAACTAGCGAGCAGTCAGCAAGCGGCAACAGCTGACGCCATTTGACAGCACTACATATAGCCATCTATCAAACAGCGTCAGCCAATCAGGGCGGTCTGCGCTCCCGCCAGGAACGGGTCCAGAGTGGAAGCCGAACGTCGACGCAACATCTTTCATGTTGTTTTAAATAAAATAATAACAACAATAATAATATGGACATTTATAGGAATTAATCTTGATTCAAAGATTTTCCTTTTTTCTCCTCTTCTAAGTCTGGTTGCTTTCACCAAGTAAGTTGTGTTTTTACATCCAACCGTGCCATCTGTTCAGTATTCTGTTGTACATGCTGTTCCCTATACAGGAATCAACAAAATTACTTTTTTTCCAGCATTTATCTCTCTATTTTTTTAGTACACAGAGGGTGTCGGTCTATAAATCTTTATTGAAAATCAAGGAGAAAAATTATAGATTCACCCTATCTTTATGTCTGGCTGACTGTCTTCCTAAGTTAATATGTTTTTTCTTAATTACACTCAAAGGAAAAAAAAACCAAAGAAAGAAAAGGCAAGGACATAGTAAAAATCCCCATTATTTTGGGTGCAATATTACTTTTATTAAAACAGTTATGAAAATTAAAAATATTTTTAAAAGCCAGATTTTCTGAATTTGATATGAACATGGGTATCTGTCAGGAGCATATTCATAAAAAGTTGCAAATGCATTAAAATGCAGTGATCAGCATAGATAAATATGTATGTATGTATGTGTATGCGTGTGTGTGTGTGTGTGTGTGGGTGCATATGTGCATTAAGGCAAGGACTTGCATAGACATGATATGTTCCTTCTGTTTATAGATGTATTGCAGGAAAATATCAAGATAGATATTTTGCATATCTGTCATGTATACCTATCAAAATATCCATCCATACAGAATCTATTTCATATTTTTTCTTCTTTATGATTAAAGGTGCTCCAGAATTCTTTATTATTTATGAAAGACTATATTTTTATATTCTTCCATTGGATAGGAAATTTATTAATAACTTGCAGGTCTGTAATTATTGCTGTGACATGTAAGGAAGATGTATCTCTGAAACAGTTGCCTCCTCTTACAATTGACAGAATTGCTATTGGTATTTATCCTTCTTTAAGCCCCTGTCACACTGCACCAATGGATGGAAGAGGATGTAAAATGGAGAAAAACACTTAACGCGATGCTTCCATTCTGTACTCACTGCCTCTGTTTTGCTTCCTCTTTATCCGTCCAGCATCCGTCTATTGACATTTCATCCGCTCAGAGGGTTTTGAGCTGCTCAAAACTTTTGCGCGGAAAATGTATCCAATGCGTCCGTTCTGCATCTGCTAGGCATCCGCTAGGCATCCGTTCTGCATCCGTTATGCATCCGCTATATCCGCTAGGCATCCGCTATGCATCCGCGCAACTCGATCTGCTCCAGCAGTAAACGGACACAGGGAGGAAGCAGAACGGACGTGGAACGGATGCAGACCGGATGCAGAACGGATGGAGAAAGGATGAAAGCGGATGCAGCTCACAAAGAAAGCATTTAAAACAGAAAAAACATTTGCAGAGGGGACCTATCTTGGATATTAAGAATGTCTAGAGGATGCCTAGAGGATGCAAAGGGACACATAGTGAAAAACCTATACTGCCTATAAAAAGGGGGAGCAACTCATCTGGATCTCATTTTCAGACGAGCAGCCAAGCTGTGCAGACCTCTGCAGCCTTCATCTGACTCTTCCTCTTCCACAGCATCCAGTCATGTCCACCATGGATCGTAACAAAGTCCTTTTGGCAGCCACCATAGTTCTGCAGCAGTGAGAAGCCATTTACAGGCTCTGCGAACGCTACTACGGGAAGAAAAACAGGTGGCCAAGAAGTGTCTGGGTCCGAAGATGGATTGGGAGAAGAGCAGAGTACGGACTGTACAACAAGCTGATGGTGGAGCTCAGGAACAAAGACACTCGTGCATTCCAGAACTTCATGAGGATGCCTCCAGCCATGTTTGACAAAGTTGTGCAGCGGCTGACACCCAGGTTGACAAAGGCAAACACCAACTTCCAGCCCAGCCTGGAACCTGGGCTCAAGGTGGCACTCACTCTCCGCCACCTGGCCTCAGGGACCACCTACAGGAGCATGCAGTATTGGCTGGAGGGTGCCACACAACACCATCAGCATTGTGGTCAGAGAAGTGGTGCAGGCCATCATCGAAGAATACAAGGAGGAGCTCCTCCAGTACCCCTCCACTGAAGAAGGCTGGAAGAAAGTTGCAGAGCAGTGGTATCAGAAGTGGAACTTCTCCCACACCATTGGAGCCATAGATGGCAAGCACGTGGCCTGCAAAGCTCCAGCCAAGTCGGGGTTCACTTATTTCAACTACAAGGGCTTCTTCAGCATCATCCTCTTCGCCATGGTCGATGCTGACTACAAATTCATGTACATCGATGCTTCAGGCAACGTGTCAGCTTCAGATGCCCAGGTATACAATTCCAGTGACCTCAAGGAGGGGCTGGAATGCAACCTCATCATGGGCTTCCCAGATCCAGACCCACTGCCCAATGACACGCAAGATGTGCCCTACTTCATTGTGAGGGATGACGCTTTCTCCCTCACAACCTACCTCATGAAGCCCTACACCTCCAGACTCCTCACCCGTGAAGAGAGGATCTTCAACTACAGGCTGTCCAGGGCAAGGCGGGTGGTGGAGAACGCCTTTGGCATCCTGGCCAACAGGTTCCAGGTACTTCTCACCACCATGCAGCATCGCCCAGATACCGTGAGGAACATCGTGGAAGC
Organism: Laticauda colubrina; assembly: GCA_015471245.1. NCBI lineage: Eukaryota > Metazoa > Chordata > Lepidosauria > Squamata > Elapidae > Laticauda > Laticauda colubrina. The sequence continues at coordinate 33,491,184 of BLBF01000022.1, read as the reverse complement.
TTGCTGCATCCTGCACAATCTCATGCGCACCCGCTACCCAGTCTTGCAGAACAGCCTCGTGGACCTCCAACAAGGCAATGGGGACATGGAGCCTGGGGAATGGAGGCAAGGGCACAACGTGATAGACACTCAGGATGTGCAAGGCCCCAACAGAGCCTCACGTGAAGGGAAGAAGCAGCGCAACCTCCTGAAACACTGGTGCAACTCCCCAGCTGGAGCAGTGGAGTGGTAAGACAGGATGATAGATGCTTAATGGATGCTTCCTTCAGCCTGTCTCATCACACTGATGAGATTGGGCCATGTATGTTGGGTGGGCCTACAATGAACAGGGCGTTTAATAAAGAGTTGTGTTTATGTTGACATATGTGGATTATTATTACATTATTATTGATAATAAAGGGCCATAGGTGTGGCACCTGGGAGGGTGGACCATACAGTCCCACTATGCTTGCACTCGAGGTTTATCTATCCCAGAGCTATTACCCATACCAAAGGTATCCCTGCTCATTCCACAGGTATCCCTGCCCATCCCACTGCTATCTTAACCCACCCACAGATATCCTAACCCATCCCAAAGGTATCCTTGCCCATCTGACAGGAATCCCTGTCCATCCCACAGCTATTACCCATCCCAAAGGTATCCCTGCCCACCCCACTGCTATCTTAACCCATCCCACAAGCATGCAAAGGCTTAAACCATTTCTAAAAGTTTTCACCAAGACTTTATTAAAAAAAAGAAATGAAGCAAGTGTGTGAATCAAAGATAGACTTTATTAACAACAAGCTGTAAAAGAAAAATGACCCAAGTCAAGTGTCCAAATAAAGTCCACAGGTAGCCAGCCTGCCAGTCTCTGGCACTCCTCTTGGTCACTCGGAGGTGTGCCCAGTCTCAGGGGTGCTGTGCAGGTGGCTGGTGCTGGAGTGCTTGTCTGAAGCGCCATTGGGGTGCCTGGCCCTGAGAGGACAACAGGTGACGCTGTTGAGAAAGCTGGCTCAGACCCGTAATGTTGAGAGCTCCTTCCTCCATGCCATGGGGTGTCAGCCCCAGTACCAAGGACAGATGTACTGAGGCCGGGCTTGACTGTGGGGTGGAGGAAGGAGCAGTGTAGTGGGGCTTTCTGGTCTGCAGCTGGGTGAGGACTGGCATGGGTGGCATCAGTGGCATGGGTGGCATTGGTGGCATCAGTGTCATGGGTGGCATCGGTGGCATCAGTGGAACCAGTGGCAACGGTGTTGTCTGATGACTCTGTGCCTGGACTGGGAAGTGCTGCTGCCTGTGCTGCTGGACCTCCTGGTAGCCGTAGCCCTGGTAGGTGAGGGCCTGTGGAAAGCCTTGGAATGGGAGGGACATCACCTGGGGTGGAGGAGCAGACCTGGACTGGGTGGGAGCAAGTTCATCTGGATCTGGAGGGTTGTGAAGCAGCTTGGTGATCTGGTCCTTCACCACCTGGTACTGGGGTTCTGCCATGTCCGTGAGGGTCTGGTTCACATAGGTGAGGAAGGGCTTGTGGTTGGAGAATGAGGAGTCAGTGTGGACCAGCTGAGAGAGGAGATCTATGCTGCTCCAGATGGTGTCCCTGATCTCCAGCAGGACAGTGTGGCTCTGCCCCTCCGGTCCGCCTCTGTGCCTTTCTGTGGAGGTGGAGCTGGGGGTGGATGCGGGTAGGGCTGTAGTGGACGTGCCGTCTCCTTTCTCCCACCGCACCAGGACGTCCTCCACGTGCTCCACCATGGTTAGTACAGCTGTGGGGGGGGAGGGGTTCTCCGCCGTGTACACTCCACAGAAACCTGCCTGGAGACAGGAGCTGACTCTCACCCGGAAGAGGATTGGCTCTCAGCAGGCTGCCGGGGAAAGAGGGTAGTGAGAGGGGCTGCTGGTGCTCCTTGGTGGTGGACCTCACCCTCCAGGAAGCTGCACCTGGCCATGACATAGGTCTCTCTGTCCGTCAGCTTAACCATGGCCTGGCCAGATTTCTTGAGGTGCAGCTTCCCGTACCAGGTGTTTATGTGCTTCCACCAGCCGAGGAGCACCTCCAAAGTGTAGCCCAGACTCTCTGCCTTCTCTCTCCAAGCAGCATGCTTCCTTTTGGTGTCCCTGTAGAGACGGTGTCCCTTCCGCCACAGATAGTCATTCTCTCTCAGCCACTCCAGCACCTCATCCTCGTGTTCCTCCTCAATGGAGTATTGCCTCCTCTCCTGTCCCCACATATGCCTCTTCCTCCCTTTGGCAGGACCAGATGGGCCCTCATCAGAGGGGCTCCCAGGTAGTAGGGGCTGCTCCTCCACACCAACAGCAGCACCAGCAGGATCATCATCATCATCATCACCATCAGGATCATAATCATCATCATCATCATCATCAGCAGCAGCAGCAGCAGCAGCAGCAGGACCAGCAGGACCAGGATCAGCAGCAGCAGAGTAAGCACCAGCAGCGCCAGCAAGGCCAGGAGCATGAGCAGGACCAGGAGCACAAGCAGGACGAGTAGGACGAGCAAGACCAGGAGCACGAGCAGGACGAGCAAGTCCAGGAGTACGAGCAGGACAAGCAGGACCAGCAGGATGAGGAGCAACTTCAGCAGGGTACGCACCAGCAGAAGCACCACCGCCAGGAGCAGCTTCAGCAGAGTAAGCACGAGCAGAATCACCACCGCCAGGAGCAGCCTCAGCAGAGTAAGCACGAGCAGAAGCACCACCACCAGAAGCAGCATCATCAGCTCCTCCAGAAGCAGAAGCAACAGAAGCCCCAGCAGAAGCAGAGTCAGGGACAGGGGGCGGGAGGGTAGCCCTGTCCTTCTTGCCAGGGATGGCAGCAGGTTGCTGAGGCTTTCTCTTCTTCCCCATGGTTGTGAGGTTGCTGGCTGGCAGGGAGGTTGGCAGGCACCAAGGCTGGCAGAAAGGCTGGCAGACAAGCAGGCACTAAGGCTGGCAGGCAGGCAGGCACCAAGGCTGGCAGGAAGGCTGGCAGGAAGGCAGGCACCAAGGCTTTCAGGCAGGTAGGCACCAAGGCTTGCAGGCAGACTGGCTGGCAGGGAGGCTGGAAGGCAGGCTGGCAGCAAGGCTGGCAGACAGGTAGACAGCAAGGCTGGCAGGGAGGCTGGCCAGGAGGCTGGGAGGCAGGCTGGCAGGAAGGCTGGCAGGAAGGCTGGCAGCAAGGCTTGCAGCAAGTCTTGCTGGCAGGCATGCAGGCAGGGCAGGCAAGGCAGTCAATGTGTCCAGCAGCAGGTCTTTCCTCCGAATGGTGACCTGCTTCTGAGCTGCTTCCCTTTATATCCGCGGGGCTGACGCAATGCATCCCCCCCGCATGCGCAATTAACGCTCGGCACCCGTTAGGCTTCTGCTGTGCATCCGCTAGGCTTCTGCTCTGCATCCGCTTCATCCGCTGTTCATCCGCTGTGCATCCGCTTCATCCGTTCCGCGTCCGCTCTGCATCCGCTTCATCTGTTCCGCGTCCGCTTTGCTGAGGTCCCCTGGAAGCCTTGCGGATGTGCCATCCGCTCCCATCCGCTTCCATCCAATGGGCTTCCGTTCCGCATCCGCTTTCCATCCGCTCTGCGTCCTCCCCGTGTCCGTTCCTTTCTGTGTTATCCGCTCTGGTTATGCAAATTTTTGCCCCTTTTGAGAGCGGATAACAACGGATGGAACATTTTTCTCATCCGCTGTGTCCTTTTTACAAACGTTTTGCATCCGTTGGGCAGCGTGACAGGGCCTTTAGCAACCATCTCATATGTCCACTATTTGCAGTTAGGACAGTAATGAAAAAGTAACATTATGACAAGTTCTCCCATTTACAACATTTCTTTGTATTTGTAGAAAAGAAAAGTTAGAGTAAGATCATAAGCACAGTTGCAGTTTCACCTAGAGACTGCTTCACTTAATGCTGAACCCAATTATGGTTGTTAATGAGGACTGCTTATAATCAGGGGTGGGATTCAAATTTTTTAACAACTGGGTCTGTGGGTGTGGTTTGGTGGCATGGCTTGGTCATGTGGCTGGCTGGGCATGGCTATGTGGCCATGTGACTGGATGGGTCAAAAGAGAGAAACTCACTTCAACAATGCTCTTGGAACAGGTGGTTGGACTAGATGACCTAGAAGGTACCTTCCAACCCTGGATTGCTGTGCTGTTTCAAAGCATCCTCTGAAGCTGCATCAAGTGCCAGGGTTTGTGGTCCTTCCTTCCTCTCTTTTTTTTCTCTCTCCCTCCCCCCCCCCCCCCCCCTCTCCTTCCCTCCCTCCCTCCCTCTCTCCTTCACTTTCCCTTCCCTCTTTCTCCCTTCCCTCTCTTTTTCTTTCTTTCTTTCTTTCTTTCTTTCTTTCTTTCTTTCTTTCTTTCTTTCTTTCTTTCTTTCTTTCTTTCTTTCTTTCTTTCTCCCTATGAGCTATGAGCTAAAGATCATAGTTTAACTCTCTTTCTCTTTTTCACTAATGACCTTTCTTGTTACTGATACTGACTGACTACGGACCGATACTGACTAACCCTGTTTATTTTGATATTCTGTTGATATCGAAGGTTATTTGTTGTATTATGGTTTGATATTTGTCTGCTATAAAAGACATGGAACCAGTAAGAAGAGTTTATAACTAGATGTAAGAAGATTTTATAACTGGACATTTCTGGACTGTTAAAAACGTGTATGATATGGGCTGTTTATTGAACTGTGCTATTTCTTCAACTAAACATTAATACAGCTTGTTCAAATCTGTGTGGCTGTATTTTTCTTCATAACTGTTCTCATAAACCATTTTCCATATGCATATCCCTTTTAAACAAGTGTTACTCTGCACATATCCTAACAGACCATAAAAATTCCAGCTCTGGAAGTTACCACTCTCCTAAGATGTGTTCCCAGAGGAGGGGAGGGAGGAATTAACATGTTGGTTTTTTGACTAAATCCACATTTAAATGAGGGGAGGGATTCTAACTCCTTTATTTATTACTGTATGCCTGGAAACATCTTACACTCTGCTTTGACTAGTACTGGGATTCACTTCCTTTCAATAAAGGATTGCTTTTGAAATATCTAGCTTTCAGAAATTCATTATTTTCGGTTGAAGGAGAAAAGTCCAGTGCTTACATAAAGCAGAGTCTACAATAGAGGTCAAACTGGACAGGATTTTTTTTCAAAAAAACTTCACTCTACCAAGGGGACCCTGCAAAAATGTCTGAATATAGCAAGGATATATAGGAAGGGGAAGCCGAATGCTGGGGAAAAACTCTGACAACTCTCCAGCCAGACACTGACTTTATGTACCCCATCCAAAACAGTGAAGCTGCCAGCAAAAATTCCACAAAGCCCCAATGGTCTATAGGCATAGGAAAGAGAGACAGCTTGGACAGAAGAACCAAGGGAGTAACCTTCATCCAGGGTAACTGTAAACCCAGGTGGAAATTGGAGCTGGAGGCCCTATCTGATCAGGAAGAATGGGTCAAGGAACCGCCGGCAGATGACCGACTGAAACGGTACATAAATTGCCTCATGAGGGAAGTCCTGGAGGGCCTCAATGTGAGGGATGGACCAGGTCGCCAACGTTGGAGAGCGAGGGAACCAGAAATTGGAACAACCTGAGCCATCACCCCTGATCCAGCTGAGAATGATCAGGCAGTGGAAAAGCTGAAGGACCAGCACCCATACCAGGTACCCAATCCCTTGTTGCCCCAGAGCAGGGGATTAACCTGGGCCAACTCTGAGACATACAACTGCAGAGAAAGGTCCCATCTTTGGTGATAAAATTCGATGGGGACCCTCAGAAACTGGAATTTTTCCTGGCACAAGTCCTCACCTACATGCAAGAATATGGGTGGAATTTCCCAACCCAGGGGGCCTGAGTGTGAGTTATCACCCTGGCCCTAGAAAGTAAAGCAGCCAGATGGATGGTGACTGTCCACAATGTCAGTGCCTCAGAACTGAGGAACCTTGACCAATTCATGACAGCCCTACACCACCGCTTCAAAGACTCCCTCACCGATAGAAAAGCCTGTGACCACATTAGAGTCGTAAAGCAAAACTGTCGCCCAGTAGCTGAGTACACCAAGGGATTTCATGATCTGGCAGCCGAGTCAACTGGCTAGAAGATATTCTAGTCTGTTGGTTCAAAGATGGACTCAATGATGACTGTATGCTGCCTGCCTGACCCATGGGGCCCCAAACCTCCTGCATGAATGGTACCTGATGGCAGAGGAGGCAGAGATAGCAATGACCTGAAACCAGTACCGTAGTGGCAAAGTCTGGAGAAGATCCCCACCCCAGAGAAAGCAGGAATTTTTCAAACCCCAGGGGCACTGCACAACAGAATGTTGTTCAAAAACCCCTGCCAGGAAGCCAGACCACCCATCGGGGGGAAACCTGGAAAATCCAACCCTCGAGGAAAAGAAACTGGCTTGAGAATCCAAGAAGCCGTGAGGTTCTGGTCACTCCCCGACCCAGAGGTAGAACCTCCAATGCCCCGAGGAGACCTGAGCCAGTCCAAAAGCAATCCATTGTAAATCTAACATATGTTCTATGTCTTCCAGGTGGATTTATCAAACTTTTGAGGAGGGCAGGATGTCAGATCCCTGTATCTGCTATTCTTCAATGGAAGAAGAAGGGGGGAGGAGTTGGTACAAGTAGTTTTTGATGTAACCTGAATATATTAAATCTTATATTGATTCTGTATAACTTGCACATGATATACAACTGGATGATTGGAGCCAGATGTCTAGAAACTTGTCACCTCTTAAAGAGGTAACAAGATGAGAAGGGACTATAAAGATTCCAGCTCTGGAAGTTACCACTGGGAACTCTGCTAAGAGACGTTCCCAGAGAAGGGGAGGGGGGAATTAACATATTGCTTCTTTGTTTGACTAAATCCATATTTAAATAAAGGGAGGGATTCTAACTCCTTTAACTATTACTGTATGCATGGAAATATATTTGACTCTGTTTTGACTCGTGCTGGAATTCACTCCCTTTCAATAAAGGATTCCTTTTGAAATATCTAGATTTCAGAAGTTCATTCTTTTCAGTTGAAGGGGAAAAGTCCAGTGCTTACACTTCCCTCCATTCCTTCCCTCTTTCTTTCACTCTTTCTTTCTCCCTTCCCTCTCCCTTTTTCTTTCTTTCTTTCTCTTTCTTTCTCCCCTCCCTTTTCTTTCTTTTGTTCTTTCCTTCTCCCTTTTGTCCCTTTCTTTTTTTCTTTCTTTTCCACCCCTCCTTCTTTCTTTTTCTTTCTTCACATCCCCAGCATCCCGTTTTGGGCCTAATAAGCCTTCCTGTCACCTCCTGGGAACAAAAATAGCATGGGGGCTGTCAAAATCCCCCTGCCCTATTTTGAGCCTACCAAGCCTCTCTGGAGCCTCCAGAGAAAACCAAAACAGGGCTTGGGGACATGTCATGCCCCCCACAACCCATTTAGGGCCAAGGAAGCTTCCCTAGAGCCTCAGGAGAGCCAAAATGCTGCATAGGGGGGCATGCTACATCCCTTCATGTCCTGTTTTGGACTGGGCAAACTCCTGGGAGCCAAAATGGGGTGCAGGAGGGTGCATCACTCCCATCCCAAGCCCCATTTTGGGCCTAGAAAACCTCCCTGGAGCCTCAGAAAAGCCAAAACCATTTTGGGCCTAGGATGTCTCCCTGCACTTACCTGGGAACCAGAATCAGGTGAGTGGGGACCCCTGGGAGTGGTGGATGGGCCATCTGGTCTTTCAAACTACCGGTTCACCAAAGTGGACATAAAATTAATATCCAGTTCACCCGAACTGCTCTGAACTGGCTGAATCCCACCCCTGCATAACATTCTGTCATCCTGATGCCAGGTTTTAGGAACTAAGATAACTTAAGAAGCATAGATATTAGGATATATTATTCATATTTTCCACACATATTAACTAAGGTTGAATGTCTGTGTATAAAGAAGTTATCTTCTGCTGGAATTAGAGCCAAGAAAAAAATCCTATAATTTTGCTTTCTGATATTAATCTTATGTAACTGAGTTTTCCTAAGTAATTTATCAGGAATTTCTTGGAGTATAAAGGTTGTGATCAGCCTGTAAACTTTACTATATGTTACAAAAATATCAATGAAAATCTAAGAAAAATATTAAAACTCTGGCAACCATTCACCATTCAGAATAATTCATTTGCTCCCCCTGTCTGTTCTAATATATATTTACCATTGGCACAATGTCACAGCAATTCTAATTAAGTACAGCAACAGGTACATATTTGAATGAGTTGATACATAAGAATGTTATGTATCAAAGGCTAGGTCACATCGGCCGATGGAAGCAAAACGTATGTAAAAAGGACACAGCGGATGAGCAAATTTACCATCCGTTATTATCTGCTCTCAAAAGTGCCCCAAATATGCATAAAGAGAACGGACAACAACAGAAAGGAACGGACGGGTAGAGGTTGTAGACAGGATGTTAAGCAGATGCTCAATGGAAGCCTAGCGGATGGAAGCAGATGGAAGTGGATGGCACATCCGCAGGGCTTCCGGGGGAACACGGCGAAGCGGACGCGCAGCGGAAGGAACGGATGCAGAGTGGATGCCTAGCGGATGACGCGGATATATCACGAAGGTCTAGCGGATGCCTAGTAGATGCAAAGCATTCACTGCGCATGCAGGGAGGATGCATTGCGTTAGCCCCGCGGATATAAAAGGATGCAGCTTGAAAGCAGGTCACCATTCAGAGGAAAGACCTGCTGCCAGACACATTTTCAGTCAACAACCATGGGGAAGAAGAGGAAGCCTGTGCCTACTCCTGCCAGCCCTGGCAAGAAGGACAGGACCACCATCCCACCCCCTGGCGCTGACTCTGCTTCTGCTGGGGCTTCTGCTGCTGGGGCTGACTCCGCTGGTGCTGGTGCTTCTGCTGGTGCTGTTCTGGTGCTGGTGATTCTGCTGGTGCTGACTCTGCTGGTGCTGCTCCTGGTGCTGGTGCTTACTCTACTGGTGCTGCTCCTGGTGCTGTTTTTTCTGCTGGTGCTGACTCTGCTGGTGTTGCTGCTGGTGGTGCTCCTGCTGGTCCTGCTGGTGCAGCTGGGGCTCCTGGTGCTGCTGGTGCTGCTGCTGCTGCTGCTGCTGGTGGTGGTGGTGTGTGGACCAGCCCCTAGAACTTCAAAGCCCTACTGATGAGGGCCCAGAAGGCCCTGCCAGAGGGAGGAAGAGGCATTCATGAGATAAGGGGGAGAGGAGACAGTACTTCATTGCAGAGGAACATGAGGATGAGGTGCTCGAATGGCTGAGGGAGAACGAGTACCTCTGGTGGAAGGGGCACAGGCTCTATCGAGACACCAAGCGGAAGCAGGTGGCTTGGAGAGAGAAGGCGGAGAGCCTGGGATACACTTCGGATGTCCTCCTGGGGTGGTGGAAGCACAAGAACACCTGGTGTGGCAAGCTGCACCTCAAGAAGTCTGGCCAGGCCGCGGTTAAGCTCACCAACTGGGAGACCTACATGATGGCCAAGTGCAGCTTCTTGGAGGGTGAGGACCACCACCGAGGGGCAGCCCCTCTGTCAACCCTCTCTCTCAGGCAGCCCACAGAGACCCAGTCCTCTTCTGGCCAAGAGTCAGCTCCTGTATCCAGGCAGGTATCTGTGGAGCGCCCCATGACAGAGACTCCCCCGACAGCTGCACTCCCCATGGCAGAGCGTGTGGAGGACCCCCTGACGCAGTTGGAGCATGAAGAAGCTGCTGACACCAGAGATCAACCCACCCCCACCCCCAGCTCCACCTCCACAGAAAGCAGGCAGAGAGCCAGATGGGAGGGACAGAGCCACACTGTCCTCTTAGAGATCAGGGACACAATCAAGAGCAGTGTAGATCTCTCTCAGCGGGTACAGTCCGACATACCATCCTCTAACAGAAACCCCTTCGTCACCTACGTCAACCAGATCCTCAAGGAAATGCCCAAATCCCAGCACCAGGTGATCAAGGAGAGGATCACAGGTCTTCTGCACCACCCTCCAGGCCCAGCTGAACCTGCTCTGAACTAGTCCAGGTCTGCTCATCCACCCCAGGTGATGTCACAGCCCTTCCAAGGCTTTCCACAGGTCCTCACCTACCAAGGCTACGGCTACCAGGAGTTCCAGCAGCACAGGTAGCCCTTCCCAGTCCAGGCACAGGTTCCTCACCTGCCACAGGTACCACCGATGCCACCGATACCACTGATGTCACAGATGCCACCGATGCCACTGATACCACTGATACCACTGATGCCACCGGCGCCACAGATACCACCGACGCCACAGATGCTGCCGACGCCACAGATGCCACCGACGCCTCACCTCGCTCACCTGCAGACTACACTCCTCCTTCCTCCACCCCACAACCCCAATACACTCCTCCTTCCTCCAACCCACAGCCAAGCCTGGCCTCAGAACATCTGTCATTGGTCTTGGGACTGACACCCCATGTCATGGAGGAAGAGGCTCTCAACATCACGGGACTGAGACAGCTCTCTGAGGGCTTCCTCCACACAACATCCCCTGTTGTCCTCTCGGGGCCAGGCACCCCAATGGTGCCTCAGACCAGCACTCCAGCCACTGCCACATCCACAGCCCCTGGACCATTCACCACTGAGACCATGGACAGGCCTCAGAGTGACTGATAAGAGTGCTCGAGACTGGGTTGCTACCTGTTGACTTTATCTTTGCTTAGGACACTTTACTTGGGTCATTTTGCTTTTACAATTTGTTATTAATAATGGTTATCTTTGCATCACAAACTTGGTTCAGTTATTTTAATAAATAAAGTCTTGGTGGAAACTTTTAGAAATGGTTTAAGCCTTTGCATGCTTGTGGGATGTGTAAGGATAGCAGTGGGATGGACAGGGATACCTTTGGAATGGGTAATAGCTGTGGGGTGGGTAAGGATAGCAGTGGGATAGATAAGCTTCCAGTGCAAGCATAGTGGGACTGGATGGTCCACCCTCCCAGGTGCCACACCTATGGCCCTTTATTATCAATAACAATTTAATAATTATCCACACATGTCAACATAAACACAACTCTTTATTAAACGCCCTGTTCATTGTAGGGGCACTCAATATACATGGCACATCCACAAGGCGTATGGGGGGCTGCAGCAAAGCGGACGCGGAACGGATACAGCGGATGCAGAATGGAAGCCTAGCAGAAGAAGCAGATGCACAGCGTTTCCACAGCGGAAGCATAATCGATGCCTGGCGTTAATTTGCGTCTGCAGGGAGGATGCATTGCGTCAGCCCTGCGGATATAACGGAAGCAGCTCAGAAGCAGGTCGCCATTCAGAGAAAAGACCTGCTGCCAGACGGATTGGCTGCCTTGCCTGCCCTGCCTGCATGTCTTCCTGCAGGCCTTGCTGCAAGCCTTGCTGCCAGCCTCCCTTCCAGCCTCCCTGCCAGCCTGCCTGCAAGCCTTGCTGCCAGCCTTAGTGCCTGCCTCCCTGCCAGCCTTGGTGCCTGCCTTGGTGCCAGCCTTCCTGCCAGCCTTGTGCCTGCCTGCCAGCCTTGGTGCCTGCCTGCCAGCCTGCCTGCCTGCCTGCCAGCCTTCCTGCCAGCCTCCCTGCCAGCCTTCCTGCCAGCCTTGGTTCCTGCCAGCCTCCCTGCCAGCCAGCAACCCCACAAACATGCGGAAGCACAGGAAGCCTCAGCCATCTGCCAGCCCTGGCAAGAGGGACAGGGCTACCATCCCGCCCCCTGGCCCTCACTCTGGTTCTCCTGGGGCTTCTGCAGCATGGGCTCACTCTTCTGGGGCTGGCGCTTCTGCTGCTTCTGCTTCTGGAGGAGCTGATGACAAGCACTCCAGCACAGGCCACCTCCACAGCACCTGGACCCTTCACCCCTGAGACTGAGCGACCAAAAGGAGTACCAGAGACTCATTTTTGTTTTATAGCTTCTTGTTAAAAAAGTCTATTTATGATTCACACATTTGTTTCATTTCTTTTTTTTAATAAAGTCTTGGTAGAAACTTTTAGAAATGTTTTAAGCCTTTGCATGCTTGTGGGATGGGTAAGGATAGCTTTTGGATGGGTTAGGATACCTGTGGATTGGGTAATAGCTGTGGGATGGGTTAGGATAGCAGTGGGATAGATAAACCTCCAGTGCAAGCATAGTGGGACTGGATGGTCCACCCTCCCAGGTGCCACACCTATGGCCCTTTATTATCAATAATAATGTAATAATTATCCACACATGTCAACATAAACACAACTCGTTATTAAACGCCCTGTTCATTGTAGGCCAACCAAACATACATGGCCCAATCTCATCCGTGTGATGAGACAGGCTGAAGGAAGCATCCATTAAGCATCTACCATCCTGTCTTGCCACTCCACTGCTCCAGCTGGGGAGTTGCACCAGTTTTTCAGGAGGTTGCACTGCTTCTTCGCTTGACGTGAGGCTCTATTGGGGCCTTGCACATCCTCAGTGTCGATCAGGTTTTGCCCTTGCCTCCATTCCCCAGGCTCCATGTCCCCACTGCCTTGTTGACAGTCCACAAACCTGTTCTGCAAGACTGGGTAGCGGGTGCGCATGAGATTGTGCAGGATGCAGCAAGCTTCCACAATCCTCCTCACGGTCTCTGGGCTATGCTGCATGGTGGTGAGAAGTACCTGGAACCTGTTGGCCAGGATGCCAAAGGCATTCTCCACCACCTGCCTTGCACTGGACAGCCTGTAGTTGAAGATCCTCTCTTCACGGGTGAGGAGTCTGGAAGTGTAGGGTAGGTTGTGAGGGAGACGGCGTCATCCCCCACGATGAAGTAGGGCACATCTTGCTTGTCGTTGGGCAGCAGGTCTGGATCTGGGAAGCCTATGATGAGGTTGCGTTCCAGCCCCTCCTTGAGGTGAGTGGCGTTGTCTACCTGATCATCTGAAGATGAGTCGTTGCCTGAAGCATCGATGTACATGAACAGTCAGCATCGACCATGGCAAAGAGGATGATGCTGAAGAAGCCCTTGGAGTTGAAATCAGTGGACCCCGACTTGGCTGGAGATTTGCAGGCCACGTGCTTGCCATCTATGGCTCCAACGGTGTGGGGGAAGTTCCACTTCTGATACCACTGCTCTGCAACTTTCTTCCAGCCTTCTCCAGTGGAGGGGCACTGGAGGAGCTCCTCCTTGTATTCTTCGATGATGGCCTGCACCACTTCTCTGACCACAATGCTGATGGTGTTGTGTGGCACCCTCCAGCCATACTGCATGCTGCTGTAGGTGGTCCCTGAGGCCAGGTGGTGCAGAGTGAGTGCCACCTTGAGCCCAGGGTCAAGGCTGGGCCGGAAGTTGGTGTTTGCCTTGGTCAACCTGGGTCTCAGCCGCTGCACAAGTTCGTCAAACATGGCTGGAGGCATCCTCATGAAGTTCTGGAACGCCCGAGTGTCTTCGTTCCTGAGCTCCACCATCAGCTTGTTGGACAGTCCGTCCTCTGCTCTTCTGGCAAAACATCTTTGGACCCAGACTTTTTTTGGGTCCCTCTTTTTCTTCTCGCAGTAGAGTTCACAGAGCCTGCAGATGTCTTCGCACTGTTGCAGAACGATGGTGGCTGCCGAAAGGACTTTGTTACAGCCCACAGTGGACATGACTGATGCTGTGGAAGAGGAAGAGCCAGATGAAGGCTGCAGAGGTCTGCACCGCTGGGCTGCTGTTCTGAAAGTGAGATGCAGATGAGTTGCTCCCCCTTTTTATAGGAAATATATGTTTTCCACTAGGCATCCTCTAGGCATCCTCTACACATCCTTAATATCCGAGATAGGTCCCCTCTGCGAAATTTTTTTCCATTTTAAATGCTTTGTTTCCATGCTGCATCCGTTATGCATCCGTTATGCATCCGTTATGCATCCGTTCTGCGTCCGTTCCACTTCCTCCCTGCGTCCGAGCAGATGCGAGTTGCGTGGATGCGGAATGGATGCCTAGCGGATATAACGGATGCGTAACGGATGCAGAACGGATGCCTAGCGGATGCGTAGTGGATGCAGAACAGACGAACTGGATACATTTTCCACGCAAAAGTTTTGGGCAACCTAAAACTTTTGGAGCGGATGAAATGTCAATAAATGGATGCTGGACGGATAGAGAGGAAGCAAAACAGAGGCAGTGAGCACATCGCATTTTCGAACGGATGGCAAGCTTTTTTGTCCATTTTACATCCTCTTTGCATCCGTTGGTTCAGTGTGACAGTATTTACCGATGGTGCAACTTTGAAGGGGTGAATACTTTCTTTGTTTTCTTTTGTTTCCCCAATCAGAATAAAAGTATTTATCTTCCAAAAACCCTGCATTTTATTTTCCATAGTATTGAGATTCCTAGGTTCCAACCTCCCATCTCCAAAATTAGAAATGAGCTGCATAAGTAAGGTACTTTTGCAGCCATAATAAAAATGGTTATGCAGGCAAATTATCCAGTGACTGGAAAGGAGATAACAGTTGGATCTAGTAGGCCAATTGGAACCAAGATCCAACTATATCATCCAGTGGTGGGATTCAAATATTTTTACTACCGGTTCTGTGGGCATGACTTGGTGGGCATGGCAGGGGAAGGATAACTGTAAAATCTCCAGTCACAAGTGGCATTTGCCAGCTCTCCGAACTACTCAAAATTTCTCCTACTGGTTCTCCAGAACTGGTCAGATTCTGCTGAATACCACCTCTGATATCATCCCAAGACTCCTTCACTGTATGAGCTAAATTGTCCACTAGGAATTAAGTTGGGATAAGAAGGAAAGCACTAATTGAACAGTACATTTGATTCATTTTTAGTTTCTATTTTTATCATGTAATCCTATTGTTTAAGCTGCCCAGAGTTACTTTGTGAGTGAGGTAGTGTACCAATTGATAAATGAATAAATAAACCAGATTTCTGGCAATCAATGAAATGAAAGCAATGGTGTGCAGCTATGCCCTCTATACACAGGCAGATATATCCATGTTGCATCAAGAATATGTGAAACCCAGCAACAGAAAAGTATCATATATAGCAAATATATTTATATACTATTCAGCTTCCTTCGGGTATTATCCCATGTCATTGTAGTGCTTTTAAAGTTGTAGCAACGTTTCAGCAGAATCTCATCTGCCATCATCAGGCTTCTGTATTAAGTTAATACTTAATACAAACTTAATACAGAAGCCTAATGATGGCAGATGAGGTTCTACTGAAACGTTGCTACAACTTTAAAAGCACTACAATGACGTGGGATAATACCCGAAGGAAGCTGAATAGCACACATGTAAGTACCCTCGAAAGCTTAAAAAAACAAATATATATACTGTCAATCAATTGGAAGCCTGCACTCTCAAATAGAAAGATCCCCACACCACAAGCCAGGCAAACACCTGGGCAAAAACAGTCTCCCTCTAATAGCTCCAACTCAAACACCCCCCCACCAGGCACCCAGGTGAAACCCAGCTTGCTAATGAAGAGCAGCCGTCCTTTCACACGAAGCCAAACTGCACTGAAAGCCTCCAACACAAGAACAGAGTGTTGCCAGCCAATCAAAGCCACAAAACAGACAGAAGAAACCAGAAACACCAATCAATCAAACTCCAAGTCCAATGAATACAGACCCAGGCTCCTAGCCAATCAGAATGGACCAGCCTCAAATTTGAAACCAGGAACTAACTCTATACAGAAGCCTGAGGATGGCAGATGAGATTCTGCTGAAACATTGCGACAACTTTAACAGAACTACAATGACGTGGGATAATACCCGAAGGAAGCTAAACAGCACATATATATATATGTGTGTGTGTGTGTGTGTGTGTATGTGTATGTGTATGTGTATGTGTATGTGTATGTGTATGTGTATGTGTATATGTATATGTATATGTATATGTATATGAATATGTATATGAATATGTATATGTATATATATAAACACATATATATATATATATGTGTGTGTGTGTGTTGTAACTATGTATCATTTATGTGTTTGCAACTGTATATCAATGCAACGATGTATCATTCAGACATTGCAACATTGTATCATTTCACGTGTAATCATTAAGCTTCTGTCTTCTCAGTAACCTTTTACAGGGCACGTACAGAGACAAGGAGTCAAACATTTGCAGAAATGGTTTATTCACTTGGGATTACATTGTCTGGCATGCAGCTTTGTGAAGAAGTAATATCCTGATCAAATATAATTCTTGCCATCCTGTCTGTCCTGATATCTTGCTGTTGTTTGAGCCATTGTTAAATCTGTACATTCCGTCTGACCTAGGCTAAACCTAGGTTCTGAATAAACAATCACCCCCTTTTGAATGAGCATAATAAAAGAGCGTGTACCCAGCCATTCTGGGCGCACTTATCGCGAGGAACTTCGTCTCCTGTTGTTTCTCTCTCCTTCGCTCCCTATCATGAGACGCCCATCTGATGCGGGATAGCAGATACCGCATTCTGGT
>BLBF01000022.1:33431484-33454827 GCA_015471245.1 Laticauda colubrina | reverse complement strand
TACAATGTTGCAATGTCTGAATGATACATAGTTGCATTGATACACAGTTGCAAACACATAAATGATACATAGTTACAACATCAGCTAGAGGCTTGGAAATATTCTATCACTTTTTCTTGACCAGACAAAGCTGAGAAAGAACTGACACTTCTTTTCAAGGACATTTCTGTTTGATAAGATAGAGGGAAGAGCATGGGAGAGTATTATTGCAGTTGCTCTTCTGGGTTTCTATCAATAGCTTGAGTCTGGTGTTGAAGCTTAGAGAAAAAAAAGGTGATAAGTCTCTGGAGAAAAGAGTTATAAATTTTAACAAAAGCCTTGGATAAATCAAACAAGGTAAAGTGTGCTCTTTTTATTTTTTTTTTAAGCTGGGCTATTTCTTACTTTAATAAACCCCCTCCTTATTAGCTTACTTTTTGTAATAGCTATTTGGATTTTTGACCTTTTGGAACTTGTTTTTGTCTTTCTTTTTGTCTTTTGAAGTCTAATTTTTATGTTTGCATTTTATTTTAAAGGAAAAGCTTTAGTATTAATGATTTCCTTCCTTTTCTTTTTCAGGAAGTAGTCTCTTTTCTTTTTTCTTTCTCCCTCCCTTGTATTTTTTTTTTATTTACCTTCCATATTGTAGGTTTTTTTTTTGTGGCTTTCTTTTTTTTCTTATGCATTCTTTTATACCTAAGACCCCTTAATTGGATTAAGGTGTTGAAGAACCTGAAGAACTTTTCTCTTTTTTAGTTTTTTACTTTTTACTTTTCTGCCTTTTTCAGGATTTAACCATTTTTTCTTTTTTCTGTGTGTTTATGGTCTTTTCTTCCATTGTTGAGTTTTTAGTGCTATCTAACCAATCGATTGGATTAAGGTATACAAGAACCTGAATAAATTTTTTATGATAATTATTATCACTACTATTTGGTTTCTTTTTTCCAACTATTTTTATTTGGAATTACAATTGGTTATTTCACAAGTGGATTAAGGTCTAGAAGAACCTGAATTGTCCAAAATTGTCCAAACTAACAGCCCCTGGTTCCTCAACTTCTACTTCTTCCTCTTCACCATCTGGAGGACAACGTTCAATACAGACAATGTTACAGCAAGAAAAAGAGCAGGAAAAAGTGATCTTGCACATGATTATAGAAGGAATTCAAATATTCAAATAAGAACAGAAAATATTGAAAAGGGAACAGAGAACACTGAACAAAGAACAGGGAAAACTGATGAAAAGGTGGAGAACATTCAACAAATGATGATGAACTATGATGAGAGATTCCAAAAAATTGAAGATCAACAAAGATAAGAAGATTGAAGATATTGATAGCAAATTAACTCTGGTTAAACAAGATAAAAGTGGGATGTTGAGATGGGAGATGGACAGATCAGAATTTTATCTCAGATTCCAAAACACAGAGGAAGAAACGGGACAAAACCTAGCTGACATAATGATAGAAATTTTGGCTAAAGCTTCGGAAATTACTGAAGAGAAAATAATGGATGGAATAGATGAGGTTTATCGAGTCTTCACAAGATATGCAATGAGAAAGAGCTTTCCAAGAGAAATTCACATCAGATTTACAAAGAAAGCCATTAAAATGCAAATATTGCAAGTGGCAAGAGAGAAAACATTGAAATATAAAGACAAGGAGATTGTGGTCCTGAAGCAAGTACCCAGAAGAGTGAGAGAGATGAGAAGAAAATACCGATTTCTGACCAAATTGCTACTTAAAAAAGAGATGAACTATAGATGGCTGATTCCAGAAGGTTTAATGTTCACATGGCAAGAAGAGAGACATAGAATTGACTAAACTGAGAAAGCTGAATCATTTTACACAGAATTTTTTGGAAGGAAAGAGGAGGAGGCAGAAAAAGAAATGTCACTAATTGAATTCCAAGAGGACTGCCAAAAGGCAACCAAAAAAGAAGAAGGTGCAATAGGTAGAAAAGGGGAAGTCAAAGAACAACCAAGAAGTACAAGAGCTGCTAAACCTAATGACAAAATATAAACATGGAAGAGAAAAAACTGATTACAATTAATATAAATGGACTTAACTCAGCTGTTAAAAGAAGGAAAATTTTCCATAAATTAGAAAAATTAAAATTTGATATAATCTGCCTACAAGAAGTACATATCAAAAAGCAATATGAACAATTGCTGATATAGCCAAAATTAGGGAAAATGTTTACTTCTTTGACACAGTGCAAGAAAAGAGGAGTGGTTTTATACATTAAAGATATTAATCCAGCAAAATTGATTTATACTGATGACAATGGAAGAATACTACTGGTGGAAATAATGGACAATAATCTGAAAACACTCCTGATTGCAATCTATGCCCCGAATGACAATCAAGAATAATTTTATAAAAAAATTACATATGAAAATAATTGAACTGGACTATGCTAATATAGTTATGATGGGAGATTTTGGTATTATAAAACTTGTCAATCTAAAGGTTCTTAATAGCTGAAAAGAGGCTAAGAAGAAATTTCTGAAAATGATTAAGAAATGAGGTGCAATGAATTTTATGTCCATGTAGGCTACATTATGACTTTGATTGAAATCCCTCATCTCCCAGTCACTCAACTCATTAGACAACTGCAAATTTTTAGATCCTGTAGTCTACTCATGAAGAGCAGCTGTTCAGAGTGCAACTGTGTTATCTCACAATTTCTTCTTTTTCTGGAGAGATTTCCCAGCAAGAACTCCCTGTCTGACCACTGATTTCCAATGCAATATCCATTCGCCTTCTTCTGGGACATCTAGTTTGCCATGGATCATCACTGGAAGTCCAACAATTACTGGTTTCCCAATGTAATAAATGTGTAATTTTTGTTCACATATTTGATCTAATGGCTCTTATTGGCTAGTAATGAATACAATGTAAAGCAATATAAATAAACAATAATTCAATGTGACAAGGCCATGTCACACTGCCCAACGGATGCAAAAAGGACACAACGGATGAGCAAAATGTTCCATCCGTTGTTATCCGCTCTCAAAAGGGGCAAAAATTTGCATAAGCAGAGCGGATAACACGGAAAGGAACGGAAAGGAACGGAGGTGGGGAGGACGCAGAGAGGATGTATAGAGGATGCGTAGAGGATGCAGAGCGGATGCGTAGAGGATGCAGAGCGGATGCAGAACGGATGAGCTGCATCCGCTTTCATCCTTTCTCCATCCATGCTACTAACGCTGCACATCTGTTCTGCTTCCTCCCTGCATCCGTTTACCGCTGGAACGGATTTGAGTTCTGCGGATGCACAGCGGATGCCTAGCAGATATAGCAGATGCGTAATGGATGCAGAAAGGATGTCCCCCGTATGCTTAGAGGATGCAGAACGGATGCATTGGATACATTTTCTGCTCAAAAGTTTTGGGCAGCTCAAAACTTTCTGAGCAGATGAAACATCAATAAACGGATGCTGGACGGATAGAGAGGAAGCAAAACAGAGGCAGTGAGTACATCGCGTTAACCAACGGATGGCAAGCTTTTTTGTCCGTTTTACATCCTCTTTGCATCCATTGGTGCAGTGTGACATGGGCTTAACTGAGGCTCCTACTAAAGCCCATGTCACACTGTGCCAACGGATGCAAAGAGGATGTAAAATGGACAAAAAAGCTTGCCATCCGTTGGTTAATGCGATGTACTCACTGCCTCCGTTTTGCTTCCTCTCTATCCGTCCAGCATCCCTTTATTGACGTTTCATCCATTCAGAAAGTTTTGAGCTGCCCAAAACTTTTGAGCGGAAAATGTATCCAATTCATCCATTCTGCATCCTCTAGGCATACGAGGGACATCCGTTCTGCATCCATTACGCATCTGCAATATCCGCTAGGCATCCGCTGTGCATCCGCACAACTAAAATCCGTTCCAGCGGTAAACGGACTCAGGGAGGAAGCAGAACAGACACGCAGTGTTAGTAGCACGGATGGAGAAAGGATGAAAGCGGATGCAGCTCATCCGCTCTGCATCCACTCTGCATCCTCTACGCATCCGCTCTGCATCCTCTACGCATCCTCTATGCATCCGCTCTGCATCCGCTCTGCAACCTCTATGCATCTGCTCTGCATCCTCTACCCATCCTCTACGCATCCTCTATACATCCGCTCTGGATCCTCTGTACATCTGCTCTGCGTCCTCCCCACGTCCGTTCCTTTCCGGGTTGTCCACTCTGCTTATGCAAATTTTTGCCCCTTTTGAGAGCGGATAACAACGGATGGAACATTTTGCTCGTCCGTTGTGTCCTTTTTGCATCCATTGGGCAGTGTGACATGGCCTTAAGTCATCTCACATTATACCAACACAATATATACTGGGCTCTACTGACATGATCCAATCTCAGCACCTGAGAGAAAGAACAAAACATGACTTTCTAGATCGAGAAGGCTAACAGAGTTGAAGCAACTGAATCTTATGGCAGAGAAAATAGATCAACTTGTCAGAATATTAATCTCTCTATAGAAAAGTATGTGTGAATACTTGTTTTAGGTGTAGTTGAAATGTGGCTTAAAAGCAAAATAAAATACTTGTTAATAATAAACCTATTCATGTTGGGGGGGGATGAACATCTCTAATAATGATATGTCCTCAATAATTTATTTTTCAGAAGCATATCATGAAGTGTAAATATGCATGAAGCTTATATAGAGGGAGACATATAATCATGTTTATGAAGCGATCTGAGTTGTGGCTGGCAATATCCGAAACTAAGAGAAAAACCAGCTTGATATATATAAGTCACTTTAAAAGATAATAATGTAGTAGTCTTTAATATTTTAGAAAATAAATATTTTTAAACTAGTCTCTATGTAAAGCCCATGTCACACAGCACCAACGGATGGAAAGAGGATGTAAAACGGAGAGAACAACTTGCCATCCATTGGATAATGCGATGCATCCATTCTGTACTCACTGCATCCGTTTTTCATACTCTCTATCCGTCCAGCATCCTTCTACTGAGATTTCATCTGCTCAAAAAGTTTTCAGCTGCACAAAACTTTTTGAGTGGATAAAGTATCAAACTCATCCATTCTATATCCCCTATGCATGCGGGGAACATCCGTTATATGTCTGTTGTCATCCGTTATGCGTCCGCTATATACGCTAGGCATCCACTGTGCATCTGCGCAACTCACATCCACTCCAGCGGAAAACGGACACAGGGAGGAAGCAAAACAAACACGGAAGGGACACGCAGAGTTAGTAGCAGGGACGTAGAAAGGATGAAAGCGGATGCAGCTCACATACAAAGCATTAAAATGGAAAAAACGTTCGTATAGGGGACGTATCTCAGATATTTAGGATGTCTGCAGGATGTCTAGAGAATGCAAAAGGACACCTAGCGGAAAACCGATATTTCCAATAAAAAGGGGGAGAAATCACCTGGATCTCAGTTTCAATCCAGCAGCCCCCCTGTGCAGACCTCTTCAGCCTTGATCTTGTTCTTGCTCTTCCACAGCACCCAGTCATCTCCACCATGGATCGTTGCACACTCCTTTTGGTAGCCGCCATCGTTCTACAACAGTGTGAAGCCGTCTACGGGCTCTTTCACCTGTTCTATGCAAGAAAAAGGAGGCGTCCAAGAAGTGTCTGGGTCCGAATATGGATCGCAAGAAGAGCCAAGTACAGAATGTATAAAAAGCTGATGGTGGAGCTGAGGAACGAAGACACTCGTGCATTCCAGAACTTCATGAGGATGCCACCAGCCATGTTTGACGAAGTTGTGGAGCGGCTGAGACCCAGGTTGACCAAGGCAAACACCAACTTCCAGCCCAGCCTGGACCCTGGGCTGAAGGTGGCACTGACTCTACACCACCTGGCCTCCGGGACCACGTACAGGAGCATGCAGTACACCTAGAGGGTGCCACACAACACCATCAGCATTGTGGTCAGAGAAGTGGTGCAGACCGTCATCGAAGAATACCTGGAGGAGCTCCTCCAGTGCCCCTCCACTGAAGAAGGCTGGAAGAAAGTTGCAGAGCAGTGGTATCAGAACTGGAACTTCCCCCACACCGTTGGAGCCATAGATGGGAAGGGCATGGCCTGCAAAGCTCCAGCCAACTCAGGGTCCAATTATTTCAAGTACAAGGGCTTCTTCAGCATCATCCTTTTTGCCATGGTCGATGCTTGTTGTAACTATGTATCATTTATGTGTTTGCAATTGTATATCAATGCAACTATGGTTCATTCAGACATTTCAACATTGTATCATTTCACGTGTAATCATTAAGCTTCTGTCTTCTCAGTGACCTTTTACAGGGCACGTACAGAGACAAGGAGTCAAACATTTGCAGAAATGGTTTATTCACTTGGAATTACATTGTCTGGCATGCAGCTTGGTGAAGAAGTAATATCCTGATCAAATATAATTCCTGCCATCCTGTCTGTCCTAATATCCTGCTGTTGTCTGAGTCATTGTTAAATTTGTATATTCCGTCTGACCTAGGCTTAACCTAGGTTCTGAATAAACAATCACCCCCTTTTGAATGAGCATAATAAAAGAGCTTGTACCCAGCCATTCTGGGCGCACTCATCTCGAGGAACTTCGTCTCCTGTCGTTTTTCTCTCCTTCGCTCCCTGTCATGAGACGCCCATCTGATGTGGGATAGCAGATACCGCAGATGCTGATTACAAGTTCATGTACATCGATGCTTCAGGCAACGGGTCAGCTTCAGATGCCCAGGTATACAACGCCACTGACCTCAAGGAGGGGCTGGAATGCAACCTCATCATGGGCTTTCCAGATCCAGACCCGCTGCCCAACGACACACAAGATGTGCCCTACTTCATCGTGGGGGATGACGCCTTCTCCCTCACAACCTACCTCATGAAGCCCTACACTTCCAGATGCCTCACCCGTGAAGAGAGGATCTTCAACTACAGGCTGTCCAGGGCAAGACGAGTGGTGGAGAATGCCTTTGGCATCCTGGCCAAGAGGTTCCAGGTACTTCTCACAACCATGCAGTATCGCCCAGAGACCGTGAGGAACATCGTGGAAGCTTCCTGCATCCTGGACAATCTCATGCGCACCTGCTACCCAGTGTTGGAGAACAGGCTTGTGGACTGCCAACAAGGCAATGGGGACATAGAACCTGGTGAATGGAGGCTAGGAGTAAACCTGATAGACACTGTGGATGTGCCAGGCCCCACCAGAGCTTCACGTGAAGGGAAGAAGCAGTGCAACCTCCTGAGACACTGGTGCAACTCCCCAGCTGGAGCAGTGGAGTGGCAAGACAGGATGGTAGATGCTTCATGGATGGTTCCTTCAGCCTGTGTCATAACACTGATGAGATTGTGCCAACTATATTGAGTGGCCCTACAATGAACAGGGCATTTAATAAAGAGTTGTGTTTATGTTGAAATGTGTTGATTAATGATTAAATTGTTATTGATAATAAAGGGCCATAGGTGTGGCACCTGGGAGGGTGGACCATCCAGTCCCACTATGCTTGCACTGGAGGCTTATCTATCCCACTGCTATCCTTACCCATCCCACAGCTATTACCCATTCCAAAGGTATCCCTGCCCATCCCACTGCTATCCTTACCCATCCCACAAGCATGCAAAGGCTTAAACCATTTCTAAAAGTTTCCACCAGGACTTTATTTCCTAAAAGAACTGAGCCAAGTGTGTGAAGCAAAGATAAACTTTATTAAAAACAAACAATAAAAGCAAAATGACCCAAGTAAAGTGTCCCAAGCAAAGATAAAGTCAACAGGTAGCAACTCAGTCTCTGACACTCTTATCAGTCACTCTGAGGCATGTCCATGGTCTCAGGGGTGAAGGGTCCAGGGGCTGTGGAGGTGACAGTGGCTGGAGTGCGGGTTTGAGGCGCCATTGGGGTGCCTGGCCCCGAGAGGACAACAGGGGATGGTGTGTGGAGGAAGCCCTCAGAGCGCTGGCTCAGTCCCGTGATGTTGAGAGCCCCTTCCTCCAGGACATCTGTCAGTCCCAAGACAGATGACAAATGTTCTGAGGCCAGGCTTGGCTGTGGGTTGGAGGAAGGAGGAGTGTAGTGGGGCTGTCTGGTCTGCAGGTGAGTGAGGTGAGGCATCGGTGGCATCTGTGGCGTCGGTGGCATCTCTGGCGTCGGTGGTATCTGTGGCATCCGTGGCATTGGTGGCATCAGTGGTATCAGTGGCATCAGTGGCACCTGTGGCATTGGTGGTATCAGTGGCATCAGTGGCACCTGTGGCAGGCGAGGAACCTGTGCCTGGACTGGGAAGGGCTACCTGTGCTGCTGGAACTCCTGGTAGCTGTAGCCTTGGTAGGTGAGGGCCTGTGGAAAGCCTTGGAAGGGCTGTGACATCACCTGGGGTGGAGGAGCAGACCTGGACTAGGTCATAGCAGGTTCAGCTGGGCCTGGAGGGTGGTGCAAAAGACCTGTGATCCTCTCCTTGATCACCTGGTGCTGGGATTTGGGCATTTCCATGAGGGTCTGGTTGACGTAGGTGAGGAAGGGCTTTCTGTTAGAGGATGGTATGTCGGACTGTACCAGCTGAGAGCAGAGATCTATGCTGCTCTTGATTGTGTCCCTGATCTCCATGAGGACAGTGTGGCTCTGTCCCTTCGGTCTGGCTCTCTGCCTGCTTTTTGTGGAGGTGGAGCTGGGTGTGGGTGTGGGTTGGTCTCTGGTGTCAGTGGCTTCTTCTTGCTCCAACTGCATCATGGGTTTCTCCACATGCTCCGCCATGGGGAGTGCAGCTGTTGGGGGGGGTCTCCATCGTGGGGCGCTGCATCGATACCTGCCTGGACACAGGAGCTGACTCTTGGCCAGAAGAGGACTGGCTCTCTGTGGGCTGCCTGAGAGAGAGGGTTGACAGAGGGGCTGCTCCTCAGTGGTGGTCCTCACCCTCCAAGAAGCTGCACTTGGCCATCATGTAGGTCTCTGGGTCGGTGAGCCTGACCGCGGCCTGGCCAGACTTCTTGAGGTACAGCTTCCCATACCAGGTGTGCATGTGCTTCCACCACCCCAGGAGGACCTCCGAAGTGTAGCCCAGGCTCTCCACCTTCTCTCTCCAAGCCGCCTGCTTCTGTCTTGGTGTCTCGATAGAGCCTGTGTCCCTTCCACCAGAGGTACTCGTTCTCCCTCAGCCATTCGAGCACCTCATCCTCATGTTCCTCTTTGATGGAGTATTGTCTCCTCTCCCTATCGCGCGATTGCCTCTTCCTCTCTCTGGCAGGGTCTTCTGGGCCCTCATCAGAAGGGCTTTGAGGTTCTAGGGGCTGGTCCACCACACCACCACCAGCAGCATCAGCAACAACAGCAGCAGCAAAAGCAGCACCAGCAGCACCAGCAGCACCAGCAGCACCAGAAGCACCAGCAGCACCAGCGGGACTAACAGCACCAGCAGGACCAGGAACAGCACCAGCAGAGTAAGCACCACCAGCAGAAGCCCCAGCAGAAGCAGAGTCAGCACCAGGGGGTGGGATTGTGGCCCTGTCCTTCTTGCCAGGGTTGGCAGAGGTAGGCACAGGCTTCCTCTTCTTCCCCATGGTTGTTGGCTGGAGATGTGTCTGGCAGCAGATCTTTCCTCTGAATGGTGACCTGCTTGTGACCTGCATCCTTTTATATCCGTGGGGCTGATGCAATGAATCCTCCCTGCATGTGCAGTGAACGCTTTGCATCCGCTAGGCATCCGCTAGGCATCCGCTAGGCATCCGTGATGCATCCGTGATGCATCCGCTCCTTCCGCTGTGCGTCCACTTCGCTGTGCTCCCCCGGAAGCCCTGCGGATGTGGCATCTGCTTCCATCCGCTAGGCTTCCGTGGAGCATCCGCTTAACATCCTCGCTACATCCTCTCCCCATCCGTTCCTTTCCGTTGTTGTCTGCTCTCTTTATGCAAATTTGGGGCACTTTTGAGACCGGATAACAATGGATGGAACATTTTCTCATCCGCTGTGTCCTTTTTACATACTTTTTGCATCCGTCGGCCGATGTGACAGGGCCTTAAGCTCGTTGATGATAAACAATCAATCAAAGAAAGAATTCTGTTTGTATGGAGGCCATCAATTAAATTGCTGCAGATTATAATGTAGAATTTTATCTCTTAGTGAGGAAGAGCAAATTTTTCTGCATATGTACCACAAAAGAAATTAAAACACAAAGACAGTCCTGGAAAATTGTACTGGTGTTTTCAGTTTGCATACAAAGTACATGGATGCAAACATCTCTCATGGCAATGTGATCATTTTTAATCATATAGCAGAAACAGCATTGTTTACTCACTTATCTCTCTCACATCATGGATTGGGGAATCAAGAACAGGTGAGAAGTACAATATATGTTCAAACAAATTATCTATCCACCCTTCATCCTTACCTTAGTTCGTGTGGACTTTGTAATTATATTTGCATATAGCCAAATGTAACAATTCTCCTGTTCTTTCTGATTCCTTTTGACCTATACCTTCATTCTGTGTGTTGTAGCTCTGCCAAATCTTGATGTGATCTAGTGATGGCTGATGCCGGTTCAGACAAGTTCTAGCAACCGGTAGTTTGCTAGTCATCAGATCAGCTGGCCCCACCCAGCCCTGCCCTATCCTCCAATATTTCTGAGCTTTTACAGCTCAGCTGATTTGCGCAGCAGAGTAGATTTTGTGCACCTCAGCTGTTCTACTTACTGGAGACCCCTTGTAGAGGTTCAAAATGGTGGTTTTTGAATGCTGCATGGACGCAAAGTGCACAATCGGTGCACACTTTTGCAGTCCACCACTGCTTGTACTTATCCCAATTAAATTCATTGGATAATTAGGTTGTTGGTCAAACTTGACAAACTCCTTTTATCCAGGAAGAAACCCTCCTGGATCTTTCCCAAGCCCAAAGATTCAAGAGGTATAATCTCAGCTTGGCAAGTTGCTCCTAAAGGCCCAGTCCCACTGGCCGATGGACGCAAAAAGGACACAGCAGATGAGCAACATTTCAGGGGTGGCTCCATCTGTTGTCATCCGTTCCAAAAAATGGTGAAAATTTGCATAAACAGAACGGAAAAGAACGGACATGGGTAGTATGTAACGGGGATGTTAAATGGATGTTCATCGGAAGCCTAGCGGATGAAAGCAGATGGAAGCGGATGACACCTCCGAAGGGGTTCCGGGGGAGAATTTCGAAGTAGATGCATAGCGGAAGGGATGGATGCATAGCGGATGAAGTGGATGCATCACGGACGCCTAAAGGAAACAAAGGGGATGCCACGCGGATTTATATCAGATGCAAAGCATTCACTGCGCATGCAGGGAGTATGATTTGCGTCAGCTCCGCGGATATAAAAGGATGCAGCATGCACACAGTCAGCATACAGGGGAAAGATGTGCTGCCAGATACATCTTGCAGGAGCACCATGGTTCATCAGTCAGGCAAGAAGAGGAAGTCCGTGCCAACTCGTTCAAGCCCTGGCACGGTGAAGAAGGGCAAACCAGCATCCCACCCCCTGGCACTGATTCTGAAGCTGCTGCTGCTCCTGCTGTGATGGACCAACCCCAAGCCCCTCAAGCCCCTCAAAGCCCTACTGCTGAAGGCCCTGATGCTGAAGACCCTGAAGGCCCTGCTGAAGCCCCTGCCAGAGGGAGGAAGAGGCAAGGGAAGGAGAAGGGAGAGAGGAAACAGTACACCATTTCCAAGGAGCATGAGGATGAGGTGCTGGAATGGCTGAGGGAGAACAAATACCTCTGGAGAAAGGGCCACAGATTGTGTCGGGACACCAAGAAGAAACAGGCAGCCTGTAGAGACAAGGCAGAGAGCCTGGGGTACACTGCAGAAACACTCCTTGGATGGTGGAAGCACATGCACACCTGGTATGGCAAGCTACACCTCAAGAAATCCGGGCAGGCTGCTGTCAAGCTCACTGACCGGGAGATGTATGTCATGGCCAAGCCATGAACCAAGGCTGGCAGGAAGGCAGGAACCAAGGCTGTCAGGAAGGCAGGCACCAAGGCTGGCAGGCAGTCATGAACCAAGGCTGGCAGGCAGGCAGGCACCAAGGCTGGCAGGCAGGCATGAACCAAGGCTGGCAGGGAGGCTGGCAGCAAGGCTGGCAGCAAGGCTTGCAGGCAGGCATGCAGGCATGGCAGGCAAGGCTGTGAATCCGTCTGGCAGCAGGTCTTTCCTCTGAATGTGACCTGCTCCGAGCTGCTTCCCGTATATCAGCGGGGCTTACGCAATACATCCTCCCCACATGTGCAATTAACGCTAGGCATCCGTTAGGCTTCCGCTGTGCATCCGCTGTGCATCTGCTGTGCATCCTCTTCATCCGTTCCGCGTCCGCTCTGCATCCGCTCTTTCCGTTCCGCGTCTGCTTTGCTGAGGCCCCCCGGAAGCCCTGCAGATGTGTCATCCGCTCTCATCCGCTTCCATCTGCTGGGCTTCCGTTCCGCATCCGCTTTCCATCCGCTCTGCGTTATCCCCGCGTCTGTTCCTTTCCTTCTAATCCGCTCTGGTTATGCAAATTTTTGCCCCTTTTGAGAGCAGATAACAACGGATGGAACATTTTTCTCGTCCGTTTTGTTCCTTTTTACTAACATTTTGCATCCGTTGGGCAGTGTGACAGGGCCTTAAGATAGAAAAAAATATTGCTGGTCTATGGTTATTGTTCATTTTTTTGCAAATAATAAAAATCTTTGAAACTGGTTAAATATCAATAAGGTTGGGAAACAACCATCTAGAAAAGACAAACTCTTTCTTTTATGTACTTACTAGGTCGATACCCGTGCTTTACTACAAAACTGTGTGATCGGGCTTAGTTTTTCAGGAGGAAAATAAGGAGGGGGGGAATTGTTCCTCTGCCTACCAGCATCCATCAGTATTCATCTGCCTAGTGTCCAGTCAGTGTGAGAGAGATGAGGACTGTTTGGAAACTGAAACAGTATTTGCTGTGTGATCAAGAAGGGGACAGCAAGGACCCTGGCCATGGCTCAGCTCAACTGTTCTATACTAGAGCTGCTTGGTGCTCTGAAATTAAAACTCCTCTCCTCTGCTTGTGTTTTGCATTTGAAACAGATTTCTTTTCAGGTGGATGGGGAAGTCAAACTCCTTAGCATCAGAGGGAGCATGTTAATAATAATATATGAAATATTAATGCTCTGATGATCCTTTTTAAAAATCCTTTCTTGGTGAGCATCTAGAAGCCAAGAGGAATATATGTGCCAAATTTCAAGTTTATAGGCTTTATAGTTCTGGAGATTTTGTGATGATGCACAAGTGGTATTTCGTTTTTATATAGAGAGATTTCTCAATCACCTAAAGACAAATTAAGAATAACCATTAGAAATTAACGAAAAGGAGAGAGAATTCATTTGGTGATGTCATCTGCATGATTTTGAAAATCCAGTTTTCTTATCCAAATATATTCCTCCAGCATATAGAATAGCACAAATAAAAGAGTTAAAAAGAGGTCCAATGAAATTATATAACACAATTACTGAAGTACCATCTTATGAAACTAGCAATCATAACATCAAAATTATATCCACCCAATATCTAACCCAGATACCTTATTCATCAGGTAATAACAGTCAACAATATCAAAAGCAGCTGAGATTATATTTTTCTTGTTAAGGTAAGGCAAGATAAATTACACTAAAAAAAAATTTCAAGAAAAGTGGGAAGTTTAGATAGTAAATTAAGTATCAAAAACTGAAGGCTATGTAATAACATCATGGTGAGATGGATGGCAAACAAATTTAATCATCATCATCAAGCATCCTATAATACCCCAGTCTTAATAATTGTCAATAAGAAAGATAAAAGGTTTTGATAGTGGATGTGGAAGTACCTGGAGAAGAGCAGAATAGAAGAGGAAGAACTGGAGAAGATAACAAAATAAAAAAGACCTACAAATAGAAATAGAATGACTGTAGCAAAAGCAAGGTACTACCATAAGTAATAGACATCTTGGGCAGAATCCCAAAACAACTGAAGCACCACTTGAACATCAACGGCATTGACAAATTCACCATTAGTCAGTTGCAAAGGTGGTTTTACATGGAACAGCTTATATCTTTCAACAATATTGTACAATCAAACATCCAGACTTGCCTAACCCAGGTTCTTGGAAAGGACTTGATAGGTAGCCAAAAATGCCAAACCCAGTCTGAACATCTGGCAGATTGTGCGATGAACCATAACAATAAAAATTAAACAAACATTGGGCCAGATGGTGGTGTGGTCACCTTTATTAAAACATTTATATTAACTCTGAAGTCTATGTTCGATGCAAGAAAGCAGGCTTTATATTCCAGTATTTCAGTGGTATAGGTATTTAAGTGATACTTTCAATAAGAATATTTGCTCTTCTAAATAAAGGACTTAAATTAATAAGCATGATGTGTTTCTTAAGCCCATGTCACACTGAACCAACGGATGCAAAGAGGATGAAAACGGACAAAAAACCTTGCCATCCGTTCGAAAAAGCGATGTACTCACTGTGTCCATTTTGCTTCCTCTCTATCCGTCCAGCATCCGTTTATTGATGTTTCATCCACTCCAAAAGTTTTGGGCTGCCTAAAACTTTTGCGTGGAAAATGTATCCAGTTCGTCTGTTCTGCATCCGCTACGCATCCGTTACGCATCCGCTATATCCACTAGGCA
This sequence comes from Laticauda colubrina, assembly GCA_015471245.1. Classification (NCBI taxonomy): domain Eukaryota; kingdom Metazoa; phylum Chordata; class Lepidosauria; order Squamata; family Elapidae; genus Laticauda; species Laticauda colubrina. Next base: position 33,440,247 of record BLBF01000022.1, on the reverse strand, counting down.
TCTGCTACGCATCCGCACAACTCCATCCGCCCGGATGTAGGGAGGAAGCGGAATGGATGCATAATGGATGCAGAACGGATGCCCAGCGGATACAGAATGGAAACAAAGCATTTAAAACGGAAAAAACGTTTGCAGAGGGGACCTATCTCGGATATTAAGGATGTCTAGAGGATGCCTACAGGATGCCTAGAGGATGCCTAGCGGAAAACCTATGCTGCCTATAAAAAGGGGGAGCAACTTGCCTGCATCTCACTTTCAGAACAGCAGCCCAGTGGTGCAGACCTCTGCAGCCTTCATCTGGCTCTTCCTCTTCCACAGCATCCAGTCATGTCCACCGTGGATTGTAACAAAGTCCTTTCGGCAGCCCCCATCGTTCTGCAACAGTGCGAAGCCATCTGCAGGCTCTGTGAACTCTACTGCGAGAAGAAAAGGAGCCACCCAAAAAGAGTCTGGATCCGAAGATGGTTCGCCAGAAGAGCAGAGGACGGACTGTACAACAAGCTGATGGTGGAGCTCAGGAGCGAAGACACTCGTGCATTCCAGAACTTCATGAGGATGCCTCCAGCCATGTTTGCCGAAGTTGTGCAGTGGCTGACACCCAGGTTGACCAAGGCAAACACCAGCTTCCGGCCCAGCCTGGAACCTGGGCTCAAGGTGGCACTCACTCTGTGCCAACTGGCCTCAGGGACCTCCTACAGGAGCATGCAGAATGGCTGGAGGGTGCCATCCAACACCCTCAGCATTGTGGTCAGAGAAGTGGTGCAGGCCATCATCGAAGAATACAAGGAGGAGCTCCTCCAGTACCCCTCCACTGAAGAAGGATGGAAGAAAGTTGCAGAGCAGTGGTATCAGAAGTGGAATTTACCACACACCGTTGGAGCCATAGATAGCAAGCACATGGCCTGCAAATCTCCAGCCAAGTCGGGGTCCACTGATTTCAACTCCAAGGGCTTCTTCAGCATAATCCTCTTTGCCAAGGTCGATGCTGACTACAAGTTCATGTACATCGATGCTTCAGGCAACAGCTCATCTTCAGATGCCCAGGTATACAACGCCAGTCACCTCAAGGAGGAGCTGGAAGGCAACCTCATCGTGGGCTTCTCAGATCCAGAACCCCTGCCCAACGACACACAAGATGTGCCCTACTTCATCGTGGGGGATGACGCCTTCTCCCTCACAACCTACTTCATGAAGCCCTACACTTCCAGACTCCTTACCCGTGAAGAGAGGATCTTCAACGACAGGCTGTCCAGGGCAAGGCGGGTGGTGGAGAACGCCTTTGGCATCCTGGCCAACAGGTTCCAGGTACTTTTCACCACCATGCAGCATTGCCCAGAGACCATGAGGAGGATCATGGAAGCTTGCTGCATCCTGCACAATCTCATGCACACCTGCTACCCAGTCTTGCAGAACAGGCTCATGGACCTCCAGCAAGGCAATGGGGACATGGAGCCTGGGGAATGGAGGCAAGGGCGAAACCTGATCGACACTGAGGATGTGCAAGGGCCCAACAGAGCTTCACATGAAGCAAAGAAGCAGCGCAACCTCCTGAGACACTGGTGCAACTCCCCAGCTGGAGCAGTGGAGTGGCAAGACAGGATGGTAGATGCTTAATGGATGCTTCCTTCAGCCTGTCTCATCACACTGATGAGATTGGGCCATGTATGTTTGGTTGGCCTACAATGAACAGGGCGTGTAATAAAGAGTTGTGTTTATGTTGACATGTGTGGATAATTATTAAATTGTTATTGATAATAAAGGGCCATAGGTATGGCACCTGGGAGGGTGGACCATACAGTCCCACTATGCTTGCACTGGAGGCTTATCTATCCCACTGCTATCCTTACCCATCCTACAGCTATTACCCATCCCACAGGTATCCTAACCCATACCAAAGCTATCCTTACCCATCCCAAAGCTATCCTTACCCATCCCACAAGCATGCAAAGGCTTAAACCATTTCTAAAAGTTTCCAGCAAGACTTTATTAAAAAAAAGAAATGAAGGAAGTGTGTGAATCATAAATAGACTTTATTAACAACAAGCTATAAGACAAAATTGAGTCTCTGGTACTCCTCTTGGTCACTCAGTCCCAGGGGTGAAGGGTGCAGGTCCTGTGGAGGTGGCTGGTGTTGGAGTGCTTGTCATCATCTCCTCCAGAAGCAGAAGCAGCAGAAGCGCCAGCCCCAGAAGAGTGAGCCCGTGCTGCAGAAGCCCCAGGAGAACCAGAGTGAGGCCTGGCAGCAGATGGCTGAGGCTTACTGTGCTTCCGCATGGTTGTGGGGTTACTGGCTGGCAGGGAGGCTGGCAGGAACCAAGGCTGGCAGGAAGGCTGGCAGGGAGGCTGGCAGGGAGGCTGGCAGGAAGGCTGGCAGGCAGGCAGGCACCAAGGCTGGCAGGAAGGCTGGCAGGGAGGAAGGTACCAAGGCTGGCAGGAAGGCAGGCACCAAGACTGTCAGGAAGACTGGCTGGCAGGCAGGCAGGCACCAAGGCTTGTAGGCAGACATGAACCAAGGCTGGCAGGAAGGCAGGCAGCAAGGCTGGCAGGCAGACTGGCTGGCAGCAAAGCTTGCAGGTAGGCTGGCAGCAAGGCTGGTAGCAAGGCTGGCAGCAAAGCTGACAGGCAGACATGCAGGCAGGGCAGGCAAGGCAGTCGATGTGTCTGGAAGCAGGTCTTTCCTCTGAATGGCAACCTGCTTCTGATCTGCTTCCGTTATATCCGCGGGGCTGACGCAAGGCATCCTTCCCCATGTGCAATTAACGCCAGGCATCCATTAGGCTTCCGCTGTGCATCCTCTGTGCATCCGCTTCATCCATTCGGCGTCCGCTGTACATCTGCTGTATCCGTTCCACGTCCGCTTTGCTGCGCCCCCCCGAAGCCTAGCGGATGTGCCATCTGCTCCCATCCACTTCCATCCGCTGGGCTTCCGTTCCGCATCCGCTTTGCATCCGCCCTGCGTCCTTCCCGCGTCTGTGTTATCCGCTCTGGTTATGCAAATTTTTGCCCCTTTTGAGAGCGGATAACAACGGATGGAACATTTTGCTCGTCCGCTGTGTCCTTTTTCCATCCATTGGCCAGTGTGACATGGGCTTTAGCCTGGGCAGCCAATGTTATCCAAGAACATTTTCTGTGGTCGTATGGCTAGCATGGCTATATTCCAAAGTGCATGGGCCATGGAACACTATTATCTTTCCACTGAAGTGGTGCCTATTAATTGACTCACATGCTTTGCATGCTTTCAAACTCCTAGGTGGACAGGAGTTGAGGCAAGGAATGGGAGCTCATCCTGTTGTGTAATGTTTGGGTCTCAAAACCAGGCAGTCAGCTTTCCAGCTGACAAACTCAGCATCTTTAATCACCAAGCCATAGCACCCTCATTTTGAAAGTATATTCACAAAAATAAAAAACAAAATTTAAAAATCTGATTTGATATTTTTGTTTAAATTCTTCAGAACTAATAATAATTCATTTTTCTTTATTTGAAATGTATAAATGCCTGCTTTAGAATAAAGAATGCATACATGTTGTTTATAACCAAATATATTGTATAATTAATTTTCATCTTCTAATTGAATTAACACTACACAAGCATACCTCACTATGAATAATATCATATATCTAATAACTATGATAATAAAAGAGACAAACTGAAAAAGGAATAAAAAAACTGACATATAAATGAACAACTTGGAAAAAAAAGAATATTGCATTGCTTGAAATTGCAGTTTTCTCCTTCCAGTGTTATCTGATCATTTTTTAGGCAGCACCACCCAAAAAACAAATCCGATCCATGATGTCTTCATGGTTTGAAATACAGTATTAGGAATACAGCCAAGTATATATGCACTTTTATAAACATCAATCAATCATAATAATGTGCAGCACTATGAGATAATGTACTAACTCCTAGTTGCAGCTCCCATAGCAAGATAATTGTTCTCTGACATTTCCAATACACTAAAACCATTTTTTTTTGTTTTTGCATTAACTTAATCTTAAATTTCACACTGTTTAAAGAGACTCTAAATTGATTTACCAAGGAGACATTTGAGTTCTTTTCCAAAGGTTGTATAAATAACTAATATTCATTTTATCAGCTTTTTAAGACAGGATTTAGAAGTTAATTTTTCTGAATATCCAAGAGCTGTGGAACATCAGAAACAGCAGCAGGAAACAGACTGAATAAGAAGTGTTTAAACTGAATAAACTGCCAAGAAGATTAAGGTATATTGAACTCATTTTTTTTTAATTCTGTAAAAGTTTTTGAAGTGAATTTGTCAGAACTGAGTTGATCTCAACGGCCAAGTTTTATCTCAAAAATACATTCAGATCTATTTCAAAACTAAAGAGCTAAATTTTGAATTTCCATATTCTAGCCAGTAACCAAAGTTAGAATATCAGTGATAAATCTGAAACTATATAAATTTAAGTCATTGCTTTTTTTCCTAGTCTAGCTTCTTAATCACAACATGACTAGCCTGAAGTCTAGGTTGAAGTCTAGAAGTCTTAAAGTTGCCAAGTTTGGGGACCCAGCACTAGAACCTGAATATCTTAGTGTGCTTTTATTTTTTGAATGTTTTACAATATTTGTACTGTCACATTTCTTGGAGTGAATAGGCTTTTATCTTTATATATGGCTTCAATATATTTTATTCTTTATTCTTTTTAACCCAATGCAGTGTTAGAAAAAAAATATACAGTAAACAAGCTTGGGGCTATATTGGTCTGTCTATTAGCAGGAAAACTCACAGGAAAACAGAGAGAAAATAGAATAAGACCAAATTTGGTATGGGGTTTGCAAGCTTGGCAAAAAGAAGCACAAATATCAAAAGTAGATCAGAACTGGCCAAGGTTTGCAGAAACAAACAATGAAACAAACAAACAATCAGTTAAATAGTCCCCTGGGCATTTCTATCAAATTGACAGCAGCTCAGACTACATCTGATTGTTTCACTACTAAACCTTCTCGACTCTAGATGCATAATCCAGATTGGAGATACTGTTTAGAGATTGGAAAGACATGCTCTGTACTTTTACCATCTTATTTATACAGCCCGTTGATCAAAATTATCTTAAACTCAAGTTTGACTTTTGGCGACTTAATAGGACATCAATGTTTTTTTCTAGGCAGCTGTATGGAAATGATTTGCCATACCTTCTTCCACAATGTTTTTCTTTATCTCCCAATCTAATCTATATATCTCCTAGTCCCTGAGGGTTTTCAACAAAGTATTAATCTGGCCTAAACCTGCTTAACTTCTGAGCCCAGGGATGTTTGGCTAGGTGCTTGCATCTGTTTATGTTACTGAATATCTTACTGAAATTTGTAAATTATATTTACAGGACATATTAGAACAGTTGAAAGTGCAGTACACTGATTCATTGATTTTACCTTTATTTATATTACATTTCACTAGAAAAAGGAAAATGATTATTTTAAAAATAAAGACCAGAGGTCTTCTATAAGCTTGATTGGTTTATATAATGTGTTGGAGAATATCCAATTGAATCCATTAATTAGAAGTGAGGCTACTGTTTCAGAAAGTAAGAGAAAGTCCATTTTACCAACACCATGCTGTTGTCAAGTATCCAGAAAGTATCCAGTAAGTATTTAAACTGTGTAACCACTGTGTAGAAATAAATTCCAGTAACTACTTATGCCTTATTACAACTCATGGGTAGCAGCAACTGTACACCATCTTAAGGTTTTTTCTCATTATTAAATTCAAATTGACTTCGATCAAGAAAAATGGAAGCCCCAAGAAGTTTTTATACAAACTTTTTTTCCTTTCTAGCTCCTTATTGCAGTCTTTGCATCATTTAAAATGATACTTCTGAAAATCAGTGCCTTCTGTATTTTGATATGCAGAGGAAAATCAAAGGGGAGGTTTTTAGTCAATATTACAATAACTAGTCCGCTGTCAGGGATAGCAGAGCTTTGTTTGAAATCTGTTCCAGATTCAGTCTATATAATCTTCTGTTAGTCATATTTGAAATCCTAGAGAGTTATTACCAATCAATACTAACAGTTTTTGGTTTAATGGATCAAAGGCTTAAGTTGAATACAACTTCATATCTTCTTCTGTTCTGGCTATGAACATCATATTCAACAAATCATTATATGTTTTTAATTTATTAATAAATATGCAATTAATTAATTATTCTTAAGTGCCAAGCATTCAACAAGGTTAAACTCTACACTATCCAAAATCTTCACAATTTAGTACAGATTACTATGTATTATTTTCATCCAACTAGGTCCTTAAGTTCCATAAAGTAAATAATATTAATTTATTCAAGTTTAATAAAAATAATATCCATTAAGGCTTCAGGAGATTTTACATAAATGTAAAATGTAGATACTAGATAAATATTTAGTGTCAAACTGAATTTTGACAAGGAAGAACTGCAATTTAAATTTGGCCATCTGCTCCAGTGGGATGTGTTGAAAGGCAGATGAAACAAAAATCTGAATTAATTAACTTTTTTTCATTGTTCAAAACATGTGTCTCAATTAAAGATAATCATCTCAGAAAAGAATACTCATTTTTTTCTCATATAATACTTTCTTCATCTTATGTTCTTTTTTTGTAAAATGTTGATGTGACTTCAAACATTGACCTTAACTCATATTGGGATTCTTCAGGCAAACTGTTCCGTCCGGAAAAACGCGAGGTAGACCGGGTTCCAACAACAAAGTCTTTATTATATACAGCAGTTGAAAAACGGAACATTGGCTCAAGCCGCGGCAGCCTTTTTATAGGGATTTGCCTGCCAGCTTGTAGCCAATGACAGGTATTTAATTTTGCCGCCTTTTGAGCAGCTTCGTGGATTGGTTCCTATTGAGCCAATCCCCATTTAGGTTTTTTAGCTAATCAGAATCCTGTATTAGGAGTCTACTATTCTATATACAGAACACCCCTCCCCTCTTGGTTTAGTCCTACGTGGTGACGTAGTCGCGCAGGTAGGTGGGGCTTCTTTTGACTCAACTGGACTTGCGTGGTTCATTTCTGCTCAAGACTTCGACCGGTTCGGATGGGGTTGCTGTCTCTCTGGTCCTTCTCCATGGAACCGCCTGGAAGGGTGAGTCAGCCATTTTACTGCCACCTGAGTTTTTTAGGCCAGCGGTTTTGCTGCTCCCTCCTGTTTTCTCCGGGCAGGTCGAGCTGGCCTGGCTGGCCCCTTCAAGTGGACTCTTCTCGTAATTTTCTTCTAACTGTATGTCTCTTTTTTGCTCTTTTTGTTTGTTATCATATTCTGTGTTTAATTTAAATGGTTCTTTATTATTTTCTCGTATTTCCCCCCCCCCTTTGGTTTGATTTTCGTCGTTTTTTAATATTTGTGGTTGTGTGTTTGTACTTCTTTCTATGTTTCGGGACCGAAGCTGGTCTATGTGCCGCTTCCATTCCCTGCCATCGTCTATGGTTAGTCGGTAGGACCGGGGGCCTGTAATTTGTGTTATTGTACCTGGAAGCCATAATGGGTCCCCGGTAAAATTTCTTGCATAGACTAGGTCGCCTATTTCAAATGTCCTGAAACGGGTGGAGGAGTCGGGGGGGTGGGTTTCTGGCATATAGTTTGGGTGCAATCTGTCTAATTGCGACCTCAGTTTTCTTCCCATGAGTAATTCCGCCGGGCTTTTGTTTGTTATAGTACCTGGTGTAATATGCTGGAGGGTGAGTAGGCAATTTATTTTATCTTGGACATCCCCAATATCCATTTTTTCTAACCCTTCTTTGGTAAACCTGACCATTCTCTCTGCCCTACCGTTTGCAGCCAGGTGGGCCGGCGCAGTTAGGGCATGTCTAATACCTAGGGAGGCTAGGTATTGTTCGAATTGGATACTCGTTAATTGTGGCCCGTTGTCGGACACTAGGACATCTGGCAGGCCATGGGTTGCGAAGAGTTTGTCAAGTTGTTTAATAATGGTTTCAGTTGTTGTAGATGGCATAATTTTAACCTCCAGCCAATTTGAGTATGCATCTACGACAATTAGGAAAGTATGCCCCTTAGTAGGACCGGCAAAGTCAATGTGAATTCGTGACCAGGGGCCTCGTGGGGTTTCCCAGTCCCTAATGGGTGCTTTTGGTGGGGAAAGTCTGGTTCTTTGGCATTTGTTGCAAGAATTTACCCAGTATTCGATGGCCCTGTCTATACCCAGCCACCAGACATAGCTTCTAGCAAGGCTTTTCATTTTAACAATTCCAGGGTGGCCTTCATGAAGCATATCCAGTACCTGAGTTTGTAATCTGGAAGGGATAATTACCCAATCACCCCACAACAAACAACCCTTTTGAATCGAGAGTTCTGTTTGTCTGGTCCGGAAAGGTTTAAAGTTCTCGGTTTTTTGATTTTCCGGCCAGCCTTTACCTAGCCAGTTCAGTACACGGGCAGTCAATGGGTCCCTTGCAGTGGCTCTGGCGACATCATTTGCAGATATGGGTAGATTGAGGCATGTCTCTTGCGGTATCTGCTATCCCGCATCAGATGGGCGTCTCATGACAGGGAGCGAAGGAGAGAGAAACGACAGGAGGCGAAGTTCCTCGAGATGAGTGCGCCCAGAATGGCTGGGTACAAGCTCTTTTATTATGCTCATTCAAAAGGGGGTGATTGTTTATTCAGAACCTAGGTTAAGCCTAGGTCAGACGGAATATACAGAATTAACAATGACTCAAAAAACAGCAGGATATCAGGACAGACAGGATGGCAGGAATTTTATTTGATCAGGATATTACTTCTTCACAAAGCTGCATGCCAGACAAT
>BLBF01000022.1:33398496-33426968 GCA_015471245.1 Laticauda colubrina | reverse complement strand
AAGGAAAGGAAAGGAAAGGAAAGGAAAGGAAAGGAAAGGAAAGGAAAAACATCTCAAAAACTGTTGCAATCTTTAGATGCATTTAAACAGGACTGAAAATCCATGTTTCCATAATAGCAAAAACAGCATAAATCGGAGATTTATGATTAAGCAATGAGATAATCATGTTACTTCTGAGTTCTAACATAAACCAGCAATCCCCACTGCTCCATCATCCTGAATAAAATATGCAGTCAATGATTACTGCATAGAAAATTATTTGTTCTGGAGAACAAACTGATTTTTTATACAAGCAGAGATAACACTATATATGTGTATAATGAGGAGGTTGGCTTCCAAGAGATATCAATTCTGGCATCATTTGCGATGGAAATGTGCATTTGAGGAAACTGTAATGAATCCCTTATAAGTGATATATCTTTTGTCTTGAAAATCAATTTAAGTTTCTATATTTATATATTGAAATTCATGAATAGTATTCATATCAATATATATTTAAAATAAGTAATGTTTCTGGAGCACTGGCAATGCCGTATTCCCATTTTCATAACTCAGCCCATATCACCCAAATGCAAAAGAATAAATGGATAAAATATTTCCGTTCTCTGCTGAGCTCCACATTCAGTAAAAAGATTTCAAAGAAAGAAACCCAATATTTGCTATTGGATATTTGTATTTCATTGTTTGAGACTATAAGCCCATGTCACACTGCACCAACGGATGGAAAGAGGATGTACAATGGAGAAAAATGCTTGCCATCTGTTGGTTAACGCGGTGCATCCGTTCTCTACTCACTGTGTGCATGATTCATGCGTTCTATCCGTCCAGCATCCATCTACTGAGATTTCATCTGCTCAAAAAGTTTTGAGCGGATGAACTTTCCACCGCATCCATTCTACATCTACGACACATACAGGGAACAAACGTTCTACATCCGTTACATGTCCGCTGTATCCGCTCGGCATCCGCGCAACTCACATCCGCTCCAGCGGAAAACAGAAAGGGGGAGGAAGCAAAAAGGATGCGGAACGTCCACACAGCGTCAGTAGCACGGACATAGAAAGGATGTAAGCGGATGTAGCTCGCATATAAAGCATTAAAACAGAAAAAATGTTCATATAGGGGACGTATCTCGGATATTTAGGATGTCTGGAGGATGTCTGGAGGATGCAGAAGGACACCTAGTGGAAAACCTATATTTCCTATAAAAAGGGGGAGGAAATCACCTGGATCTCACTTTCAGTTTAGCAGCCCTGGTGTGCAGACCTCTTCAGCATTGCTCTTGCTCTTGTTCTTCCACAGCATCCAGTCATCTCCACCATGGATCAAGGCACACTCCTTTTGGTAGCCGCCATCATTCTACAACAGTGCGAAGCCCTCTTCAGGCTCTTTCACCTGTTCTACGCAAAAAAAAGGAGGCGTCCAAGAAGTGTGTGGGTCCGAAGATGAATCACGAGAAGAGCCAAGTACAGACTGCATGACAAGCTGATGGTGGAGCTGAGGAATGAAGACCCTCATGCATTCCAGCACTTCATGAGGATGCCACCAGCCATGTTTGATGAAGTTGTGGAGCAGCTGAGACCCAGGTTGACCAAGGCAAACACCAACTTCCGGCCCAGCCTGGACCCTGGACTGAAGGTGGCACTGACTCTGAGCCACCTGGCCTCCGGGACCACGTACAGGAACATGCAGTACGCCTGGAGGGTGCCATACAACACCATCAGCATTGTGGTCAGAGAGGTGGTTCAGGCCATCATCAAAGAATACCTGGAGGAGCTCCTCCAGTGCCCCACCACTGAAGAAGGATGGAAGAAAGTTGCAGAGCAGTGGTATCAGAAGTGGAACTTCCCCCACACCGTTGGAGCCATAGATGGGAAGCACGTGGCCTGCAAAGCTCCAGCCAACTCAGGGTCCACTTATCACAACTACAAGGGCTTCTTCAGCATCATCCTCTTTGCCATGGTCGATGCTGACTACAAGTTCATGTACATCGATACTTCAGGCAACGATGCTTCAGGAATCAGATGCCCAGGTATACAATGCCAGTGACCTCAAGGAGGGGCTGGAATGCAACCTCATCATGGGCTTCCCAGATCCAGACCCCCTGCCCAACGACACACAAGATGTGCTCTACTTTATCGTGGGGGATGACGCCTTCTCCCTCACAACCTACTTCATGAAGCACTACACTTCCAGATGCCTCACCCATGAAGAGAAGGTCTTAACTACAGGCTGTCCAGGGCAAGACGGGTGGTGGAGAACACCTTTGGCATCCTGGCCAACAGGTTCCAGGTACTCCTGACCACCATGCAGCATCGCCCAGAGACCGTGAGGAACATCGTGGAAGCTTGCTGCATTCCTGCACAATCTCATGCGCACCCACTACCCAGTGTTGGAGAACAGGATCGTGGACTGCCAACAAGGCAATGGGGACATAGAGCCTGGTAAATGGAGGCAAGGACTAAACCTGATAGACACTGTGGATGAGCCAGACCCCAACAGAGCTTCACGTGAAGGGAAGAAGCAGCGCAACCTCCTGAAACACTGCTGCAACTCCCCAGCTGGAGCAGTGGAGTGGCAAGACGGGATGCTAGATGCTTAAGGGATGCTTCCTTCAGCCTGTCTCATCACACTGATGAGATTGGGCCATGTATGTTGGGTGGGCCTACAATGAACAGGGCATTTAATAAAGAGTTGTGTTTATGTTGAAATGTGTTGATGAATGATTAAATTGTTATTGATAATAAAGAGCCATAGGTGTGGCACCTGGGAGGGTGGACCATACAGTCCCACTATTCTTGCACTGAAGGCTTATCTATCCCACAGCTATTACCCATCCCACAGCGATTACCCATCCCACAGGTATCCCTGCCCATCTCACAACTATCCTTACCCATCCCACAAGCATGCAAAGGCTTAAACCATTTCTAAAAGTTTCCACCAAGATTTTATTTAGTAAAAGAACTGAACCAAGTGTGTGAAGCAAAGATTACCTTTATTAATAATAAACTGAAGGACTTTATTAAAAAAGCAAAATGAACCAAGAAAAGTGTCCCAAGCAAAGATAAAGTCAACAGGTAACAACCCAATCTCTGGCACTCTTCTCAATCACTCTGAGGCATGCCCATGGTCTCAGGGATGAAGGGTCCAGGGGCTGTGGAGGTGGCAGTGGCTGGAGTGCTAGTCTGAGGCACCATTGGGGTGCCTGGCCCCGAGAGGACAACAGGGGATGGTGTGTGGAGGAAGCTCTCAGAGAGCTGGCTCAGTCCCATAATGTTGAGAGGCCCTTCCTCCAGGACATTGGATGTCAGTCCCAAGATCGATGACAGATGTTCTGAGGCCAGGGTTGGCTGTGGGGTGGAGGAAGGAGGAGTGTAGTGGGGCTGTCTGGTCTGCAGGTGAGCGAGGTGAGGCGTCGGTGGCATCTGTGGCATTGGTGGCATCTGTGGCATCGGTGGCATCTGTGGTGTCTGTGGCATAGGTGGTATCAGTGCCATCAGTGGCACCGGTGGTGTGTGGTGGCATCTGTGGTGTCAGTGGCATCTGTGGCATCAGTGGCATTGGTGGTATCGGTGGCATCGGTGGCACCTGTGGTGTGCGATGTACCTGTGCCTGGACTGGGAAGGCTACCTGTGCTGCTGGAACTCCTGGTAGCCATAGCCTTGGTTGGTGAGGGGCTGTTGAAAGCCTTGGAAGGGCTGTGACATCACCTGGGTTGGAGGAGCACACCTGGAGTGGGTCAGAGCAGGTTCAGCTGGGCCTGGAGGGTGGTGCAGAAGACCTGTGATCCTCTCCTTGATCACCTGGTACTGGGCTTCGGGCATTTCCATGAGGGTCTGGTTCACATAGGTGAGGAAGGGCTTTCTGTTAGAGGATGGTATGTCGAAGTACCAGCTGAGAGAGGAGATCTACGCTGCTCTTGATTGTGTCCCTGATCTCCAAGAGGACAGTGTGGCTCTGCCCCTCCGGTCTGCCTCTCTACCTGCTTTCTGTGGAGGTGGAGCTGGGGGTGAGGGTGGGTTGGTCTGTGGTGTCAGCGGCCTCTTCTTGCTCCATCTGCGTCAGGTTGTCCTCCATGTGCTCCAGCATGGGGAATGCAGCTGACGGGGGGTCTCCGTCGTGGGGCACCCCAAACATACCTGCCTGGACACAGGAGCTGACTCTTGGCCAGAAGAGGACTGGGTCTCTGTGGGCTGCCTGAGAGTGAGGGTAGACAGATGGGCTGCTCCTCGGTGGCGACCTCACCCTCCAGGAAGCTGCACTTTGCCATGACATAGATCTCCCGGTCGGTGAGCTTGACCACGGCCTGGCCAGACTTTTTGAAGTGCAGCTTCCTGTACCAGGTGTGCATGTGCTTTCACCACCCCAGGAGGACATCTGAATTGTAGCCCAGGCTCTCCGCCTTCTCTCTTCAAGCCTCCTGCTTCCTCATGGTGTCTCGATAGAGCCTGTGTCCCTTCCGCCAGAGGTACTCGTTCTCCCTCAGCCATTTGAGCACCTCATCCTCATGTTCCTCTTCGATGGAGTACTGCCTCCTCTCCCTATCGCGTGATTGCCTCTTCCTCCCTCTGGCAGGGCCTTCTGGGCCCTCATCAGCAGGGCTTTGAGGTTCTAGGGGCTAGTCCACCACACCACCACCACCAGCAGCAGCAGCAGCACCAGCAGCACCAGCAGAGTCAGCACCAGCAGAAGCACCAGCACCAGGAGCAGCACCAGCAGAAGCACCAGCACCAGCAGAGACAGCACCAGCAGCAGAAGAAGCAGCAGAAGCAGAGTCAGCGCCAGGGGGTGGGATGGTGGTCCTTCTTGCCAGGGCTGGCAGGAGTAGGCACAGGCTTCCTCTTCTTCCCCATGGTTGTTGGCTGAAGATGTGTCTGGCAGCAGGTCTTTCCTCTGAATGGTGACCTGCTTGCGAGCTGATTCCCTTTATATTTGTGGGGCTGACGCAATGCATCCTCCCCGCATGTGCAATGAATGCTTTGCATCCGCTAGGCATCCGCTAGGCATCCGTGTTGCATCCGCTGTATCTGCTCAGCATCCGCTCTGCATCCACTCCTTCCACTACGTGTCAGCTTCGCTGTTCTCCCCTGAAAGCCCTGTGGATGTGTCATCGCTTCCATCTGCTTCCATCTGCTAGGCTTCCGTTGAGTATCCACTTAACATCCTTGGTACGTCCTTCCCACATCCGTTCCTTTCTGTTGTTGTCCGTTCTCTTTATGCAAATTTGGGGCACTTTTGAGAGCGGATAACAACAGATGGAAAATTTGCTCATCCGCTGTGTCCTTTTTACTTACGTTTTGCATCCGTCGGCCGATGTGACCTAGCCTTTAGTAACTGAAACAGCTATAAAACTACCTATTGTTCTCTACATTGAGTTATTTAATTTGTAGTCTCTCTCAATTAAATATTTGTTTAAAATGACTAAAATATTGCACAGTCACTAAGACTGTCAATGAGGCCACATAGGGGTTATGGAGGAGTCATAGCTGGCTCTATAGGCAAAGTACAAATCCTCGGTGTTTGTGTGAGCTACATTTGGTTGAAGTTTCTGAGAGTGATGCAATGAAGGGACGTTGGACAATTCCTATTATGGCTTAATGGTTTTCATCTGTTTTGGCTCTTGGGTGATGGTATTTGCTTATGAATAGAGCTATCTAGTTCTCTCTTTATGCTAACATCTGTTGTAGACTATTAAGGAAGGCGGGGGCTTCTTTTATTCTCCAAGAGGATGTTTCTCCATTTCTCCCTTCAGGGAAATATAATATTCTGCCTTTTTAATATTTCCTAAAATATTTCATCCTTCTCGGAGATGGGTGGATGCTAACTTTCTATAATAGCAATGCAAAAATTCAGCAGTCAAATTTTATATACTTTTGGAGATGTTCCCATGTTTTATTAATATCAGTTTCCATATATCTAAACCAGAGGTCTTCAAAGTTGACAGCTTTAAGACTTGTGGACTTTAACTCCAGAATTCCTCAGCTAACATGACTAGAGGAGGAATTCTGGGAGTTAAAGTCCACAAGTCTTAAACATGCCAAGTTTGAAGACCCTTGATCTAAACTGTATGATTTTTATCTTGAATAATAAAATGTTCACAAAATAAATATCAAAATGCTAAATTTCAATTCCAATATTATATATAAACTATAATATTAGCATATTTCCTATTTAGCATATTAACCTCTATATCACAATATGCTAATACAAATAAAGTTACAGAGGGATTATTTACTGAAAATGTAGACATTAAAAAATCTTCAGCAAATCAATATCATTTATGCACAATATATAAATGTAACCAAGCTATATTCACACTTGCAGAAATAATTAAATTAAATTTAAACTTGGGGACATTAATTGAATAAAAATGCACCCAAGCTTTGAAAAACTCATGCTTTCATTATAATTTAAACAACTTAAATACTGCCCTCAATGAAGCAGCGAAGGAGAGAGGGAAGGGAAAGGATTTGGTTTTTTTTTTTTTCTTCCCTTCCTTATCCTGACACCTGAGATTTAGGTAAGAAATTGACAAAAATCCACTTTGACTTCAATAGGCATTTAAGCTGAAAATAAAATGTCAAAGGGATAATAAAGACTTTTGGATACTCAAAAACCTGTAAAAACAGGAAAGGAGAGAAAAGGAAAGAATAAAAGGGCGGGATCTGGAAAAATGGAGGAGACTGCCTAGAACTTAAAGGAGTTTACAGTGAAACCTTAACAATATTCCTAAAGGATACATTCTAACTGAAACTTTGTAACAAAATAATAGAACCCCAGGAAGAGAAAATGGAAAAAAGAAACAAGAAGAAACAGTTTTGGATTATTTGGATTACTTGGTGATTTTTTGATTTTTGGCTATTGGATTTAAATGATTAAAATCAATCTGGTGGTTGTTTAAAAGTGTTTAAAATGGCATCACTTTTAGAAGAACTGAAAGTGGAACTTAAAAAACAGAAAGAAGATGCACAAGAAGGAAGAGGTTCTTTTGGTTTCGTATTTCAATTTTTAGAAATGGAAATCTGGAACTATGAGAAACAACAAGAAACGCTTGTAGAACAAGAAGGTTGGGACAAAGAAGAAGCCATCTTTAATGATCAAGTAATTTTATGTGGGGGGGGGGGGAAAGGAAAGGCGGGAAAGAGAGCGAAAAGTTTAAGATTTGAAAAAACAACCAAAAAAAAAAAGAATAGTTTGAAAAATAATTTCAATATTAGGAAGTAACAGAAGAGTTGATCACAGAAGACAGAATTAGAAGTAGAGAAACAAGGGGGCAAAAAGGAGAGGGAGAAGAAGAAGGGGAAGAAAGAAAGGAAAAGAAGTTATAAAAGACAGAAACAAGATATAGAGAAACAGGGAAAATGTATAAGGACTGAAAGTATAAGCCTATTTAGAGATAATGGGTGAAAATTTAATTGAAAAAGGGATTCTGCAAAGCTACATAAGATAGTATTGTTATATTAGAAATAGAAATAATTTTAGAAAATATGAAACAATGTATAATTAAAATGATGGATACAATACTTATTTAATGCAGCAGAATGTTAATAAATGAAATAAAGTGAATGAGAGAATGAAATTAGGAAAGGATGGGAACGTTTTAATATTAATGATTTATAAAATATAGGTGAAGAGAAATATGAAAAAAAAAAGAATTATAGAAAGTTTATAAGTGTTTACAGGGAAGTATGATATTCAATTGAAAAGAAATGTTAAAGATGTTAAGATTTTAGCTAATATTAATGATATTATGGAATTGGAATGGAATGAGTGTTTTATTTACTACTGATATATATCATATATATCATATATACTATTGATATATATCATGTATATCAATAGTAAAACAATACAGAAGCCTGATGAGGGCAGATGAGATTCTGCTGAAATGTTGCTACAACTTTAAAAGCACAACTATAATGACGTGGGAAAATACTCGAACAAAACTGAATACCATTCATGTAAGTACCCGCAAAAACGTAAGAATATATATTTATATATGAAAATACCCGAACAAAGCTTTGTTCGGGTATTTTCTCACGTCATTATAGTTGTGCTTTTAAAGTTGTAGTGACGTTTCGGCAGAATCTCACCTGCGATCATCAGGCTTCTGTATTGTGTTCGTCTGTGAGTCAGATTTTCACAGCCATTTTTCACAGCCTGACTCACTATGAACACAATACAGAAGCCTGATGACGGCAGATGAGATTCTGCTGAAACAGCGCTACAAGCACAACTATAATGACATGGGAAAATACCCGAACACCATACATATAGATGTCCGCAAAAACTTTATATATATATATAGAACTTAGTGTGTATTTTAAGAATGTACCAAGCAGAATTCAATTGGAAGTTATATACTATATTGAATGTTATAATTTTTAAGGCATAAGTTTAAGTAAGAGTCAAATGGACAAAATTAAAAATTATAAGGGTGTCATACTCCAGTTAGTTACTACAGGGGAAAATTTGTTTAATGAGAAGAGATAATATGAAATTGAAACAGGACGGACAAAAGTATAAATATAATTATTGGAAAGACATTGAAACTTAGAAAAAGACATATAATTGAATTTAGATATGAGATAATTAAAAATATAGTTGAGAAAACCAAGGGAGGGGAAAAATTATTGAGAAAATGTTAAAATAATAAGATATGGAATAGAACACAAAGATGAATATGAAATTGAGTTTGTGTCCGTATGAAGAAATGATAACCTGGGATCATGCTATTCTCAAAAATAGATGTTTTATTTATATTATTTTTTTCTGAAACCCAAATAAAATTTATATTAAATGAAAAAAAAAAAATACTGCTGGCAAGTTTCATTTTTCCAGTAAGTTGCTGACTACCAAGGAGAAAAAATAAATCACTTTCAGAGATCTAGCTCCATCTAGTGGAATAACTTTATATATTTTTAAATCGTGCTATTTGCTCTGTGAACTGGGAAATATTACATCAGTCTGGGATAAAGAAGGTAGATTAAAATTTATAATCTGTTTATTACATAAAATTCACTTGTGTCTTCATTTCAATGCTTATAAAAATAAAATTCAAACATAATGCAACATAATACAAATTGATATTTTTATTCAATCTCATTCAATTATTTTCTCCCTATGTAAAAATATATATTTAAATCGAAGAGCAAGAAACTACAGTGTACCATTCTTGCTGTATTACATTTATTATGTACAGTCTGTAATTAGAAACTGTGTGTTATGATAAGTTCATAAAAAGAGAGCTTAAAAGCTGTGATTAGTCCAGAGTGTAATCAAGTCAAGGTTAATGACTTTGATTTGAATTGGGATATTAAATTCTAGATTTATCTTTACCCTACAGAAGATCCTTATTTTTCACTAAGCAAAATAAATCAACTGTTCTTTCAAACCCTTTAACTTATATTAAACAAATAGGCCACATCACAGGAAGCAGACATGCATGCACATGAGTTCAGAAGAGCTTCCTAGTAAGAGAAAACCTATAGAGTTAATAACATCCACTAAAATATTTATTGCAAATGTTTTCCATGCCATTTCCATGAAATGAATCTGAGCAGCATCCAAAAGATGACAAAAATAATAATTTTATTATATATGTTTTAATCATGTAATATATGTGAGATACTATATTAAGATATATAGCAACATTTGCAAAACATATAATATTTAATTTAACTTCATTCATCATATGCAGAAATTTGAATTAGACATGTATGTTTGCTTTAAAATATAAATAGCTATCAGATGACCCATTCATTTTGTCACGGGGTACAATATTTTCAAGAAAGGCTATACTTCTAGTTAGTTATATGTCAATAATAGATGAAATAATAGGTATGCATGTTTCCTTAATCCAATAACCCAACTAAAATAAATATTACTTACATAATTGATAATGTCTCAAAACCATTGTTTTGCTTTCTTCAGCAGAAGTAATTGTTAACTTTAAAAGATTACCTTCAAGTCAATATCACTGTTATTTCATTAATTAACAATAAATTAGTTTATATTTTAAATTGAGGAAATATTTCTTCTTGATTATTAGCTTACATGTAATTATTCTGAGGCAAAGCAATAAGTTTACCTTTAGCAAATAAGTTGTATTCATAGAATAATAATCTACAAATATTGTGCAATGGTTTTTTTTTGGGGGGGGGGAAACCCAAAAGGATGTGTTGAGGTAATTCCCCGTTAGGAGAATGAGCGCATACAGGGAGACATATTGAGAGTAGTGTTTGAATAATATACACACAGCACACAGAAACACTGTACAGAATATGTAAGTTTTTACTTCCAGAAAGTTTTAAGCAAATTTCAAAACAAGCAGTCCAAAGTCATTCACAGGTAAGATCAGTCAGTTTTCAGTCCAAGGATAATGCAATAACCAGTGTCAAAAACAGTTCAGTAACAGACTTACATCAAATCCATGAATATCAGTCAATTAGGAAAAATGAAGGAACAGCAAAACTCTCCCACAGAAGGAAAACAGAGACTCACTGAGACACACTCTCTTCTGAGACTAAGACTAAGACAACCCAGGTTTCTGGCTCCATCTTATGGCCATTTAAGAAACCACACCCAATTACACTTTTAGGATTCTCTTAAAGAGACAGTATTAAAATGTCTATCTGGTTCATATATTTCCATCCCAAATAGCTGTTAGGTGGCTCACATTCCTAACAGGATGTAAAATCCAAACTAATCTAGCATCTCCGTTGCTTATTTGAAGAGAAGAAACAAAACACCAATTAGATTTGCAAATAACACCAGGTTAGAGATGCTGGAAACCAGGGTGAAGAGAAGAAACTACTGTTAGGAAAAGCTGAGAACAGAAAAGGAGGTAACTTAATACAATTAATTCAATCAAGTAAAAGACAGTTATAAAAGCCAACAAAGAACTAATTTGGAAATAAGTAATACGACCTATTTGCAGCATCTGGTTAGAAAAAAATCAGAATAGGTATAACCAATGAAGAAATTAGAAAACATAGAAACAAAAATATAGTTTCACTGAATTTAAGCAGAATCAGCTCCAGTGAAAAGAGGAAACCTGGATTCTTTTTGTTTACATGTAAATCTCCCTGTCACACTAGCAATTCCAAAACATGCCCTGAAAACATATGAATCATCATCTCTACATAAGTTAAGCTGGTCTGGGACTTTGCAGTGCTACATCCACTATTGAGTTGGGTACAATGATAGTTTTTGTGTAATCATCAGTTTGTTCAATTATAAAGTTTGGTGATCAGTTTGTTCTTCTTTGAGAATTACTCTTGAGAATTATCCCTCACTTTCAGTCAATTCATTTACTGCTAACTCTAAAATCTCCTTTCCCAGTTAAGTTCAGAAATATGTTTCAACACCAGCATAGGCAATATATTAATATTAATGAATTCCAGCAAAATAAATTATCCACTGTGATTTGGAGATGATTGAAATAAATTTTATAATGCAAGATGGAACCACAGAAAGTACACAGTGTTTTGCTGAGTAGCAACTGTCAGAAGGAGGCAGTTATAAAAATGAAAATATCTATGAAGATTTTTTGGTGAGGGGTATCTGAAGTAGATTATAAAGTAAATAGCATATCTTAATTTGACAAATATGGCAGAGTTACACTGGCTCACCTGTAATCTAACTGGTGTTTACAACAGAGGTATCAAAGTGTGTTTTCACATCTTGATTCTTTATCATTTCAAATATTGTTTTGGTATTGTTCTTTTGCTTTTAAAAAATTGCTTTTAATTGCTTTTTAAAAAACAATATTGCAAATAATTTAATTTTATGTATTTTCCAGAGTCTTTTCTTTTTCTTAAACTACTATGTCATGGAAATAACATCATATTTATATATTTTATTTTGGACAGACCCAGTTTTATAGTAAATTTGGTGGTGCCCTCAGATGCTGGCACATGGTTTGACTGAGATTTTGGTTATCGCTTGGAATGTGATGTGAAGCTTTAAAGGTTTCTGGGTGAAATGGATTGTTTTGACCCCTTTCAGACAATATTCAGCTTAATGTAGGGAATGGAGACAGCATTGATCACATGTTTGGATGACTTCCGGCAGGAGCAGAATAGGGGTAGGACATCCAATGTAGCTCTTCTTGACCTCTCAGCAATTTTCAATGCCATCAGTCATGTTATTCTATCGGACCAGCTCCAGGAGATGGCACTGTGGTGTGTTAGTTCTGCTTTCTCTGGAGCTGATTCCAGTTGGTATTAATAGCGGAGGAAAGGTACAGTCCAGAACCTCTACTTTGTGGCCTATCTCAGGGCTTGGTTCTTTCTCCCTTCCAAAATGGAATGGAGCAGAATGGAATGGAATACTTTATTTGCCAAGTGTGAAAAATTTGTCTTAGGACAAGTACATGCCAAGCAACAGAATAATAATAACAATAATAACAATCATAAAAATAATAATGATGATGACGATGATGATGATGATGATGATAATAATACCAGTAAAAGCAGTGAGTAAAGAAGATAATAAGGATAAGTGATAATACTGCAACCATACTACAGGGGTAAATGTAGTGTAGACATTCGGCAGCACTGTGAGAATTAGGTGTTCTGATTGATGGAGCAAGGGAAAAACCTGTCCCTGTATCGAGTTGTTTTGGCATGCAATGCCCTGTAGCACTGTCCTAAGGGGTGGACTTGAAACAGTTTATATTCAGGATATGATGGGTCTTTATATAACTTCTCAGCCCTCCTTGTGATCTGTGCAATATATCAACACAATCAACATGACATTGCTATATCTCCTTGATTTGGTGGCATTGCGATCAATGAACAGAAATTTTCTACATTCAAATAATATTTCTTAAATTATTACCTGGTTATAACACAGTTTTGTATTATTCATTAAGAATCATTTTTCTCAAAGTTCTCTAATGAAAATGTTTCACTAAATTATACATAAATTTCTTAAATTAAAGCCACATACTTTCCAGTGAAAACTGAACTATTGATTATAGATTCATTGGAATGAAATAAGTAAATTTCACTACAGTTACTTCTGTTATAAAGGCCTGGGAGAATAGCCTATTTGCAATGACCTATTTGGGTCATGTAACTGGCAGCCCAGCACATATGCATTGGTCTGCTGCTCACGTAAGTTGAGCTGCGCATGCACATGCGCACAAACCTGTTGCTCACCTATTCCCCTCTCCCTCCCGCCACGCCACCAAGATGCAAACATTGGGGACCACTGCATTAGGGTATAACTGGAAGGGTATAATATTCTGGGATTTCCTATAAAATTAGTTTGGTAGGATTATGACATAAAGAAATTAAATTTATTTCCTCTGCAGAAGTTCATATTCTTTACAATGGATGGTAGGGTGAGAATGTGTATAACAGACAGTCCTGATTTAATTAATATTTTAAACTATATCTCCTCTTTTTCTTAAGAGTAATTTTATCTACAGTAAAATGATGATTTTACCTCCAATAAACTTAGATAGTTTTAATAATGATTAAATGAAGTGTTGTATCCCTGAATATTGAGAGGATGCTCTGCTTGAACTTTATCAAAGCAAGATAAAAAAAGATCTGCATAGCCCTAACAGTTATCAACATGACAAGCAATTATTGCATCCTGCACTGAACTAAAAAGAAAGCTGGTTATGTCTTCAAAAAATTAAGATTGCAGAGTCATCTTAGAAATGCTAAAAATGTAAAAAGGGAAGTTGATGTTTAATTTTTCTGCTTGATCTTCCCTTTGGAGAGGGAGTTAATCTCAGACTCATCTTCCTTTCAGATAATTATAGTAATTTTTCATCTTTTTAAAAAAAAATCAGCTAGTCACTTAATATTACAGCACACATAGTGTTAATTACAATAGGAAAAAGTAGAATTCAAGGAAAGGAAATATGATTGCTTGATTTTTTAAAATAGCTATCCATTTAGAGCCAAACCGTAACATATCCATTTAAAAGAAGTGCCTGGCATGTCTTGGCCATTTATTTTTTTCCTGCTCTCACATTGGAAAAATAAAACCCTCCTTTTATGTGATAGAATAATCAGTCCTGAAGCATTCATCTTCATTGGAACAGAGAAGACATGATAAAATATGCAAGATATAATTTAATCTCTAATTTTTCTACATCTCTACAAAGCTCCTTCAAGTATGTTTTGCTCCTTCAAATATATTTTAAAACAATTCCACATGAATTGAGCCGAAGTAGTTGAAGTTTAGTTACATTTGCTTTGAGGCTGGATTGGCTTTAGTCCACAGTCAGCCTTAAATGGTTTGTAGATGAGGCTGCTATGTACCAACATGATTGAGGTGAACTGAAAGCTTGGATCACCTTTATCATTTATCGTTACCCTATTCAACTGAAATATGAACAAACAAAAATCTCTTTTGATTTTGGCAACATTTGAGCCCACCTCTAGGTTTCCAACCCGAGTACATCTGCATATTATTAAGTTTGTGCCCAGTAATTTAGCCCTGGCACTGTTTCCATAGGTATGTTTGAATTCCAAAAAATATACAGTGGCTAGAGAGTTCTTTGGAGACAAGGTTTCTTTCCAAATCAATATTTGTGTACATTAGCTATTTTTCCATTTTAAAGTTAGAATACCAGAATAAAATCTCATAATTACAGATTTGTATATGCATTGAAAGCAATTGTATGCAGCCTGTTCAAATAGGCTGACGGGGAGATGTGTCTTTCAAGAAATATGCTACAAACATCTTTCTCTTTATTTCAAGCTTTGTTCAGTGGTGGAATTCAAAATGTTTTACTACCAGTTCTGTGGGCATGGCTTATTTGATGGGTGTGGCTTGGTGGTCACGTGACTGGGTGGGCATGGCTTGGTGGTCATTTGATTGGGTGAGCATGGCCAACTCAATGTCACTCACATCAAGGGGTCCCTCCCCTCCCAGCCATTCCTTGTCACCCAGTTATGTAAAAATGTTATTCACCTTTTTTGACTTTATTATCTGCATACTATAGATACACTTTCATGGACCACTGCAAGGAGGAAATGGCTCACATGCTTTACTGAAGAGTGTGATAGGCAACAGGCTTTTAAGGGGCTGCCACAAAGAAAGGGGGACGAATGTACTTTCCAAAGCACCAAGAGGCAAACAAGAAGCAATGGATGGAAACTGAACAAAGAGAGAAGCAACCTAAAATAAAGGAGAAACTTTCTGACAGTGAGAACAATTAATCAGTGGACCTGTTTGTCCCCAGAAGTTCTGGGTGATCAATCACTGGAAATTTTTAAAAGACTGGACAGCTATTTCTCTGAAATGGTATAGGGTTCCCCCCAACGTCCCTTTGAAGTGTTATTCTGTTAAATGTTATTGCATTTCAAATTCCCAGAGATTGTGGGAGGAGCTGCTGGTTGCCTGTGAAGGAAGCAGAGGGTGAGTAGAAAAGAAAGAGGCAGTTTGAATTGCTTCCATTGCATTTCAAAGTCCCAGAGGTTGTGGGAGGAGCTGCTGGCTGCTTGTGAGGGAAGCAGAAGGTGAGTAGAAAGGAGAAAGATAGCAGCCATATCATATAACTATAAACCAAGAATACCAGTAAGACAAGTGCGTTTGAGTGCGTTTGAGATTGTGATTTTATATTATTTCAAAATGACCGGCTTAGTTCAGTGTAATACTTGTTTTACAGCTGTCTTTCACAGTACTCTTTTCAAATGTGGATACTGTCCTCTTTGTAAAGAAATTACCAGTCTACATGGACAGATTACCTATCTAGAATCTCTAATCTGTACTCTCCAAGCATAAATTAGGTGCCCAATCCAGCCATATATTAAGCTTCCATGATACCAGCCCCTACTACCACAAAGATCCTACAGGAAAAGGGCAGTATGAACAATTGTGGGATCTGGCAGGGTGAGAGCTGTGCACCATAAACACAAAGCTTTTGCTGTGTCCCAGCATAACAGATACAGTGCCCTTGCTGACCTTAATAGGGACACTAAAATGACAGGTCAAGGTAGTTGTGGTAATGATAACTCAAGTTAGCTGGGGATCATGATCCTAGAATAAAAACTTACTTTGGAAAGGAGAAAGTGTGAATCAGGAATTATGCAACAGTCACACAAGAAGAGCAAGATATCCAAAAAGAGAAGCCACCTTCTGGTTGAGGACTCATTTGTAAGGGATGGAAATTTAGAAAAGGATACCAAGGTTTTGAAAGAGGTCAGGTGTCTACCAGGTGTTACTGCAAGCAGATACAAGAAGTGTATTCTTAAGATAGTCAAGAAAGCCAGCAAGGACTGTGATGTTGATGCTATTATACATCTTGCTACAAATGATCTGTCCTAGAAGGATTGATTATCTGTTCAGAAAGACTTCCAGAGCTTGGAGTATGAATTTAGTAGTATGGGCTGTAGGCTTATCTTTTCAGTGGTTCTACCAGTATACAAGGAACAAAAAGAGAAAGGGCAGTGTGTAGCAGAGTTTAATGTGTGGCTAAAGGAGTGGTGTAAAAGGGAAGGCTTTGGTTTTATTAGTCATGATGTCTGCAGCTGGTCCAATGAAAAACTGTACAAAAGAGATGGTTTGCATCCATCAAAGAAAGGGACTGAGTTACTTGGCATTAAATTCACAGATTTTCTGGATAAATACTTAAAATGAACAGTGGGGACAGAGAATTAATGGATTCAGAATATTTCTGTCCCCAGCAACCTAAAACTAATAAGGATACCAGTGCATGCAAAATAGATGTTTGTGCAGGTAAGATTATCAATCTTGATGCCAACCAAAACCAAGCATTTAATAGTGAGTGCCATACCATGTGCACTAATCAAACAGGTGGCAAGAAAGTAGGGGCAGGCAGGTACAACACAGGTTATGTAGACAGTAAACACAGTGTCAAACATAAAGATCTCAAGTGCCTATATACAAATGCACAAAGTCTGGGGAACAAACAGGGTGGACTTAAACTATGAATACATGAAGGTAAATATGATATAATTGGAATAACAGAAACTTGGTGGGAAGAAACCCATTGCTGGAACAGACTGGTAGAAGGATACATACTGTTAAAAAAAAAAACAGACCCCATAAAAGAGGAGGTGGAGTTGCACTGTATGTAGAGGACCACTATATTGCTACAAAAATGCATGAAACCAAAGATGAAAACCTCCTAGAATGCATATGGGTCAATCTAAAAGAAAAAAAAGAATGACATGGCCATAGGTGTATATTATAGGCCAACCAATCATGAAAAAATTATAAATGTCCTTTTTGCCAGCCAACAAACAAACATATGCAAGAAACACACAACAATAGTAATGGGAGACTTCAATTATCCCGATATCAATTGGAAAACTAATTCTGCACCAAGTGAGAAATCAAATAAGTTCCTAACCAACCTAGCTGACAACTTTGTTGTCCAAAAGGTAGAGGGTGAAACTTGAGTAACAGCCATACTGGATTTAATTCTTACAAACAGAAAAGTCATAGAGGGAGTTGAGACTGCAGGAACCTTGGGTGAGAGTGATCATGTCATACTAGAATTCAACATAACACAAACACAAGCAACAGAACATAATGACACCAGACTCTTGGATTTTAAAAGAGCCGATTTCAATAAACTCAGAGAGAACTTGGGAAAGATTCCATGGATGAAAATCATAAAGGAGAAAACAACTCAAGAATCTTGGGAAACTCTAAAAAGTATGATCATAGAAACCCAGACCAGCACAATACCACTGAGAAAGAAAAGTAAGAAATCCAAGAAGAAACCAGCATAGCTGCACAAAGATCTCTCTGGCAAATTGAAAGAAAAAAAGGACAAGTACAAAAAAATGGAAAGAAGGAATACAACTAAGGCAGAATATCAGCAGATAGCGAGAATCTGCAAAGACGAAGTCAGAATAGCAGAGGCTCGGAACGAACAAAGACTTGCAACAAAAATCAAAGATAATTAAAAAAAAGTTTCTTCCAACATATAAATAACAAGAAACAAATCAAAGAAACAGTCAGTCTACTAAAGAGAGAAGATGGCAAGGAAGTAACAGGCAACAGAGAGAAAGCAGAAATGCTTCACTCATTCTTTGAATCCGTCTTCACTCAAAAAGAAACTATAGCTCAACCCACCAAAAACATAACTGTAAAAGACAGACTAGAAATTAAAGTTAAAATAAGTAAAAAAAAAAAATAGTAAGAGAACACCTGTCTGATGTTGATGAAAACAAATCATCAGGGCCTGATTTATTACATCCCAGAGTTTTAAAGGAGTTGGCAGAGGTCATCTCAGAACCACTGCACCAAATCTTTCAAAAATCCTGGAGCACTGGGGAACTACCAGAGGACTGGAAAAGAGCTGATGTGATTCTCATCTTCAAAAAAGGGGGAAAAAACAGGGGAGAGGAGCTGGCGTCACGACGATATGGCATGCAATCTTGGAGGTCTGAGATTGCTGCTGATATCTTTGCTCCTGCACAGTCCAATCAGATCTAAACTGTCCCAAAGAGATGGTGAAAATAAAGAGTGCATCCTGCTGATCCCAGGGATACTGCAAAGTCCCTGGTAGATCCAGGAGAAGCTCTTTTTGCCAGCAGCAAATGGACAGCCATTAAAGCTGCTGAAGTTGGGACAGCTCTGAAACAAAAGAGAATAGAAAGAGAGAGTGTGCCAGTTTGGTGAGAACTTTTTCTTTATTCTAAGATCTGAAGGGACACCCTAAGGAAAAGAAAGAATCTGTAAAAGTTTTGACAGAAGTGATTAAGCGGCGATTTTAAACAGGAATGTCAAAGTAATGTGTTTTTTTTTATCTCATTGCTGGATTTTCTATACATGATCTTATATTTTGAAACTGGACTGTTTTTTTTTCCATCTATTTTTTTTCTCCTTGATTTTGTAACATTTTAGGCTGGAGACTCCCTTTTGGTTATTTCTTTTTTTAAAATATATTTTTCTTTTTTTTATTAATTCTTATTATATTTTGCTTGGAAAAGGAGGGGAAAGTAAAAGCAAAGAAACTTTGTAACACTGCCAACTAGAGGCTTGGAAATATTCTATTTCTCTTGTGACCAGAAAAAGCTGAGAAAGAAAGAACTGAGTTTTTTTTTTCCAAGGACATTGCTATTTGATAAGATAGAGGGAAGAGCATGGGAGAGTATTACTGCAGGTGCTCTTCTGGGTTTCTATCAACAGCTGGAGTCTGGTGTTGAAGTTTATAGGAAAAGAAAAGGTGATAAGTTTCTGGAGAAGAGTGTTATAACAAGAGCCTTGGATAACTAAACAAAGTGCAATGTGTTCTCTTGATTTTTTCTAAGTTGTGCTACTCCTCAATAGTTTACTTTTTGAAATAGCCATTTAGATTTTTAGTTCTTTGGAACTTGTCTTTGCTTTTTTGTGTGTGCTTGTCTTTGGAAGTTAAATTTTTTACATTTGCTTTTTATTTTAAAAGAAAAGTTTCAGTATTAATGATTCCCTTCCTTTTTTTTTTTTTTTTTAAAGGGAATAGCCTTTATTTGTTTTTCTCTTTCTGCCTTTCTGGTATTTTGTTTTGCCATCTACCTCCAATTCTGGTTTTTTCTTTTTCTTTTTTTTATCTTCCTGGCCCTTTTTTTCTTTTTCTCTTATGCAGCCTTTTATATTTGAGACCTCTTAACTGGATTAAGGTGTTGAAGAACCTGAAGAATTTTTCCTTTTTTTTCAGCTTTTTATTCCTCACTTTTCTGTCTTTTTTCAGATTTTACAACTTGTTCTCTTTTGTGTGTGTTTATGGTCTTTTCCTTCATTTTTGAATTTTCACTGTTATTCAACCAATTGATTGGATTAAGGTATACAAGAACCTGAAGAATTTTTTTTCTTTTTTATTATTGTTACTATTTGGCTTCTGTTTTCCTACTATTTTTATTTGGAAGTGCAATTGGTTACTTCACAAATGGATGAAGTTCTAGAAGAACCTGAAGATTTTGAATTGTTTGAAATGAGTAGGAAATTATCAGCTCTTGGTTCTTCAACTTCCACTTCCTCCTCTCCACCATCTGGAGGACAATGTGCAATACAGACAATGTTAAGGCAAGAGAAAGAACAAGAAAAAGAAAAAGTGACCCTGCAGATGATTATGGAAGGAATTCAAAACATTCAAACAAGATCAAAAAATATTGAAAAGAGAATAGAGAACATTGAACAAAGAACAGAGAACTGAACAAAGAACAGGGAAAAGCGATGAAAAAGTGAACATCCAACAAATGATTATGAAGTATGATGAGACACTACTAAAAACTGAAGAAGAAGATAAAGAGATAAGAAGATTGGAGACATTGACAACAGATTAACTGTGGTTGAACAAGATAAAAGTGGTATGCTAAGATGGGAGATGGACAGATCAGAATTTTATCTTAGATTCCAAAACATAGAGGAAGAAAAAGGACAAAATTGAGCTGAGATAATGGTAGAAATATTGGCTGAAACTTTGTAAATTACTGAAGAGAAGATGATGGATGGAATAGATGAGGTCTATCGAGTCTTCACAAGATACGCAATGAGAAATAGCCTACCAAGAGAAGTTCACATCAGATTTAAAAAAAACACCATTAAAACGCAAATATTGCAAGTGGCAAGAGAGAAAACATTGAAATATAAAGGAGATTGTGGTTTTGAAACAAGTACCCAAAAGAGTCAGAGAGATGAGAAGAGAATACAGATTCTTGACCAAATTGCTACTGAAAAAGAGGTGAATTATAGATGGCTGATTCCAGAATGTTTAATGTTCACATGGCAAGAACAGAGATACAGAATTGACTCAATTGAGAAAGCTGAATCATTTTACACAGAATTTTTTAAAGGAAAAGAGGAAGAGGCAGAAAAAGAAATTTCATTAATTGAATTCCAAGAGGACTGCCAAATGACGACTGAAAAAGAGGAAGGTGCAGTAGGTGGAAAGGAGGAAGGAAAAGAACAACCAAGATCCACGAGAGCTGCCAAACCTAATTATAAAAGATAACCATGGAAGAAAAAAAAATGATTACAATTAATATAAATGGACTTAATTAAGCCGTTAAAAGAAGGAAAACTTTCTAAAATTTGAGAAATTAAAATTTGATATAATCTGCCGACAAGAAGTACATATTAAAAAGCAATATGAACAATTATTGATTCAGCCAAAATTAGGGTAAATATTTTCCTCCTTGACACAATGCAAGAAAAGAGGAGTGGTTTTATATATTAAAGAGACCATTCTAGTGAAACTGATTTATACTGATGACAACGGAAGAATACTAATAGTGGAAATAATGGATAATAATACGAAAACACTCATGATTACAATCTATGCCCCAAATGACAATCAAGAAGAATTTTATAAAAAATTACATATGAAAACTATTGAACTGGACTATGCTAATATAGTTATGATGGGAGATTTTAATGGAATTGTAGACAATAAACTGGACTATACAGCACAGAAAACAATAAAGCAAAACAGAAAGACTCTCCCTAAATCTTTTTTTTTTTTTAATGGTAGATGAAATAAACTTAAAAGATACATGGAAAGAAAGAAATGCTAAAACTAAACAATACACCTTCTACTCAAATAGACATTTATTATGGTCCAGAATAGATATGATATAGATATCAACAGAATTGTTAACTAATATTCAAGAAATAAATATTGAAACAAGTACTTGGGCAGATCACAATCCAATGACAATTAAATGGAAAGGACAAAGAAGGAGATCTAGATGGACATTAAGGGAAAAGATTTCACACAGTGGATGGAGAAAGAACTGGCTTTTTTCCTTGGAGAAAACAAAAAAGAAGATACATTATTTCAGAATGTATGGGATACAATGAAGGCATATGCCAGAGGCTTGATAATAGACTATACAAGGAAAATAATTACTATGAAAAGTTTAGCCTCTAAGGCATTAGAGGATGAGTATAAAGGACTTGAAAAAAGTTACAGAAAATGCCACAGAAAAAGGATATCAAGTTAAAAATGGATATAACCAAACATAAAATGGGTCTAATAGAAAAAGAAGAATTAGCACAGAAAATCAGAGGTGCTAAACAGAACTACTTTGAAGATGCAAATAAACCAGGTAGATGGTTAGCATATAAATTAAGAAAGGAGAAAGAATCAAGGAAAATATTGCAATTAATATATGATAAAGGCCATGTTTGCTATGGTAGTCAAGAGAAGAAGGAAATCATTCGAGACTATTGTGAGAAACTATACACACAAGAGAATATTGATGAGGAAAGAGTTAAACAGTATTTACAAAATGCTAATCTACCCCAGATACCTAAAGAGATTGAAACAATGTTAGAAAGCAATATAATGATGATGGAGCTAACTGAAGCACTCAAGAAGCAAAATAATGGAAAGGCACCAGGCCCAGATGGACTGCCGGCAGAATTTTACGAAATACTACAAGAATCGTTGAATCTTCCATTGCTAGAAGTTATGAATGAAGTTATGTTAAAGAAGATACCTAAATCATGGTCAGAAGCTTATATTATACTTGTTCGAAAAGAGGAGGCCGATCCATTACAAATCAAGAACTATAGACCTATTTCCCCACTAAACACAGATTATAAAATCTTTGTTTCAATATTGGCAGAAAGACTTAAAAAATACTTAAATAATTTTATCCATCCTGATCAAAATGGATTTCTGCCAAAGGGACAAATTAAAGACAATATGAAAGTAATCTTGGACACTTTGGAATACTACGAGGCACATCCTGAAAAACAAATGGCTCTGATATTTCTAGATGCACAGAAGGCATTTGATAATGTGAATTGCGATTCATGTTATTTCTGCTGGAACATTGGGCTTTGCTAGAAAATTTATTCAAGCAATAGAAGCTATATATCAAAAGCAGACAGCAAAGGTAATGATAGAGGGAGTACTGAGTGATTCTATCGATATAAGAAAAGGAACGCAACAAGGGTGCCCATGCTCACCTCTGTTGTTTGTGTTAACTTTGGAAGTGCTAAATAGAAATATTAGAGATGAAAAGAATATAAAAGGGATGAAAATTAAAAAGGAAGAATTTAAGTTGCAAGCATTTGCATATAATCTGGTTTTTATCTTAGAAGAACCACTAGAAACAACATCAAAATTGATAGAAAAGATAGAGACATATGGAAAGGTGGCTGGCTTGAAAATAAATAAAGATAAGACAAAGATCTTGACAAAGAATATGTTATCAAGACAAAAGGAAGAATTAGCAGACCTACTGAAAATCCAGGTAAAATTGTATGGATATGTATTAGAAATTAAACTATAAGAAGAACAAGTTAAAGAAATAATGATTGCTTGGGAGAAGAATTTTGATATGGGATTGATTTTGAGAAATGGCAAAAATTGTGGTCTCAAAATTATAAAATGACAATGTCAACAGCACATTAAGAAAATTTGTATAAGTTGTTTTACAGGTGGCATTTTCCCCCAACAAGAATAGCAAGAAAGTTCAAGAATAAATCCAAAAAATGTTGGAAATGTCATCAGACACCTGGCTCATATTACCATATGTGGTGGACTTGTGCGGATGCTAAAAAATACTGGACTAAATCCACACATGGTTGGAAAAAATGACAAAAAAACATATAGATTTGAAACCAGAGATATTTTTATTGGGAATTTTAACTGAAATATATTGTAAAGACTTGAAA
Source organism: Laticauda colubrina (assembly GCA_015471245.1). NCBI lineage: Eukaryota > Metazoa > Chordata > Lepidosauria > Squamata > Elapidae > Laticauda > Laticauda colubrina. The sequence goes on along the minus strand of BLBF01000022.1, from coordinate 33,403,358 downwards.
TACCTGATTGTAAATGTATTAACAGCGGCTCGGATTGTATTTGCTAAAAACTGGAAAAATGAGAAAACACCATCACAGGAGGAAATTATTAAGAAAATGTGCTAAAATGAGCAGATTGACATTGGAAATTAGAGAACAAGATGATAAACAATTTTATAAAATTTGGGATCTATTCTATCAATGGTTAGACAATAAAATATAGTAACGAAATATGTAGACTTTTAGAAAATACTAAATATACATATATTCTTTCTTTATTATATCTAAAAATGATTTTAGGATAGATTTGGGATGATAATATGAATTGTCACAAAACAAATTAAGTAAAAATATGATTATTTCCTCAAGCATGAATGAATAAAAGTATAGTCAAATGACTGATTAATAATGATACTGATGTATTTAATATTGGATTGAAATTACGAGATCATATACAATGTAATTGTAATTGAAGACTGCGAAATAGAAGCACAAAACAATTTGTAAACCAACCGGCACACTATATGTACATATATGGAAGATGTGTTAAGCCTGGGTTCCCCAACCAGGGTTAGGTAGACAAGCTAAACAGAATGTGCAGCGTTAGTCAGATAGGCACACAGATAAATGAGTGAGCTAAGCTTGTATGTTTATTAACATACAGTAAAAATAACAGATACGCTTGTGCTATCAAGAATATAGTTTATTCCATTATAAGTTAATAGCATAGTCAAATATCAGTCCAATAGTCATTTACCATATAGTCAGTCCATTCAGGGATATTCAGTTAGCAAAGTCCATGTAGAATATCCTATGTCAGTTCACATAAAAATCAGTCCTTTGTTCTCTCTCCCGTTCGAGCTATGCAGTCTTGATTCCAAGCAGTAATCAGGGATCATCAAAGCCAGCGCAAGCAAGCTGTAGACTTGCTACTTTTTTATTGTTTTCATAACCACTCCCTTAATTGCTATTTCACAGTTAAAGCTGCAGACACTTTAACATACACTAACTATGATTCATAGTTATTATTTCACCTAAACCAGTTAGGGTAAACAATGTTATCCCTAACATTCTCCCCTTTTAGGTTAAATAATAACTATGAATCATTTATATCTTTAAATTATATTTTTCACAACTTTCTTTAAACTTAATTGCTCCTTGAGCTTTTGTAAATTGGTCTGCAATGTTTTCTTCTGACATGCAGTATTCCAATTTTATTAGTCCATTTTTCACTGATTCTCTTACATTTAAATATCTTAAGTCAGTATGTTTTGATCTAGTTTTTACAGCAATACTAGTAGCTAACTTTATAGCTGCTTGGTTATCCTCGTACACAATAATGGAATCTTTTACAGTTATACCCATGTCTAACAATAACTGTTTGTAGAAAATCAAGTCGGTGCATAATAATGACAGACATGAAAATTCAGCTTCCATCGTGGATAAGCTAATATGCTGTTGTCTGATTGACCTCCACCCTATTAGTGTCTTACCAAATAATATAGCCATCCCAGATGTTGATTTTCTAGTGTTTATATCAGTTGCAAAACTTGCATCTGCATAGGCACTAAGACTCAAATCACCCTTTGGTTCTATATACAATGCATGGTTCATTGTTCCTTTAAGATATCTTAATATTCTTTTTAAGGATTGCCAATGACATTGTTTTGGATCTGAATTAAAACCTGCCAGCTGATTTACACTATAAGCTATATCTGGCCTTGACCAATTGCTTATATATGATAAGCTACCAATCAAAGATTGATATATGGACTTATCAAATTTGGGACTTTGATCATTAGTTTGGCAAACTTCCTGACTCATTGGAGTCTTTGCCAGTTTACAAAGTTCCATTTTAAACGTTTTAATTAATTGGCAAATTTTATCTTCTTGAGATATCTTAAAACCATTATTTGTTTTATTAATTGTCAATCCTAGATACCTTTTAATTTCACCTAAATGCTTTAATTTTATCTTTTTGGCTAATAATGATATAATCTCATTTGCTTCATTATTAGTCTTAGTTATCAAAGTAATATCATCTGTAAATAATAACAATAATGACACCGTTCCATTATTTTCTCTTTTAAACACACACGGATCTGCTAAACCAGATTTAAAACCTATATTGTTTAACTCTTTCACAATATATTGGTTCCACTCAAACCCAGATTGTTTCAACCCATAAAGACTCTTTTTGAGTTTCCAACAATCATTACTATTTACTTTATTGTCTTTTATACCAATTGGTTTTCTTAAATATATAGTGTGCTGCAATGGTGCATGTAGATAAGAAGTTTCTACATCTAAATGGTTAATGACATAGTTTTTCTTTTTTTTTTTGTTTTTTTTTTTGAAAATTTTTTTATTAATTTTTAACAAACAAATGTACCAACAAAACACAAAACATAAAAAACATAAAATATCTTTTTGGACGGCAGTTTGATCCCGAGTTACATCTTTTTGTACAGACATAAATTCAAGTTCATGCTTACTTTTATATAGCAGTTCCATTTCTTATTTACTATTTTACATTTTCTATATAGCTTCTCCCCTCTTTTCACTCTCTTAATTCTATTATATTTATTTCATCTCAATTTAAATCATTATACTTATATCTTTTGTCTGTCCTTTTTCACCTGTCTATTATTTTTTCTCATTAACACAAAATTTCTTCTGTAATGACTGGTTGGAGTATAATGCCTTGTCATAATTATCCTTCCCCTAGTTTTAAAGCTTAACATAACACATAATTTTCATTCGGATTCTGCGTAATACATTCTAAAAATAAACTCAATATTTTAAAACAGGAAAAAAAAAATTTTTTTAGATATATAATATAATTAAAACAACAATCCATAGCAATTGAAATTATATCATTAAAATTAATATTCATTTAAGTCTTAAACATTTTACACAATCCTTTCTAAATAAATATCATACTTCTATGGGAACACTTACAGATTTTGCTTAGTTACTTTCTTTAATTCAATTCTCTCATATTTAATTTCATTTATTTTATTTTAAAAAAAAATTTCGCTAAGTTACATTAAATATTTTGTCCCATTTTGTAATCATATATTATTCCAATTTTCTAACATTATTTCAAATACAGATACAACAACACAATCTTATGTACCTTTGCAGAATCTCTTTTTCAGTTATATGTTTACCCATTATCTCTAAATAAAATCTGTTTCTTTACATCTAGTTTCAAACCTTTGTAGCTTCTCTTCCCTTCTTTCCTCCCTTGTTTCTCCCCTCTACCCTTTTTACCCCCTTGTCTCTTAATCTCCACCTTCTTGTGTATTCCTCTTTTCTGTTGCTTTCTGATATTGTGTCCACTTTTCACCTTGTTTTTCCCTTTTTTGGTTGTTTTTTTAAGTCTTAAATTCTCCATTCTCTTTCTCCTCTTTCCCCTTTCTTCCCCAAATAAAGTTGCTTGTTCATTAAGGATGGTTTCTTCTTCATCCCAATCTTCTTGTTCTTGTAGTTTCTCATATGTAGAAATTGCCATTTCTAAAAAATGAAAAATAGAGCCAAAAGAATCCTTCCCTTCTTGTTTCTCTTGATTATATTTTATAAATTCATTTTCAGTTCATCCATAAGTAATGCCATTGTAAAAAAAAAAAAAAAAAAATTTAAACGACCCAAATGATTTTAATCATTCAAATAAGAATTTCCAAAAGTCCCAAAGTCACCAAGCAATCCAAATACACACAGTCTATTTCATTTAACACTTTCTTCTTTTTCTCAGTTTTTTTTTCATTTTAATGCTTCAAAAAACTTCAAATTCTTTTTGACCTTCAATCCATCTGATAGAGTAGTCAATTATGATCCAAAATGGAAAAATCCAATAATAAAAAGGCCCAAAAAACCAGAGAAGAAAAAGGATAAAATAAAAAGCAAAAATAAAAATATTACTAGAGTTGAAATATACAAAAAGGCTGGCGAGTAGAGGTTTCACAAGTATATATATATATATATATATATATATATATATATATATATATATGTTTTCTTAGGTTTTCGCGGGTACTTACATGTGTGCTGTTTAGCTTCCTTCGGGTATTATCCCACGTCATTGTAGTTCTGTTAAAGTTGTAGCAACATTTCAGCAGAATCTCATCTGCCATCTTCAGGCTTCTGTATGGATATGGGTCTTACAGCTCCTAGTTTTAAATTTGAGGCTGGTCCATTTTGATTGGTTGGGAGCCTGGATCTGTTTCATTGGACTTGGAGTTTGATTGATTGGTGTTCCTGGTTTTTTCTGTCTGTTTTGTGGCTTTGATTGGCTGGCAACAGTCTGTTCTTGTGTTGGAGGCTTTTAGTGCAGCTTGGCTCCGTGTGAAGGGACCTATGGGATCACCACTGTCACCCGTCATTGCAAACCTGTTCATGGAAGAATTCGAATCCAGAGCCCTGGCTAATGCCACCCACAAACCCAAACTATGGCTAAGATACATCGATGACACATTTGTGATTTGGCCCCATGGAAAAGAAAACCTAAACAATTTCCTAACACACCTAAACAACACACACCCCAAAATCAAGTTCACCATGGAAACGGAAATAAACAAACAACTACCATTCCTAGATGTACTAATCTACAAAAGAACAGATGGCACACTGGGACACACCATATACCAAAAGAAAACACACACCAACCGCTACCTCAACGCCCAATCCCACCACCACCCAGCACAGATAAATTCTATAGCGAAAACACTAATTACCAGAACCAAATGCCTGGCAGACAAGACACATATAAAGACTGAACTATGCACCCTGACTGAAGTATTGACAGCCAATGGCTTCCACAAAAACAAAATCACCAACTTGATCCACAAAAACACACCAAGACATAACAGAGACCTAGAAGA
>BLBF01000022.1:33316821-33363754 GCA_015471245.1 Laticauda colubrina | reverse complement strand
TTGGTGCCTGCCTGCCTGCCAGCCTTCCTGCCAGCCTTGGTGCCTGCCTGCTGCCATCCTGCCTGCAAGCCTTCCTGCCAGCCTTGGTGCATGCCTGCCTGCCAGCCTTCCTGCCAGACTTAGTGCCTGCCTGCCTGCCAGCCTTCCTGCCAGCCTTCCCGCCAGCCTTGGTTCCTGCCAGCCTCACTGCCAGCCAGCAACCCCACAACCATGGGGAAGAACAGAAAGCCTCAGCCATCTGCTGCCAGCCATGGCAAGAGGGACAGGGCCACCATCCCGCCCCCTGGCCCTCACTCTGCTTCTGCTGGGGCTTCTGAAGCACAGGCTCGCTCTTCTGGGGCTGGAGCTTCTGCTGCTTCTGCTTCTAGAGGAGCTGATGATGCTGCTTCTGGCGGTGGTGCTTCTGCTGGTGCTTACTTTGCTGATGCTGCACCCCAATGGCGCTTCAGACAAGCACTCCAGCACCAGCCACCTCCACAGCACCTGGATCCTTCACCCCTGAGACTGAGCGACCAAGAGGAGTGCCAGAGACTGGCTGGCTGGTTACCTGTGGATTTTATTTGGACACTTGACTTGGGTCATTTTTCTTTTATAGCTTGTTGTTAATAAAGTCTATCTTTGATTCACACACTTGCCTCATTTCTTTTTTTCAATATAGTCTTGGTGGAAACTTTTAGAAATGGTTTAAGCCTTTGCATGTTTGTGGGATGGGTAAGGATAGCAGTGGGGTGAGCAGGGATAACTTTGGGATGGGTAATAGCTGTGGGAAAGATAAACCTCCAGTGCAAGCATAGTGGGACTGTATGGTCCACCCTCCCAGGTGCCACACCTAAGGCCCTTTATTATCGATAACAATTTAATCATTGATACACACATTTCAACATAATCACAACTCTTTATTAAACGCCCTGTTCATTGTAGGCCCACCTAACATACATGGCCCAATCTCATCCGTGTGATGAGACAGGCTGAAGGAAGCATCCATTAAACATCTATCATCCTGTCTTGCCACTCCACCGCTCCAGCTGGGGAGTTGCACCAGTGTTTCAGGAGGTTGTGCTGCTTCTTCCCTTGACGTGAAGCTCTGTTGGGGCCTTGCACATCCACAGTATCTATCAGGTTTCACCCTTGCCTCCATTCCCCAGGCTCCATGACCCCATTGCCTTGTTGGAGGTCCACGAGCCTGTTCTGCAAGGCTGGGTAGTGGGTGCACATGAGATTGTGCAGAATGAAGCAAGCTTCCACGATCCTCCACATGGTCTGTGGGTGATGCTGCATGGTGGTGAGAAGTACCTGTAACCTGTTGGCCAGGATGCCAAAGTCGTTCTCCACCACCCGCCTTGCCCTGGACAGCCTGTAGTTGAAGATCCTCTCTTCACGGGTGAGGCATCTGGAGGTGTAGGGCTTCATGAGGTAGGTTCTGAGGGAGAAGGCGTCATCCCCCACGATGAAGTAGGGCACATCTTGCGTGTCGTTGGGCAGGGGGTCTGGATCTGGGAAGCCCATGATGAGGTTGCGTTCCAGCCCCTCCTTGAGGTGACTGGCATTGTATATCTGGGCATCTGAAGCTGACCCGTTTCCTGAAGCATCGATGTACATGAACTTGTAATCAGCATCGACCATGGCGAAGAGAATGATGCTGAAGAAGTCCTTATAGTTGTGATAAGTGGACCCTGACTTGGCTGGAGCTTTGCAGGCCACGTGCTTGCCATCTATGGCTCCAACGGTGTGTGGGAAGTTCCACCTCTGATACCACTGCTCTACAACTTTCTTCCATTCTTCTTCAGTGGAGCGGCACTGGAGGAACTCCTCCAGGTATTCTTCGATGATGGCCTGCACCACTTCTCTGACCACAGTGCTGATGGTGTTGTGTGGAACCCTCCAGCCATACTGCATGCTACTGTAGGTGGTACCTGAGGCCAGGTGGCGCAGAGTGAGTGCCACCTTGAGCCCAAGGTCCAGGCTGGGGTGGAATTTGGTGCTCTGCTTGGTTAACCTCGGTGTCAGGTGCTGCACAACTTCATCAAACATGGCTGGAGGCATCCTCATGAAGTTCTGGAATGCCTGAGTGTCTTCGTTCCTGAGCTCCACCATCAGCTTGTTGTACACTCCATACTCTGCTCTTCTCCCGATCCATCTTCGGACCCAGATGCTTCTTGGCCGCCTCCTTTTCTTCCCGTAGTAGATTTCACAGAGCCTGTAGATGGCTTCGCACTGTTGCAGAACGATGGTGGCTGCCAAAAGGACTTTGTTACAATCCATGGTGGACATGACTGGATGCTGTGGAAGAACAAGATCCAGATGAAGACTGCAGAGGTCTGCACAGCAGGGCTGCTGGTCTGAAAGTGAGATCCAGGTGAGTTGCTCCCCCTTTTTATAGGCAATATAGAATTTCCCCTATGTGTCCTTTTGCATCCTCTAGGCATCCTCTAGACATTCTTAATATCCGAGATAGGTCCCCTCTGCAGATGTTTTTTTCCATTTTAAATGATTTCTTTGAGAGCTGCATCCGTTTTCATCCATTCTGCATCCATTCTGCATCCGTTCTGCATCCGTTCCGTGTCCGTTCTGCTTCCTCCCTGCATCCGTTTACCGCTGGAATGGATCGAGTTGTGCAGATGCATAGCGGATGCCTAGCGGATATAGCGGATGCATAACGGATGCGTAACGGATGCCTAGCAGATGCCTAGCGGATGCCTAGCGGATGCCTGGCAGATGCCTAGCGGATGCAGAATGGACGCATTGGATACATTTTCCGCGCAAAGGTTTTGAGCAGCTCAAAAACCTCTGACTGGATGAAACATCAATAGATGGATGCTGGACGGATAAAGAGTAAGCAAACCGTATGCAGTGAGTACAAAACGGAAGCATCGCATTAAACAACGGATGGCAAGTGTTTTTCTCCATTTTACATCCTCTTTCCATCCGTTGGTACACTGTGACATGGGCTTTACTTAAGGACCCAGACACCACTCTAAAACAAGCGTGGGATGCTTTGAAATGGAAATATGGCAAAGATACATTGATGGAATACTCTCTCCTAGAACGACTTTACAGTTGCCCATGTATCGCCATCCATGAAACCTGAAAACTAGAGGACTTTTCCAACATCCTTATGGAGCTGTGAACAACAAAGAATGTTCTGACTTACCAGGACTATCTCTTCATAATGCAAGAAGCAATCATCGCCAAACTCCCAAAAGAAATATCAGAATGATGGATTGTTTTGTCCAATGCCTTTCTGGCTGCCATCTGCAGACGAGACCCACCCTTTGCCTTTCTCCAAGAATTTGTCTTCCGGCAAACAGAGTCCTGCAACAGCTTCAGAAACCTTCACCTCAGACGCAGAGCTTACCAACCTAATGGAGACTGCTACTGCAACTCTGGACCTCTCCAGCCTCTACTGCACATCTCTACAGATCATCACCAAGTGTCAACACATAACACAGGAGTCGTGACCTCATCCATACACAGTGCGGGAGAGACCTCATCAGATACAACCCAATTTAGATCTACTACTTCAAAGAGAAACCAGTTATGTCCTATGCACCACACTCGCTGAACAGCTGCACTGGGTTTGCAGTGAAATCACTGACCCAACGAAAAGAGTTCCTAAAGCCCATGTCACACTGAACCAACGGATGCAAAGAGGATGTAAAACGGACAAAAAAGCTTGCCATCCGTTGGTTAACGCGATGTATCCGTTCTGTACTCACTGCCTTCGTTTTGCTTCCTCTCTATCCGTCCAGCATCCATTTATGGATGTTTCATCCACTCCAAAAGTTTTGGACTGCCTAAAACTTTTGCGCGGAAAATGTATCCAGTTCGTCCGTTCTGCATCCGCTACGCATCCGCTAGGCATCTGCTAAGCATCCGTTACACATCCGCTATATCCGCTTGGCATCCATTCCGCATCCACACAACTCCATCCGCCCCAGTGGTAAACAGACGCAGGGAGGAAGCAGAACGGATGCAGAACGGATGCAGAATGGATGCCTAGCGGATGCAGCATGGAAACAAGGGCAAAACCTGATCGACACTGAGGATGTGCAAGGCCCCAACAGAGCCTCAAATGAAGCGAAGAAGCAGCGCAACCTCCTGAGACAATGGTGCAACTCCCCAGCTGGAGCAGTGGAATGGCAAGACAGGAAGGTAGATGCTTAATGGATGCTTCCTTCAGCCTGTCTCATCACACAGATGAGATTGGGCCATGTATGTTTGCTTGGCCTACAATGAACAGGGCATTTAATAAAGAGTTGTGTTTATGTTGACATGTGTGGATAATTATTACATTTTTATGGTTTTTGATAATAAAGGGCCGTAGGTGTGGCACCTGGGAGGGTGGACCATACAGTGGACCATACCCTACTATGCTTGCACTGGAGGTTTATCTATCCCACAGCTATCCTAATCCATCCCACAGCTATTACCCATCCCACAGGTATCCTAACCCATCCCAAAGCTATCCTTACCCATCCCACAAGCATGCAAAGGCTTAAGCCATTTCTAAAAGTTTCCAGCAAGACTTTATTAAAAAAAAGAAATGAAGCAAGTGTGTGAATCATAACTAGACTTTATTAACAACAAGATATAAGACAAAAATGAGTCTCTGGCACTCCTCTTGGTCGCTCAGTCTCAGGGGTGAAGGGTGCAGGTGCTGTGGAGGTGGCTGGTGCTGGAGTGCTTGTCATCAGCTCCTCCAGAAGCAGAAGCAGCAGAAGCCCCAGAAGAGCGAGCCCGTGCTGCAGAAGCCCCAGCAGAACCAGAGTGAGGGCCAGGGGGCAGGATGGTAGCCCTGTCCCTCTTGCCAGGGCTGGCAGCAGATGGCTGAGGCTTGCTGTGCTTCCGCATGGTTGTGGGGTTGCTGGCTGGCAGGGAGGCTGGCAGGCACCAAGGCTGGCAGGAAGGCTGGCAGGCAGGCTGCCACCAAGGCTGGCAGGAAGGCTGGCAGGCAGACATGAACCAAGGCTGGCAGGAAGGCAAGCAGGCAGACATGAACCAAGGCTGGCAGGAAGGCAGGCAGCAAGGCTGGCAGGCAGACCTGCTGGCAGCAAGGCTGGCAGGCAGACCTGCTGGCAGCAAGGCTGGCAGGGAGGCTGGCAGCAAGGCTGGCAGGGAGGCTGGTAGCAAGGCTGGCAGGGAGGTGGCAGCAAGGCTGGTAGCAAGGCTGGCAGCAAGGCTGGCAACAAGGCTGGCAGGCAGACATGCAGGCAGGGCAGGCAAGACAGTCGATGTGTCCGGCAGCAGGTCTTTCCTCTGAATGGCGACCTGCTTCTGAGCTGCTTCCGTTATATCCGCGGGGCTGATGCAATGCATCCTCCCCACATGCGCAGTGAATGACAGGCATCCGTTAGGCTTCCACTGTGCATCCGCTAGGCTTCCACTCTGCATCCGCTTCATCCATTCGGCGTCCGCTCTGCTTCCGCTCTTTCTGTTCCGCGTCCGCTTCGCTGAGCCCCCCCGGAAGCCCTGCGGATGTGCCACCCACTCCCATCCACTCCCATCCGCTTCCATCCGCTGGTCTTCCGTTCCGCATCCACTTTGCATCCGCCCTGCGTCCTCCCCGCGTCCGTGTTATCTGCTCTGGTTATGCAAATTTTTGCCCCTTTTGAGAGTGGATAACAACGGATGGAACATTTTGCTCATCCGCTGTGTCCTTTTTGCATCCGTTGGCCAGTGTGACATGGGCTTAAAGGACTACCAATACTGCTACAAGTGTTTCGAATCCAAACATTTGCCTAAATACTGCACAGCCAAAGTGCAATGTCACAGCTGCAGAAGTGACCAGCACCCTACCACGCTGCATCCAGACGCCAAGCCACCATGACAGATATCTTGTAACCCTCCTTCGAACAAGGAACCTTACTGTACCACAGAAGCACACAGGGCTCCTTGGCAGGCTTCCAAACCCCTACCTAAAGTGGTGATGAGTGCCAACTGCACAGCACTGTGCGCCGACTTACCATGCCCTTGTTTGTGTCTTCCCATCTGTTTAGCCAAAGTGTACCCTGAAGGATGCTCTGAAGATGCCATAAAAATGCACGTGGTATAGACACTTAAAGCACCTGCATCCTGGACAGACCCGCATTCTTTGACTTCTTTGAGGTGCAACAGAACAAACTTCAACGTGTCATGGACCAAGAAGCATGGCAGGAAGGAGAGCTACTGGACTCTGCATAGAGTCATTGGATGGAAGTTCCCAGTTACCATTGCCTCCCATGTTTGAATGCAATGGGGTACCGAACAACCACAGTCAGATTGCAACACCTGAGGTCATAAGTAGCATGCCTTGCCTACAGCACTTGGCTCATCACTTCCCCACTCTAGATCTGGAGGCTGATATCCTACTCTTGCTGGGAAATAATGCCCCACATGCCTTTCTCTTCTCTGAGTCAGTCGGTGGCCCTGTAGACAGCCCAGTGGCCATCAAATCTCCATTAGGATGGGGGATCGTAGGAGAAGTCTGTATCGATCACCTACAGGCCCCAACCCAGTCTCACTCCCTTAGCTACCTCCATTCTCAAGAATTGCAGACCATCTCACCTGACACCATGCCAAGAACACTTCACACTTTTGACAGTCAAATCTGTCTTGGGAGAGGCACTATTTCAGACTACCAGAGAAGACAACGACTTAGCTCTGTCCATTGAAGACAAAGGATTCCTTCAGCTAATGGACAAGGAGTTTCAACAGGACACAACTGGTAGTTGGGTTGCACCACTACCCTTTTGCATTCCCAGACATTGCTTGCCAAACAACCAGAAATATGTGCTCTCCCGCCTCTTCAGTCTGAGATGGATCATGACCTGGAATTCAGAGATGAAAGCTCATATGGTAGAGTTCTTGTACAAAATGATATAGAACGGACACGCTGAGCCGGCCCCACCCCTGGAAACTGATGAAGAATGTTGGTACCTGCCGTTATTTGGAGTGTGTCAGCCACAGAAACCAGGCCAAATACGTGTAATCTTTGACACCAGTGCACAGTTTCAAGGTCACTCTCTGAACAAGGCCCTTCTGACAGGACCTGACCTCACAAATAGTCTCCTTGGGGTGCTCATCTGCTTCAGAAAAGAAGCCATAGCAGTTATGGCCAACATGCAGCAGATGTTCTATTCCTTCCTCGTACAAGAAGATCACCTTAACTATCCCCATTTCCTGTAGTTCAGTGATGATCAACACAACCAAAGGATCTCAGAATACCAAATGAGGCTGCATGTGTTTGGCAATGGCTCCTCCCCTGCAATTACAAACAATGTTCTCCAATGTACTGCTCGTGAAGGAGCAGATAAATACAGAGCAGAAGCTCAATGTTTTATAGAACACGACTTCTATGTAGATGACGGCTTGAAATCTGTAGCCACCCCAGCAGAGGCCATGGACCTCTTGAAGAATACAGAGCAAAACCTAGGGACAGCCAACCTCAAGCTACACAAGATAGCATCCAATAGTGAAGAAGTTCTAAAGGCCTTTAGTCCTGAGGACCATGCCAAGAGATTGCAAGACCTCAATTTCACCAGCAACACCCCTTTCAGTCAATGCAGTCTCGGCTTGTGTTGGAACTTGAAGAAAGACCTCTTCACCTTCAAAACCCCAGCCCTAAAGACCAGCTTCATGAGGAGAGGAGTATTGTCAACAGTTAACAGCCTGTTCAATCCTCTAGGGTTTGCAGCTCCTGTTACCATTCAAGGCAGAATCCTACTGTGCACGCTCTCCCCAAACCCCAAAGATTGGGATGAACCGCTCCCACCAGATCAGAAACAACAATGGGAGTCATGGTGTAACTCTCTCTGCTGTCTCCAAGATGTTCACCTACATTGCACGTATGTTCCCATCTCACCCTCCATGGCACACAGAAAGGAACTACATGTTTTTTTCAGATGCCTCAACAAAGGCAGTAACTGCCGTCCTCAAAGTCTACAGTGGTGAGAGCAACGTATATGTCAGATTCGTCATGGGAAAGGCAAAACTAGCACTGCAAAAAGGTCATACTATACCACCACTGGAACTTTGCAGAGCTGTGCTGGCAGCAGAACTATCAGACACAATAACGAAAATGATAGATCTTCCCTTAGAACCCACCACCTTCTATACAGACAGCAGAGTGGTACTGGGTTATATCTACAACGAAAGTAGATGCTTCTATGTCCATGTGAGCAACAGAGCTGAGTGGATCAGGAGATCTTCTAAACCCGTGCAGTGGCAATATGTTCCAATGGATCAGAACCCTGCAGATCATGCGACAAGGTCTATTCCTATATCCCAGTTATCAACTTCTACCTGGCTCAAAGGACCCAAGTTCCTGTGGCATACAGACACCTTGAAGCCAGAAAAACCCGATTTTGACTTGTATTAACTCCTAGTATGATGATAATGATGGTGACATTCGACCCTTAGCCAAGAGGGTAGAACCGGTCATCCCTCTGGTCATCTGCCTAGCAACAACCTTCCAACAAGAGAAGATAGGCCCCTTAAAACCTGCTTGCTTTGAATGCTTCTCCCAATGGAAACCTATCATAGTGGGAATAACTGTGCTTGTCCACACAGTCATCCATCTCCTCGGTCATCGGAAAGGCTTCAAGACATACTTCCCACACCACTGCATTCATGCTGAGAGACGAATATTGAGAAGTGTGCAACAAGACGCATATCCATTGGAATACGGATGCCTGAGTGCAGGGAGGCCCATACTACAATCCAGTCCACTTCTGAGACTGAACCCTTACCTCGACGAACAGGAGGTCCTGCGAGTAGGAGGTCTCCCACACAAAGCAGAAATGGACTCACCCAGCAAGCGCCCCATCATCCTTCCAGCTAACCATCATGTAATGAGGCTTTTAGTACAACACCACCATGAACTAATTCATCATCAAGGTCACCACTTCACAGAAGGTGCCTTTAGAGCGAGTGGACTCTGGATCATAGGTGCCAAAAGATGTATTACAACTGTTCTGCAGTCTTGCTTCCATTGTCACAAGCAATGAGGCCAGACTCGACACCAGAGGATGGCTGACCTAACACCCGAGCGCCTGAGCTCCAAACCACCGTTCAGCAATGTAGGCCTCGATTTATTTGGCCCTTGGTCTTTGTATGCCTGACAGACCAGGGTTGGTCAAGCTAACAGCAAACGATGGGCAGTACTGTTCACATGCCTCAGTATTGGAGCGGTCCATATCAAAGTCATTGAATCTATGGATGCCTCTTGCTTCATCAACACCCTGAGAAGATTTCAAGCCCACAGAGGCCCAATCAAAATATTCGGATCTGACTGTGGAATGAACTTTGTAGGCACTTGTAAAGAACTATAAATTGAAGATGGCATTCACCCTGACTCACTACTCGATGGCTATCTTAAACCCAACACATGGATATTTAATCCTCCCCATGCATCTCTAATGGGAGGAGCGTGGGAACACATGATTGGAATAGCTCATCGGATCCTTGATTAGATGCTGGTGAAAGCACCTAAACTGACACATGAGACTCTATCTACTCTTATGGCAGAAGTCGCGGCCACCATAAATGGTCAACCTTTAATTCCAGTTTCTTCAGATCCTGAGAATCCGACCATTCTCCACCTGCCTTGCTAACTCAAAAGAAAGGTGATTGGCCCGTGCCGTTAGGGAACTTTGATTCTAAGGACTTGTACAAACAACAATGGGGACAAGTTCAATAGCTTGCCAACACCTTTTGGAACTGTTGGAAGCAGGAGTACCTGTCTACCCTACAAGATTGCTGTAAATGGAAGACCAAAGAACCAAACCTCGAGGAGGGAGACCTTGCCTTGCTGAAAGACAAGGATGTGCATCGCAACACGCCCAGCCCAGTTTAGTTTAAAGCACTAAACAGTTTTTTGATTTGCTCAAATGTCTGCAAGGGTTGCCACTAGCTTACCCTGGTTTTCCACACTGCAAGCCCCCCCCCTTTTTACAAAAATATTAAATCTCTTAGCAGAGACCTTTTTAGTATATATGAGCAAACATAATCATATATATTTTCCCATTATTTTGTTCACATTCAGTCTTTTTCATTTTGTGACATGCTGAAAAAACTAAGAACTCCTTTTCTTTAACTATTATGAAATGCCAAGTAAGGTCTCTACAGTACATAGTTGTTACCAAATTTTCATGAAACATGAAATATGTGATGCAGCAGACAGTTTGAACTGGAGCTGTGGAAGAAATGGCTCCTTTTGAAATAAATCCCTTTTAAGGCTAGTGGAAAGCCAGCTCTATCTTTGGATCATGAATGCTGATCACCTTCATTTCTGACATTTTTTTTTTGCTTTCTGTGGGCAAACCTTTTCTGATGTGGACACATAAGTCTTCCATTGGCTCTAGACCACAACCAAGTGGGAATCATAAAGCCTAAATTATAGATGTGGGTTGTTAGCCTGTTCAAGGCAGGAAAAAACAAGAGTGTATTCAGTTTTGACAGTCAGTCTTGTGCTAATTTTCTTTTCTCAGAAAAGCTTTTTCTGACCTTTTTCCTGCTACATTTTGAGAGTTGGGGGCTCCTATAAAACTTTTATATGATATGGGGATGACAGAAATTAAAGAACACCTAACAAACATTTGGTTTTCTTGGCAATAAAAATTAAGTAATAACAGCAACATGAGGCAGAGAGTGATGACAATTTTACCTGATTCATCATTCACCAGATCCTGATGCCTCTTAGAGGGCGCAGATAGTATTTGAAAGATAAATTGGCCAAATGTCTAGTCAGAGAAGAGCAGTAAGAGGTGCTGAGACTGGGTGTATCATTATTGTGCTGGGAAACAAACAGGTTAGGAAAGCTCTTCCAAATGACTGGATTTAAGTAGGGCAGAGCTAGGGTGAAATCTCAGTTCAGCTCAGCAACCATCTGTGGACTTGGGTTTGGCTAATCTTTTTTTCCCTCTTAAGCTGCTCACGGTGCTATGAAGAGGAAAGGGAAGGTGAATGTTAACTGCTTAGGATTAGAAAGAAAAATATGCACATCGAATGAATTAAAAAACGTATTTGCATGGGACAAATGTAAAGTACAAATGTAATCATAAAACTCTAAAGCACACATATCCAGCTGGATGTCTACACAATCCAAAAATAGGCTTATATAAAATCAGTGCAACAGGGGCAAAATAAGTTCTACATTCCCCGATGTACAGTCTTTTTTTTTTTTTTACTTTTAAAGGCATGGTTCCAGTTTTATTGCCTCAGTCCTGCCCTTCCCCAATCACAATAGACAATTAACAACAATAATTGACTTGTTTCCTTTTGTTTCCTATTTTCAGCATTTTCACTCTATGAAGATGAAAATAAAATTAAAAAATAAAATAAAAAGTTATTTCTATCTGTTCACTGCCACTAGATGGTGCTCTTCTCTTACAGGCAAAGTAATAGGAGTTCTGTTAGGAGAGGACTGTCCACTCAGGCATTTGCTCATTGAAGCTTTGACAGATAAAAGGAAGTTCTAAAATTTCTTAAAAGACATTAACTTTCAGTAAAAGATTCCAATCTGAAACCTACCTTTAATATCCAAGAGCTATTTCTGCCTTTAATATCCAAGAGCTGTTTCTGCCTTTATCATGGCCCTAGTTTGCTGTGGCAAGCATGTAACCAGTCAGATTATCTGTGAAGCTGGTTCATAAGATTTTTAATCAAAATAATGGTTTAATTTGGAAGGGTAAAGTTACTGACACTTAGTATATGGAGGATTTTGTGCCATTTAATCTGGAGCTATTTCCTGCTCTTATTAAAATTACTTTTCCACCTTTCAGGTATATAAAACTCTTATTTTCCCATTAATGAAGAAAAATAGAGAAACTGAACAATGTAAGACAAAAACAACAAAATATTCTTGGCTTAGAAGTTTGTGTGGGATGTGTGTGAAAAGTGCTCTATTGTCTATAAAATTGAGATTTTATGAGGAGGCGGTTAAGTTTAATGTTAAGTTTAGATGTGGTACAATCTGTACAGTTCTGACATGTTTCAGATAATTGGCTTTATTAAGCACCAAAACATATTCTAAGTGGAAGTACTTTAGAAGAATACACACTGTGTGGAAAATTAAATCAATCACTATGTGATGGACTGACCAAATGATTCCCCCTTGCTGTTCATCTTGCTTTTTTTAATTTGAAATCATAACATGCATCTTGATCTGTTTTATGACACTGGCCAACTATCCAATCATAACTCCTCATTTCTCCCCTCAGCTATTATTTTTTTGGTATTTTTTTGTAGTTTGTTATTCTGGGCCCTCAAGTTACCAAGCAACAATCAGGCATAATTTGTTTCTGAGGAATTATTCATCATAGTTTCATTATTATAATGTTATCTGATTGGTACAGAGAACAAATATAAATTTCATTTTGCACCTCCCTGTTTCCTGAAGCCTGGACACTTCTTCTGTCAACAGAAAGACAGTTTAATCTAAGGAAATCCGGTCAGATTGGTTTAGACAGACTGAATCTGGCCCGGAGATTTAAAGCGTTCTGAAAAGGAGAGACCGCATATTATCTTATATAGAGTACTTTAGTTTAAAAAAACTGGACCACAAATGTAAAACCATTTCATACATTCATTCAAACAAATAATCTGACATTAATTCCTACATTGCTATAATCAATGGTCTTTTCTGACTACAGAACCAGAAAGTGGTCATAATTTAAAAAAGCAGTTTGACTTGCTTACTGCTGATGTAATGGAAATTTGCAAAGAAAGCCCCAGTTGTACAGAATATTTCTTTATATAAATAGCCCCTTTGGATTGCAACCAGAATCAATTCTCTGTAGGAAAGAGACCAATTACAATGTAAACCAAATGCTCTTGCACTGAGAAGCTGTCGATTATAATGGCTTAAACACTGCCTTGTAGTCATAGCAGATTGCAAGCAGACATAAACCAACAGTTACCTTTACCAAGTTTTAAGAGAAATTACTGGGATGGGTTGTATAAAAAAAAAAAACTAATTAACTAAACACACACACACACACACACACACAGTCCAAATTGGCTTAAAAACAAAGCAAGTAGACCAGCAAAGACATATCCAAAGTAAAATAAGAACAAATATTACAGTAGGTAAATTTGTAATTAGGATATACTGACTCAATTTTAAAAAAACATTGCAGGTTTTAACAGCCTACAAAATTGCTATCAATCTTTTTCCAAATGTCTTCAATATCTTTGATGATAATCTGGTAGGACATTGTTTCTCCACCTCTCCAGAATACTGCCTGGGGAATTCTGGAGTTGAAGACCACACATCTTCAAGTGGCTCCACATCTCTAGGGCCAATATAGAGAGTTGGTTCTTGAGGTACATCGAGGCTTAATTTTTCAAGTCAGGCTAAGACTACAAGCCAGTAATATGGATAGGAAATGCAAATAATAGTGAGACAGAAATTTGTTTTGATGTTATTGTGAACTTTTCCATAACATGTTTTTTCCTAAATCCATCCACAAACCGAAACAATCTAATTATAATAAAGAAGTTATCAATTAAAATGCACAAGACATTTGTAATAAAACTGAAGATGTTCTTATAAATGTTAAAATTGTTTAAAATTGATTATGCTTGCATTTCAGCATTATTCCCTATGCTAATTCTTTAAATATATAGAATTCTTTATTGATCAAGTGTGATTGGACACACAAGGAATTTGTCTTGATGCATATGCTTTCAATGTACATTAATCAAGAGTCAAGAATCATAAGGTATAACACTTAGTAATAGTCATAGGGTACAATAAACAATCAAATCATACTAGGGAACAGTCAATAAAAATCATTAGGATACAAGCAACAAAGTTACAATCCTACAGTCATAAGTGGGAAGAGATGGGTGAAAGGAAGAGAGGATTAATAGTAGTAGTAATAGTAATGCTTGTTTATAAAAAAATCATACTAGGAAACAATCAAGAAAAAAATATATCTTAAACTACCAATACTAAAATCAATGATGATGACAATCACTGGCAGAAAAAAATAGGCTGCAAAGTTAAAACCAACATGTACATATTATTATACATTGGTGAATAAAATGAAAAATGAAGCAATTTGAAATTAATACAAATTAATTTCATGGCTATATAATATTCATTTTAAAGTTACTATAAAATTACCCATGCACACAATGTGTGTATGTATGTGTGTGTTGTGTATGTATGTATGTATGCATATATATATATATATATATATATATATATATATATATATATATATATATATATATATATATATATATATTCATTGAATTTTTTTGATCAGTGAATATAAGTTGTTGGTCAGCCTGAGTCAGAAGTCTCTTACTGCCCTCCTGTGGCTGAATCCTGAACAACTAACATATTCCTGTTTAGATTTTTAACATAAAAAAGGTACTGAAAGAACTGACACTTTACTACTCTCTATATACACTTAATCAAAGTTGTTTAAAGTCTAAAATTTAGATTTGATTGGAGACTACTCCTAAAAAAACAGCACTGGACCAGAAGATCTAAGTAATTCTAGGCCAGTAGCCAACTTCTCTCTCATGGACAAGATACTAAGCATCTGGTGGCTGATTAAAGCCAGATACTCATGCATTTCAGTTGATTTTTAGGGCTGGTTTTTGCACTAAAAACTAACTTTGTTGATGATCTTGGCAGCAGCAAGGCAAGGAAGTGCAATCCTACTGATTGTCCTGGCACTTTCAGCAGCTTTCAATATCATAGACCATCAGTTCTTTTGGAAACGATTTACAAGTGCTATTCATGCCTGGTGGAACATCTCCCAAAATAATTATAGAAGATTTCTATTTGACCTCAAGGTGTTTACATACTAAGGCATTACACAAAACTCAATTTTAATAACCGATACTGTGTAATATTTATAAGAATATGAATGAGTGAGATCAAAAATCTAAAACAAGCACCAGTAACCTACTGTGTATCTTATCATCTCTATCAAACCTATTCACCAAATCCAGGAGAGACAGAATAATTGCTAAATCAGTGTTTACTTAAACAATAATAACTAATGCACTGAAATTCAGTCCAAAAAGAGAAATAGGATATACTCATATAATAAATAGTTTATCTGTCCAGATGCATGGAACAGCACCCTCTTAACACACACAAAAAGAAAGCTACACGTGGAAGATTAATTCAGCTGTTAAAAGAAGGAAATTTTTTCATAAAATAGAGAAATTAAAATTTGATACAATTTGTCTACAAGAAGTACACATTAAAAAGCAACATGAACAATTGCTGAGACAGCCAAAATTAGGGAAAATATATACTTCTTTGACACAGTGCAAGAAAAGAGGATATAAAATATATATATAAAATATATATATATATAAAATATATGGTCCTATATATTAAAGATATTATCCCAATGAAATTGATATATACTGATGATGATGGAAGAATACTAATGGTGAAAATAATAGATAATAATATAAAAACACTCTTGATTGCAATTTATGCTCTGAATGACAATCAAGAAAAAATTTATAAAAAATTACACATGAAAATAATTGAACTGGACTATGCTAATATAGCTTTGATGGGAGATTTTAATGGAATTGTAGACAATAAACTGGATTATACAGAACAGAAAACAATAAAGCAAAGCAGAAAGATCCTCCCTAATCCTTTTTTAAAATGGTGGATGAAATAAACTTAAAAGATACATCGAGAGAAAGAAATGCTAAAACTAAACAATACACGTTCTATTCAAATAGACATTTATCATGGTCCAGAATAGATATGATATGGATGTCAACAGAATTGTAAACCAATATTCAAGAGGTTAACACTGAAACAAGTACCTGGGAAGATCACAATCCAATGACAATTAAATGGAAAGGACAAAGAAGGAGATCTAGATGGACATTAAATAATACTATTCTGAAGGAAAAAGACTTCACACAGTGAATGGAGAAAGAATTGGCTTTTTTCCTTGGACAAAACAAAAAAGAAGATACATCATTTCAGAATGTATGGGATACAATGAAGGCATATGCCAGAGGCTTGATAATAGACTATACAAGAAAAAGAAATACTATGAAAAGATTAGCCTCTAAGGCATTAGAAGATGAGTATAAAGGACTTGAAAAAGAGTTACAGAAAATGCCACAGAAAAAGGATATCAAGTTAAAAATGGATATAATTAAACATAAAATGGGTCTAACAGAAAAAGAAGAGCTAGCATAAAAAATTAGAGGTGCTAAACAGAACTATTTTGAAGATGCAAATAAACCAGTTATATGGTTAGCATATAAACTGAGAAAGGAGAAAGAATCAAGGAAAATATCGCAATAAATAGATGAACAAGGCCAAGTTTGCTATGGTAGCAAAGAGAAGAAGGAAATCATACAAGACTATTATAAGAAATTATATACACAAGAGAATATTGATGAGGAAAGAGTTAAACAGTATCTACAGAATGCTAATCTACCCCAGATACCTAAAGAGATAAAAACAATGTTAGAAAGTAATATAACGATGATGAAGCTAATCTGAAGCACTCAAGAAGCAAAATAATGGAAAGGCGCCAGGCCCAGATGGACTTCTGGCAGAATTTTAGAAAACATTACAAAAATCGTTGAACCTTCCATTGTTAGAAGTTATGAATGAAGTTATGTTAAAGAAGAGAATACCTAAAACATGGTTAGAAGCTTATATTACACTTATTCCAAAAGAGGAGGCCGATCCATTACAAATTAAGAACTATAGACCTATTTATTTACCAAATGCAGATTATAAAATTTTTGCTTCAACATTGGCAGAAAGACTTAACAAATATTTAAACAGTTTTATTCATCCTGATCAAAATGATTTTCTGCCAAAGAGAAAAATTAAAGACAATATGAGAGTAATTTTTGATACTTTGGAATACTATGAGGCTCATCCTGAAAAGCAAATGACTTTGATATTTCTAGATGCACAGAAGGCATTTGATAATGTGAATTGGCAATTCATGTTGTTACTGCTGGAACAGATGGGCTTTACTAAAAAACTTATTCAAACAATAGAAGCTATATATCACAAGCAAACAGCAAAGGTAATGATAGAGGGAGAATTGACAGACTCTATTGATATAAGAAAAGGAACAAGGCAAGGATGCCCACTGTCACCTCTGTTGTTGGAAGTGCTAAATAGAAATTTGGAAGTGCTAAATAGAAATATTAGAGATGAAAAGAATATAAAAGGGATGAGAATTAAAAAGGAAGAATTTAAGTTGCAAGCATTTGCATATAATCTGGTTTTTATCTTAGAAGGCCCACTAGAAACAGCATCAAAATTGATAGAAAAGATAGAGACATATGGAAAGGTGGCTGGCTTGAAAATAAATAAAGATAAAACAAAGATTCTGACAAAGAACACGTTATCAAGATAAAAGGAAGAATTAGCAGACCTATTGAAAATCCAGGTCACAAATAAGATCAAATACTTGGGGATATATTTGACAGCAAGATGCAGTACACTAAAAGAGAATAATTATGTTAAATTTAAGTAGCACATAGTGCTAGATCTGGCAAAATGGAAAATTTACAACTATCACGAATAGGGAGAATATCAACAATCAAGATGAATATATGACCCAGAATTTTATATTTGTTTCAAACAATTCCAATTAGCTTGGAAAAGATTATTTTGAAGATTTAAATAAAATTGTGTTGAAAAATATATGGCAAGGTAAGAAGGCAAGAATAAAGTTAAAACTTTTACAAGATGCTAGAATAAGAGGAGGATTTGGCTTGCCTAATTGGGAGTTGTACTATCAAGCTATGAAATTGATGTGTAAAGGAATGGATAACATTAAGAAATACTAGATTGTTGGCATTAGAAGGACATGATCTGTTGTTGAGGTGGCATGCTTTTTTATGGTATAAAGGAACGAAAACACAGGGGTACTTTAGAAGACATATACGGGAGTCTCTGTGGTTAAATTGGGAGAAGACTAAAAGACAATGTTATTTGAAAATTCCAGTCTGGTTATCGACTATTGAAGCATTTTCTTATCCTATAATATACAAAAAGGAACAGTTAGATATGGTGAAATACTGAATGAAAAGGGTGGACTTAAATCGGTGCAAAAATTTGAGAAACAAGGTATAAAGATGAATTGGTTTTCATATGTGCAAATACAATAAAGGTATGATAAAATATTTTAAAACAGAAGGTTTTTATGATAAATTTACTGATTTCGATAAGATTTGGACATGTGCTGATGAAAAGGTGATTAAAAAATTATATGGATATTTATTAGAAATTAAATTAGAGGAAGAACAAGTTAAAGAAACTTTGCTTGGGGGAAGAATTTTGGATATGGGATTGATTTAGACAAATGGCAAAAATTGTGGTCTCAAAATAATAAAATGACAATGTCAACAGCATATAAAGAAAATTTGTATAAGATGTTTTACAGGTGGCATTTTCCCCTGACAAGAATAGCAAGAACCTTCAAGAATAAGTCCAAAAAGTGTTGGAAATGTCATCAGACACCTGGCTCATATTACCATATGTGGTGGACATGTTCGGACGCAAAAAAATATTGGACTAAAATCCACATGTGGCTGGAAAAAATGACAAAAGCATATAGATTTGAAACCAGAGATTTTTTTTGTTGGGAATTTTGCCTGAAATATATGGTAAAGATTTGAAATATCTGATTGTAAATGTATTAACAGCAGCTAGGATTGTATTTGCTAAAAACTGGAAAAGTCAGAAGACACCATCGCAGGAGGAGATCATTATGAAAATATTGGAATGTGCTGAAATGAGTAGATTGACATTTGAAATTAGAGAACAAGATGATAAATAATTTTATAAAATTTGGGATCTATTCTATCAATGGTTAGATAACAAAACATAGTAATGAAATATGTAGATTTTTAGAAAATAATAATTGTATAAAGATGTATTTTCTTTTTTTTTCTTTTTTTTAATTATATCTACAAAATGATTCTGGGATATATCTGGAAGGATAATATGAATTGTTATAAAATAAACTAAGTAAGATATGATTATTTTATAAAACATGAATGAATAAAATATAGTCAACAATTTATTAATAAAGATATAAATGTACTTGATATTTGATTGAAAGTATGAGATATAATGTAATTGTAATTGAAGACTACGAAATGGTAGCACAAAACAATTTGTAAACCAACCGGCACACTGTATGTATATTTATGGAAGATGGCTTAATGTTTTTATGTTTTGTTTGTTTATGTTTAGTTTAAACCAATAAAAATTTATTTAAAAAAAAGGTACAAAATATTTCTGACATAAAAGAACATGGATTACCTGCTATAATCTCTTATGTTGATAATATTTTACTATGGTGATTCATGACAGCCAATTTGATATGGTACTCAGGTTGAAACTACTAGACTATTTAAAAGACAAGGGGTTCTCGTCCTTCGGCACAAACATTGCCTTGGGTGCAAAAACATCTAGATCACTACTTAAATGCCATCAGTATTGACAGAATCATCTTCAGTCAATTGCAAAAGGCAGGTTTATTTGGGACAATTTACATCCTGCAAACAATACTTTCATACCACCAAGCAACAATATTGCCTATCCCAAGTCCTTGTTATCCAGTCCACATTTGGATAAAGTACTAGATCCATTTTAGACATCTAGCTGACTGTGCAATCAGCCATTATAATTATTAAAGGATCATTAATAAATGAGTAATTAAATAAATATTAATGATTAAATGGTATGTTAAACCAATTGATTTTAAAAACAAACCAAACAAAAACACTGATTGCAGCATAGAAATTTTAAAAAAATATTATTTAATTTCCATGCTGTACTTGGAGTGTTTTTGTTTTGTTTGTTTAATATCAGTTGGTTTAACATGCCATTTAATCATTCTGATCTTTATTTAATCACAGATAAAGGGTGATAGCCATGAACTTCTGGGTCAGCTCTGAAACCAAACCCAGGGATGGCAGATTAAACTACCCTAGGGTCAAGTATTAGGGATGTCTTCCCCCTCAATGATCTTCTGATTTCACACCATGCCCACCACCACTTGAATCTGTTATCCCTCCCAAACCTCAAGAGAGGATCCTCTGCATCCTACCTTGGCATGGATTAAGACTCATTGGTGCCCTAAGCAACTCACAAATCTTGGTTTCCCCTTCCTTTCTACAATCAAGATTTTTTACAAACCTTAATTGTTTTCTTTTGTTTCTCAACTTTGTAGTGCCCCCTTTGAGCCTAGAACCCTAAGCATGTGCTTAGTCTGCTTAATGGTTAATACACCACTGCTTGGCCTCTTCCCATCTGGGCTAGTGGCCTGCCATTCTCCCAGCCATCCAATTTGTCAAGGAGTAAGTGAAAAGTAGGGAACTGCAGCAACATTTAAGCACTAACTCTCAGTACCAGCCAGATCCTTCACTCTCTCCATTCCTGATTCATTCAATGAAACCTCCCCCCCAGGTTGGGAAAGGACACCATGCATACATACCCCTTACTCCATTTCTTATTCAGAGTGGAGTATACAAAGCATTCTAATCAGACTGGGGCCTTTCCCCTATCATCTCAGGGAGGAAGGGGAACTGAGCTCTCAAGAAGCCCCAAATCACCCCTTACTCATTCCTTATCAGTTCTGGTAGAGGCCAGTCCTTCCCAATGTTTTTCCTTAGAGGAGTTGTGGTCCGTCTTCTCCCTTCTGCTGCCTTCTGGATTCCATGTTCATCACTGGACCTGACTTCCAGCTCTATCTGGCCCTTTATCACCTCTAGATTCAATTTGCTTCTCTGGAGGCCTCTTGTCTTTAGGTTGTGAATTTTGACATCCAACCTTCTATCTCACTGCCAGGGGCTGCTGCCATTCAATCTATGAGCTGGCTCTAGATATCAGCCTCTGCAAGTCATTGGTCCAGGTTAGTTTCAGCTCCAGGCCATCCCTTTGCTCTACCCCACCAATGCATTAGGACTCTGAATCCTGACTGGCTCTCTACCTCTTGGTGGCTCCTTGCCTCTGCTGTTCCACCACTGGCCTCAGAAACTTTCCTCTCCAATCTTTGATCAAAGGTCTGTCATGGCACGGAAAACAAAATCCTGTGCTGGCTGGAGAGCTGCACTGGGACCAGTTTGGCTATCGACTCCAAACCAGCTCTCCACTTTCCACCTTGCTTTCCTCTAAACCAGCTCTCCACCCTGCTTTCCACCGTTTCTCTCACTGAATTTTTTGGCAACAATAGAACTCAGTTCCTTGGCAATAACAGAGGCAACCAACCTCCAACTGAGTATCCATCTTTACCTCCTCTTATTGTGGCTGCTGCTTGCAATTTTGTCTCAGTTCCTTGATGGCTCCAGCTGCCTGTTTCTGGCTAAGCTTTCTGTCAGTTTCCATTTGGACCTCAGAGTAGGTAGGCAGGGGCTCATCTGATCCTGCAACTATTGAGGAATCCCCCTTCTCTCCCTCATGCACTCATTTGCTCACTTCCTTCAGGGCTACATCAGCCATCTTTTGCATATTATATCTTTAGTGAAACAAATAATGTTTTACTGAAGTATACAAGTTTATTATGAAACAGTATAGAAATAAAAAAATTAAAAGAATAAGGAAAATTGGTTCTTAATTTAACATAATGTTCAATAGAAACCAAAATTATTTATATTATTTAATGGATGGTAATGTCATATCTCTAAAGTTAAGTCTCACCCAAAAAGGCATTTTTCTTCATTCTCCTGCAATAAAAATAATAATACAAACGATAATGGCAATTAACCAACAAACCTCTGGCTGGTATATTTCCAAGCTCTTTCAAAAATATCAGCTTGCTGGCTTAAGATAAAGTTTCTATTTGGAGCTACATTGCATAAGAAAGACCACCTACATCTTGTAGCCTGAGTCTTCTTTCCTGGTAACATATTCAAGAGCAAGCATATATGGAAGAACACTATGATTTAAGAGACTGGAGGCCAGGGTCAAGTTGAAGACCTTTGGCAGATGTATTAGATTTCTCATAGCATTTTGCCTCTGCAGTTATGCAGATGTTAAAGTAAAGCAGCTGAGCCTAGTTCTCTGTCAGTCCTCATGAATGGACCTTTGGGGATAAGATTATGTTACCTTTATAATATGAACCTTACGAAGTTCATTCACCTCAAATACGAATGGCAGCCAATTATAGGGTTATAATTGCTGCAGAGGGGCTTAAAATTAGCCTTGCATGATCTGACTCAAATGATGTATATAATGGACATGTGATTTTAGTAAGGGGCTAATAATGGAGATATATTAAGCTCCTATTTATAAAGTGTTTTAAATAGACTACTGTGAGGGGAAAAAAACCTGCCCCAAAATTCTTTTCAGTTGTCAAAGATATGGGTTAATATTTTAGCCTCTTGATTAAATGTTAGCTTGGGGTGTCAAAACTAGAGATGAAGTTACTATGGCATCTCTCTAGCTAGGCCCACCAGGCATAGGCCCAGAGCACACTCTTCTCAGAGCTCCTCAATTAAAAGCTGCACTTTTTTCCCTTTAAAAATGTCTATAAAAGGTCTGTTGAACATTCTCTTTGTTTTCTCTCACAAACATTACCTACAGAACCATTGGGGATACAGCTTTGCTATTCAGGCATCCACACTCTAAAAGTTAGAGGTATTAAAAAGAAAGCATACCTGAGGAAGTCACTGGGACAGAAAGCTGGAAGAAAAACAAACTCAGGTGGAGGGAAGGGCACTTTGCCCAAAGGCCCTTTAATCTTAGTAGTACCACTACATATCTTTGGTCACTGGTAGGATTCAAAATATTTTAATACTGGTTCTGTGGATGTGGTTTGGTGGGCATGGCAGGGGAGGGATACTGTAAAATCACCAGTCAGAGCTGATATTTACCAGTTCTCCGAACTACTCAAAATTTCCGCTACCGGTTCTCCAGAACTGGTCAGAATACCACCTCTGAGTTTAACATCAAGTTGCAGAGACAAACTAATAGGTTGCTACAGTGTATGGTGCCAAATTATTGTAAAATAACTTCTTTGAAAGAGCTGGAAAAATATGCTTTAATAATCCAAATTAAACCATTTCCCTTCATTGTGAAATCACACCATCGGATATCTTTGACAGCATGCATGACCACATCTTTCCATATACCAAAATATTTTTCCTTATTCTTTTGCATTATTATGATTTTTAACTTTTTCTTATTGTAGTATTTTTGAACCACAAATACATTTTCTAAGAGCCCTCTTAAGCAAGTTATATGAAGCTGAATGTACAGTAGCTGATAGCATTGCTATATTAAATTGAATATTAAATTGCTATATTGAACCAAATCAGCATATCTTACATTGGATGCTTTCAATGGAATAAAACAATTATTCTACCCATAATTATACTGTCTCAGATATGTTCCTGCAGCAAAGGGGTAGTATTTATCTACTTTAGTTTCAATATTCTAAATGGCAAGTTTCATGCTAAAATGGATGACAACATTAATTCATGACAACATATAGTAGGTGACACACACAAAAATGTAATATAAAGTAGGCTCTCTTTTTTCCACAAGGTCATCTTTCTTTTGTGTTTTGGCTTCCTTTATGAATGAATATATTCCTTATAAGGCTTAGAAGCAAACATCAAATTATTTCTCTTGTATCCTTAACAATCTCTATGATCAATTTGCTCTAATGTTGAAAATTTTTATAAAAACCCAGTGGAAACCATCCAATTAAAAACACAATTTTTTTTTCAAACTCTTTGTTAAGTCCAACATATTCTATCTTGAATCAGGGATGAACTCCATATATTTGTTGACTCCAATAAAAGTTTATCAGGACTCTCTAGTCATTCTGATTCTTCAGAATATTCCAAGTCAGCCTAGAATAACCAGCTTTGGAAAAGATTGGTTTATATTTTTCAGTCATTCCTGGTGGCACTGGGGCTGGATAAAACTAAAACCAAAAAAAAGATTTCCAAAAAGATTAGGAGCTTCAGGAATTGTTAGATATCCTTCCAGTGACCAGTTAGCACACATTGTCTAGCACTTATAAACTATAATATTTACATATTATGTCAGTTAAAAAGTCAACATCACACATTATAGCTAAATAAACATCCCCACTTCTAGCATTTATAGAATTCTTATGCAATGACCAGATGCTTATTTGCCTATTAATCCAAGGCTTTTTAAATTCCTGATGTCTACTTTATATCAATTGTAAACATACCTTGAAAGTGTGAATTATTTTTACAATGGTTTGAAACAAAAAGAATGAAGGTTAGCAGTTATTTTGCATGTCTTTTTTTAAAACTTAATTAAAACATTCCCTTTTACTTTTCAAGACCTTCAATATTATTACCTTATGCTGACACCTAGTGGGAAAATACCTGTAATGCAGAGATGTTCACTAATGTTAAATCAGAATTAATATATCAAATTTATGAAATACAGAAGCTTCCATAACATCATGTTTAATTATCAGTCCTAAAGTTGTAATGGGTTTATTGAATGGTTTCCAAAATATCACTTCTCAAAAATAAGGGGAGTTAGGGAGTGGGGCAGGGAGATAATCAGGATAAGGAGGGAAGGACAACACCTAGTTTTATGTCTACTTTAAAATAAGGGGAATATATTTACAAGACCAGCACTAACTCTTTAATTGTCATATTTTCTGATTCCCCAGCATTTCTCTCTATCTGTAGCTGAATTAAGTAGCCTCCAAAATAGTCCAAGCTAAATCTAAACTGCACAGCAGGATCTCCAAAAACATTGTGTCTAGTTTGCCCCAATAAACTAGACCCAGGCTACAACATATAAGGCAACCTTTCCCTGCCAGGAAAGAATTTTCAACCAGGATGGACATTGCTAAGAATTCCAAGAATTTAAGTCCTTACATCTATAGGGCCCTTATAAGGATCCTAATCAAAAGCTGTAAATCCATGTGTTTATCATTAGATGTCTAATAACCTTAGCGGCTCTATCAAAGTTATTACTTCTCTGCTTGCAGAGGATAAGTTGTTTACAGAAAGAGTTGGCAGCATAGATGTTATCTTCTGACTTCTGGATACGTTAAGAATTTAAAAGAAGAGAAACACAGGTTACTTCCTCTTCCTCTCCTAGATTTATTTCAAAATTTTCAACCAAAACATGATGTAATATATCTTATAAAATGCCTCCAAAATATTGATGTTCATTTTTATACTGTAAAGGATTAGTTTTTCGGGAAAATTGAAATACTGATAATTATTGATAATCAATTCTTCATGGTGGTGTTAGGCAGGCGAACATGGCCAAGGAAAGAATGATAGCAAGAGTTACTGTTGGCTACCACTTCTTGTGTTGTGGTGTAATATTGGTGGATTCCCTCACCCATCCTCCACCAGCAATTGTTTCCAAATATTTGATTTATTTTTATTGTTTCCATCTTTTGTTCTTTCAAAGCACAATTCTGAGATTCCTGGATGTGGTTCAGAAATATTTAAGATATGTACATATTTTCTAGAACAATTGATCCTTTGGCACTGACCTTTCTTATTTTCCCCAAGGAGAACTTCATTTTCTATATGTATAACTCTGATGGCTAACTCATCACTTCCATCACAAAAATAAACCCACATAAAATAATACCCTTGGTGGTTGAAGGTTTAACAGTTATGACAAGAAACCAAGACACAATACTTATCATCTCACTCAACCTCAGACGTTATCAGTCGGCAGGAGAAATTTAATCCTGAACATAAATTGCATTTCCTAAAAAAACATAATCTTGCCTTAAGACACCAAACTCACTGATTAGAGGGAATGTCTGTGTTTACACATTTGTAGAGTGCATGCTGACTGTATTAGTGTCCTAGGAAACAAATCGGGCACAGCACACAGACTGGCTAGAAGCACAAAGTTAAAGGAAAAAAATTTTTTTTTGAAATCAGACACTCTGATCTCTAAATCCTTTCAAATTCCTGAAGCACATTAGCTTTACTACTGCATGATGTACACGGTAGTATTTCCTCTAATGAAATCTGACTAGAACTTTAAATGAGTTTAATGCATGAAATGTATAAATAAAATGTGGCCTTGATTAAATTTAGACTTGATACGTAACTTAAATGGGTAGCACAAGAGCAGGGTCAGTATCATATATCCAGCTTATTTTTGACCATGCATTGTTAAAAGCAGCTTGAATTTTTACATTCCATATACTTCCAATAGGAAGACAATATAACAGAGAGGTTTCCTCTAACACACAGTATGCTATCATTCTTTTCAGTCAGGTAGATGTTGTCTCTGGTATTTCCACATATGGACATACACACATGGGAGGGGGGAGAGAAAGAGGGAGGGAGAGGGAAAAAGACATCAGGAGTAAGGAGAGAAGTGTAATAATGGCTAGAAATATCTGGTGAATGAGGTCTGTTGAATGCCATCATTATGGCACTGAGAATGAACATCTTTTCATCATAACTCACTAGTGTTAACCTTTGACCCAGACAGAATAACTTCTAGGACACAAGACAACTTATTTTCCATATCCACCAATTTCTTGGTCTCTTCTTGGCAACTTTGAAACAAGGATGCTAAGGATGAGCAGGGAAATGAAGGATAACAAATGTTTTTGATACATATCTCATGTCTCAAAATAGAAAAACCACATTCCTGGAATGCCAAAGAAAGTATTCCTAATTTCATATATAAATTCTGGTTTAATATATACATGGATGTGAGTGGTATATGTATGGGTTCTAATGTATTTGAGTTTGAAAACTATTTTTGCAAAAAAAAAGAATTAATTCTTTGAGAGGAAAATATGGTAGACCACATAATCATTTTTGAAAATATTTAAAGTGATATGATTTTAAAAAAAATTGCTGGTCACTCATTTTGAAAGTAAACAGTGAACACTTAGGTAGGAGACTGACCCATGAGCTAGAGTACCATTTAGTATCTGGAACATCTCACAATGATTTTCATTTGTTCATGAACAATCGCCTATATCATGGCATATACATGGATCTGATTTACTTGAACTTCAGTAAGGCATTTGGTAAAGTAGATCACAATCTACTACTTGATAAGATAGAAAAATGTAAGTTAGACAGCATCATCATCAGATGGATTCAAAACTGGCTGACCAACCATACTCAATATGTAGTCTTTAATGGAACTGCATTTACATGGAGGGAAGTATGCAGTGGGGTACCCCTAGACACTGTCTTAGGCTCAGTACTCTTCAGTATCTTCATCAATGATTTAGACAAGGGGAGAGAAGGGGAACTCATCAAATTTTCACATGACATCAAGATGGCAGGAATAGCCAAAACTCCAAAAGATAGGTTCAAGATACAAAAGGATCTTGACAGACTTTAACATTGGGCCTTATCTAACAAAATGAAATTCAATGGTGAGAAAAAGAAGTTCTAATTTAGACAAGAAAAAACAAATGCACAGGTATAGAAGGTGATACCTGACTCAATAGTAGTAACTGTGAAAGGGATTTTAGAGTCCTAGTGGACAATCACTTATGAGTCAGCAGTATTTTTCAGCTGCCCAAAAACCAACACAGCCTTAGGCTGCATTAACAGAGGGATAGAATCAAGATCATGTGAAATGTTAATGCATTATTATTATTATTGTTGTTGTTGTTGTTATTCACAAAAATGACAGTGTACACAACAAATGAGATAACTATTCTGGGTTTTGTATCACAAATCACTAGTCAAACACTTCCCAAGAGTTTAGGACTGTGTGATGTATCAGCAGATTATGCAAGCAGATCCCAGTAAGATGGCATTCTGCAGCTGACCAGTGGTGATTTTGTCAGCACCAATTGTTTTTAAGTACTTGCTTAGGTCTTTAGGCACAGCACCCAGTGTGTCAAGTACCACTAGAACCACCTGCACTGGTTTATGCCAGAGTCTTTGCCGTTCGATTTTCAAGTCTTGATAACTGGTGATTTTTTTCTAGTTGTTTCTGATCGATCCCACCAGTTCTTTGCTCCAGGCAGATGGTAGTTGTGACACAAATTCCAGTGGACCATCTGAGTGACTGTGTTGTGACATTGTTTGTAGTCAGTCTAAGTGAGTTCAGTACGTGATCGATGGTTTCGACCGCTTCTTTTCCAGACTCTGTATTTGGGGTTATCAGCAGATTTTTCTATTCTGGCTTTGATTGCATTTGTTCTGATGGCTTGTTCTTGGGCTGCAAGAATCAAGCCTGCTGTCTCTTTCTTCAGTGTTCCATTGATCAGCCATAACCAGGTCTTTTCCTTATCTACTTTTCCTTAGATCTTTTCAAGGAACTGTCCATGCAGTGCTTTGTTACACCAGCTGCCAGCCCGAGTTTGCATTGCTCTTTTCGATTCTTGGTTTGATTCTTGGTTTGCTGCACTTTGAGCAGCTTCCTACTGTTGGCCTCCATCAAAGCTGGTTCAACACTGTCTTTCACATAATCTGCCAGAGCATGCTTCTCTTCTTTGACTGCATGCTTCACTTGCAAAAGTCCTCCGCTACCTGCTTCTCTGGGCAAATATAGCCTGTCAGCGTCATTACTATGCTGTAGTGCATAGTGTATGGCCAGCAGTTTTCTCATTTTCCTATCTAGGCTGTCCATCTCTGCCTGTGTCTAGTTTACGATCCCAGCAGTATATCTGATGACCGGTATGGCCCAAGTGTTTATAGCCTTGATGGTGTTGCCGCCATTCAGTTTGCTTTTTAGAATTTTCTGACCCTTTTATGTGTATTCTTTGCTGACCATTTTTCACTTGCCCTTGCTTGACACTGTCCAGCTGCAGTATTTCCAGGTATTTGTAGGCTTTGGGTTTGTGGCATTTGATGGTTTGTCCATTGGGCATTTTGATTCCATCACTTTTTATGATTTTTCCTTTCTTCAGTGCCACTGTGGTGCATTTGTCCAGGCCGAACTCCATGCTGATGTCAGTGCTGAAAATTCAAACTGTATTGGTCAGTGACTGGACTTTAATTTCCAATTTTTCTGTATAACTTCAGATCATCCATGTACAGCAGGTGAGAGATTTTCTGTGAATTTTTAGCAGTTTGATAACCCAGATTAGTTTTCTGTAAAATTGTTGACAGGGGGTCATGGCGATGATGAACAGCAGAGGTGACAAAGAATCACCCTGGAAAATCCCTCTTTTGATGCTGACCAGTCCCTAGCTCTCACTTCCAATAAACAGTTCTGTTTTCTACTGCTTCATCGCATTTGCAGTGAAAGTACCAATGCATTTGCATATTCCGATGACATCTAAGCACTTGATACTGCACACTAGGTGTGCAGTAGTGAATCTCACGCTTTCTTGTAGTAGATCATGTGAAGTGCTAATGATACATTATTATTGTTGTTGTTGTTGTTTTTGTTTATTTATTTATTTATGAAAATTATTGGCCACCCATCTTACCATAAGGTAACTCTGGAGGACTTACAGTCATGAAAATATGTCTATGCATATACATTAACATACAAATATATTTTAATGTATAAAATTAAAATCAAACATTAAAATCTAAGAGCATGTGTGGAGGGTAGTTGACCGAGTTCTAATGCCTTGGTAAGACTACACTTGGAATATTGGATTCAGTTTTGGTAGCCAGAATATAAAAAAGATGTTGAGACTCTAGAAAGAGTGCAGAGAAGATCAAAAAAGATGATTAAGGGAATGGAGGCTAAAATATACAAAGAACAGTTGCAGGAACTGAGTATGTTTAGTTTAAAGAAAAGAAGGACTAGGGGTGACATGATAGTGGTGTTCTAATATCTAAGGAGCTGCCACAAAGAAGAGGGGGTCAAGCTATTTTCCAAAGCACTTGAAGACAGGACAAGAAGCAATGGGTAGAAATTAATTAAGGAGAGAAGCAACCTAGAACTTAAAAGAAATTTCCTAACATAATAATTAATCCATTAATGGGCTTACCTCTAGAAGTTGCAGATGCTCCAACACTGGAATTTTTAAGGAAGAAATTGGACAATCATTTGTCTGAAATGGTATAGGGTTTATTGCTTGAGCAGAGAGTTGGACTAGAAGTATTCCAATGTTGCTTCCAACTCTGTTATTCTGTTATGTCAAGCAAAGCTGCCAATGACTTGAGTAAGATGTCAGTACAAAAACTCTAATTGCAAAAGAATCTGTCCTTCCTCTGTTTTGCTATTGGAAATGTTCCATTGGTCACAAAGATGACTATGAATAAATAAAAACCCTTCTATTTGCAGTTCTAAAAATCCAAATGATTATTAGAAGACAGCAAATACAGGCATAGCTCTTTACTACACTCTTTTTTAAAAAAATATTGTACTTCTTTTATTTGCAGCAGCAATTCCTGGATCCAAATGATTATTGATTCAAAAGTGAAAGAAAATAAAAGTTACAAACACTGTTATTTATTTTGTCAAGAAAGTATCAAATAAATCAATGTGCAAAGTTTGTCACTATAATTTTAAAGTCAATTAAGACCACGCAAATCCCAAGAGAATCTGAAAATGTATCATTTTTTAATTAAGGGGCAAAAGTTTTCTTAAAAGAAAGCTATGTGGTCCTTGAACTGTTCTCTTTCTATCTCTCTTTCTCTATTTTATTTTCCCTCTAAAATTATAAATATGTTATAATATTATTTAAATATTTCTTTGAACAATAAAATATTTTCCAATAATCATCAATAACATGCTGATGGCATTACATGGGCTATGTAGCTTTGGTAGTTTTGAAATATACTATAGGCATGATGTTCAACAGTTCAATCTTGCTGAGAAAAAGGTGAAGTTAAAATTGTTTTACCAAAACTGCCATTTTTAAAAACATTCCCATATTGCAAAATACAATATAAAATTCTTAAAATCAGATCCTTCTGTCAAGACCTGGAATAAATTAAACTGATGTACATTATTTTAAAAGAAAAAAATGGGAAGTGGTTTTTAAAGCCTGAAGGCAGAAAATAAAGTAAGTTAAGCAGGTGATACAAACCATCTTATTTCTATTCTTACAATGGTTTTTCTGCTTCTATTATTTCCAGACTGGAAATAATTCTTACAATTGCAAACTGAATAAGACAAAATAAAATAGCATAAATAATTCATTTCTGAATTATAATAGAATTTCATGATTCTGTTAACAATTGAATTGGAATACATATTTACTTCATATATTTTTTAATATAGTTGTCTTACATGAGACATTCCAGTGTTCTTTTCATAAATATAGTAGTATAACTTCTTAATTTATATCCTATTGGAATTGGTAAAGCAGTTTTATTGCTGATATAATAAAACATTAATTCCTTCATTTGTTTATGGGTTTCATGAGATAAAAAATTTATAGCTGCATACTTAGGGTTATCATAAATGGCCTGCAAATTTTTGATGATGAGAAAATATTGGAGTTGTTTTAGCTGCTATGTAATGGTGACCTGGGTTTTATCAGGTGAGATATTATACTCCCATACATAGTTTTCTATATCATGGCCAAGTTGAATATTTTACACTTACCACTGGGATAGTAGAATGCATATAAATAATTGAAATGAAAGAGATACAACCACAATTTTATGTAGTATCTGATAAATTATAAATTCACTGTTCAAAGAACAAGTGGCAGCTATGGCCAGGAGAGCCTTTACATAGATTTCACTTGTGCTCCTGTTATGCCCCTTCCTCAGTTGAAAGACCATTCATTTACTAGAGCCTTTTTCAGTCCAGTATTAGATTATTGCCATCCTGTCCACATGGGGCTGCCCTTGAAGACTACGGACAAGCTACTGCTGATTTAAAATACAGCAGCATATATATGAGTTTGAGGTGCATTAGTTGCTAATCGACTTCCAAAGGTGATTCAAGGTACATAGAGTGTGTACTCTAAGTCCCCTCCATTAAATGTTGCCATCTTGTGGGATCAAGGAAATGTACCTTCTCTGTCATCCCCACAGCATCTCCACAGAGCAAAGGACTGTAGTTCTAGGATTCCAGGAAGTTCTGAAAATCTAGTTTTGTTGCCAGGCCTGGGATTGATGTATAAATGTGTTATTGTATTTCCGGGGCCCTTGACTGTTATTTAAAATGCTGCTTTAGTTTGGATTGACTGTGTATTTAGATTTTTATATGTGTTTATGGAACTTTTTATATTTGTATGCCACCCAGAGTTCATTGGAGGTAGCCAGCTAAAATAAATAAATCACAAATTATGGTAAACATATTGCACTGGGTGAAGAATTTAGCCATTTTGACTGATATATCTGGTAGCAAATGTTGCACACATTTTTAATCTATATGTTATTGTGTCCATGGTGGCTGAATCATCTAGCCAAGCAATAACCACTTAATGGTCAGGGACTATAAAGGGAAAAAAGTACAACAGGCAGAATAATGTTGTAAAGTGGCAAATCCACATCACATGCATGTATGGGATCTAGATTTTCTATTTCCAAGCATTTTATGAAGAGAAAGGATTTTATGAGTTTTCTTAGTTTTAATTCTATTAATCTTCACACTATTATATTCATATTGTTTTCTGCTTCAAAGTGGGAGAAAATTATGCTGCCAATTTAGGATAACAGTTGTCAAAAATGTGGCCCCTGCAAAAGGGGTGCTCAATATATTGGCAGCTGGTACCACACATTATCCATTCCTAAACTACCTGAATAACATTGTTTTTATTATTTTATTTATTTCACCTTTATTATTCTTACACATAACACAAGGGGTTATCCACCATACCTGTCTCTTCCTATTTTCCCCAAAGTAACAACTATGAGATGAGTTTGGCTGATAGTGACTGGACAGCTTACTTTCATGGCTAATACAGGACTTGAACTCATGGTCTCCTGTTTTCTAGCCTGGTATCTTAACCACTAGACCAAACTGGATAATGTGGATATTGCTATGTTTCTATAGTAGATTATAAGATGTTCCCAAGAAGTCCACGAAGATATTTTCTAGTGTTAAACTATCTTTACACTTAATAATTCAAGTAGCAAGAAAGAATCAAGAAACCTGAAATAATATATTAAATTGTTTGATGAACTTTATTTCTACATCACTTACTATTATAATAAATATTGAATCAGTTTGCAATCAATGGACCAAATATAATTGATAGATTAAACCAGTATAAAAATAATATGTTCCATTTAAAAAATGGGGGAAGCAGAAAAAGCAGAAATGAAACCAAATCAAAATCAGGTATGCAGCATACGTATAAGGCAGGTTCATATAAAGAGATAAGTTTTCATTAGACATCCAAAAATATATTCAGAAGTCTAAATTTCAAATACTACAATGAAGTTGCCCTTCAAAGAAGACAATTTACAAAGTCTCAGAAAAATGTAGAAATCTTGCCTCTAATGGAGAATGTATCATTTACATTTTAGATGAATGCTAAAACAGAATATGTTATAGAATATCATATTGTTGTGAATTTAAAATGAAAGCTGAACACTTAAAAGTTCAAAGTATATTTCTGAGCACAGTCATTCCTATCAGCTGACTGTTACCTCTTACAATGTTGCTTCATAACTGCAGTGAAAATACTACAACAGTTTGCAGTTGGTGAATTTGCAGCTGCGCCCTGAAGAGTTTTTAATTGCCCTGAAGAATCAAGATGATCAAGTTTTGATAAGTCATTTAATAAATGCTTTATTGATTGCCATTGCCTCATAGTTATAGGTCAATAATTCATAAAGAAGTGATAGAAGATTATTGATCAGAGATTAAGATACAGAATCCAAGATTCTGTAAAAACAGTGCAGCTAGGCTGAGACAAACATGAGCAAGAAAACCAACAACATTACCTAGGCTAGAGACTGAAGGAGAGTGTCTGGAATCAATGAAGACAGAAGCTGTAACACCGCCCAAAGAGAGAAACACTTCAGAGGCTGCTCTCCAGGAAATTTTATTCCCAAATTGACAGCAGCAGATATTTGAACTCTACAAGTAAGAGGATTTTGGAACAAACAATTAACTTGGGTATCAAAATTAAACTGACTTTTATATTATGGATTTTAGACCCAAATTTTTATTTGATTTGTGTGTCAATATATGACAGCTATCAAATATTTATTTTCATAATTGAATATAGATTTTTTTTTTAAAAAAAAGCAAAAGCAAAAAATCAATTAAGTATAGTATAAACAGTATAAAACACACTGGTTCTCTTGTTAATTGCAGTACATCAGCATTTGAGCACTCTGGAAACTCCAATGATTCTTTTCAATTGAGCAATACAAGCATTAATGTGTCTCCAGTATAAGTGCAGTATAAGTAGATTATGTTGATTCTTTCAACATTTTAAAATAAGCAGAATTTATTTTCTGCTTAGGTTGACAGAGAGCCATAGTATGTAAATTTTATTTTACTTTTATTTCAACCTTTTCAAAAAGATATGTTTGCATATCTCTACCAACACTGATTTTTAATAAATAAATTTCCAGAGAGATCTATGTCCTAGGAAGGAACCTGAAAAAGTGGTTACAATAATTAGTTATGAATCAATGACACTAAAAATGTTTCCCCTTCAAAGCCCCCATCAAGAGGTGGAATTCAGCTGATTCTAACCAGTTCTGGAGAACCAAGAGAGGAAATTTTGAGTAGTTTGGAGAACCAGAAAATGCCTCCTCTGATTGGCCCCGCCCCCATCTATTCTCTGCCTCCCAAGTCCCAGCTGATTGGCTGGGTCTTCTTTTGTTGCTCTGCACAGGAGAATGGAGCTGCAAAGCAGGTTGGTAGGGTGGGGTGGGAATGGAGATTTTACAGTTTTCCTTCCCCTGCCACACCCACCAAGCCAAGCCCACCAAGCCACACTCACAGAACCAGTGGTAAAAAAAAAAAATAATGAATCTCACCACTGCCCCCATCCATAAAGAAAGAAAACATATTTAATAAGATAGCAAGGAAGATCAGCATAGCTAGATGTGATATTACATTTCCACAAACCTTCCCACATTTTATTATAACAATCATCTGGAATCCATCAAATTTTATGAGATCTTAATGATATAGGTATTGATGGAACCTGCATTTTACATTTGAAAAATAAATACTTTTGTTTAAGTATAATTGATGTTACATGCATATTGTCATTAGGGTTTCTCTATTCAACTGCATACAATTGTATGGCTTTGTGTGTCTGGATTGCCTATGAAATTCCAAACCAAAATAATTTCTCCTAGATCCCATCCTTTCAGCAAAAGGCAATGTAAAAATGCAAACTTTATCTAAATTCATTCTATCCTTCTTGTCAAATGCAGCTTTGTCTGATCTTGCCATCTGGACCAAACTATATATTCCAAATGGGCATTTCCCCTATTTCTAAATCATTGCAGCACAGAACTCCAGTTAGCAGCTAATAGCTAGAGCAGGGAACAGTTACCACAGTAAACACTGTAGAAATAAGCCTACATTTCATATACATTCCAGAAGAAACTTGCCAGACTGATTTGCCATGCTGTCATATGTCACATCCCATTACTTTTGTGACTTTGTGTTATGTTACATCAAGGATGTGACTAACATTAACCACATGTAATGTTGCACAGTACCATCTTGTCTGCCAAGGAAATTTAGAGCAGCATGTCTTTCAGAAAGCAGGTTTTCCATTAGAGTTATTGGTTTCCATGCTTGTGTATGAGAGGGAGATTATCTCATCAGTTGACTGAGCTTTAAATCATTTGTCCAGATCCAAAATACACTGTTTTTACCTGCTAATTAAGCAAATTCAAGGAAAATCTGGGGACCAGGCTTGTTTCATTTCATTTGCATCAAAAGATAAAATTTTCCAGGACTATAGCCTGAAAATGTCTACTAGGAGACAAGAAGTCCTGAGGAGCAAGAATGCTCTTTATATGTATATACATACAAACACACACACAGAGAGATACACACACACACGTATACACACACACACACACACACACACACATATCAGAAGTTGTAGATGGGCAGCTTCAGGAAGAAGTTTTTTTTGTTTTGTTTTTTGATGAAGGAAATTAATTCATCAGGAAACCTAAACAAAACCCCATAAACTTTGAACAGAAAAGGCTGGTTCACAATCCCAATTGAGCTTTACTACTGGGTACCATAAATAGCACTCTCAGATTGCAAATACAAAGGGTTGGGGATAGTGGCTCAGAGCCAGCATGTACTAACAGTGTATACTAGAATAACAGAATTGGAAAGGACCTTGGAAATCTTCTACTTCAACCTCCTGCACAAGCAGCAACCTGATACCAATTCTGGCTGTCCAATCTCTTCTTGATGGAGCCCCAACAACTTTTGAAGGCAACCCCTTTCCATTGATTAATTGTTCCCGCTATCAGAAAATTTCTCCTCAGTTCTAGGTTGCTTCTCTGCTTATCTATTTAGATATATCAAAATGTTAATAATGTATTACGTTACATGTTGTGAGAGTAATCAACCAATGGAACAGCTTGCCCTGGGAACTTGTGGGAGCGCCATCACTTGAGACTTTCAAGAAGAGATTGGACTGCTATTTGTCAGAAATGGTGAAGGGTCTCCTCTTGGGTGGGGAGTTGGACTAGATGACCTAGAAGGTCCCTTCCAACTCTGATTATCTGTTCTGCTTTTACATGCAAATGAAGCATGCTAGCTGGAGAAATCTTGGAAATGTACCTCCTTGCCAAGGTTGAAAAACGTTGATGCAGAGGTGCGGTTTAAGATGACATCAATATGTAAATATTTCTTTAAGTGAAGACCATGGAAATCCTGAAAGAAGATGTTTGGGAAGGATCTGAGTAACAAGATTAAAGTTACTTCAGACAAAATGTAGATTGTAAAGTTGAACATCTGCATGGATAGAGGTTTGAATTAATTCTGGAATGAGTCCCCATAAAATATTCAGAAGCATATTTTATGTCAAAAGCTAATCATCCTGCAAATGATATCTGTATTTGCTTATCTTCCATTGTACAAGGATCTCTTCCACAGAATATAATTTATTAGTTTATTAATTTATAGTCAAAGATCAAATATTTATACGGAATGAAGAACTGGATATTTGGAGGTAGTCACAGCATTGTAATTTAAGACAAAGCCTTCCAGTTATACTTTCACTTATGTATTTATTTATTTAGAAATGTAAATGGTTAACTATTTTATAAACAATATCCTATGTGATTCATAATAACAGTCTTAATTCCATGTCTGTACCATATTTCCCCACCACAATACCACAACAAAAGTCTACATTTACACCTGCATTTCCTGGCTTTATTTCTATTCTAACTCAATATGACCACCAAGCCACATCCATCCAGTCACATGAACACCAAGCCATGCCCACCAATTAAGCCATGCCCACAGAACCAATTGTTAAAAAAATTGAATCCCACCCTGGGCAGGGCCCTCTGAATCTTGTGGGAAGACTGTACCAAAAGGTCAGGGCAGCCACAGAAAAG
The DNA here is from genome assembly GCA_015471245.1 of Laticauda colubrina. Classification (NCBI taxonomy): domain Eukaryota; kingdom Metazoa; phylum Chordata; class Lepidosauria; order Squamata; family Elapidae; genus Laticauda; species Laticauda colubrina. The sequence continues at coordinate 33,326,404 of BLBF01000022.1, read as the reverse complement.
TATTATGTCCAAAAAGTAGAACTCAGAGAAAAGTTGCATTAAACAGAAAGGAATAAAAATGATTGAATAAAAAAGTGCCCTTATTCATAGATGATATACCTCATGATAGAACATTACAGAAGAAAAGGTGAAACAGATTTTGTTGGGGGGGGGAGGGAAGGAGAGTGAGAGGGGGGGAGAGAAGGAGAGAGAGAGATTGTCGTTCTTGCACAAGGATGGGTGTACTTTTGGGATCCAGAGAGAATATTAGTGAACCATTTTCAGATAGAATGATACACTGATATTTCCTTATCTAGAATTAATTCAATTCTTTCTATTTATTTTTTATCTGTACACATGATATGTGTAACTAGCACATCAACACTAGGGGATATAAATGCTTCATATATTGTCTTGATTCTCCTGATGTTCCATTATTATCCATTGATTCTCCTAATATTCCATTACATAACAAAAACAATTCAAAATAACAAATGATTTACAGAGTTGTAGTAGTTACTTGGGAAAAAGATCCCACTATAATTATTGAGAAAACATGCTAACAGTGTAACTCTAATCATTTTCTTCATTGTTTGATTTTTTTTTCACTCTGAAAAAAAAAAAAAACCTTTTTCACTTCTCTTCATTCTTCTTTCTTTCATTCTTCAGGAGAAGGGAAAACCAAGCATTTTTTTTTAAAGAACTTGGTAATTGAAAACAGAAATTGTTTCGAAGAAAGATGGGACAAATTAAGAATTCAAATTAAGTGGAAATACAGACACACAATTCAAACATACAAAGCAAGTCTGTGACTTGTGCCTTCTGTTTACACAACAAACATTCTTGAAAATAAAAAAAACTACAGAGTTGGAGTTACATTTCACTAGCTATTAGTTAAAGACAAATAGACGATATATCAACACACTAGGAAGCCCTGTCAATCAGCTGTATCTTATTTTGTAACAAAACCTAATGTCGTTCTTGCCAGCTATGTAGCCAAAAAGTCAGCACATTTTCAATAGCCAAACTAAAATTTTGTTTGTGTGAGCATGCACACACACATTTGTTGCTAGGAAAGTTTAGAGTGGTCTATCAAGTATTGTTCAACTGCAGTTTCCAACATTTCTCACTATTAGCCACGTGATTAATCTTGAGAAGAGTTGGAGTTCAGGTTCTGAAGAATCAAGTGTTGTCTATTCCTGCTGGAGCTTTGCAATTGGTCAGTTATTTCTTTCCTGTAACCAATCTACCAAATATCTACTGAACCAACCAATCAAATGCAAATTGCATATGCCAGAAAACTGAACAGAAAGAGCCAAACAGCATCAGTCCATGACTTTGGACTGATACATAATATGTGGTTATATTGCTTGGCGTACAAACACTTTGGTTCAAGAAAGTAATCTGCATTCTAGTTTCATTAATCTGTATGACAAGTCAGGAACTCATAAATATACCAGACAATTAAATCCTGTTAAAAATGGGTTTGTTACCTTTTTACCTATTAATAATACAAATCATAAAAATGTGAAATTTTAATCTTATGAAAAAGTCATCTGGGATGTTTTTTAGTTAACTCCATGTCATCTTCCAACATTTTCTTGCTACCTAGAACAAATAATTATATAAACAATGTATTTGCAAATTCTATAGACCTGAGCTACAGCATATGGTTCTGTAACTGAGCTACCTGCATTATTTCTCATATTAAACTGAAAGTATATATAGTGCACATTTACAAATATGAAAATATTATATCTCTACTCTATGTCCCAAATCTATTAAAATGTTTCTTCATTGCTTTTGTTTCTTTGCTGTTTAAAGAATCTCTGATTATAATAAAATTAAGGCCAGCAGAATATGGTGTTCTGCTGAATTCTACTTTAAAATAAAAATAAGAAAATAAATATAAAATTCCTAATTTCCACAATCTATGAAAATCTATGTATGAAAATGATGCTGTATAATGTAATAATACTTTGAGGGAGGCTCAAAACAAATCAACAATTGAGAGATAAAGGAAAAAACATAGATTGGTGGCCATATTTACAATTGTAGGCAAGGTATAAAAAAGATTTAGAAGAGTATGGTTTTGATAAAGAACAACATCAATTGGATAAAATTCTATTGGGACCAGAAGAGAAATTCATAGTGAAAATATACAATTATTTGTTAAGAGTTAAATGGAAGAAGAAATAGTTAAAGGGTCCATGATAGCTTGGGCAAGGAATTTTGGGTATAATATCAAACTAGAAGAATGGGAAAAACTATGGATAAAACATTATAAATTAACAATGTCCGTTGCTTACATGGCAGCTGTCTGCTGTCTACAAAATATTTTATTGTTGACATTTATTGTTGACATTTGTTGACAAGTGAGACTAAGAAGATGTACCCAAATATGAGTCTGGAATGCTGGAAGTGTAAACAAAAACAGGGTACTTTTTTCATATGTGGTGGTTATGCCCTGAAACTAGGAAATACTGGGTAAAGATAAGAAAATGATTACAGGAAATAGCAGGTCTTCAAATTGAGCTTAAACCTGAACTTTTCTTATTAGGAATGATAACAGGAGAATTTAGTAAAAAAAAGTTAAATATTTTGCATATAGTGACAGTGGCTAGAATTTCCTTTGCACAAAATTGGAAATTGGACAGTACCCCTTCTGAGGGAATGCTAATGAAAAATGTATTGGACTGTGCAGAGATGAATAAGCTAACTTTAGAATTGAAAGACAGAGAGGAATCACAATATTATGCACGGTCTGGGGCAAATTATATAATTGACTACATAGTGGAAATAAGGATTAAATGTATATATGCATGTAGATATACGTGTAACATCGATGTCACAGGGTTGTAAAGAATGTAAAAGAAATTTGTAATTTTGGAAAAGTGCAATAAAAAATAACCATGTGTATGCTTATAAAACCAGTAATAAATTTTACTCTGGGTATTTTCCAGATGGCTCTATCTTTTGTAAGCATAAAATTGTCAGAATGAGATGAAACCATACTGAAAACATGTGTATCTTACATTTTATGAGTGTGTAAAACCATAAAATGCTATTGTTTAATTTTAGTTTGAACTTGCAGAAAAAAAAGTAATAGCACTGACGCCAAGCTCAAAGTCATTGTTAAAGAAAATGAAAGTTTCTGATTTTAATAATGTATTTCAAAACCCTATGAGTCATTAATCATATTCAGGGAATGAATGACACATAATGTTTAGTTGTTTTAAGTCTTTATAAACAGCACCTCAGATTCATGAAAACACTTTTTTCTCCAATGCTGTTCAAGAAAATAAAGGTAAGTCATTGTAAAGCATTAAAAAGTAACGCAAAGTAATAGAAATTAAGAAAGTCATTTCATATCCTGGCTTCAAAAAAGAGAAACTTCCATATAGTTGGCAAGTAAATTGTGGGGATGATCTAGGTGCTTGGGAGTGAGGCTTGCAGGAACTCAGGAAAGCTTGTCTGGATAGATGGCAGCAGACAGGTGGGGAGGGAGGAGGCAACAGAAAAGAAATTTTGAAAACATGAGGAAGAGCACATGCATGTACAGTGGCACACTAGAAGCTGAAGAGAAGGCATAATGCAATAGAAAGAGCACTTACACTTATATACAGCTCTGTAGTGCTTTATAGACCTCTCTAAGTGATTTACAGAGCCAGCATATTGCCCCCAACAATCTGGGTCCTCATTTTACTCACCTCAGAAGGATGGAAGGCTGAGTCAACCTTGAGCCAGTCAGGATCAAACTTCTGGCACCGTCACAGTCACCCTGCAGTACTGCATACTGCATACCTTTGTGCCACCACAGCTCAATTCAAGTAGACAATCCATAATCCAATTCTGCACAGTAGGTTGCAAAGTACCCAGGAACAAGCAAGAAACTTGGTCAGGAACATGCTGAGCTCAAATCAGGTGTCCAGAACAGGAATGAATGATCCTTAAAGCCAGAGGCAAAAATTGCTTCCTACAATGAAAAATTCAGATGCAATGCATATACTGTACATGGAATGCATACATATATATATAGAAGTATGGGTAGGTGCATAAATGGTTGAATGGGTAGCTCCATAACTTTTGTGCTGTCCCAGCCAGTCTATGGGAATTGCATGGTGACTTAGGAATTATGAGCTGTCCCCTTAAGGGAATGCATCATGGTAAATGTAGTTAAAGGTATCCTGGGAAATATAGTCCATGTCACGTGGCCACATTTGTAATCCCCATTGATCACTAATTTGACCCTCGATGGATTGGGGAAGTTTCCCTCACTTTTATCTGAACTCTAACTCATGGCAGCTTCTTTCTATCTCTATGAGATGGGTTAGGAGATAACCATCTTTTACTACAAGACAGATATACAAAGGATTGGTCATTAAAGAAGTAGTTTATCACAAATGTGAGTTATGAGGATACCTGATGAACCAATAAATGTTCTTTGTTATGGACATCTTGTTGAGTTATCAATCTGCATCTGTACAGTTTATGAATCCACCTCTGTGCAGAAGGCAGAAAAGTAAAAGATGTAGTACTGAAACCCATCTATATAAAAATTGTTAATTTGGATTTGTGATAAAGCAAAGTAATATTGAAGCCAGGAGTGAATATGCAATGTTAATCTAAACCTACATGTATCATCCTCTCTCTCTCTCTCTCTCTCTCTCTCTCTCTCTCTCTCTCTCTCTCATATTCTCTCTCTCTCTCTCTCTCTCAGCATCAGAATTTTTTACATGCTGGTTGGGTGGTGGGAGGGGTTGGAATTCCCCCATATGCTACAAACTAAGAGAACCAGTAACCCACCCACCCTCCTCTTCTTTGCTCAATTTGTCTTCCTGCTATCAGAAAGACTCCATTTGCATAACAAAGAGAGTCAGATATTTGCCAGCTCTCAAAGGAAAACCAAACCTTTGTCTTTAAACCTTCCACAAATGCAGCAAGAGACTTTCAAACATCCTATTCTTTGGTTTAATCTGCGTCTTCCCATTGTTGGCCAAAGTAACCTTACAGCCTGTTTGGAATTGAAGGAAGGGGCCAGGTATCCCCCATTATGTCTCTCTCCAGTTACAAACCCTTTCCAAATGCAACAGAAAGTTTGAGAAATCTTGCATGTATTGCTAAAAGGAAAGGCTTTGCATTTCTTATGTTCTCGGCTGCTTAGAAGAGACAATAAAGGAGGCCTCTCCAGCTATTTTACAACCACTCCGGTCAGTTTATTGGGGGTCATAAATCATTGGTGAAGGACCGTCTTCAAAGCAATGCAGCACATTCCTCCCCCCAAGTCACAAGGCTGATTCAAGCAAGCTATTTGAACAAAATAATTCAAGGAGCAATTTCCTTTGTTTAAAAGCCTAACATTTCTTCATCTCTTCCTTTCTTTATGAAAAAATTAAAAGCATAACACAGCCACAGTGCATGCAACTTACTAAAGTATTTTTTCTAATGAATTTTTCCCTTTCAGCGAAATTGGCTGACACTCAACTATTAGCTTACAGCACCATCTGAAGTAGGCAATAAATTCCTTTGGACATTCAACAAACTTCAGAGCCATGAGGCTTACCCCCCTAAATAGAGAAATCAGACTCAAGTAAAGCAGCCTACAGTCCCATCTGGTGGTCAAGAAGAAATTTACAGTGAAGTTAAAGAATTCTTACCATTTTTTTTCCTTTTTTCTAGAGTGGGCAAGGAAGTCCTCCCCTTTTTTTCTCTTCAGCTCACTGCTACATATGGGGGTCAAAGAAAAATCTCCCTGAAACTATTGTGGACAATTTAATCAACATAAACCCAAGAGTAACTGAAACCTAACATGAGTGTAGCAACAGCATCTTCCTGGCCCTCTGCTGCCATCTTGTGAAGCAAGAGACAATTATAGGCATATTTCTGTGTTCAGCCCTCTAGTCTTCAGACTTCACAATGCAACCTCTAGTGCCCCCTTGTGTTGCAAGCTCACAACACACCTAGAAGCAGCCATATTGTGTGCTGTGCTAGCATCGCCCAGACTTTGCAGTGCCACCTATGTGCTCAAGTATTAAATCCAGCAGCAATTTTACTTTGTGCTACCTGCTTGCAGTGTCCCCTAGTACAAAAAAGGGAATTGCATGGAAAAATTACTAAAATTTTCCAAAATTCTCTCTTTGCCAATTTGAAGAATGGAAACTTCCTCAGCCATGACAGATGTCTCTGATGTACCAGAAGACCCGATTCCTCCACCCATCTTTGTTGTAAAAGTGGAGCCTGATTCCCAAAACCCAGTTTTAAAACCCAGTTTTTGTTCAACCCTCTGGAGAAGCAGCAATATCTCAGAAGCCTACGACCTCAGACAGCAAAGGAAGCTTACCTCACCCTCGCTGACACGCTTCAGAAAGAACTGGGAAAGGCAGTATTGCCATCATGCAGACGCATGGACAGAGCTGGTCAAGATCTGTGACACCCCCATAAGCAAGTTGCCCCTCGAGAGCCTCTTCCTAATGCAGAAGGAGTTAGAGGAGCACCTCGCATGGTGGAGAGACAGTGATAAGCTTAAATACATATAGTCAAACTTGGAAAACCCAGAGTTCCAGGAACACATTCATTCCTTCGAGGACATGAACAAAGAACATGAAGACAGCATTTGGGAAGGCAGAAACTCCCTCCAGGCTGCGCTCCTCGTTGCACTACAGAAGGAGCAATCACAAGCAGCTTCTTCCTACCAGTCAAAGAAAGCCTCCTCCCTCTATCCCAAATCAGCTAGATCACAGGCAGCTTCTAGTGTCTCATGCCAATTCTCTGCTGCTGGCTCTCACCATCCTTCCAGAGCATCCTCCCATTGTAGCGGCACATCTAAGGCCTCCAAAACAGCAAGTTACGCTGAACAAGCTGTAGAAGCCCAAGTTGAAGCTGCAGCAACAGAGGCAAATTTACATATTATGACAGAGATGATATGGTAGAGAACAGCAATAGCCAAAGCTCAGGCCCAAGTGGAATCACTCGAACCACAAAGAGAGACGGCAGTGAAAACAGCATAGGCCACAGCATGGCAGAAGGTGGCTAACACTGCCTCCCTCAACTTTGACCTCAATAAGTTGGGAGAAGAAAGCCCAGATACTCAGGTCAAGGCCTACATGTATGAGCAGCACTTCCTACAAAATGAGCAGATGGAACTGCCTTAATTGCCTAGCAGTCTCCCACAACCAGGGAAGCACAGGGATGAATCTCAACCACAGACAACTGATGTTGTACGACCTAAGGTTTGAGATTGTCTTCCCAGCACCAGCAACCCTACTGCAATATCTCATTCCCTGCTGGCAGAGCAACATAGCCCACTAATGCCTACAACGACTTCTCCATGAGTCAACATGCCATCAGCGACAACTGCTACACTCAATTCACAGGCATCAGCATTCCTGGCACAACCTCAATACCAATCCCATTCCCAGGTATCACAACCATGCCCAGACTACACATCAGCGTGATGCTTGCCCATTGTCCCCAGTATGGGAGAACGACATCCTCCATAAGTACTGGGAGGAAGACTACAACCCATCGTTGACTTACAACATGAACCCACCTTATGAGAATCCAGCGGGAGAGCCCTCTACATCAATACCTCCCCTCAACTCAGAAAATGCTGAAGATTACTGGAGAAACTTGGCTGTACAGAGTGGAAAGCTAAATTTGCACGCCAACGAGCCAGGCAGTGAGTATTCAGTATGGAAGAAACTTTTCCTGAGCCCCATTCAGGTGGCACGCCTGAACCCAAATGAAATAATCAAACATTTGATAGCATGGCTAGGACCACAGTCTGTTGAATTTCTGTGCCTGTGGGAGAGGGTTGTTTTTTTTAATGTTTTTCTTTTTTCTTTTAAAATTGGTGTGGAGATAAAGGCATAGCAAATTCTTAAGAAGAATGGATGAATATTGAAGTGCTTTTTCTTACTGAAGTAAAAATGACATTGATGGCATGTTTCTAATGATTAGTTTTTAGAATTTTAGAATAGTAAGAGATACTTAGTTTCCTCAAGATGCTATTCTAATTCTCTTTGTGTTTTCTGTTTGCTTTTGTTAGAAAAAAATAGCTGGAAAGAACACTATTAAATATGCTTGCTGTCTCCCATTCTTTATCTAATAAGTAAGGGCTCTCTGGGTAAAGGCACAGGCATCCATTATGGATGGATTGATACTGATTTAAATATCTTCTTTCCCATCCAATAGCAGACTGCAATGCGAAATGTGGAGAAAACAAACTTTAGGACAGACTGTGCCATAAACAAACTAATGTGGTATTTTAGGCATGCAGTGCTGGTGAATGAAGAAAAGACCCAGCTAGATGTTCCAAATGGTATGCTCTTAAATGTAATAAGTGGAGCATAATGTACTGTTGTCAGCACTTATTAGAAATATACCTCCTTTCCTTTATCCAAGCAGCAGAATATTCCTATCTGGGTGGCTCATTTAGCACTAATTTGTTCAAGTCCCACAAGTAAACTACACTTTTCCTTACCTATCTTTGGTTTGACAAGATTATTTACTTTAATAGTAACTCAGAAGAAAATAGGTGAATGTCTCACGCATTGAATAGGGCATTCTTGACTGTCCTTAAGTTTGTAGTCATCAAGACATATAGTATATGGCAATGTCTAGGCTTTCTTTGTACAATAATCTCTCCAGCAGCTGCCCCAGTTTTCCGTGCTTTAATTCTTATTCAAGGCATTAAATTTCTCCTAGTGGACTTTTTCAATACAGCCCTCACTATGGTAAAATCCTACTTTTGAGCAATTTCTTCTTGATATTCAGAGAAATTATTTCTACCATTTCTCTATCCATACAGAATTTATGGCAGAAAAATTCAAAAGTTGTGTCAATTTCTACTCTGTATATTCCAAAATATTTGTGTCTGAAGGTATCCAGGGTTTAGATAGGTGCTTTGTTTCACTGAAGCTCCAAGCAATATATATTTTTGACATAAAACCATAAATACTCACCACCACCCCCGCCGCCCATCCATTGGTATAAGCTAGGGTTGTCAAACTCCCAGCATCACACACTGGCCATACCCACGCCCGATTTAGCAAAGGGGGAAAGTCCTGACAGGTCATATGATGGCACCATGACGATGTGAGTTTGACACTCCTGGCATAAGCAGTTGCACCAACTGACCAAAGGTTGGTTAAAGCACAATCACACTATCATAACGTTCTACAAAACTTTGAGATGCAGCATTACATCTTTGAATATCAGCTACTTAGAATACAGCTTCCAAACTTCTTTTTTTTTTAACAAATTTTATTCCGTTTTTCAGATAAAAACAAAAATCTCTTTTTAGTGGAAACATATTTACGGGTCATCACCTTGACATACAAATATGACAGCAATTATACATTCATATATGCATACTTAATTCTATTGTTATCTTTTCCATTCCAAATTTTCAGTAAGGAGAGAAACAAACACATTAATTCTAGCCTCTTTCATTAATCTCAATCGAAACATCTTTTTGTTTCATTTCAATTATTTCAAATAGATAATCCTTTAATATTTATTTTGAAAATAAAGATAAACAATATGTGTAATAATAATAATACTAATAATAATACTAATACTAATAATAATACTAATACTAATA